>OX940793.1:21225915-22457391 GCA_954870985.1 Trifolium fragiferum
AACAGGATACAGTTTAGGAGCAGTATTAGCAATTTTAACCGCGTATGATATAAAAACATATTTTGACCAAAAACCATTAGTTACAGTAATCTCATTCGGTGGTCCGCGTGTTGGCAACCGTAGCTTCCGGTTAAAACTTGAAAAAAAAGGAATTAAAGTGTTGCGTATAGTCAACTCAGATGACGTAATTACAAAAATGCCCGGGTTTGTTTTACATGATAACATGGAGGAAAAGACCAATGACGTGGATGGAAATAGTGATGATGTGGCATGGTTTTTGCCACATTGGATAGAAAAGCGAGTGGAAGAGACACAGTGGGTATACTCTGAGGTTGGGGAGGTGTCAACTATTAATTATTAATTAATCTAAAACAATAATATGTTGCTTAAAATACTGATCTGACCCTTTGTATCATTATTTTTATTTTTTACTTTCTCTACATTTTGGGGGTATTACCGTCATATTTTGACTACTTTTTTCTTATTCATCCTCACTAATTTTTCGACCTTCTCTCCATTTTGCCCCTTCCAATTTAACTACAACATAATTAAATACAACATAATAGACAGGGATAATAATGTCCAATTTGATCCAAATTTTAAAAGGCAAAACACTTTATTTGAATTTCAAATCTTAGATTTTTCAGATTTATCTTTTCTCTTCCCATCAAATCTTTCATTTCATTAGTTCCACATCTCTCTCTTCTCTTTTTCTTCTCACGTGTTCTCATTCTTCTTTCTTTCTTTCTTATGCTCTCTCTCTTTCCATGCTCAAACTGAAAACGGGAAAGAAAACAACAACACGGAAGAAGGGAGAAAGAAGATCCATCGGCCATCATAGAAGAAGAATACAAGAAGGAAGAAGAAGGTTAGTGATTTTCTCTATAATCATGTCTCTCTCTCTACACTATAAAATCTGTGGCTGCTTCTTCTTCATTGTTTTCAAAATTTTCCTTACTTTATTGTAATTTTTTCTTCTACCATGAAACTTCTTATTTGTTTATTTGTTGTGTTGGAATTTACTTACCTGGCAATTTTATGTTATATTTCAGTTTTATGTATGCACACCATGTGTTTGAAAAAATGCTGCTGCAGATTCTCATCACCATGTTGTTTTCTTAGTATACAAATTGCTAAGAAAACTATGTTACAACATTCTAATATTTCAAACTATATGCCTACAGATGAAAATGGGGATAAAAGGAACAAGAACTGAAACATATGTTGCTAGGGCATTTGACCAAGTTTCTTTCATTTTGGAGTTACTGAACTTTGATTTTAAGCAAGGGAAGATTTTGGTATTTTTGTATGTGAATAGAAGAAAAATAGTTGTTATTTTTTGCTATGATTAGATTGATTTCACAAAATTATAACATGTTATTTTTATAACTATCGTTGAGAATCTGAAGTTTATGTCATTTGTGATTATTTCTATGGTGACTAATTCAAAATCATAAGTATGCTCCATTTTCAATCCATGTTTTTTACAACCTTAATCTAAGAAAGTCCAAAAGCTTCCAACGTTTTTTTTTTGTTTTTGCCAATTTCCTTTGTTTTCTATAGTCACTTTTATATTAGACTTTGAAGTTTATTTAAAAAATGAAAGAGGGAGCCTATCATCAAACTGGTGTGCTTTTTTATGATGATTAATTTAATTGTTGGTGTATACAGCAATGACACATTATAGATCAACTTTTTTGCCACATACCACGTGTTTGATAAAATGTTGCTATAGATTCTCATCACCATGTTTATACGCCCAAAGACTGAAACGAGAAATAAAAAATAACAAGAACTAAAACATATGTTGCTAGGGCATTCGACCAAGAAAGATTCTTAAGCGAGATTTTCGAGTTACTAAACATTGATTTTAAGCAAGGTGGGATTCTAGACCTGTTTTGTGTTTATAGCAAGTTTCTTAGCAGATCATGTTCTGCAGAACTTAATGAGTGTTGTTGTATTGTTTCATGGGGCTGTTTTTATGGTTGTTTTGGTTTTAGTCCCACAGTGAGAAATTTGGTTTTAGTCCCACAGTGAGAAATTATTTCAGCCATTTCTACTTTGATTGAGGTCCAAGAACTTAGCAAACTTAGCCCATATATTTGACCCAATATCACATTCTAGAAATCCCTATGCATGTTTCTAGTTACTTCTAATAAACACACTTGTAACTTTCATTAAGGACACTTGTCATCTTGCATGTAACTCTTCTACCACTTGTCCTCATGTATTGCACTCATTTTGCTTCTCTCCTCCTATAAATAGGAGCTTCACAATGTACTTTGGCATTCAAGCAATTAGCAATCAAATACAAGTGTGTGTTTTCTTTTAAAGAGTGTTTCTCTTGTGCTGGTTCTGATCCATCTTGGCATCAGAGCTCAGGTTCAGTGAGCTGTGAGTGAAAAAGAGTGACTAAAATTAATCTTAGAATAGAGGAGTTTTTGAGTAAGGAAGAGCCAAATTCGAAACCTTCATTTTTAGTCCGATTTCATAGAAACAGACACTGCCATCGTGTTCAGGATGTCCGAAAACCTCAGAATACGAAATTTCACGGCCGTCCTACCAGTCACGCGCCCCCAGCGGTATCACACGCGCTTCCACGCGCCTTCAAAGGAAGAAGACGCTCCGTCACGTACCACGTCAACCCTCCTGCACCGTCATCACCACGTCAGCCACTCAGATCCTGCCACCTGTCAAGTCCGCCACGTCACCCTCAGCTGCCACATCACTGCCAAGTCATCGCCACATCATCACCCTGTCCAACCATTTCCTGCCACGTGTCACTTGCCATGTCAGCCTAATAACTCAAAATTACATTTTTGCCCCTGACTTTTACTTTAATTACAGTTTTGCCACCAAACTTTCCGTATTTGCATTTTGACCCCTGAACTTCCAGAATTTACAATTTGGCCCCCAAATTTTAGAAAATTCCAAATTTGTCCTGATTTTTCTGACAATCACAATTTAGCCCCAAAAAAATTCTTATTACAATTTTACCCCTGACCTGAAAAAAAAAAAAAAAAAAAAAAAAAAAACTCAAAATGCCTCCAAGACTCCAACAACGTAATGATTTGGAGATAGAAGATTTGAGAATGCAAATTCAACAGTTACAAGAGACCGTGGATGCTCAACAAGTCTTATTAGATGAATACCATCAAAGGTCCGAAGACGACACTTCTGGTAGCGACTCTTCCGCAACTAGACACCGTCATCCACCTCAAAGAACATCTAGAAGTGACGATATTCGGGTAGAAATTCCTGATTTTGAAGGCAAGCTTCAACCTGACGAGTTTGTTGATTGGCTTCAAACTGTTGATCGAGTATTCGAGTACAAAGAGGTACCCGAAGAAAAGAAGGTAAAGATCATCGCTGTCAAATTGAAGAAACACGCTTCAATATGGTGGGAAAATCTTAAAAAGAAGCGTGAACGTGAAGGGAAAAGAAAAATCAAGACATGGAAGAAAATGCGGCGAGAATTAACGAGTAAGTTTTTGCCGGTCCATTACTACCAAGACAACTTCATTCAACTACAAAATCTTCGCCAAAAGAATTTATCGGTGGAAGAATACACCCGAGAGTTTGAAAAGTTGATGATGAAGTGTGATGTTCATGAGAAGGAGGAACAAACAATAGCTCGTTACTTGGGAGGATTAAACCCTGACATTGCCCATGCTGTCCAACTCCAACAATATTGGTCAGTTGATGATGTTATCCGCCTCGCGATACGAGTTGAAAAACAATTACCAAAAAGGTCTTCCTACAAAAACTTTTCCCCTGTTGAAAATTCTCCTTACCCACGCAAACCACCAAACGAACCATCCAGTTCCTCAAGTAAGCCGTTACCTAAACCCTCCATTCAAAACACCAAAGCTACCTAATGTTTCAAATGTCAAGGCTTTGGGCATATCTCCTCCGAATGCCCTACCCGAAGAACCATCACCATTATCAAAGGAGTGGCTTACGAAGATTCTGAAGAAGAGGAATCTCGAGATGATTTTGAAAGAGAAGAAGAGTTAGAACCAATTTATGATGAAGAACTCATTGCTGCTGATCATGGAGAGTCATTGGTGATTAGACGAAGCTTGCATGCGTCGGTCAAAGAACCACAGTGGTTAAGAAACAATATTTTCCATACTCGCTGCACTGTTGCTGGAAAGGTTTGTGATGTTATTATTGACAGTGGAAGTTGTGAAAATGTAGTTTCCTACATGGTGGAGAAGTTGAAGTTGCCAACAGAAAACCATCCTCATCCATACAAGTTGCAATGGCTAAACGAAGGGAGTGAAGTAAAAGTCACAAAGCGCTGCCTTGTTACTTTTTCCATTGGCCAGAAGTATAAGGATCAAGTATGGTGTGATGTTGTCCCGATGGATGCATGCCACCTCCTCCTTGGAAGACCTTGGCAATATGATCGTCGCGCCCATCAAGACGGTTATGCCAACACGTATTCATTCATCAAAGAGGGTGTAAAAATCAAGTTAACTCCTTTACCACCGGGTGAACTTGATAAAAGCAAGAAAGAGCCTAAGCCATTAGTGTCTTTAATCACAAAGGCACAATTCAAAGAAGCAGTAGAAGAACTTCAAACTGTGTACTTTGTCTTGTTGTTTGAATCGAACAAAGAAGTTTCCCTACCAGCAGAGATTGAGCAACTACTTGCTGACTATATGGATGTTGTGTCAGAAGAAGTTCCTCATGGATTGCCACCGATGAGAGATATCCAGCATGCCATTGACTTCATCCCGGGAGCAGTCATTCCCAACAGGCCAGCATATAGAATGAGCCCCCAGGAGCATACTGAAGTCCAACGACAAGTTGAAGAACTGCTAAAGAAGGGGTTAGTTCGAGAAAGTGTTAGTCCTTGTGCAGTTCCAGCCATTTTAGTACCCAAGAAAGATGGAAGCTGGAGAATGTGTGTTGATAGTCGAGCTGTTAACAAAATCACCATCAAGTATCGATTTCCAATACCTCGACTTGATGATTTACTAGATCAGTTGCATGGTGCCACCATCTTCTCAAAGATTGACCTTCGTAGTGGATACCATCAAATTAGATTGAGGCCAGGAGATGAATGGAAGACAGCCTTTAAAACCAGAGATGGCCTTTATGAATGGACCGTAATGCCTTTTGGTTTATCCAATGCTCCTAGTACTTTCATGCGATTGATGAATCAAGTACTACGTCCTTTCATTGGTAAATTTGTGGTTGTTTACTTTGACGATATCTTGATCTACAGCAAGGAAAAGGCAGAGCACTTAGAGCACCTTCGGCAAGTGCTACAAACCCTTCGTGAGCAAAAGCTTTATGCCAATCTAAAGAAATGGTCCTTCTTAAGCAACGAAGTCACCTTTCTCGGATACATCATCACCTCTGAGGGGATACATGTTGATCCAAGCAAGGTAGAAGCTATAAACAGCTGGCCCATTCCAAAATCAATCCATGATGTGCGAAGCTTCCATGGATTAGCATCATTTTACAGGCGGTTCATAAAAAATTTTAGTTCTATTGCGGCCCCGCTCACAGATTGCATTAAAGGAGATCAGTTCCAATGGACCGAGCCTGCACAAAAAAGCTTTGACGAACTAAAGAAGAGATTGACCGAAGCACCTGTGTTGGCCCTTCCCAACTTTGATCAAGTGTTCGAAGTCAGTTGTGACGCTTCCAACACTGGAATCGGTGCTGTGCTAAGTCAAGAAGGCCATCCAATAGCTTTCTTCAGTGAAAAGCTCAACAATGGGAAGCTCAAGTACTCCACCTATGATAAGGAGTTCTATGCCATCGTTCGTGCCTTACAACATTGGAGTCACTATTTATTGCACAGAGTTTATCCTCTATTCTGATCATGAGGCTCTCAAGCACCTAAATTCCCAGCAGAGGATCAACCGCAGACATGCAGCATGGACAGAATTTTTGCAGCCTTACCCATTCTTGCTCAAACACGAGGCGGGAGTCCAAAATGTTGTTGCTGATGCTCTTAGTAGACGACATAACCTACTTTCTACTCTATAGATGAAAGTTATTGGTTTTGAGTCTATCAAAGAGTTATATGAAAATGATACTGACTTCCACCAGATCTGGAGTGCAACTGAATCTCAAGCCTTCCAAACTTACTATCGACATGATGGATATCTGTTTAAAGAAAAGGTGTTGTGCATTCCGCGATGTTCACTACGAGAAGCGATCATTTGGGAAGCCCATGATGGAGGATTATCAGGTCACTTTGGACGAGACAAAACTGTAGCTTTTGTTAAAGAAAATTTTTATTGGCCAAAGCTAGAGAAGGATATTAACAAGCACATTCAAAGGTGCAGGATTTGTCATTTGGCCAAAACCAAAAGTCAGAACACAGGGTTGTACATGCCTCTACCAGTTCCCGAAGCACCATGGGAAGATGTTAGTATGGATTTTGTCCTGGGTCTACCTCGAACTCAGCGACAAAAGGACTCTATAATGGTTGTTGTCGACAGATTCTCAAAGATGGCTCACTTCATTCCTTGTCAAAAGACCAACGATGCTGTTCAAGTTGCCGAGTTATATTTCAAGGAGATTGTACGTCTTCACGGAATTCCAAAAAGCATTACTTTTGGGAAATCTTCTTCGGAGCTTTATTGGAAAGAATTTGAAACAATGGGATCTCATTCTTGCACAAGTCGAGTTTGCCTACAACAATTCAACCAATCAAGCTACCGGAAAATGCCCCTTTGAAGTAGTATATGGCACACGCCCCCTCAGTCCGCTAGACTTGACGCCGTCGTCAAACATTAAGCCTTGCAGTGTTGATGCTGCACAAAGAGCAAAAGAAATTAAGAAGTTACATGAGAAGGTCCGCGAGAACATCCAAAAACAGAATTCCAAGTACAAAGCCCAGCGAGACAAGCACAGAAGATCACAGACTTTCAAGGAAGGAGACTTAGTATGGATACACTTGCGAAAAGAAAGATTTCCTACTCAAGCCAAATCCAAGTTATCTCCCAGAGCTGATGGTCCGTTCAAATTTGTGCAGAAGATCAACGACAACGCTTACAAGGTTGAACTACCAGGAACATACGGAGTTTCTGCCACTTTCAATGTAGCTGACCTTTCACCTTATTTTGATGATGAAGCAGAACTCGACTCGAGGACGAGTCTTTTCCAACCCGGGGAGAATGATTGAGGTCCAAGAACTTAGCAAACTTAGCCCATATATTTGGCCCAATATCACATTCTAGAAATCTTTATGCATGTTTCTAGTTACTTCTAATAAACACACTTGTAACTTTCATTAAGGACACTTGTCATCTTGCATGTAACTCTTCTACCACTTGTCCTCATGTATTGCCCTCATTTTGCTTCTCTCCTCCTATAAATAGGAGCTTCACAATGTACTTTGACATTCAAGCAATTAGCAATCAAATACAAGTGTGTGTTTTCTTTTAAAGAGTGTTTCTCTTGTGCTGGTTCTGATCCATACTTGATGCCTTTTCCTCCTTCTATCATTATACTTGCCATTGTTTGAATTTGCTAGATACGTGTATCTATGTTGGTTACCAATTTAGTAGCAAATAGTCCTAGCATCTCATACTTGGTGTTTATGAGAGCGGATAACTAGCAAAAGACAAGAAACATCTCATCTCATGATAACTTTGTTTCAAATTTTAGTTTTAGTCGTAATGCATCAAATTATAACTTATCTATTCTTTTTGTTGCCTAAAGAATTAATTATGAAATGGAAACGAGAGTTGGAATGACAATAGTAATGTTAATGTTTTCTTTTCTTTAGGTGTCATTGAGTTTAATGTTTCCCTCTTTAGAGTATTTTGTAGATTTATAGTGATTGACATCTCTATAGAAATATAAATTGACCATGATCATCACTTTTATTCTTACTATTATGTTTTATTTTCAGGGACTAATTGTGAAGTCTACAATGTGGAGATTCTCATAATAGAAAACATTGAAGAGAAACGAAATTAAAAATCCACTCACAGTATAAACATGAGAATATTGAAAACTGGTAACTAACTTAACCATCTAATTCCTCTATTTTAAGGATGTACAATTGACATAGAAAATGCTAATTACTACTGTAAAAGATCTTAGAATATAGTATTGTAGTTTTGAGTTGGTTTGAAATGAAAAAGTTGATACTCAATCCTTCACTCAAGGGTATATTCGTGTATCGTGTTTGCCCTTCAATACATATACACTGCCCAATTTTAAAACACTAGGCTATTATGATGGGACTATTGCATTGATCAAAGGAAGAAAGATATAGTTACACTCCAGCTCAATATTGTACCTCAATCTGCCAATAAGATTGAGTTGGTGAGCAATGTTTCTCTCAATTTGGTAAGCTTTGTTTCTCTCCCTTCCATTATTTCTTCTTTACATTATCTTATGTAACTCATCAATTTTGAATATTTATTCACATTTTTTTCTTGTGGAATGAAGATTGACGAAATGGAGCCTAAAGATCATAAGGTAAAATTACCGATGCAAATTCCTTAAGCCAACATGTTTTTTTTTGCCAAGTTTGCATATTCCTTTTTTATCCTGATGCAT
This sequence comes from Trifolium fragiferum, assembly GCA_954870985.1. Lineage (NCBI taxonomy): Eukaryota > Viridiplantae > Streptophyta > Magnoliopsida > Fabales > Fabaceae > Trifolium > Trifolium fragiferum. The sequence goes on from OX940793.1 coordinate 21,234,457, forward strand.
GTTAACAGTTGTTAAGTTTCGTTGTTATGTAGTTGAAGGTTGTAAGCTCATCTATGCAAGTTGATAAACAACAGCTCAAGAAAATATCAAGTTAATCTGAAACTCTAACTCAACACGTGCAGCAGGTAAAAGAAAGATAATGTGCTTCAGCCTTTCCTATATTTTTTCATTATATTTCAAATATTAGTTGGACTAAGGTAACACTTTGTTTAACGCCTGCAAAAATTAAGCATATATTTGGCTCTATATGAATATCTGCACATCTCAGTGTATTTAAAGAATAGTTTTCATTATGTGCTTCACCATTTCATGTTTAGTAATATTGATTGATGATTTTGTATAAACTGAACAGTGCCAAACTTATCTAATGTTCTTAAATGTACAAAACAGGGAGGGATAATCGAAACAAAGAAGAATGAAATTATTGACTGGTATCATCATCATCAAAGACTTATACCTTTTCAGTTTTTATTTTACATGTCTGCAAAGTTTTTTTTATTGTACTGGTATCATCATCAACTACTAACATAACTCTGACGCAAGTGTTTTTCATGTTTTACTTCTCCAGCTTCATCCATCTTCATCAATACTAAAGAAAAAAGGTGAAACTTCAGTATCACAAGCACACCGAACCTTTGGTTGAGATGAACATAATTACAAGCTCCTGTTCAAGAAGGTTCTTCATCTCACCGCTCCATATGCTTAATCAATTTTCAATTTACAGCTGCATATGCTTAATCAGTTTTTCGGTACAAATTCTTTGCTATTATGATTGCTTTGCTTTCTTTAGATTTCGTTTTGATTTGATTTTTATTTAGTATTATGTTCAATTGAATAGGTGGGAGATTTGACACATTTGGGAGAGAGACATTTTTCTTTTTCTCCTTTCAAATCATTATATTTTTTTACATGTAGTTTCAAATCATTATCAATAATTTGTAACTCCTCTTTATTAATTTTTTTTAATATCTTAATCTAATACAAGTTCAAAAGACTTATACCTTTGTTTCTATTGTCAATCTTCTTTGTTCACAGTTTAAACAAGATAAAAGATCTTACTAAGGCAATTGCTTCATGGGGTTTGGATTATGTGGTTATAACAAGTGTTGACCGTGATGATTTACCTGATCAAGGGAGTGGTCATTTTACAGAAACAGTGCAGAAGCTGAAGATACTGAAGCCTAGCATGTTGATAGAAGCCTTAGGTATGCATTTTAAATATTTGTAGTTCCTGAAAATAGACTAACATGGTCATTTGTGTGAAAATCTTTTTCTATGATATCCAATACTTATTGTAAACAACAGCCAAGCCTTATTTTATTAGGTTGGCACAAGTTATTTTTTAAAATAAATGAGCATTTGTATGGTTTTCAGTTACAGCTACTGGATCATGAATGTGAAAGGGGGGACTATCTTTTGTGAGTTTCTATTTCAACTAGAGCTATTTGATAGAGAGGTGAATTAGCAGGTACCTAAAATGCAAATTCGTATGCATTTTCTGTGGATGAATTTCTCATACATTGTTGTTTATTATTGAACTGGTACTTTTTAACAGTATGGCTTTTAATCATAATTAAAGAAGAAATCGTGTTTATTGGGATTGACCATAGGGTATAAATCTGAGTGGTGGCAGGTTATATATCATTAAGGGGACTTTACATATAATTTCTCCATTTGACAATTGTTGAACTAATTTTGTTGCAACGGTTCCCGATTTTCGAGGAAATGCTGAATGTGTAGAGAAGGTTTCCAAATCAGGATTAGATGTCTTTGCACATAATATTGAGACAGTTGAAGAGCTTCAGAGTGCTGTCCGGGATCATCGGGCTAATTTTAAGCAGTCTTTGGATGTTCTAATGATGGCCAAGGATTATGCCCCTGCTGGAACGCTCACTAAGACTTCAATAATGTTAGGCTGTGGGGAAACACCTGACCAGATTGTGAAGACAATGGAGAAGGTGAGAGCAGCCGGTGTTGATGTGATGACATTTGGTCAGTATATGAGACCCTCAAAGCGCCACATGCCGGTATCAGAATATATTACGCCTGAGGCCTTTGAGAAGTATCAGACTCTTGGCATGGAAATGGTATGTCTATAGCATTTATTCCCGTAATTCTGTTGTATGCACTTTATTTACTGTAGATGAAAGAGATGTATTTTGCTGGATGAGAAATAATTACTATTAGCATCCAAAGCTGATATCATAGTTTTGTTGTAAGCATAATTTCAGTCAGCATTTACTAAAATCTTGTGGTAGTGGTTTACAATATTTGGTCCACCGATCACTGTACATAGAACATAAAACTTGTGCTTCTTGCTGGTATATGTTCCTCAAAAGTTGATGCAGATAAAGTCATTTTCAGCATCATTCTTGCATATTCAGTCAGTGTAAAATAGCAAATATATTGGAAGAAATATGAGACATGCTATAAGATTTCAGTTTGAGAAAACTTATCTTTAATAGATTTCATGGATGCCTCTAAAGATTTATCCATCTCTATAGATTTATCACTAAAGACAGAAATTGAAACTGGTGTTACAAATACATGTCCACGATGTGAATCATATGGTTTCAATGAACCAATACATGTCAAAGGTTGATGTGTGAGGAGAAGTTCGTTGCGGAGATGAAATCTTATTTGTTGTTTGTTAGTTTAACTAAACAAAACAAAACAAAAAAGGAAGAAATACCACTAAATGTATATACATTGTTTAGTAGATATTATGTATGTTATGTGATAAATATTAATCTCAATCTCATCAAATACTTCTGCATTGAACAAAATCACTAATCATATGACTCTTTCATTACAAATGATATGGTTTTTGTTTGGAACAAACACGAGACCGATCCAAACATAAAATTAATGTTTCTCATTGACGTATAAAATGAGAAGTAATCTAATATATCAATTTAAGAAAATGAGATACATGCACAATTTATATTTTACCCTCTTCAATTTTACTACCACAAGCAAAAATCAGGGGTTTTTTTGTTGTCTTTGTTTACCAAAAAAAATAAAAAAATATTGAGCTATAGCCTGATATTGCATTTACTTACATCAATGATTATGAATAATTAAATATATTTCTCTATTAGTAGGTATATATGGATATTGTTGAAAGAGAAAAGAAGAGAAAAAATTATTATTACTCCATTATTATTATTATTATTATAGCATTGCTGATTTTATTATTATGTGTAATTTAAAATATTTTAAATATTAATTTGATATAAATTTTATTATAAATTAAACATGTATATATATAGTTTGACGTGAAAAGGTATATTATATTAAAATAAAAATAAATTTTAAATAAAATGTTAGCATACACAAATTAATTTAATAATAAAATATAAGACATCGTTGTTTAATAAATTTAAATTACTATCTTAATTAAGAATGTTCTTTTGTGTTATTTTACATTTATCAGTCAGTTGAACCATTAATTTTACCAAACACTTCAATTAATTTATCAGCCATAAACTATCAGCCATAAACTATAAGCTATCAACTAGCTTATCAGTCATCTGCTATTTTTACCAAGCAGAACCTAAGTGTACTTAGCAATTTGCTTATAAAAAATTTAAATAATTACTACATACGGTAATAAGTTGTTGCTTTTAATTTTTTAAATAACTACTTCAAGAAACCTATTTCAAGACGGTATGAATCAAGAAAAAAAAACCTACTTCAAGACGGTATGAATCAAGAAAGAAAACCTTACTTCAAGACGATATAAATAAGACGGTAATAAAAAATTCTTCTTACATCTTTTCAAGAAACCTACTTCAAGAAAAACACAAAATTCATACTTCAAATTATCACATCATACTTTTCTTAATAAGTATGAATTTTTTTTTGTTTTGCTTACATTATGGGACGGAGGGAGTATATGTATATGGACCAAATTTGATGTGACGGTGTTTATTTACTAGAGTTTATTAGTTCAATAATGATAAAAATAAGAATAATGATATTTGAACGATTAAAGTTGATAACTTTTTAAAAAATTTCCAATACTAATATTTTTTTATATGAAAGATGTTATTCATTAAGAAGGATTTAAGAGAAATTATGTCAGAATTTATACTTGAAAATATTTTAAAAGATGATGTCACTTTAATTTTCTTTTTTAATGGAAAAAATTATCGGGGGCAATAAATATAAATAAGAGTGGAGATTTATCTTTCCGTTCTTTTCTTTATATTTCATAAAATTAAGTTTTTCTCTTATTATTACTCTTTTTCTCACACTATTGTTTTGTTGAAAAAAAAAAAACTAAAAATAGAGTTGTTCCAAAAATTACCAATTTTTAGTTGTTCAAATAACATTCTCATTAAGATTTAAGAATTAGTATCTCATAAGTTAAAAATACATATGAGACCAAACCAAGTTGCTTGCCCTCCGGTGGCGAGGAGCTCCTTACAAGGACGTATCCGCAAATAACTAATATACATACCGCAAATTAAAAAAATTATTGTGAATAAATTTTTTAAAATTAATTAATTTTTTACTTTTTGACAATGTTTTATACTTAATTTTATACACAGGATAAAATGATAAATTTTGACATTTTTTAACAGTTGAACTACATTCGTGGATTATAAAGTGATTTTAATTATAATAAAGTAAGTTAATATTTTATCATAATAAAGTAGATTTTTTTTTTTTATACATGCAGAACAAATTGTTGTTGATAAAAAAATTAAGATTAACTACTATATGCGGGGAACAATACTTGCTGATGAAAAACTAAAATGTACTATTATACACGGGAAATAAGTTGTTGTTGATAAAAAAAATCAATTAACTACTACGCAAAAGAAACAAGTTGGTGATGATGAAATTTTGTAATTAACTATTGTATACGGGGAACAAGTTGTTGTTGATAAAAAATTTAAATAATACGGAAAACACATTGTTGATGACAAATTTAAATCAACTATTATACACGAAAAAAAAAATTATTGTCGTGCCATATTTTACATTTTCACATCACAATTATTGATAAAAATTCTAAATTAATTCTCAAACACAAAAGAAGCTGATAAAATTTTAAATTAACTAATATATATACACTAGATAAAATACAACTCTTAAAGTTTTATTCATCAAACCTTTTAGGTATTATCACAAATGGCAACGACTATATTTTATTATCAATATGGTTCAAAAAAATAATTTAATCATCAATAGTATTATATCCCTGCAATCTTAGACTTTATAATTTCTGCCTATTTCTTTAATTCATTTTATTACAACTCTTTTATTTTATTGTTCATCCTAAATAAAATTGATTATATACGATTAACCTCACTTTGAACAATTATTTTTAACAGTCAACTTCTTAAATTGATCTTAGTCATCTCGAGGGGTAATCTCTGCAGTTATTTGCGGAGGATACGTTTGGTTTATCAAATTCTTTTTTTTTTTTTTTTTCTTTTTCTAAAAATTGTATCAGACTTCTAACGACCCAACACCCCAACGAAATACAACGCGCCGAAGGCGCGTCCCGTGCGTACGCACGGGTATGTAGGTAGTTAAGGGTATGTAATGTAGTAAGGATTCACCTTACTTAAAGGGTGTTAATATTGCCACGTGTCATGATTTGAAGACTTATTTGCATCTTGTTGACGGCTTTGTTGGCTCTGAGGGTCCTTTTAGATCTACTGCCAAAAGGTTCCTTCATTGATAGTAACTTTGGCGCGTCTACGCACGGGTATGTAGCTAGTTAAGGGTATGTAATGTAGTAAGGATTCACCTTACTTAAAGGGTGTTAATATTGCCACGTGTCATGATTTGAAGACTTATTTGCATCTTGTTGACGGCTTTGTTGGCTCTGAGGGTCCTTTTAGATCTACTGCCAAAAGGTTCCTTCATTGATAGTAACTTTTAAAAGAACATAGATTTCAAGATAATTAGACACATTTATCTTGAGATTGTGTATATACTTATATATACTAATAATTTGTCATTGTTTCTTATAAAAAGATATAATTTGTCATTGTTTATTGTCTTAAATATTATTTATGTCCATGTATGTTTGCGAATTTTTAGTTTTAGTCTCTGTATTTTTTTTGTTGCAAATAAGTCACTGTATGTTGGCGAATTTTTAGTTTTTGTCCCTAAAATCAAAATTCGTCGTGCAGATTTTCCTGCGGATTTTGACTTTAGGGACTAAAACCAAAAATTCACGAAAATACAAGGACTTATTTGCAACAAAAATAGATACAGCGACTAAAACCAAAAATTCGCCCACAGATAAAAAATTATTTAAGCCTTGTTTATTTGATCTGCAGTGTTGTAATACTCTTCTCTCAAGTCTTACCATCCTGCTTCTGTCATTTTCTATTAATTAACACTTTCATTTGAATAAATAATAGTTCATATAATTAATACCTTACAAAATTTCATCAAACTATAAGATATTCTAATGCTTGAAAAGGATCTAGGTGAGAGTTCTATTGTCTTGATGTAAAAGGACAGGGGAAATAGATGTGAAATTACATATGTCCATTGATTATAATATAAAAAATAAATATTTCTAAACAAACAAAGGGTGTACATTGTTATTATTAGGAACCAAATAATTGTAATCTTCAAGATTAGAAGAATAGGCAAAACAAACTCAAATGAATAAAGATTACAAACAGCTGAAGAATTTCTTATTTGAATAGTGAGATTGAAAGAAAAGATACCAAAAGTATACAATGAACTATACAAAAGAAAAACCTATTTACCAAAAAAATAGACAAAATATATGAAAAGACTGTTCTAATAGGTTTATTTAAACTCCATTATTTCCAATGAAATGGGTTTCATATGAAATCTATATCTATATATGTATAATGCAGAAAGCCGTGAGATTAGAGGTAGTCCATGGGAAGCTCCCAGTTATCTTCATTATTATCCCAATCTCTTGGATTCGGTTTCTTTCTTCCAAAACTTTTCCTTCTCCTTGAAACACGACCATATGTCGTAGATTGTTCAGATTCATAATCTTCGACATCGTCCACTGAGATTCCTACATTCTGGTTGCCCAAAAAACCCTGATGGAGGCAAATAGGATGTTTTATGGTCCAATAGACAAAATAAACGAATTATACAAAAACGGTAAAAGGATGCCTGAATTTATTTTATCTATTTGTAATGGGAAACCACATTGCTCAGCATGTTATCTAAATGTTCAATGCATAAACATTAAACCAATAAGCTTGATATTATATTTGAGTATTCATCAAGACAATTTGGAAACAATGGGTGTGAAAAATGTATAATTAGTCATTTCATCCAATTTATGGCTTATCTATATTAATTTATAAGCTAGTTTGACAAAATTAGATGCATTTAGTAAACCAGTTTATCTTACTAGTTTATAACATTTTTTCACATCCTACGCGGCATCTGAGCTTATGGCTTCCAACTCATTTTCCAGCTTTAGTTCTACCTTCAATATTATACATTTTGATTATTATAGAAGTATTATTCTGTTTCACGTTAATCATTATTATACTACTTTTAGCGATTTAAGGTACTTTTTAATAGTTTACTACTATTTATTTCAATTTTTTAATAACAGGTTCAATCTTCAAACAATTAAGATAGATAAGTGTTCAAAATCAACTAAAATCTAAAACTGTCGTTACCAAAATAAAAATATAACTTATATAAACATGTTCTTTGATATCATTTTCTATTTACCAATCAGGTGGTAAGTTAATCATACCGAACATTTCTAATTCAATAAGCTATCTTAACACCTTCAAGCTTTCGTCTAAAAATAAAAACTAATAAATTTTCAACTATCTTATAAGCTATTTTCTTACAGGACAGATCTAATCTAAAGAGAGTAAATCGCAGAAGAAACATTTTTAGCAGCTAAGAAAATAATAGAAGCCACTGACCAAGCAAACCTGGCACTTGGCCGTTTCATTTTTGAACTAAAGGTACCTTTGAAAGCCTTTGTATTCGTAAAGCTGCAGCTTCATGTACAACAACAGCATCAGATACTACTTCCAGTACATCCTCAACCATCAAAGAGTAGGTACTCACCTAAAATATTTGAATAGAAAAATAAATAACGAATAAGGTACCAAGTTGAATTACTTCAAATTTGGTTTTGGTCCATGAAAAGAATATAATCCGCGAGTCATACAACAGCCCCTAGTTTTTTCAGCTACAAATGCAAGTTTCAGGTGAATATACATAATATCTTAACCAAGGATTTTAAAGGCTCACTGAGGTAGATGGGTAGAAGAATGCCAACTGTGATGCCATATAACTGAACCAAACTGTTTTCAAAATTCATAATGACTGTGGTGGAATGAGGGGTGGGCATGGTTGGTTCTGGAGGAAAACCGAACTAAACTGTTTTCAAAATTCATAATAACTGAACTGTTTGTCTTTCGAACCAAACCAAACTGTTAAAGTGGTTCGGTTTTATGGTTCTAAACCAAACCATAACTAACTTTTCGCTAAAGCGAACCGAACCATTAAAGAGAACCGAACCAAACTGATAATCATGAACCGAACCAAACTGTTTCAGTTTAGTTTCAAGGTTATGGTTTGGTTTTTTTTTGGTTCGCTTCAGTTTAGTTCAGCGTTTCGGTTTGCTTTTTTGGTTTTTTTATCCACCCCATTATAAGAAATTGGAGGGGGGAGGGAGCTCACACGTCCTCCCTCCCTCCAATATTGCACAAGACGGATACATATTTCCATTTAAATTGGCAAAACCTGCATGTAATTTGTATATACTAATGACTGTAAAAAGAAGCAACCACACTTACCAAACTTGATGGAATGATGGATAGTCCAAATGAGTCTATCTCAATTTCTTCAACAGCACCTGAATTGATGCTGAAATTGTAGCCACGAACCTGAGAGTTAAGATTTCAATAATTATATGATTAGATAAATAATCCAGTAAATATTAGCACACAAAACAGTGCAAGAAACAGATAATCACCTTTCCAATATTTCGTAGAGAGGGTGTTACAACTCTGTATCCAACCTAGCAAATACAACCGAATTATGATACCTCCTATGATGATTAATTGAACAGAGTGAAAGAAATCGTTGATCTGAAAAATCATATGAAAGTACTGGAGTTCTAGATAAAAGTGTGGAAAATCATAATTTCCACAAGATCACTTCCCTCCCCCGTACCCCCACACACACCTTATCTGTATGAGTTATGTCTGGCTTCTCTCAGTATCTAACATTTTTATGCTAAAAACTCATAATTTAGAAGGAAAGTCAAATGAAAAATTCATTCAAGCTGCCCAATGTAGAGAAGCACTCTAACTCTACTGTCCACTGCTAGTGTTATCTATAAAATAAAATCCTATGCGGCCACAGGATGACTAGTGTGAGACAGTGAGTACTGAGTATATTGAGATCATTTAAATAAGATTTTGACATCCACTGATAAATATTCAAATGGAGAAGTTACTCTTCAGCAGGAAGTTAAAAACATCCAGAAGAATGGAGATCACATAACCCATAAATAAACAACAAACAGCATCAGATCATGCTAGGGATGCTCCTCCATTCAAGTGATGTGTTTTCTGGCTATAAGTTTCAGAAAAGGGATTAAATCTAATGTTATTCCAAATTATTGGTCACTTTAGTTTGTTCTAGTTTTTAGGAAACAGTTGTAAGTGTTCAATCAAGACAAGGTTAATTTTTCCTCTCACATTCCTAAAGAGGGCAGAGCAACTAGGTTCTGTAAAACTCCCACTGTTTCTCGAAAACGGTTGAACCCATTAAAGATCACATTCCAGGAGAGAAAAAAATAAAAATACTCTTGAATATGAGGAGTATCAATTTTTAGTATTCACTCTACCCCAAACAAGCCCTAATTCTAGTCAAGCAAATATGGCAAGAAAGGTAGGAAAAATAAGCATTTGGACATTCTCTTTGAGAATGATTTAGATACTTCACAGTCTGTGACATGATCCATTACAAGGGAACAGTTGCAGCTCATATCGCATATTATGTTCACATATTATGATACTTTGAGCAATATTATACTTCTTTCTAAGGCATGATTTCAGTCTTGCATAAAACATAACTATCTTATATTTTTCCAGTTTGAGCCTAACATAATATAAAAGAGGACATTTTATTCGTATTCTTCCAGACTATATGAACGCATCCCATAATCATATAAAAAATTGATTCACAAGTAAAGTCACAATAAACAGTAAAACATACCAGAGTATCCAATCCAATCATTTTATATTCGTCGTCAATTACACTTTCATCTGGGACAAGGACAACATCCCCAACCTGACAAAGGAACATACAAAACATTCAATACAGTGAAAAACTCAAGAAGTCGCTTCCTGGAAAACCATACTTATTACTAGGAGTTCCATGCAGCCGTAAGACAAATTTTGTTTGGCTTAGCTTATTTGAGTTTATCTATTGACATAAGCCTTTGTGAGATTGTTTAAGAGAGCTTATAGAAACAGCTTATGACATTTCCATAAGTTATTTTCAGCTTATTTCCATAAGCACTCCATGATAGCTTATGGAAACAATTTGAATTTATTTTATCTTTTGTTGTAGAAATAGTTTATACATAAACACTTATATTGATAAGTTCTTATGCTATAAGCACCTAATTAAGTTGTTTATCCAAACAGAGGCCAAGTTGCAAATTTTCCATCAGAACATACAATGCAGTGGAAGTTTGAAGCAAAAAGACTTACATCCCCTCTCCCACAACAAACAGCACCCATAATTAACATGTTCATTGAACTAAGTGATTATCTTTGATATCATTGCAGTCAAAAGAACTCCCAAAAAGTATTATATACTGAAGCAAGCATATATACATTATCAGTCTTAATTCAGTAAACTTGTTATACCTGACTGATATCCTCAAGAAGGAATTTTTCTGAATCCCCAGAAAGCAAATTTGATCTCACTTCTACAAATAAGACCATCCACTGAAAATTAAATTCACCAAACAAATAAACTCCTTAGATAACGATCATAAAAAAAAAAAAGCAAAACATATACATAAATTCCAAAAACAAAAACCCTTTAACAAACAAACAAAGTGTTATTATCTTTTATGACTCACAGAGGTAGTGTCTACCCAAAGCTGGGAGACAAATCCCAAACTAAGAGCAGATTGAATACTAATCACTTGCTTCGCCAACAAATTCGATCTTCTGATCACTTGTTTACCTTTTCTTAATCTAAGATTACCACCAAATTTCTCAACTTTATCATCTTTTCTCAAATCAACCCCGTCATCTCCATCTCCGCGAACCCGAATCAAATCATCTTCTCCCAATTCATTCTCAATGTTTCCACTTTTCTTATCATCATTTTCATCCCTCCCAACAAATGGGATAGACCCATCATTTTCATTGGACAACCCCACATCATCAAGAGGGTTTATTTCCAACTCCAACCCAAAATTATTCTCCTGTTTGTCCTCAAATTGAAGTTCGTCGTAAAAGCTGTGACCTTTTGATGGTGGACCTGGTCTTCCATTGGACCTGGAGCTCAAAGCTGCTGAAAAGCTCCTGTTGTTAGGATTGGTTTTGGATGGTTTGGGAGAAAAGGGGGAGAAGGAAATTGGGTTGAGATGGGTTCTGGTTGTTGGAGTTGGGTATGAATTGAGGAATGGGAACCATGGAGATTCTGCAGGTGAAATGGTAAGTGGGTTTGTAGCGAGAAATTCAATCATAGTGAGCAAGAACCCAAGAAATTGTGCAGAGGAGGAATACTACTACTTCGCTGCATGAAAACTCATAATCACCGTTTTACTATGGGAATTAGCCTTTTAAAAACCGAACCGGACATCGAATCGGTAAGGATACTGGATTATTGATTCATTGGTCGAACCACTGGATCATTGATCTAACCATACGATTAAATCGGATAAAACAGAATAACTCGGTTGAATAAACCGGTTCTTATAACAAAACTAGATAGGTATTAAATCGAGTTGAACCGGATGACTCAGTCACTAAAAGAAATCATGACACCTAAAAAATGTAAAAATTTTAATAATTTATTAATTCAAATTTTAAACAAATTCATCACACACACAACAAGATAATACAAATACAAATAAATTTTGAACAAAATATAACTCTCGTATTAGTATAAATCACATCTGTTCTCACTCTCTGACTTTTTAATTTCAATTTTAATAAAAAAAAATTAAAAAATGTTAAAATTTGCGTCGTTTCATTTTTTTCAAATAAAATAAAATAATATGCATTGAACCGACCAATTCACTCTGATTTCTACCGGTTCAATTGCATATCCGGTTCAACAACAAACCAAACTGATGACCCCTCCGGTTCAATCGATTGAACCGTCGGTTCGTTCGGTTTTTAAAACACTGATGGGAATAAGTTAGGCCGAGTTTTCAATTTTTCGAAGTTTATTTTAAACTACTCTATTATAATTTAGAAATATTTATCTACAGATCAATCAGAATGAGTTATATAAGTAGATTTTCATGTGCATCTACAAATAACTTCTAATCAATTTTTATTTGTATGTGGTATCTCTATGTAAATCTACTTATGTTGTTTATTCTTATTGGTTGATGACTAAATACGCTCAAATTATAAAGGGATGGAGTAGAGCTCATCTTTTTCGAAATAAATAGAAATATTAATTATTATAGTTTTGAACTAAATTAATAATATAAGGGTCATGTTAATTGATTCCTTAATTAGAATTTTCCATAATATAAATGTACGTCTTTTGATAATTATTGACATTATTTAAATATTTATGCACTAAAATTTTAGTAATTGTATTGTCCATTTAAAAAATGGTGTGGATCTCTACTTGAGCTAGACTTGTCAAGTTTAAAATCAATGTAGACAATTAAACTTAAATTAGGAAAAAAGTTAATAATACATTCATATAAGCGAATTCATATTTATTTAAGAAGATTGTCCTAGTAGTTTTAAAATGTTTTTTATGGTATGTCGTCTGACATATTTAGTTAAATAGACTTTTGAAAAAGTCTTAGCCTATTCTGTTTAAAAAATAATCTAAGGTGACTTGAGCCTGAATCGGATAGGTCATAGGCACATGTAAACTCGTCTAGCTTACTCCTACTCATTGTGATGGCCATAAGATCTTTTCACAATTAAATAACAAAATAACTCATTAATTTGTAAGGGTGTTCACCGTTTAGAAATACGACCATATGGATAATCCCTTCTACCTAATGACCCAATTCGATTTAAGTCACATTTCAACCAAACTCGTTCAAGTGTGGGTCAAATCCGAAATATCCAAAGTGACTTGGATCGGGTAACAAGATTCTAAATTCGCGAACCCAATTCATTTAAAAATTATTTTTTTTGGCTTTGGTGTTAAATTTGTTACATTTTTTATAACATAGTTTAAGATTTTTATGTGTTAAACTAGTTTTGAGACCCGTGCATTCGCACGGGTTTATTGACTTTTATTTATAAAATATTGTCAAAATATAAGTGACGTTGTGTATCAAAAAAAAATTATAATAATAATAATAAATGATGTTATTCTGCGATTTTTTTGTAAAACTCATTAAATTAAGTTTTTTCTTTTTTTAATAAAAGCAATTGTCCCATGTATGATTTTTGTGTAATAAATTATAATTAATAATAACAAATATTTATTCTTCAATTCCTTTTTTTTATTAAACCAATTGTCCCGTGTATGATTTTTTTTTTATTAAAACAATTGTCTCGTGTATTATTATAACATATATTTATCAATAATTGTTTCTTGTATTACTATAATATATTATTCAATTCCTTTTTTTTATTAAAGCAATTGTCCCGTGTATGATTAATTTTTTTATTAAAACAATTGTCCCGTGTGTTATTATAATATATATTTACCCCATAATCATTATAATATATATTCATCAATAATACACTTCTCCTGTAATTTTTATACAAGAGTAAACAAAAATAGAGTAGTTTTTTTATAATAAATATAGAGTATAATTTAACTATTATATAGAAAAATAGTAAATTGAAAAATATAATTTATTTTTTTACGAAATAGAAGATTTGAAAATATTTTTAAGAATTGATGAGGACAAATTAAGATTTTTAGTATAAATACCTTTAATATATTTGGTCCGTTTGAATTTGACTTATTTTTAAGCTTATGAAAATACTTTATGATTATAATTTATAAATAAACTTTTATGTTATTTCATTAGGTTTATTTACGCATGTTAATTCATAAGTTTTCACTGACAAAAATTATATCTTTATAAACTGTTTTCATAAACAACATTAAAAAACTTATAATAATACATAAAAAGCTTATATATTTGCATAAGTTATTTCGCCTAAGATCATAAATAAGTCAATCCAAACGGGTCATTATGTTTTTGTTTTTGTTTTTATGTTCTTTTATTTTTAAGCTCATAAATAAATATATTCTTTTATTAGGTTCTTCTATTTTTATTTTTATATATAAGTTTTTATATGTTAGATTGAGTTATTATTTTTTGGCGCGTATCTTTATCGTGGTTTTTGTTTCTATTTTTATGCGTAAATTTTTTTTTTTTTGTTCCTATTTTTGAAGTTAAAATAAATTGGATTATTATCTTATTTTTAGAGGTGGTTTCCGTTGCTATTTTTATTGGAAGATTTCTTTTATGTTTATCTTCTTTTTTTCTACCTTTTTGTTTGTTTGTTTAGAGATGTGGTTTTTAATGCTATTTTGATGAAAATGTTTCTTTTATGCTTATCTTTCTTTTTTATTTTTTTTTTGTATTTTTTTATTGTTTTTTTAACAAACCAAAATGAAATATATAATATAAAAACAATCTCCCTAGCACAAGATATGCCAAAAAAGACTACCAATGTCTACAACGAGTCACATAACGATATACAAAGATAACCAAAACAAGGAAGATCAAACAAGGCCCAGACAGAGCAAAGGACTAGACCACCAGCTATGACAGTTAGAAGCTAAGGTAACACACATCGTCTTCAACCACCTAAAAGAAAATAGCTTGATGCCCAAAGAAATGATGAGCTGACTCTGTCTCACCACAGTCTGAAACGCACAAATGAGCTGGAGTAGATAAGATGCCTCGAGTGACCAGGTTAGTTTTCGTGGGCAACCTGTCACGCAAAAGACGTCACGCGAAGATGGAGACCTTTAGCGGAACTTGCGGGTGCCAAATGAGAGTATTCGCGTCATCCATGGAGACTGATGTCTGAGAAGTCAAAAGATGATATGCTCCTCGGACAGTGTAGCCTCTATCAGGGTCAGGCTGCCACTGCCACCTGTCTGAATACTGGTCCTGCAAAGAAAGGGTAAGCAATAAAGACTAACACTCCCTCAACTCCTCCTCCTCCCATCCCCTTAACTGCCTCCGCCACACCCATGCCGCCCCATCTGCACCCCACCATAACGAGAACATCTCAGCCACTGTACACTGTTTGGTCTCCGCCAAATCAAACAGGCGACCAAACCTCTCCCTCAAGGAAATCCCATCCATTCAGGGATCGGTCCAAAAGAAAGTCTCCCTTTAGAGGACTTTAGGGTTATAATGGGGCTAAGGTTAAGGGTGGATGTTTTTGGATGGTAAGCAAAAAAACTTAGAGTTTCTAAGATCACTTTTTTGTTTTGGAATAATTCTTTCTCCTTTTTCACCCTATACTTTAACAATTTATACTAGAGAACTTTGTTTTATTTTATTTGTTTCAACACACTTGTTTTTTTTTTTTTTGAGAGGTTATTGAGATACCTCTTTTTTCGTTTGATAAGTGTTTTTTTTTTTTTTTTTTTTTGTGTTCTCTAGTACCCCCACCCCAAACTTACACTGAGCAATGGGCTCCAGTAACAGTTATGTCTCTAAACTCCAAGAAAATCATTTTTTTTTTTGTTTCATTTTACTATGAAAATATTGGGTTCAGCAAACAATAACATTTTTTTTCTTTCGGCTCAACAGGGGTTATCAAATGATATATCATTTAAAGGTTGGCTTCAAAAGGCTCAAGGTAAAAAAAAACAACTTACCTCGATGTGAAAATCATAGCAATCAATCAAACAAAAGAACATAAGCAAGTTCTAGAGAATTAACTAAGACATGGAATCTCTCATAACAAGAAAAATATTTAGTGTTTAAGCACAAGTTCTCACTGCTAGGCCGGATCATCGAATGGTCAACGTTTGAAAAATTTCCCTAGCTTTTCTAATAACATGCATGCATACAAAGTAGTCAACAAGAAAATCACATAATCATGTATCCTAGACGCTACTCAACAGACTTCACATATTTCAGAACCAACAAATATCAATAGTGCATGGTTTTCAAACAGACCCAAGCATTCATATAATACAAAATAAAATTCAAGTTTAAAGGATTTAGCAAGTACCATCACTGATGGGAAGGTCCGCTCCTATCCTGTCCGTCTCCGAGGCCAAAGTCTGCCTCATAGAAAGTGTCCCGCTCCTGGTACGCAGCATACTCCTGTTTCCATCGCTCCGAATCATCCAACTGGTCGGCCATTCTCTGAGCATTCACAAACGCATGGTGAGCATGAAGCCGTGCCAAACTGTTGAAGCGATGATACAATGGTGGAGGTTTGAAATTTGCCTGTCGTGCTCTTGCTTCAGTTTAGAGATAAAATTACATTTAAGTGCGCAAAACTTGAAACACCGTTAAAAGTGATAAGGACAAATTTGGATTTTTAATAGTAGTTTTTTTAATATATTGTAAGTAGATTCTTAAATTTTGATGATATATTTGAAGTGTATCATGAAGTATTTAAATAGTAAAATTTAGTCTATATTTTGAATTTTCATGAAATAGAATGTCACATAACTATATTTTTTTTTGGATAATTTTTAAAATATTTATCTATATCAATATATAAAGAAAATACTCTTTTTCGTGAAGATTTTTTTATTGCCACTTTTGTCCTTCATTCTATTCAAATAAATTTTTTTTACACAAGTTCAAATATTTGTATATTTTTTTTTTACAAATATATTTGTATATGTTGAAAAATAACTATCACACAAAAATTTATTTTTAATTTTTTTTTAATAATTAAGCACAATCAAAAAAGAAGTTTAGTATGTAACCAAAAAAAGAAGAAGTTTAGTATCAATTAGTAAACATATTCTTATAAAAAAAAATTAACAAACGAAGAACACAACATAATTTGCAGTTAATTACAACAAACTTAGGATCAAAATACCTTGCATGCGGTTAGTTCATTTCGTACATGCTTGTGATTTTTCTTATGTTGTACATATCCATAGAAGACAACCACATTCATGCACTATTTGATGAACATTAATGGTTTTTCACGTTAGTTTTTATAGTATCTAATCATACACTAAAATTGATGTTTCTTCCTTTTTCCTTTTTCAATTATAGAATAACTCGAAGAATATTGATGTAAAGCAATTCAATCATACATGAGAAAGAATCAACATGGAGGATATCTCAGGAATTTCGTTGGTACAATTCATGCAATAATTTTGGTGCATAATTCTTAAGGAGCATTACTCGAAAGATTTTTAAGTATTTTTCTTACTCTAGCCCCTACAACACAAGTCATCTTTAACATAACTAGGTGCTGAACAGGAGATTGGACATGAAAATCATTCCTTATGTATAAATCGATAAAAACTAAATTGTTACAAAATCATTGTTTACAATTTATATACATTAGCATAATAAAGAATGCAGATCGCACAAATAGGCACGAGACGTTAACAAAAAAAAAACGGACTGATGGACACGGAAGTGCCCGGCTAGACACTAGTATGTAATAACCCGTTGACCCAACCCAACCGCTCACCACCGGGTTGGTCAATTCGAATTTGATATAGAAATTATGCGTTTTACTAGGGGTGTACGCGGATTGGGCTGGTTTTGGCCTACTCTGTTATCCAACCCGTTCAATATTCATTGGGTTGAGTTTATCATCAAACCCGCACTTTCACCATCATATATGAACCAACCGATTAACTACTTTTAAAAAAAATGCTAAATTATATATTTAGTCTCTTAACTTAATTTATGGTTTTATTTTAGTCCCTTAACTATTTTTTGTTTCAATTTATTCCCTTAATTCTATTACATTTCAACAATTTTCTGTTAACCGCCTACGTGGCAATGCTTTTGTCCTTTCTTCTTTCTACTCTTCATCTTCTTTCTCTTATTTCTAATGTTCATGTTCTTCTTCTTCATGATTCTTCATCTTCTTACCAATTTTTTAATTAATTCTTTTCACTTGACAAACTAACACAATGTAATAACTGTTATAACACTTAAATTCTGAAATGAAATTACAAAATAAGGGGTTTTGGGGAAGAAGAAGGGATGAAGGTCAACAACAACAATTGTATGTTAATGTTTATTTATCTTCTCCAATGCCTTGTAAACAAGCTAAAGGATTACTACACCAATTGGAAAAATCAAAATATGAATTACGACCTGCTCTCCTGATAAACCAAAACCAAGAAATAAATTTAATTTGCTCTACTAAACTTGACACATTTACAATCTCACCCCTAAACATAATATTGTTCCGAAAATGCCAAATACACCAAGTAGTAGCTAACCAAGTGCTTAACTTTCATTCCTTTCTTTGATTTTATCATGCAACCAAAGTGCATGAAATGCTTCCAATCCAAGCTGTGAGTGTAGACAACAAGTCCCAACCATAAGGCAATACATTGCCACACCTGTTTAGTAAATTTGCAGGTAAGAAAAATATGAGATACATCCCCCACTACAACTATAATTCTTTAAATTTACACCCACTTTTGTTTGGTCTATTATTTTGGTCAAAATTTTCTAAAATAAAAGTAAAATAATATTTTTTCATAAAAAAAAGCAAATTAATTTTTCGGTCAATATCTCCCTTCAATTCACCAATATCTATACCAATATACAAAGAGAATAATCCTTTCGACGTAATATTTTTTATTATCACTTTTACCCTTCACTCTATTCAAATATTTGTATTTTTTTAAAAGGAAATATTTGTATATGTTAAAAAAAAATTAACTTTCACACAAAAGTTTGTTTTCAGTTTTTTTTAGTAAATAAAAAAAAAGATTTTTTTTCTTAATAACTAACCACAAAAAAAAAAGGTTAAGTAGTTATCATCATCATAAATATATCATCATCTATACTAATCTATATCTATACTTCTATACTAATCTATCTTATTAATACTAATATTTACTAATCTATAAATTACTTAAATTATTTTACTAATCTATAAAGATAATACCCTTTTGATGTATATTTTTTTTAATGTCACGTTTACCCTTCATTTTATTCAAATAATATTTGTATTTGTTGAAAAATAACTTCTACACAAAAGTTTATTTTCAGTTTTCTTTTCTTTCTTAATAATTAAGCAAAACTAAAAAAGAGATTTAGTAGTTATCGATTAATTAACAAACATATTCTTATAAAAAAATTAACAAACATATTTTTAGTGGAATTGAATAACCGCATAATTAAAATAAATCACTATTTACGATAACGGTACTGAAAGGAATAAAATTTAAGAAAAATATAAAAAAGAAGCAAAATACTACACACCAACTAGTTCAACACTTCAACTAAAAAACAAACAACAGAATATTCGCATCGCATTATATACGAACGAGAGAGAAGGAGAGTCCACGAAATCAAGTGGGACACATTCAGCCACTCATACATCGCCACGTTTCACAAAAACAACCAAAACAAGATAACCATCAAACCAAACCAAACATGTTCTAAGCGGCGACGCGAACCCTTTCCCACAAAAACAATTTCCTCGTAACACAACAAAGGTCTCTTCCCCGCAACCTTCCCTGGTAACCCCTCCTTCTATCTCTCTCTCTCTTCATTTTTTTTAACTGCCCTTATATTCAAGTTTCGATTTTTAATCGAATCATATAGGTTTGTTTCTTTAATTTCAATTGGGTTTGTTTCAATTTTCTGTTTCCTTCGGTTTGTTTGTGGTTGTTTTCCGATCTATGATTTTTTTTTTTTTTGGATTTTTCTGTTAGATTTGATCTTGTTATATCATGTATTCAACTTAGATTATCTTTTTATTATTGTTTTTTTATTCCTTTATTGTCAAATAACTTTTTTGACTGTTTTATTAAGAATTAAGAATTATAAGAACTTGAATCAATCCCTTTTTTTGTATGTTGGTGTTTTTTTTCTTCTTCATGGTAAATTAACTAATTATGCATGTGTTGGTGGTTTCGTGATTAAATCTCTTTGATTGGATAAACAACTATTTTGGTTCAAGAATGTGTGAGGCATTTTTACTATAGTCCTTGAATGTATCAAAATTGTACAAACATCTATCGAATCTGTTTTTAGGTAGTCGGTTAAACCCTTGAATGTGTTTTTCATTAGTCAATTTAGTCCACAAGACTACTAACGAAAAGGAACTACGGATGTGTTTGTAATTTTGATATATGTAGGGACTATAGTGACAACTCACACGTTCAGGGACCAAAATAGTTGTTTGCTCCTCTTTGATTGGTTTTTCTTTTTGTTGTGAACTATTGAGTGTTTGTGATGTTTTATTTATGACAGTGCTATTATGGTATTATATATATCATGATGATTAGATTGTATTGTATTTCAGTTGAGTTCTTTTGTTTTGTTTCCTTTTTTAATGGTGAGTTGAAATGCAGATTGTCAATTCGGATCTTCATGAGTTCAACAACCACTGGAGCATACTTGGTTTCCTGTAATTCGGGAAACAAGAACAACGGTCTCTTCTGCTGGATTTTGATCTGCTTGCTGCCAAAATTCTTGGGAACTGCATTTGCCTACATCAACTTTCTTCTCATTCAGGCTATTGATAGGAGTCCATCAGCAGTGAGGGTGGTGGAGAACTTTGGTCCGATTAACCCATAGTTTTTTAGTAGTTTGGTCATCAGCATCGTTAGAGATTAGATCCTTTGTTTCGTTGAGTGGTGAAAAATGGTTTCTTCTCAGTTTTCCGGTTCGACTATGGCTAGCATGTTTAAACCAATACTCTTTCCTGCAAATGATCCTGGTACTGCAACCACAGATCACGTTGAACTAGATTTCTCTGATGTCTTCGGTCCACTTACTGTAGAAGTCAATAACATTGATTCCACTTCTTTTGAGTCGATTGATGAATCGAGCGAGCTGGTTTATGATGATCCAGAAGTCATTTACACCCGCTCACATTCTCTTGTTGGCCCTTCTAGTTGTATCAGCCAATCACTTAAACTCGGTAAGCTCACCATACACGAGTCTGACTCTGCCGAATCATTGGAACTAGTGGAGCCAGTCACCGAAGAGACCATTGAAGACATCAAAGAGACGTCATTTGACAACATTGAGGAGTCTTTGAATGATGAAAATGAGAACCTGATGGAGATCCAAAGAGTTAGCATCGAAGATTTTGAGGTTTTGAAGGTTGTGGGGCAGGGAGCATTTGCAAAAGTGTATCAGGTGAGGAAAAAGGGCACTTCAGAAATATATGCTATGAAGGTTATGCGGAAGGATAAGATTATGGAGAAGAACCATGCTGAATACATGAAAGCTGAGAGGGAGATTTTGACAAAGATAGAGCACCCCTTTGTTGTACAACTTAGATACTCTTTTCAGGTACTTGTTTTCAAATTTGTATAAAGGTTTTCTAGCATCTGTCATCTTTTGTTGATTGTTCATGATTTTCAGAACGTAATTATGTCATTGCATGTCAGTTTAAAATTTAGTTATTTATACCCAAAATGCATTCTTTGTAAATAAAATGTTTTCTCTTGTTAATCGGTTTGCAGAAGAATATAGTCCAAAATAGAAATTATAACTGACACGTTCTATTCTGTATATGATGTTTCAGACAAAATACAGATTGTATCTTGTGCTGGATTTCGTCAATGGGGGTCATCTCTTCTTTCAGCTTTATCATCAAGGCCTTTTCAGGTAAGTTTATCTTTGAGTGCTTGCGTCTCTTATATTTCAGTTTTCTAGTTTGCAGTGTTAATGGCTGGTTCTATTCTTTATCTTTGAATATTCAGAGAGGATCTAGCACGTATATACGCCGCCGAGATTGTTTCTGCAGTTTCCCATCTCCACTCAAAAGGAATAATGCACAGGGATCTAAAACCTGAAAATATCCTAATGGATGCTGATGGCCATGTATGCTTCTGTTCTCCCTCCTTCATGTTTTTCATACCGACTTTTAACTCTTCTCTGTACATGTCATAACTGACCTGAGATTTGTTTTGTTTATCTGCTAGGTTATGTTGACTGATTTTGGCTTAGCAAAACAATTTGAAGAAAGTACAAGATCTAATTCGATGTGTGGTACATTAGAGTACATGGCACCTGAAATTATTCTTGGCAAGGGCCATGACAAGGCTGCCGATTGGTGGAGTGTAGGCATCTTACTGTTTGAGATGCTTACCGGAAAGGTTTGTATCTCATTTCTTGTAAATTTGTATTTGATCATCATAGTTGGATGATTCTTTGTTGTATAGGACTTGAAATGCATTTATTTTTTGGCTCATTCAAGCAACTAAATTAGTAAAGTTTGAACTTAAAGCTTATTAGTCTCTCTTGGGTTTATTGACAATTTTAGTAATTTTTTGTAACTTGACATAGGTGTGTTATTTAGTGAATTGGTTCATTTTGTCTTATTATTGTTATAGGAATACTATATGCATGGAAAATGTTATGGACTGGTAACTTAAATAACCGCGAGGTCCTTTTAAAGTTGCTAAATGATTTGTTTTTGTTGTTTCACCTCCTCTGCAGCCTCCCTTCTGTGGTGGGAACCGTGAGAAGATTCAGCAGAAGATAGTGAAAGATAAGATTAAGCTGCCAGGATATTTGTCAAGCGAAGCGCATGCACTGTTGAAAGGGGTAATCTCTAGTCCACAGAATATATTTCCTTCAATTATCCTATCAAATTCACCATCTGAAAATTATATTATTTGCAACATAATAATAAGCTTTGCATAGCTTTTTTGTCTTAACTGAACTGTTTATTTAGGCATACAGGAGAAATTTTGATTCATTAAAAAAACAAAATACATAGGAGAAATTCAATTTTGCAACATTTAGTTTCATTTGAGCTTGACAACTAGTCTATGTGACACAGTTTTTCTAAGTTTTTATCACATGCAAAAACTAAGGGGACGCTTGGATATACAATTTAATTAAGCGCTTAATCAACAAATGCGTTTTGTGGGATGTTTCGATATACAATATAATTAAGTGCTTATTCAACAAACGCGCAATGTGAAAGGTCTTATATATTAACTACTTATACAATAGATAAGAGAATGAGCTGAAGCCTGAAAACAACTTATGACGATAAGCTGTTTGGAGTAGTTTATGAAATTAAGTTAAAAATAACTTATAGTTATATCATAGGCTATTTTCATTAACTCTTCCATATACACTTATGTAAGTGCTTATGTTAGATAAACTCAAACGAGCTCTTCCAAATGCTCCTAATGTGATATTTCTTGAAATGCTGTAGAATCTCTTATCATATTACTTTGCTTCTGTGTTACAGCTGCTACAGAAGGAGGCATCAAAGCGGTTAGGTTGTGGAGCTAAAGGGATTGAGGAAATTAAAGGGCACAAGTGGTTCAAACCAATCAATTGGAAGAAGTTGGATGCACGCGAAATTGAACCAAGCTTTCGGCCAGACGTAGCTGGGAAGCACTGTGTTGCCAACTTTGAGAAACGCTGGACTGATATGCCTCTTATTGATTCACCAGCTGCAAGCCCAAATGGTGGAAACCCCTTCAAGGACTTCTCTTATGTGAGACCTGCAGCCTCTTTTCTTCAAAAGAATAGCCCTGCTTACTGATTTCACATCTTGCAGTGGCATCCGCTTAAGATACAGTTACGATGCTCTTTTCGTTCTTATAATTATAATGATTAGCTAGTATTAATACTAGTTACCTGTACTTGGATGAGTGAACAGTGATACAATGTCACATGAATTTCCATCTAGAAACATTTTCCTCGTTTTCTTTTATTTTGTTGAGCCGACTTTGCAGCATGTGCCTTGCGGCTCTACAATTGTTGAGCTGACATTGCTAGAACCTTGTCATTTGGAGAAAATAAGTTGTTAACACATCTTAATTTACCACATTTATAATTAATTAAGTATGCTTGTAATGATGCCTCAATAGATGATGATGATTACTTTTGAACTTCAATTTATGTCATGCTGTCTCCGATGCTGTTATTATCCATTATTAGCATGGCAATGTTTTAGTTTTTTTAACGGTAAAATAAGACGAGTTCAACATTTTTTGTCCCCTGTGAAAGGTACTACTATACTTTGTAAACCGTTGACCAGCACGCTCTATCGATGACTTATGGTACATGCTGAAAGTAAAAGATCACGATCCTCCTTGTCGTAACAAGTGAGATGATGATTTGATTAATAACTGCTCTTGGCTAATTTATTTTGCTTTTTTTTGCTTAATCAAACAATTTCATCATGTTAATGACTTGGATTTGTACTTCCAAGAGGTTATACTACACCAGTTGTAGAAGCCACACAAATAAAAATAAATATGCTGCACTTTTCAATAAACATTTTATATTTCATTTCTTAATGAGTGTTCTAAAAATATTCGTTTTAATTTTTATCATGAACAACAATTTGATGATTGTTTGGATTTGTTGGATGAGGTTTCAAGTAATTTTGAACCAAGAAAATATATATAGAAAAGGGTGGATAAAGTAATGAGAAACAAATGGCCTAAAAAGCAACATATGCTGACTTTAATTTTATTTATTTATTTATTAATTTATTTATCTGAAACTCAAAGTTTCAAGTACATGAAAAACAAGCTGAGAAACACAAACAACATTGTCTTTTGTCTTAAAACAACAGTTCCATGGCTTCTCTACTTTCTACAACATCTACAACTACACTTCAACACACTCATAATAAAATCTGCTTCTCTCCTCTAAAATTCTCCACACCATTTAACAATTCTTTCTTAACAAACCATTTCAACAACACTCATTCCATAAGGTGCAGTGCATTTTTTGATATCATTCCCAAAGATATATTATTGAACAGCACTTTTTATTTAGATAAGTTTCAGAATGTGAGTGAGAACTTAACAGATATGCAGATGTTGGAGATTTTGGTCTTTGTTGGGTTATCATGGTTATACTTAACTGCAAGACCAGGTGTTCTTTTTGGTGCTATTGATGCATATCTTTTGGCTCCAATGCAATTGGTTTTGGATAGTTTATCTGGAAGGAGAAACATGAAGAGAAGTGATTTCTTGATTGGAGGTAAGATAGGAGAAGGATCATTTGGTGTTGTTTATTCTGCTGTTTTGGTAACAAAGATTAAAGAGAATGGGAGAGGTAAGTTAGATGCCAAATCTAAGGATAAAGTCATTCTTAAAAAGGTATAATTTGAGATTAAATGTTCATTTTTCCTCTCATATTTAACAAAAAGAATGACTAAAAATGCTTAACAAGGTATCTCCATGGCTTATAGGCCTCTTTGGGTCTGCTATGAGACTAATCCTTGAGTCGGCAACGACATCTGGTTTTTTTATCCGGGGTTGGGCTGTCTTCTAGATGGGAGAGTCCAGGAATCGAACTCAGGTTCTTTCCCTAGGAGAGATTCGCGTTATCAACGCTCCCAACACCATGTTGGTAATATGCATAAAAATCTTATAATGACTAAAACTAGTTACATAAGGTGTATGTATTTCATTCTCTATTCCTGGTTTTATCTAGAAAACAAAAGCAGGAGCTGATTGATGGAAAATGCAGGTAAAGGTTGGAATTGAAGGGGCTAAAGAATTTGGTGATTTTGAAGAGTGGTTTAATTACAGACTCTCTAGAGCAGCTCCTGAAACATGTGCAAAGTTCCTCGGAAGTTTTGTAGCCGATAAAAGCAATTCGCAATTCACAAAAGGTGGAAAATGGCTTGTTTGGAAATTTGAGGTGCTCTTCCTAATATTCCTATTGGATCAACTCTATCCATAGATTTCATTTATTTACGAAATAATAACTATGCAAACGTCCAATCATATTTCACCAAGTGTTGTCAAATAGCGGCGCTATAGCACTACAACATAGCAGATTTTGATGAATCCGCTGTGAAAACCACGACGCTATCCTAGCTTAGTTTCACTATTAGGGCAATAATGACCGCAATTCCAGATTTTGCTAGCTGATGTAGCGGATATTGTTGGCGTTTCACTATATTCCTTAATACACTACTGATAACACTGATAGAATTATTTCCTAAAACTTGGTGAGATATGATTGAATACGGGTCTAAAACTTTTTTACACGGTCAAATTCTTTATTTGAATGAATTGCATAAATGAATTATGCATGCACATATGCTACATATACATAATTTAGGAA
Organism: Trifolium fragiferum; assembly: GCA_954870985.1. NCBI lineage: Eukaryota > Viridiplantae > Streptophyta > Magnoliopsida > Fabales > Fabaceae > Trifolium > Trifolium fragiferum. The sequence continues at coordinate 21,260,855 of OX940793.1, forward strand.
AACACATTACCAACTATTTATTTATACACTAATTGCAGGGTTGTCCATATCACAGGGAGACAGTACTCTTGGTGATTACATGACAGATAAAAACTTCCCTTCAAACTTAGAATCTGTCATGTTTGGAAGAGTCTTGCAAGGTGTAGATTCTTCTAAAAGAAATGCCTTGATCATCAAGCAAATAATGCGCCAAATCATTACATCTCTTAAGAAAATTCATGACACTGGCATTGTTCATAGGGATGTAAAACCTTCTAACTTGGTTGTTACAAGAAAAGGGCAGATCAAACTCATTGATTTTGGTGCAGCAACAGACCTTAGAATTGGAAAGAATTTTGTTCCTAATTATACTCCTTTGGATCCTGATTACTGTCCCCCGGAACTATATGTGCTACCACAAGAAACACAAAGTCTTCCTCCAGAGCCAATTGCAGCTCTACTTTCACCAATCCTGTGGCAGGTTTTATTTCTGTTATCTTGTTTATCTAAGTCATGTTTGGATAAACAACCTTATTAAGCTCTTCTTTATCTATTTGAAATGTATAAGTACTAAAATGAAGCTCTTGTGATTACTGTTGCAGTTAAACAGTCCTGACCTCTTTGATATGTATTCTGCTGGGATTGTACTCTTGCAAATGGCAATACCAACTTTAAGGTCTCAAGCTGCTTTAAAGAATTTCAATTTGGAAATGAGAACATGTGGATATGATTTATACAAATGGAGAGACTCTACTCGAATGAAGTCTAACTCCGAAATACTTGACAGTGATTCTGGTAGAGGATGGGACTTAGCATCAAAGCTTACCTCCAAGAGAAGTTCCGAAAGAACGCGGCGTTTATCTGCTGCTTCTGCTTTGAGGCATCCTTATTTTCTTCTAGGTGGTGATCAGGCAGCTGCAGTTCTTTCAAAATTCAGCTTTAGCACAAAGTGAGACGCTGATAATTTTTTGGTCTATTTGGATTGGCTTATTTGAATTTATCTACTGGTACAAATACTTGTGAAACTGTCTGAGAGAGCTTATGGAAACAACTTATGACATGTCCATAAATTATTTTCAACTTATTTCCATAAGCTCTCAAGTCTCAAGGATAGCTTATGAAAACAATTTATAGCTCATACAAAACCAATTGACTTTATTTTATCTTTTGTTATAGAAATAACTTATACATAAACACTTATAAATGCTTATGCAATAATCTCTTAAATAAAGGCCATGTTTGGATAAACAGCTTAGTTAAGGGCTATATTAAGATGGTGACCTTGAATGGCTATATAAATTAATCACATAATTGAAGTTAATACAAACAGATACTTATACTGTTATACATGCATGATTTTATATGGCCATAGCTAATTACAATTGGAGACTTTACATAAGTTAGATAGATTTCACTATGATATAGTATCTTCTCCAACATTTTCTACTACTTACAACTCCAATATCATTTGGAAGAACACTAGGAATTTAACAAACCAAGCCTATAAGATTGAAGAGATACAATACTTGAAGTTACCGGAGACTTCGAGAAAACAATAGCATAACCATCATTCAATACATCTGTATCTTCGGGAATCATCTGCCACAAAAGGCTTCCAGCTCCACTCCCTCCTTTCTTTTTTGAGTTTAGGATTGAACTGTACACAGTGCTTATTACTGTGTCTCTATATGTTGAATTGTAGCCAGGATTCTTCAAAGATACACCAAACTCAGTAAACATAACTGGCATTCCGAGATAGTTTTCAGCATCCTCTATGTGTGCCTCCATCCATGATATTATAAATGGGATGCGTGTATCCGCAATTTGTGGTGAAATCCTTTAAACAAAATAATTGACTGAGTTAGAAACTATTTACTATTCATGTCATTTAACTGTTTATCACATACTAGAAAAAGATATTTACTTTTACCACCCTACTAGATACTCGCACGCCCTACGCCTTTTCCAGTTTACCCTTCCGCTAATTAAGTAGCGTACGTTATAAAAATGAGAAATTTTGAAAAATGGTGTCCGCTACTTAAGTAGTAGCGGACGTTATAATGGTAGGGTGTTTTTGGGGTATCCACTGCTTAAGTAGTGGACAGGGATATTTTGGTAAGATCGTAGGGCGCACGAGAAAAATGGCAAGGTGGAAAAATGCCTCGTCCTAGAAAATAGTAGAAAAACTTGACATACCAATTGTCAGCATATATGTGAACAGAAGCAAAGTCGACACCAAGAACTTGGTGGTTTCTGATGAAATCAGTTCCAGCCTGTTTAGATGTATTTGGATTGAACTGAAGTCTATGAGGTGTTGAAGGGCCATAAAATCCTTCTAGTCCAATCTCTACTAGATGTTTTGGATCAATTTTCTTCACATGAAATGCCATTTCTTGTATCCAATCCTACAATTTATTTATATTCAAGTGAAAAGTATTTGAGTTGAGTGTTGTAACTTGTAAGTGCATATATTATGGAGGCTAGAAGAAGTTTACAAGGGGCAAACCTGTAATTTATCACCTGTGGGATCTGAGTAGCATCTAGGCTCATTCATCAATTCCCATGCAAAAATTGTAGGATCATCCTTATAAGTCATATTTGTGAATGTGTTAACTCTACTCAGCACAGTCTACACAGTGAAATTCAAATATGAGATTAAAGTAACCAATGTTGGTTTGAGCTGAGCTGTTGTTGCATTTAGCAAAGGAACTTGCCTTAACATAGGCTTTATAGTAGCTTTTGAGGGTTGGATGTGAGAAGAAGTCATCATCAGATGTCAAATTTAAGCCAGCATCTTTGCCCCATTTCACATATTGTGCTTTGCCACCATAGTCCTCCCAATTGTTTACCAATGATAATATCAACCTGATTTTGTATTTCTTTGCTTCACTTACCACAAAGTCCAAGGCCTGCCACTCAAATTATTAAAATTTATATTATAAATGCTTATTAGTTGTACTAAATACTAGTAATAACTAGACTGGTCTTGACTATTTAAAGGTCCAATAAAAAAGCGCAAAAATTTTAAATAAAATAATTTTCTATTTAATTTGTAAATCATATCAATCAATAACATAAAAATAACCATTCGTCTTTGTAACTAACATAAAAAACAGTTATATTGTAATTAATAACATAAAAATGCCTTCTATCTAGTTATTTAAAAACAACAGTTTTTCTAAACTTTTTAAAACATATTTATCGATGGAATTTTTCTTTTGTTTTTTAGACTTATTATCAGACATGTATACCTACTTCTCTCTCTCTCTCTCTCTCTCTCTCTCTCTCTCTCTCTCTAAAATGCGAGTTCCTGATTTTTGGAGGCATTAGGTTGTCGGCTAAGGATGCCAATTTGATTTATAAATAGAAATTCCTATAGGGATTGTTCCATTTGAGAATCTAAAGACGAAAAATCTTCCCATGGAGATGAGAGAGAAAGCCCCTAGGGAGGTTTGGATATAGGGACAAGATTTTATCCACTGCTCCGTAAAGACTCCGTCCTTAAACACTTTATTAAAATATCATATATTCAAGTATTTCATAATATATATTTATTTATATTTTCACACAATATGTGTATAAATTTGTTTGTGTGATGTTTATTATTGTCACAAGACTCGCAATAATATCTTCACATTATATTTATTTATTTATTTTATGAGTAAACTTATTCTTTTTCCAACCACTTTGATTGAAATTAATAGAAATTTGATAGTTCTTTTAATGTTTGATGGATCCTCTCGAGAACTGTGAGATATGGAGATGGAGGAAGAGTACTACTCCCCGAAGCAGAAAACGCGGGGGCATGGATGAGAATATTTTAGATAGTGCGGAAAAGAGTGATAAAGTAGTCCCAACCCAATCTTTATCCCATTGACATCCGTATCAGATATCCTAATGACTAATCTATCTAGCTATCTATTATTATCATATTTTTGCATAAACTTACTTTATAACTGCATTTTGATAATTAAGTTAAGATTTAATAGGATATTTTTGCTACATAGGTACAATTTTTTTTAAGCTTATTACCAATTTGGTATAGTTTTTATTTTTACCAAATAGGTGTTGGTCGTCATTGTTAGATACGACTTACTCATGTGTTTTGTTTTGTTTTTTTCGGTTAAAAGCAAAATCATAGATGATTGTGACAACTTTACTTAAAAATAAATAAAAAAGACAGTCATAACTGTCATCTATGTTTTCAACCAAAAAAAATAAAATTAAACACATAGAAAACTCGTATATTGTGAGGACGATTTACCCCTATTTGGTAATTTTTTTTGAAACTATACATAATTGGTAATAAGCTTGAAAAATTGCAATAGTTTAATATACAAATCAATTTAACAGTGTAAAGATGTTTTAGTGCATGCTTGAAATCACGATAGATTTGCTATCATGCTGAGCCACCCATATTTTTGTAAATGCACACAACTAATCCAAACATGCACTTATGATGTTAATCAATTATAACCGTTATATCATTATAAACAGTTAACCTTTATTCGTGACTGCTTTTAAAATCATTTACAAAACTTGTTATACCGACGGTGTATACAGTTAAATTAAAGGAGTACCTTGAAGATGTCTTCATCATAAACTGAAGGAGATTTCTGTAGGGCTCTCCATTTACCATCATTGAATGCCCAAGTTCTGCAAACTGTCATACCTAATGAAGAAGCTTGTTTGAAGACCTCAGTGACTTTTCCTTTTGTGGAGTCATCTGCAGCAAAAACCATCAACCAGAATGTGTTGAATCCATTTATATAGAAAGCTTGATCATTCACCACAAATTGGTTTCCTTTCTTTCCCACCATTTTCCATTCATCCTCTTTCACCTTTGACATTGTTTCACTACTTAACACCATTACAAAAACCAAATATGTAATGTCAATGTAAAAAGAACAAACATATGATCAGCCACAAGATCATATCTAAGGGACATCGAAAGAGCTCTAAGCGGAATTCCATAGTTTAAACTCAAAAATTAACATAATCGTTAACTAATATTTGCCTATAAAAAAATCAGTTAGACTAGAACGAGGACAATTATAAAAAATAAGTAACATAAAATCGAAGTTTGATTTAAAAATAATTAAAAATTCATACTATAAACAAAATTTTAGTGAAATAGCTAGAAGGTGCATGATCATACTCATAATTTGTCATAGATTTTTGTACATGATATTGGCGTTCATTTAGTACCTCCTCATCCACCATAGCACTAGAACTTGGTTGTTTTGTGAGAATAAAAAGAATGTATAAAAAAAGAAGGAATAAAAAAAGCATATGTGTTCCAAATTTCTCCATTGAAATTGATTATTTACTTAGCTACAATGCCCATGTTCTATTGAGCCATCTATTATATAGGGGTGTAAGCGGTTTTTAAAAAACCAATTAAACTCACAAATCAAATCAATTTGAATAAAAAATTTATTGGTTAGTTTGGTTCGGATAAAAAATCGGATTTGAATTGAAGAAAATCAAACTAGTTAGTTCAATTTTCAGTTTTTTATTTTAAAAATTGCTAAACTGAAGCGAACCTCTTATTATTAATTAATAATACTTCTATAAATATTAGAAGAAATAATATGACTCAATATATAACAATTTATGAAAATGAGTTTTTTTTTAACAAAGAAAATAAAATTATGTTAGTTTATTAAATTTTGAATTATAAAACATTGTCTAATAAAATAAGCAAGTAAACTAGACCAAAAAGCAATCAAAATTAATAGTTGAGATTGAAAACAGCATGCAATTGTATGAAATGTCTACTGTTAATATACAATCCCTTTCAAGTGGGTTCTATAATTTAGACTTTATAGAGAGAGACTTTTATATGATTTGTATGAAAATGAAGCTATTGATTTTTTAAAACTAAAAATAAGAATATTCATTTTTATTTTTTTTGGACAAAGAATATTCACTCATTTAAATTATTTAAATTAGTATAATACATGGGGGGAATTGGTAACTCAATTGGTTAAACTAATTGCGTTAAAAAAATTAGTTAAACTAGTTGAGCTAAGGATTAAGAAGTTGAAGATCCAGGATTCAAATCATGACAAAGGAGAAAAACTAACATTGTAATACGCTAACAAACTAACATTGCCTATAAAAAAAGGTAACAAAATCATTGAATTTGCATTTGATTTGAATCAAAGCAAACTTGCAAATTTAAACAAAATAAATACCATACTAAGCCAAAAAAATCAAAACAAACAACTACACACTAAATCACGAAAAACAAGAGTGAAACAACATAAAAAAAAAAATCATGAATAACAAAACACAAACAAAATTTTAAAAAAATATATAAATCACTTATTTAAATAAAAACAATAAAAAAGAATTACAACTTTTGTTTTAGAGTATGAATTTATTTTTTGTCAAGTAGTTTAGTGATTAAAATTTCACTTTTTAAAGTGAAGTTGTGGCGATACTAGTATTTGAATTTCAATCCCTACATTTTACATGCAATGTCTCTACCAATCGAGCAATATCCCTACTATGGATTCTAATTCTTGAATAAAAAAATGAAACTACTTTGTTATTAGTATTATTTTTTTGACAGAATTGTTATTAGTATTATTATATGTGAATCATATGTTAGAATGGCCGGCTACTAATCCTTGAATAAAAAATTATCTCCTAATCATTAAACGTAATCTTAATCCGGCCTTACCTAACATAAAAGTTCTAATGATCAATTTTAGCTAGAGCATCTCAAATAATAGTATCAAAGAGAATTTCATATATATATTAATTATCCCTGTCTTTTTTTTTTATGATTGAAGTTTCATGACGTAGCACAGAAGTATCAAAATTGATAATACGATATCTTATTTAAGGTACTGTATCATCAATTTAATATCACTTTTTTTTTATATATCAAATTAAATAGAATTGACAACTTGTTAAAAATGTATGATATCCAAAGTACACTATTGGAGCAAAATATATATGAGTTGTATATATATTATATGATATTGTATGACCACTTTTTAGTTATATATGTATGATATCTAAAATGATATCGCCATTAGAGATGCTCTTATAATATCTCTGTGACTTATATATTGGAATAATTATTTAATTAATTAAATTATGGGTTGACAACAAAAATTATTTATAAATTTATTAATAAAATAAGTTATAGTCAATTATAAATATGTATTATTTAATGATGAATATTTCGTTAGACTTTTATTTTTAAATAGACTATAATGAGTTGGACCATTAAGTCAAACTAAATTAAACATTACTATGGCTAAAAACTTAATTCGTGAAAGGCAGATGATAATAAGGTAGTCATTGTTCCTCTCATGCTTTGCTCCACAAGGACAAAATTCAAGAACGAAATTGATTAATGGACGAAAATTTAAGAATACTGTAATTGTTTATTATTATATTTACTCAAAGACACCTTTAACTTTCAAATATGAGTTTAATTGATATGCACCGACGATGTAAAATAATTTTACACGATCATTTAATAAGAAACCACAAATCTTCCATGTCATATGAAGAAAGTGAGGTAAAGTGGGGTGACATGACGGAATACATGATTGTCATTGGTTGACAGTGTAAAAGTATTTTACACTGTCGGTGCATACAAATTAAATCCTTCAAATATATAATAAAAAACAAGAAAAATGCTAAACAGTGCACTAGCATATTAATATAGAAATATTTTTTTAGAATTTGTGCATTTAATATAAAAAATTATTTTTTTAACATTATCTTTTTATTTTCTTTTTTAATATGTTTAACTAGTACACGTGTACTATTTAACATGATCCCAAAAAAAATAAAGATCTTGCTGATATGTATTTTCTGAACCCTCTATAAGATTCGAATTAAAGAAATTATTTGTTTAAAAAATTAACTATTTTAATTCCCAATACATTAATTATACATATTATCATAAAATTTTCTCATTTTCCAAAAAACAATACTACAGTATTACTTTGCTATGCTTGAGATAGAATGTTCTCGGTATCATTTAAACGTGAATCATATGCTATGCTATCAAAATTCTTTATTTTTTATACAAAACTTATTTGTGAGTAAGGTGTAGTGGACTAGATTGAGTTGAATTTGATCAAAACTAAAATCAAAATCATATAGAGTATTTTGAATTGAGTTGAATTTGATCAAAACCAAAATCAGAATTATTATTCGGTCGGATTCGATAAATTCACTACCTTCTAGGTTGAATCGGGTTGGATAGTAGGTTACCTAATTATTTTATTTTGAGTACAAAAAAGAAAGCGAAGCCTAGAAGAAAAAAATCACGAAACTAAGTGAGTATTCCGAGGCATGCAAAGCCGAAAATATCATAAAAAAATGAGACTTTGTAGCTCTTTAGGAATAATCTCAATTACATGCAAACCGAAAGAGTTCAAATTAAAACTAAAATTAGCTAGTCAATCAGCTGATCTGTTTCCTTCATGTCATATATGATTGATTTGAACTTGCCAATTAATGTTTTTAAAGTCATGAAGCGCCGAATCAAAGTAGAAATATTTCTGCTAGCATTACAGTTTCTTATTACCGTGTCAACTAAAACCTTTGAGTCACTTTCAACTTGAAAATGAGTAATCCCCTTTCTCTGAGCCAAAATCATTCCGAGATACATGCCCCCCATAACAACATGGAGTGCATTGCAAGAACCAATTTCTTAGGCATAGCTATTAATGCGCTCACAAGTGCACGAGTATATCATTGTAATAAAAAGAATATCAAATCCATGTAAACTAAAAAGATATCGGGTAGAACTTTACTTATAGGAATTAGAAAGATTAGAAAAGTATATAAAATAAAAGTTCTAGAATATTAGAGATTTGATTTTAGTTTTGTGAAGATTGATCAAGCACACAAAGCTACAAAAGATATATTTATAATAAGAATCACCCCAAGGTCTTGGATTTCACAAACCCTTCCAAATCCTACATTTGTCATGTGGAAATCTTTTTAAGACAAGTTACAGATAATGTGACGACACATGCAGCCTTCCCTCTCACAGTAGGTATTTAACGGACTTCTGCGACTGCAATATACCCCCCACCCCAAATCCCATGGCGGCGTGGTATGCATATTTAAGCTATCAGCTATATTCAAGCAAGTACCACTGCTATTCCGAAGGAGACCGTCCTACATTGAAAGTTTAACTGAGCTTTGATGTGCTCCGTAACAATTGAGTTTGATCTATCCCTTATGAGGACACTTCCGACAAATGTAAATAATGTTGAGGCCATCCAAACCAGTGTTTATGCTTGTAGTCACCAATCACCATAGCCATCTTGAGAATCACTTGAATTGGGTTAATTGGGCATTGAACTCCCTCTTCAAAGATTATTTTATTCCTCTACATCCAAAAGTGCCAACACGTTACCGTAAAAATATTTTGTCACTCGTTCTTGTTTGCTCCTATGTATCATATTGATGTTTAAGTTGTTGAAGATGCAGTCCCTTTAATTCAAAGAAAAGAAACTAGCCAAATTTGGGTTGCTTGCACGCAATCGTGTATCCCATGGATGATAGTTTTGTATGCATTTCCAGAAGCTGGACAACTGGGGGAAATTCCGCTACCCCATCTACTTCTGCAATAGTTTGATTATGTGCAACTATCCACACAAAAGTTTGGGCTCTGTGAGGACCCTTCCAACTCCACAAACTTATCCAATTCCCCTCAGTTGGAAGGTTTGTTTCCTGCTGGAGGTTATAAGCATTTTGCACAGTAAAATGACAAGTGTTGGTGCCGCTCCAACCAATGGAATTTGGACCACTGTATCCTTAGGTGCTGGAATACCCACCAAATATTTTACAGTAGTATCAGGAAGATGAGTGATAAGAAAATTGACATCCCAATCGCCTGACTCCGTCAAAGTAACTTTCACAGTAAGTGTTGTGTCAATGGTTTGTTGAGTAGAAATATTCATGAGAGTTTGTCCATCGGACATCCATTTATAAAGCCAAAAGTTTATTTGTTGACCATCTCCCTCATGCTACATAAACTCTAGTAATAGATACTGATCCATATTCTTAACATTATCTCATTTTATGAGCTGCAGTTCTTCAAGTCTAAGATAACAGGTTTCTATCAACTAATTAGTATTTTTTTTTTTTTGGTATTAGGCCTATTAGTTAGATCGTAGTTCAATATTCAGATTAGTGCTTGTACCCTCTATGCATTTGAATAATATTTAAGCATACTTTTACACATGTATATATGCTTAATGTAAACAGTGAAGAATGATTTAGCACACTTCTATGTACATGCATGGTTTTATATTCTTAATCTTAGCACACTTCTAATCACATAAATGAAGTTAATACAAACAGAATGATATTCTTAATCTTAATCACATACTTATATACATGCATAGTTTTATATAGCCAATGCCATAGCTTTACAATTGGAAACTTTGCATAAGTTAGAGTTCATCATGATATAGTATCTTCTCCAACATTTTCTTCTTCTTACAACTCCAATTGCATTTAGAAGCACACAAAGTGTTGAACAAATTAAGCCTATAAGAATGAAGAGATACAATACTTGAAGTTGAAGGAGACTTTGATAAAACAATGGCATAACCATCATCCATATTATCTGTATCTTCAGGAAACACCTGCCACAAAAGGCATCCAGCACCACTCCCTCCTTTCTTTGTTGAGTTTAGGATTGAACTGTAAACAGTGCTTATTAGTGTGTCTCTATATGATGAATTGTAGCCAGGATCCTTCGAAGATACGCCGAACTCGGTAAAAACAACTGGCATTCCAAGATACTTTTCAGCATCCTCAATATGTGCCTCCATCCATGATATTACAAATGGGATGTGTGTATCAGCAATTTGTGGTGAAACCCTTTAAACAACATAGTTGACTTAGTTAGAAACTGTTGTAATATTCATGTCAAAAGATGATTGAAAAACATTAATAAGTATGTGTTTGGGTTGACGCTTCAAAGTGTAATTTTTGTCAAAATCATGGTGGCTAATAGACACCGTGATTCTGACAATTCCACCACCAATCTAAACATGCACTAAGCAGACAAAAAATGTTGGCTTAAGTAACTCTGTAGCGCACGTAATATGTGGTTTTAGTCCCTCTGGTTTTTATTTTTTTTCAGTTTTAGTCTTTAAAACATTGGAAATGTTGCTTCCTACAAATATTTGTGCATTTTGAAATTTTCTAGAAAGTGTATATTGATAGTCCTTAAAATAGGCACTATATGAAGACTAATTACAATATGAACAAATACTTCATAGGATAAACCAAAGCAATGTTTCCTATATGTTTAAGGACTTAAAAAAATTAGAGACTAAAAGCAGAAAATGCAAGAGTTAGTTTTATAATAGTAACTAAGAACAGCTTCACATACATACCAAGAGTCAGCATACATATGAACAGAAGCAAAGTCCACACCAAGAACTTGGTGGTTCCTGATAAAATCAGTTCCAACCTGTTGAGCATATGTATTTGGATTGAACTGAAGTCTATGAGGTGTTGAAGGGCCATAAAATCCTTCTAGTCCAATCTCAACCAAATGTTTTGGATCAATTTTCTTCACATGAAATGCCATTTCTTGTATCCAATCCTACAATTTATTTATATATTCAAGTGAAAATTAGTTGATCAATTCATAAACAAGTTGCAATATATAAGGGATAAACAAGTTCTGATTTTGGAGGACATAATAAGAAGTTTACAAAGGGAAAACCTGTAAGGTATCACCAGAGGGATCTGAGTTGCATCTAGGCTCATTCATCAACTCCCATGCAAAAATTGTAGGATCTTCCTTATAAGTGATATTTGTGAATGTATTAACTCTATTCAGCACAGTCTACACAGTGAAATTCAACTTAGTATTTAGAAATACTATAATCATAATAAGGAAAATGCTAAACACAGCCCTCGGGCACTAATTAAGCACACTAATAAGGAAGTTTTATGTATGCTTAACAAGTACTCCGGACCCTAATAATAACAATCATAGTAATAATAATGAAAAATAATAGTCATGAGTATGAAGCAATTTTGTCTGCAGTTAAGTCATTGCAGCACAAACCAAACATGCTTTCAAATAACCAATGTTGGTTTTGAGGTGTTACATTTAGCAAAGGAACTTGCCTTAACATTGGCCTTATAGTAGCTTCTAAGGGTTGGATGTGAGAAGAAATCATCATCAGATGTTAAGTTTAGGCCAGCTTCTTTGCCCCATTTCACATATTGTGCTTTGCCACCATATGCCTCCCAATTGTTTGCCAATGATAGTATCAACCTGATTTTGTACTTCCTTGCTTCACTTACCACAAAATCTAAGGCCTGTCACTCAAATCAATTATAACCCTTATATCATTATAAGCATTTGAACTTTATTCGTGACTACTTTTAAAATCATTTATTTGATTGGTTATGATTTTCTGACACCCTGCAAAACTTGTTACACTGACGTCCCCGTGAGCTTGACTCAGTTGGCAGGAACCGGGGTTTGAACCCTGATACTTCCATTTATTCACCTTAAAAGGTGAAATTCTGACTACTAAAATATTTGACCAAAAAAACTTGTTATAGTGACGGCGTATACAAATTAAACTCGTTTAGTTAAGGAGTACCTTGAAGATGTCTTCATCATAAACCGAAGGGGATTTCTGTAGGGCTCTCCATTGACCATCATTGAAAGCCCAAGTCCTACATACTGTCATACCAAATGAGGAAGCTTGTTTGAAGACCTGAGTGACTTTTCCTTTAGTGGAGTCATCTGCAGCAAAAACCATCAACCAATATGTGTTGAATCCATTTATATAGAAAGGTTGATCATTCACCACAAATTGGTTTCCTTTCTTTCCCACCATTTGCCATTCATCCTCTTCCATCTCCAACATTGTTTCACTACTTAACACCATTAGAAACACCAAATATGTAAGTGTCAATATAACAAGCTAGATTAAAATTATCCGAGCACAATTCTGAAAAATAAAAATTGTAAAAAAAGTAACATAGAACTGAACTTCAATTTAAAAATAATTAATTAACACTCCATGCTATAAACAAAATTTTAGTGAAATAGCTAGAAGGTGTATGATCATACTCATAACTTGTGATAATATTTTGGACATGATTTTGGCCTTCATTTAGTACCTCCTCATCAGCCATACTGTTAATAAAAGCATTGGAAGTTACTTGTTTTGTGAGAATCAAAAGAAGGAATAAAAAAAGCAAATTTATTCCAAATTTTTCCATTGAAATTGATTAATTACTTAGCTACAATGTCCTTGTTCTATTGGGCAATGTTATATATAATTTTGAACATAGGCAAAATTCAAAAGGTTAGCGGGCAAGTATAAATCACATTGAATTATCTAACTTTAAAGTTTAGTCAAAAAAATATATTCTAACTTTAAAGTAAAGAAAATGATATATCTATGTTCCAATGTTGATCAATGGTTTATAGAAAGTGATGATAGGAGTAAAGTTTTAAAAACTTCACCCATATTTCTTAAGGCACTTTCAAGTGGGTTCTACAATTATAGAGAGAGGATTTTGTAAGATATAGATGAAAGTGAAATGACAAATTAGAGTTAAATATGTTACTATTTTCTACAAAATTAAAATTTTTAAGTTAATTCTTATTAACTTTTAATGATAATTTTCCTTTATAGTATTGTAGTTAGTAAGAATAGTTCTCATTTATAAAAAAATTACAGAAAAAAAAAAGTATTTAAAATCCTCCAAAATAATCCTTAATAAATATTTGTTAGAAATTAAACTTAAAAATTCGTGATTTTATACTAACTAAATTTTAAAATTTGCAGCTTTATAAAGATAAAATTTGTGATTTTTTTTAATTGTCAAAAAAAGAATAATTTGAAGCAAAGATTAAAAATATATTTAAGCTTTATTATTATTATGAGAATCATATAAATCTATTATAAAAAAAATCATATAAATGAAAAAGATTATTAAAATATTGATATACTGATAAAACGTAATAAAGCAACAAGCATCTTAATCTGCCCTTATCTAACACAAGTCCTAATCAACTATAGTTATGATATATCCATCACACATTCATATCCGAGGTTTCTTTTCTGCCAAAAGTTGTTTGGACGAGTAGAGAGTATACAGAATTTGAAGAATTATTATGCAAGGGATTTCCGAAGCTTAATAAGAATTCAAGAAAAACAAAATTAAAGACACAAAACCTAAAAGACAATATTAAATTTTCTATTTTACTAACTAAAATGCGAAAATCATAATATTGTCACCTCATTAATACTATAATTCACGACGAATTTCACTCTATCGTCTATCAGCACCCGAGTTGGTGGTAGGTTGTTTCTCTTTGATGCCTTCACTCTTATTTCAATTGTGAAACCCTCTACTACAGCACATAATGGTCAGAATTTTAGATTTATACCATTACCAAACAACTACTCCTAAATAAGAAGGAAACTATTTTCTTCGTTCATATTTATGAAGTTATGCATTACTAAATTTGGCAATGCTCCGACAAACTAACAAATAACCTGTCATAAAAGCGGTGACTCATCTAACACTAACAAATGACTCGTTATAAAGAAATTTATTCATATTTTTGTAGAAGATAGTGACTCATTTTATGGAGAACTCCTAGTCATAAATCATTTTGAACTAAATTTATTCTTTTTGGACTTATTGTGATTCATGACAAACAAGTGAAACACATATTTATACAACTATCATTTTAACCTAAATTTATTCTATATTATTTACATCTTACATACATTTTAAAAAGAGATATGATATTTGTACAATTGAGACAACTCTTTCATACTTTCATTGTAATCTTATTACTCCCTCTCTTCATCTCTCTTTTTATTATTTTTGTCTTATAAGAAGAGGAAAAAAATTGTTCCAAAAATTATCAAAAATACACATATAACTACTCTTTTATAAAAATACACGCAACCAAAAATACATTCAACTTGAAATGTCATTTCTATTATTTTTTTTTTCAATGCCGTAGAAATTAAATACTACTAAATTTGTATATCCAATTAAAAAAATTGTGACGGTCACAAACTTATTATATATATATATATATATATATATATATATATATATATATATATATATATATATATATATATATATATATATATATATATATTTTGTATTAACCATCATGTGTTTAGAGAAAAGGTTTTGATAATTCAAAATTTAGCCATTATGTAAGTAAAATTTGGCCGAGAGTTGTTCCCACGAGGAATTGAACTTGAATTCTTTCAAATGATGAATTAACTTATATTTTTAATTGCTAAAATTAGTGTTCATAATTGTAATATTTGTTAGAATGTTAGTGGGTGTGAGATCCGACTCATATGAAAAATATTTACATAAACACTTTAATTCATCATTAGATCACACTCACATATTTACCAAACAAATACTTTGATTTGTTCCTTTTTAACGGTTTGTTTTTGTCGGTTTTAGCGTTCCTATTTAACTGTCTGTTTGATATTTTAATAGTACATTTGTCATGTAAAAAGTATGGTGTAACTATATAAAAAACTATCTATGTTAGTTCACCATGTAAAGAGTATGGCGTAACTATATAATCTCATGCAAGAAACAATGGTGAACTAACACAATTCTATCGACATACCTATGCTATAAATACCATCTAAATTTTCATAATTTTTCATCAAAATTTATCATGAGTAAATTTATTTTAGTCATATGTTTTTTCTTCTTTTCTTGTAGCACGACACAATATGGTTATTTCATATTATCAAAGCGATGGTCGTTCACTTTATACATGAAAACAACTTGCACAAAATCACTTGAATATGAGTTTCCAATTCATGGCTTATGGCCTACTAATTTTGTCCGTAATCAACTAGCGTTCTGCACAAAACGGACTCCTAAGCCACCATCCCTAAATATAAATAATGTGATTTTATATCTTAATTTATACTAATAATTATTTTTAATATTCTTCATTTTATCTTGAATAACACACGTGCATATATATATATATATATATATATATATATATATATATATATATGCTAGTGGATTTAGAGATATTGATACGTCATGGCCCAATTATCTGGGAAACAACTTCCATTTTTGGTCAAGGGAGTGGTATTGTGGGTATGAACATGTACCATGCTTCCACCACTCCCTTGACACAAAAACGGAAGTTATTTCCCAGATAATTGGGTCATGATGTATCAATATCTCCAAATCCACTAACTTGGTGAAATATATATATGCACGTGTGTTATTCAAGATGAAAGGAAGAATATTAAAAACAATTATTAGTATAAGTTAAGATATAAAGTCACATCATTTATATTTAGGGATGGCAGCTTAGGAGTCCGTTTTGTGCAAAACACTGGTTGATTACAAGAAAAATTAGCAAGCCATAGGCCATGAATACGAAACTCATATTCAGGTGGTTTAGTGCAAGTCGTTTTCCTGCATAAAGTGAATGACCATTGCTCTGATAATATGAAATAATCATATTGTGTCGTGCTACAAGAAAAGAAGAAAAAGCATACGACGATGTAGATGGTATTTATAGTATAGATATGTTGATAGAATTGAGAATTGTGTTAGTTCACCATTGTTTGTTACATGAGATTATATAGTTACACCATACTCTTTACATGGTGAACTAACATAAATAGTTTTTAATATGTCCAATAGTATCGAGAAGTTGTAAAAAGAGCATATTCTGTATAATATATAGTCTATAGTTTTGAGTACTTGTGTCCTGAAATTCAAATTAACTATTCAACATAGTGAGATTTAACTCTTTTAAAACACACATTATTTAACTATTTTTCCTCTCTTTTATCAAATATGTATCTCTATCTCTATTATATACATAGCGAGATTCCCACGGAGCTTTCTCGTGCATTCACAAGAAAAATTGTTTAGGTGGCATTCAATTAGAGTTTTTTTTGTTTTTTTTTTTGTTTAAAAAAAACATTATTAAACAAAAAAGTTGTTGGATATATACAACTAAATTAGAGCTTTTCTATTTTAATTTTTTTTTAGCTTGTTTTGTCAAAGCTTCCCAAATACTTCTTATCGTAGTAACTCGAATATTATATATATTTTTTTGTAGAAACTCTAATATTATATTATTTTTTTTGTAGAATTTAATATTATATATACTCTATTTATTTTTTGTATATTTTTTTTTATCTTCTCTAACCCATTACTAAAAAAAAAAGTTGTTGGATATATACAAGTAAATTTAGAGCGTCTTTATTTTTTTATTTTTTATTTTAAATCTTTTTTGTATTTGTTTTTTGTCATTCAATTAGAACTTCTCTCGTAACAAAAAAAAGAGCTTCTCTAATATTTTTTTATTGTAGGAACTTTAATGAGCTCAATAATTTTAGTATAAATTGATGAAGAAAAATTAAAATCATATTTCATCTCCTTATATAATTAGATCGCATCTTACCGAAAAAAATAGATTGCACATATTTGTAGCCAAAATGTCATAAAATGAAAATTGTTTCTCTCCGATACGGTGACAATTTTTTTTGAGAACATGAACGAGATCAAAGTATTTTGAAATTCATTAAAGGCTTAATATAGAATTAACAACCAGTATTATTTTGTTGATGAGTCTCTATAGAGTCATATAACGGGATGATATCTTTGTAAAACTTAAAATAAATCTTTATCTCTAAAATAAAGTAAGTTCTTAATAAACACTCAAGATTTATAATTTTTGGATTATAAAGATATATTAATTAAAATGACATTGTCTATGAGAATTTTTAAAAATTTTTTACATTTCAAATATTTAAATTTTCATAAACATTCATTCGAACCTTTTTAGAGATGTTAATTTATCCATGTGAGTGGAGATCCTTACATTTTTCCATTTGACATTGATGTGTGGAGATTGTTTGTTTGTGGTAAGTATTTTGAAATTCATTAAAGACTTAATATAGAATTAACAACCAGTATTATTTTGTTGATGAGTCTCTATAGAGTCATATAACGGGATGATATCTTTGTAAAACTTAAAATAAATCTTTATCTCTAAAATAAAGTAAGTTCTTAATAAACACTCAAGATTTATAATTTTTGGATTATAAAGATATATTAATTAAAATGACATTGTCTATGAGAATTTTTAAAATTTTTTTACATTTCAAATATTTAAATTTTCATAAACATTCATTCGAACCTTTTTAGAGATGTTAATTTATCCATGTGAGTGGAGATCCTTACATTTTTCCATTTGACATTGATGTGTGGAGATTGTTTGTTTGTGGTAAGTATTTTGAAATTCATTAAAGACTTAATATAGAATTAACAACCAGTATTATTTTGTTGATGAGTCTCTATAGAGTCATATAACGGGATGATATCTTTGTAAAACTTAAAATAAATCTTTATCTCTAAAATAAAGTAAGTTCTTAATAAACACTCAAGATTTATAATTTTTGGATTATAAAGATATATTAATTAAAATGACATTGTCAATGAGAATTTTTAAAATTTTTTTACATTTCAAATATTTAAATTTTCATAAACATTCATTCGAACCTTTTTAGAGATGTTAATTTATCTATGTGAGTGGAGATCCTTACATTTTCCATTTGACATTGATGTGTGGAGATTGTTTGTTTGTGGTGAGGTGACAAAAAAAGTTTGAGAATATGAGCGAGATTAAAATAGTTTTATATTCATTAAAAAATAATATAGAATCAACAACTACTTTTTATGTTGATGGAGTCTTTACAGATACGTGAAAACAGACACGGATGAGAGATATAAATAGAAAGAGAATCTCTCTGTGGTGTAGAATGGAAAACGCGATGCACTTCCCATCGTACTATTAATTTTTTTTTTAGAGAATATCTAGAGTGATGTATAATGGGAAACAGGATGCACTTCCCATCAAACTATTAATAAAAGTTTGAGAGAGAGAGAGAGAGAGAGAGAGAGAGAGAATCTTTTAGTGGTGTAGAATAAGAAACATGATACACTTTTTACCGCACTATTAAAAATAAACTCTGGCTAATTAATATTTATATTCCGACTGCGGGAGTTATCATCATTTTGTGTTTGTCGCACTTTCATTAGAATTACTTCATACTGATGAAATCCATGGGAAACCAAAAATAAATTGATATATAATCTATGGAATTTTTTTTATGATTTCAATTTTAAATTTTCCATAAACCTTCATTCAAGCTTCTTTAAGAATGTAAATTTATCAATGTGAGTATATGGGGGAATGGATTGAACATGTGCTTGAATCCAAAGGAACATGGTTCGATTCTCATGTAAGCCAAAAACTCTACAGAGAATGGAGTAGAGAAGATCGTGAGGTACAATGTCGGGCTACCTACTATATAGAGAAGAGGTCTGAACTGTTACACATGGTATATATTTTAATTTTATGAAAAGCCATTCTCCCAAACAATCTCCAAGGACATAAAAAATCAGAACATTTTCATTTGAAAATAGAATCAACAATGAAAATAGATCGACATATATTTATTTGAAATATACTAGAGTTTATAATTATATGATTCCTATATATTCTTAGAGATGAAGACGAGAGAAATAATCTCATAATGGTGTAGAATGAGAAACAAATGAATACTATTCATCACAATCTATTATGTAACATTTTTAAACATATATCATGCAAAAGTTATCTTTGACTCATCTTAGAATTTTAAAACAAATTTTCAAATAGTATTCTAAATTAAACATTTTAATAATATTAAAAAGAAAATCATCCCGTGAATTGCACGGGCTAACATACTAGTTGTACTGTATAATTAAATGATATGCCAATGCTACGGTGGAGCACCTCCTCAAGTGGTCCACCGTGGACAAGTGATTAATTATATTATAATGTATATAAATTTTACGAAATCCACCGTTGGATTGAAAATTCATATCATATCACCCATAAAAAATGTAGAAAAATTTAAAATCATCTACTTGCAATATATTAAAAGAAACTACTACTAAAAAACCATTTTTGTCATTAGCACGTTTAATAATATTTCACCATTTATGCCCTTAAATATAATTTTAACTCTAAACTAAAAAAAATACAAAAAAAAATAACAAAAAAAAAGGAAGTCATAAAAAAAATCTACTTATAAAAAAAGATACAAAAAAAGCATAAAACAAATCTACTCATAAAAAAGAACAAAAAAAAAACATAAAACAAATCTACTCATAAAAAAAATATTAAAAACAAACAAATTTTTTTTTAAAAAAGTTAATAAAACACATCTACTCATAAAAATAGCAATAATAATAACCACTTCTAAAGATAAGAATAAAAATTTAGTAATAGTTTTTTTAAACAAGACGATTAGTTTTTATCGATAAATATAAAAAATCATGGACAAATATTTTTCACTCATGCATAAAAAAATTGGATAAATATTTATTATCAGTAATTATAATTTATTATTAAAATAATTTATGACGTCGTGTACCAAAAAAAATATAAAATAATAAGTGATGTTATTTTGTTATTTTTTTGTAAAACTTATTAAATTAAGTATTTTTTTTATTAAATCAATTGTCCCGTGTATAATTTGTGTAATAAATTATAATTAATAATAACAAATATTTATTATTCAATTCCTTTTTTATTAAAACAATTATCCCGTGTATGATTTTTGACTTTTGTGTAATAAATTATAATTAATAATAACAAATATATTTATTATTCAATTTCTTATTTTTATTAAAGAAATCGTCCCGTGTATGATTTTTACGTAATAAATTATAATTAATAATAACAAATATTTATCATTCAATTTCTTTTTTTATTAAAGCAATTGTCCTGTGTATAATTAAAAAAAATTATTAAAACAATTATCCTGTGTATGATTATATGTTTTTGATGAAAACTATTTTCCCGTGTATTATTATAATATATATATTCATCAACCATTGTTACGTGTATTATTATAATATATTATTCAATTATTTTTTTTATTAAAGCAATTCTCCCATGTATGATTAAATTTTTTTTATTAAAATAATTGTCTCGGGTGTTATTATAATATATATTTATCTCATAATTATTATAATATATATTCATCAATAATACACTTCTTCTGTACTTTTTATATAAGAGTACACAAAAATACAGTAGATTTTCTTATAATAAATAATTTAAGTATCATATAGAAAAATAGTAAATTGAAAATATAATTTATTTTTTTACGAAATAGAAGATTTGAAATATTTTTAAGAATTGATGAGGACAAATTAAGATTTTTAGTAGTAATACCTTTAATATATTGGGTCTGTTTGAATTTGGCTTATTTTTAAGCTTATGAAAATATTTTATGATTATAATTTATAAATAAACTTTCATATTATTTCATAAGTTTTTTTTACGCATGTTAATTCATAAGTTTTCATTGGCAAAAATTATATATTTATAAACTGTTTTCATAAACTACATTAAAAAACTTATAAATTTTTTTTTTTTTTTGTCAAGTAGCCTAACGGCTAGAAATTCACCCCTTAAAGGTGAATAAGTGGGCATATTGGGTTCGAACCCCGATCCCTGCAGAAATGTGCAATGTCCTATAAGTTATTTCGCATAAGATCATAAATAAGTCGATCCAAACGGTCCCATTTTATTTTTGTTTTTATGTTTTTTTAATTTATTTTTAGGCTCATAAATAAGTATCTTCTTTTATTATGTTCTTCTATTTTTATTTTTTATATATAAGTTTTTATATGTTAGATTGAGTTATTTTTTCATTAAAAAAAGTTACTATTATTGGCGCGTATCTTTTATCAGAATTTTTGTTTCTATTTTCATGCGTAATTTTTTTTTTTCCTATTTTTGAAGTTAAAATAGATTTGATTATATATTTACAATATATTAAAAGAAACTATTACTAAAAAACCTGTTTTGCGCCCTTAAATATAATTTTAACTCTAATAAACTAATAAAAAATAAGAAAGAAAGATAAGCATAAAGAAATATTCTCATAAAAGTAGCATTAAAAACCACATCTCTAAACAAATAGAAAAGAGAAAAAAAGAATATAAGCATAAAAGAAATTTTTCTATAAAAATGGCAATGGAAACCACTTCTTAAAAAAAAGATAATAATACAATATATTTTAACTTCAAAAAAGGAACAAAAAAAAATTAATTGAAATAAATTTACGCATAAAAATAAAAATAAAAATCACGATAAAAGATACGCGTCAAAAATGGTACTAACTTTTTTTTTAATCAAAATTAACATGCGTAAAAAAATTTATGAAATAACATAAAAGTTTATTTATAAATTATAATCATAAAGTATTTTCAAAAGCTTAAAAATAAGCCAAGTTCAAACGGGCCCAATATATTAAAGGTATTACTACTATAAGAATCTTAATTTGTCCTCATCAATTCTTAAAAATATTTCAAATTTTGTATTTCGTGAAAATATAAATTATATTTTTCAATTTACTATTTTTCTATATAATAGTTAAATTAAATTGTACTCAATATTTATTATAAAAAAATCTATTCTATTTTTGTTTACTCTTATATAAAAAATACAGGAGAAATATATTATTGATGAATATATATTATACTAATAATTATGGGGTAAATATATATTATAATAACACACGGGACAATTGTTTTAATAAAAAAAATCACACACGGGACAATTGCTTTGATAAAAAAAAAGAGTCAAATAATATATTATAATAACACAAGGAAGAATTGTCGATGAATATATATTATAATAATTCACGGGACAATTGTTTTAATATAAAAAGTTAATCATACACGGGACAATTGATTTAATAAAAAAAGGATTGAATAATAAATATTTGTTATTATTAATTATAATTTATTACACAAAAATCATACACGGGACAATTGCTTTAATAAATTTTTGTTACTTAATTTAATAAGTTTTACAAAAAAAATAGCAGAATAGCGTCACTTATTATTTTTATTTTTTTTATGCACTACGTCACCTATATTTTAACAATATTTTATAAATAAAAGTCAATAGACCCGGCCAAGGTTATGGTGCATAAGGGGATGTTTATGCACCATGCATAAGTCCAGAATTTTTTTTTTTCCTATTTTTGAAGTTAAAATAGATTTGATTATATATTTACAATATATTAAAAGAAACTATTACTAAAAAACCTGTTTTGCGCCCTTAAATATAATTTTAACTCTAATAAACTAATAAAAAATAAGAAAGAAAGATAAGCATAAAGAAATATTCTCATAAAAGTAGCATTAAAAACCACATCTCTAAACAAATAGAAAAGAGAAAAAAAGAATATAAGCATAAAAGAAATTTTTCTATAAAAATGGCAATGGAAACCACTTCTTAAAAAAAAGATAATAATACAATATATTTTAACTTCAAAAAAGGAACAAAAAAAAATTAATTGAAATAAATTTACGCATAAAAATAAAAATAAAAATCACGATAAAAGATACGCGTCAAAAATGGTACTAACTTTTTTTTTAATCAAAATTAACATGCGTAAAAAAATTTATGAAATAACATAAAAGTTTATTTATAAATTATAATCATAAAGTATTTTCAAAAGCTTAAAAATAAGCCAAGTTCAAACGGGCCCAATATATTAAAGGTATTACTACTATAAGAATCTTAATTTGTCCTCATCAATTCTTAAAAATATTTCAAATTTTGTATTTCGTGAAAATATAAATTATATTTTTCAATTTACTATTTTTCTATATAATAGTTAAATTAAATTGTACTCAATATTTATTATAAAAAAATCTATTCTATTTTTGTTTACTCTTATATAAAAAATACAGGAGAAATATATTATTGATGAATATATATTATACTAATAATTATGGGGTAAATATATATTATAATAACACACGGGACAATTGTTTTAATAAAAAAAATCACACACGGGACAATTGCTTTGATAAAAAAAAAAGAGTCAAATAATATATTATAATAACACACGGAAGAATTGTCGATGAATATATATTATAATAATTCACGGGACAATTGTTTTAATATAAAAAGTTAATCATACACGGGACAATTGATTTAATAAAAAAAGGATTGAATAATAAATATTTGTTATTATTAATTATAATTTATTACACAAAAATCATACACGGGACAATTGCTTTAATAAATTTTTGTTACTTAATTTAATAAGTTTTACAAAAAAAATAGCAGAATAGCGTCACTTATTATTTTTATTTTTTTTATGCACTACGTCACCTATATTTTAACAATATTTTATAAATAAAAGTCAATAGACCCGGCCAAGGTTATGGTGCATAAGGGGATGTTTATGCACCATGCATAAGTCCAGAATTACTCACGCCCCCCCCCCCCCCCAAATTACTCACGCGCGCCCCCCAGCCCCCCTTACAGACTCGCTTTTCCCACCCCCTTTTCTGCTGATACACACACATTCTGTTTTGTTTTTTTTAGCCTGCTGGGCCTGAAAGCCCAGTTCCTTTTTTGTTTGTTTGTTGGTTTTTTTTTACCCAGTTTACACCCCCAGATTTATTCTTTTTCTCCCCTAGATTTGTTACAAAATCATTGGTTATTTATGCAATGTTATTTTGAAAATCATTATGAATAAAATATGAATAAAATATGGTTTTAATTATAATATTTATTTTAAATTAAATATAAATATTTTATTTGAAACCATAAGAGAGCTACTTTGGTTTTCAGATACAACACTAGTGACACCATTAAGTTATACTTATGGTTTCGATTAAAATATTTATTTTAAATTAAATATGAATATTTTATTAGAAACCATAAGAGGACTATTTTGGTTTCAGATACAAAACTAATGAAACCATTATGTCACACTTATGGTTTCAGTTATAATATTTATTTT
This sequence comes from Trifolium fragiferum, assembly GCA_954870985.1. Classification (NCBI taxonomy): domain Eukaryota; kingdom Viridiplantae; phylum Streptophyta; class Magnoliopsida; order Fabales; family Fabaceae; genus Trifolium; species Trifolium fragiferum. The sequence goes on from OX940793.1 coordinate 21,285,742, forward strand.
AAATTAAATATAAATGTTTTATTTGAAACCATAAAGGAGCTACTTTGGTTTTCAAATACAACACTAGTGACACTATTAAGTTATACTTATGGTTTCGGTTAAAATCATATTAAATTAAAATGATTTTAATTAAATAGTTTTGTAGTACAGATCTCTGAAACCATTCCACAGCACAAATGGTTTAGGAGTACACATCTTTGAAACCATTCTACAGCAAAAATGGTTTTGGCATGATTTTAGTTTAAAACTAACTACTAAAATAATTAACCATACATAATACTCTGAATTTTATCCCTAATCAATAAAATAAAATAAAATTCAATCAATCAAAATTAAAAGCGTGATAAAAAAAAACTGAGGGGTGCGCTAGAAATTTAAAAAAAAAAAAACAAAAAAAAAGAAATTGGGAGGGGGGCTAGAAATGGGGGGCGCGCGTAGCAATTTGGGGGGGGGGGGAGTAGCAGGTGGGGGGCGCGCGTAGCAATATGTGGGGGGGGGGGGGGGGGGGGGGGGGGGGGGGCGCATAGCAATTATGCACCATAACCCAACCCAATAGACCCGTGCGTTCGCACGGGTCTCGAAACTAGTTTTTTTTAGAGGTGGTTCCGTTGCTATTTTTTAAGGGAAGATCTCTGATATGATTATTTTTATTTTTTTTTTCCTTTTTTTTGTTTGTTTAGAGAAGTGGTTTTTAATGCTATTTTTATGGGAAAATGTTTTTTATGCTTATCTTTCTTTTCTTTCCTTTTTTGTATTTTTTCAATTAGTTTAGAGTTAAAATTACATTTAAGGGCGCAAAACTTGAAACGCCGTTAAAAGTGATGAGGACAAATATGAATTTTTAATAGTAGTTTCTTTTAATATATTGTAAGTAGAAGTAGATATACACTGCATAATAACTTTAATAAAACAAATTTAATCATTTGATAAATTTATATAAACTGCACAATTTATATTTTAAATATACTTCATCACATATATCTAAATATTTTATTCTAATTAAATTTTACGTATACTTTGGATTGATGGAATATGATGGAATGAAGCGGAGCGGAATGAAATATAATAATGTTGGAATGAATTTCGTCTGATACCACCACTTACCATCAATTTTGTTACTCTTTTGTTTAAATATCCAAACAATGGATTCTTTTAACTTTTTAGAGAGAGGCTCTGCTAGGGCACAAGAATGGCTTCCGTATGTAGCTGGCCGTGCTTGGCCAGCCCCCTTCCTCCCAAACCAGTGGCTTCCGCTCCTCAACCAGGGCGTTCTTTTGCTCAGGTCCTTCATACTTCTTGTGAGGTTTTGATTAGCCAACTTCCTCTACCGGCAATCAAGGGTGATTCTTTGCACATCAAGATCACTCAATCGGAATATGAAAAGGGTCTAAACGACTGTAAACGTAATCTCCATGGCCGGTTAATGTTTAACAAAGGCGATCGACCGATGACAGCTAGGGATTTAAAGGTGAAGTTAACGGCGTTGTGGAACCCTAGTTGTCCATGGCACTTGGTGTCTCTAGGGAGAGGTTTCTATGAATTTCAGTTTACCTCTTATGAGGACATGCGTTTAGCATGGTCGATGGGATCCATTAACCTCAAACCCGGGACCTTGAGATTGTCAAAGTGGACAAACGATTTCAATACTTACGCTCCAAGACAAACCCACGCTCAGATTTGGATTAGGATTATGGAATTGCCTCAAGAGTATTGGCGACAACGCACGTTGTTCGAAATTGCTAGCGCGGTAGGAACGCCACTCACTTTGGATGATACTACTACTAGAAGGGCTTTTGGCCATTATGTGAGGGTTTTAGTCGATATTGATTTGTCGCATCGTTTGTTTGATGAAATTACGGTGGAACATGATGGTTATGAATTCAAGGTTGAAGTGGTATATGAGCATTTGCCGTCGTTTTGCCCTCACTGCACCGCCATAGGGCATGATCTTTCTTCTTGTCGTAGATTACACTCTGTGAAGGAGTCGGCTCCTGTCAGCAACACGGCCCGGGTCAAGCAACCGATTGCACAGTATATTGTGAAGGGATCGGTTCCGCAGGACAAACCTGTTTTAATTCCTCAGGCTCCCAAGAGTTCTTCGAACCCGAATCCAATCCCGACTGCACCTCTCTTGAAGAACATCATTGATGCACTTGATGATAATCCGTTGAGGGGTTTTTCTCTCCTGTTGAAATCGGCTGCACAGCCTGCCGCACTCAGGCCTGCTGGGTGCGCGCGCGTTCAGGTGGCGTGGGAGGAGCTTCCTGCTTCTGCGTGTGTTGAGCAACTTACACAAGATTTGAAACGTGATGAGGAAGTGGCTATCAGTCAGTCTTGTCTGGCTGCTGAGCAGGAGGTAAAGTTTGATACTAATGCAAAGGATAATATTGGAGTTAATAATGATAATGGAGAGGAAGAGGATAATGATGAGGATGAAGCTTGTTGTGTTGTTGTGGAGAATGAGCACTATGCAATTTTGAAGCCATCTGTTTTGGTTCGAAAGGTTGAGGATTTGGTTGCTGCTGTTTCTTTAGCACACGAGGAAAATTCATTTAATCGGGTTGCGGAGCACGTTTCTACTGTTCCTGAACCGCCGTTGCAGCAGGTGGTTTTGGAAGATTCGGAGAAAATTAAGCAAGCTTGGTTATTACGAGCACTTGAAGTGACAGGAGAGGAGGATTCCTTCACTCCTTATGTTTCTAAGGCCAGGAAAAAACAGTTGAGGCATGCGCATAGCACCGGTACTCACCATACCCGCTCTAAGGGTCCACTTCCTCATCACTCTCAATGAAGATCTTATTTTGGAATATCCGAGGGATTGGCTTCAAAATTTTTGCCTTTGTCATAAACTGGATATTATTTTCATTGCGGAACCAATGATTTTATTTGATCATATCTCAAGTCTTTTTTTGAGAAATTTGAAGGTTACTAAGTTTAGTGTTAATTCAAGTAGCAACTCTAGCCCAAATTTGCGGGGGCTGTGGGGTAGTGCTTGGTCTCCAAGTGTGATCTTCACCTCAAGTTACTGTATAGCATTAGAACTTATGGAGTAGCAGCAAGTTTTATATCGCCGCTATTTTTGCAAGCACGAACTACTTACAGCGGCGATATCCATGGGATGATTTATCCCATCTAGATCGGATGGGATTTACTTTCTTTAGGGAGTCCTAATTTGGGATTGTTAGTTTTCTATTCCGGTTCCGCTTCTTGTTTGACCTTCTTTCTTTTTTTTAATGGGTTTGGTGTAGCCCCCCATTTTGTACATACTATTTTCCCTTTTTTTTAATAATATTTATGAGTACTTGGCATATGATTGGAATTTATAGGGGGTGCCAACCGAGTTGGGATGCTTTCTAGACTCCTTGATGTCATTATACTCTTAGTTCACCTAAAAAAAGAATAAATATTCCACTCCGCTTCATCTCATTCCACTTCATTCTATTCCGCTCCATTCCATTGTATTCCATCAATCCAAACGGAGTCTTAGTATATTATCACTCTTAAATAGCACGAAAAAAATCAATGGACATGAACATTTCACAAATAATTTTTTTTTTAAACAACAGAAGACTCAACGATAACATAGTTAAATTTTTTAAAACTTATCTCTCCTATTATTAGTCTTGGATTAATAATGCAAAAATTATTTGGAGTGAATAACATACACTCTCATCATTGTATGTATGATTGGAGTGAATTCAGATGATGTGAATTCATATCGTTATACTCCAACAATATAAAAAAAAACACATAATAATCATTCTATGAGCATGATACAAATACTTATAACAATTTTCCATACAAAATATACAAATATGTATCATATATTAAATACTAAATTAATGTCAGTATTTTGAAAATATTCATCAATTTTCAAAATTTTATCATATCACTTTTATCACTTCGTGACATAAGATTATTATTTTGTATATAATAAATAGTGCATTTAAAATCCACAACGGGTACGGTATAAATATTTATTGGATTTTTTATTATTTTATAGAAATACTACATTAATAGTAGATTTTGGTATTTTTAAAGTATTTATCAATTTTCAAAATTTTATCATATCAACTTTATCATTTTGTGACATAAGATTTTATATATACCAATATATAAAGAGAATATCCCCTTTCGGTGCAACATTTTTTATTGTCATTTTTGCCCTTCACTCTATTCAAATATTTGTATATATTTTTTTGAAAGGAAATATTTGTATATGTTAAAAAAAAAACTAACTTTCACATAAAAGTTTGTTTTCAATTTTTTTTAGTAAATAAAAAAATTTCTTTTTTTTCTTAATAGCTAACCACAACAAAAAAGAAGGTTAAGTAAGTAGTCATCATCATCATTATCATCTATGAACTTTATAAAAGGCAAGCAACGATAACAAAACAAAAAAGGCGGATTGACGGACACAGGAGTTTGATCTATGTTTGATGCGTGTAGAAAAACATATATGTTATCTTAATGAATAGACATTTGCAACATGCACTTAGGGTTGATTTTGACACGTGTTGATCAATCAGCCCTCCATATAGGATATTCCCTTTCATAAGATGCCAAAATTTTAGCCATATTTAGCTTTCGGCATATGTGTCACATTTCAAGTGGTCAACAACTGGATTGGGCTATCAATGACCCGGCCCAATACCACATTGTCTCACAACAACAATCCGTTTCCCCTTCTCCTTCACCCAAGATTCTTTTTCTTTCTCCCTCTGCAAACACTTTCAGTGGCTTCCTTTCACCAAAATGAAATCAAAAGTTGCTAGAATCTTATCTTACAATCCCTATGTTATACCGATTTGCTCACATGTCTCTCTCACAAAGAATCAAAGCTGGATTTTCATTTTCAAAGCATTTTAAAGCATCTTCACCTAGGTCAAACAATTACCCTTTCTTATATTTTTTTCAAATTCAAATTTGATTCTAGATTCCATCCCTGAGATGTTTCCATTCATATCAAATTTTATACAGGTTGGAGAGATTCTTCACAAACTCTTACCGATGTAAGTTTCAAAATCCTTAATATTTTATTCTTCAATATTAGCTATCTCTGTAACTTTCAATTTCAGATTTGAATTTTTGAATTTGTTGACTGTCTATAAATAGGGGAATATGTTGAAGCCAAACCCTACCCACAATCTATTTTTTATTTTTCCATCCCTGATTTTTTCCAATCATATTTCTAATCCTTTTTCTATTTCGTTTTTTCCATTCTCTCATGGAGGTAAAAATTTCAATGATCAAAGTACAGGGGACAAATTGTTGGGACTGAGGATAAATTCGGTTTTCCTATTTGAATCTACAAAGGGAAGTGAAAAATACAATCTTGCGGTGGTTGAGTGAGAGAAGACTAACCGATGAGTAATGTTGTTGTTGGAGGTAGGAAGAAGAAGGTGTCGAAAAAGAGAAAGTTGAAGGTATTCATTCATATGCCCTAAGAAAAGTATTATCTTCCAATCATGTATAAGATTTGCAGACAAAAAGTATGAGAGTTGATTATTATTATTATAGGAGGTGAAGGGAGAGAAACTGAGAAAACAGTGTGAATCAGTTGATGATCATCATCATCACCACAAAATGTTTGTCTTTGAATTGTCAAGAAGCATTGTTCATTAGTTAAATATCTCTATATATAACAAATTGTTGGGACTGAGGATAAATTCGTTTTTCCTATTTGAATTGTCAAGAAGCATTGTTCATTAGTTAAATTGGTGTAGTTTAATTTTTCTATTCTTTGATAGATTTTATACTTTACTTTCCTGGTTTATATATGTATTTGAAGCGTGGTTTATTTAGTACTCTATACCAAAATTTGTTAAAAATTTATGCTAATAATTGCATTGTCCATACTATTCATTTTACATCATTTTTTGGGTTCATATCGTTCTAAATTTATGCACTGTTATTGTAGTCTTCTCCCATACAATATAGCCTTTATTTGGTCAATAAAACTTAGCTTTAAGGGATTTTGGTTATGTTATATGATTATGATAAGATATTTATGTCTACTTTCATATTGAGACATCTTTTAGAAATTTGCAATTTTGATTGATAAGATTAGTTTAATGAAGTTGATGATTTTGCATTCTTTATTTTGTAGATAGTTTATTTTAGTGAAAATTTTATTATCGATTTGATTTGAGTGCTTACCTCCATCATATCATTATCTCAAGGTACCACTCATTTAGATTTTTGTGGTTATTGGTTCATTGCTTCTTTTGTTCAAGATCAAACAATGGTTTCATGATTTCTTTTCCTTTGCAGGAGGACACACACCCATCCTCCTTTGGACAAACTTAGAGGATGTTGATATATTTTGAGTATTATTAATTATCAATTATATGGTAGTTGTCTGCTAATGATCTTCGTTCCCTACAATTTTGCCTTACCTGAACATTTTCCAATAGTCTCTGTTCATATTAATGGTTTTTGTCTATCAATTATTTTGAGCATCACTAATGGTCTTCGTTCATCTAATTTCCATGTTTTTATTTCCACTACCTTTTTGCTTTTTAATGTTCTAAATTTTCTTCAAATGAGGTGCAGTAAATAGAGCAAACTATCATGATTTTTCTTTTTTGTAATTATTACATTTTATTGCATTAGTACCCGTTTTTATTTTACACTTCATTTCTTTTCTGAAATGTTTCTTGGTTGCTTAAACAACTTGTGGGTACAAGATTATATTTGTGAGGGTCTCTACTAATGTTTAAGGTATAGTTGCTAAAGGAGGTAATCACTTACTTACCATGACCGCGTTTAATTTATATGACCACATTGAGAGAAACAAGTTGAGTCCAACTCCTATTAGTTTCTTATTGTACATCAATTATATAGATCTTTAATTCATATAAAATTAACTATAAATAAAAATTGTAAAAAATATCTTCTGAAATTCCTAATTTTCAAAGTTACTATTTAGCGAATGAGAGTGATTTCAATATTTTCTTAAGGTTTCTGTCATTTCTACATTCTTCCTGTTTTGATTTTAAAATGCACTTGCACAAAGTTTCAACATTGAAGGTAAGCACCTTCCAAACACAAACAAAATAGGATCCCTTCTGTGTTTTATGTTGATGAGAGTCTATTATATGATTTTTTTTTGTTTATATTTTAGTCTGTCACCATTTGCTTATTTATTGTTCTTTTTTCTTGATGAGCTAATAATATAAATGTGCTAAACTGTTTGCAGGTGACAATTTGATATAGCTTAGTATGTGGTTGGATATGTTATAGTTTAACAAGTGCTAATTAAAGGACCTAAAAGTGGTATGTATTTTTTTTTTTCTTTGTAATTAATATTAGAGTCAAGGATGAATATTAAAAAAAATCTTTGGGGTAACTAAACTTTGTAAGGATGATCAATAACCAAGACATCTTTATTATTATTGACTCATACTAGGCAAATCCTCATGTCTCAATGGAGAAATATTTCCTTTTTAGTGGCTTACGACTTTTGGATGTCATATTTGCATCATGTTTTGGAAGGTCGGCCTTGATGACTTGATTATGTGATAGGCAACAATAATATATCATCATGAGAATGATCAATTTCTTTCTTTGTTCTAACATGCCTATATATTTTAAATCTTTGACTAGGATAAGATTTAATCCATGTTAAGATTTTTGAAAATATTTTTTGATGTCTTAAGTCCTAAAATTATTTTGCATTTATTGAAGATGTCGTGAGAGTCTTGACAGTAGTTCTTTTAGAGTAGTATCAATAGGATGGTAATATGCTAATCATGGAACTGATCTGAAGTAATTTAGAAAGGTTTCATTTTTTTTTTTGTAGATATATAGCGCAGAAAGTTTGATGCTCAAAATTGGTATTTTAATTTGCAGGGTATACTCTGCTCTATGATCAAGAATACCTGAAAATGTAAGAATTTCAACCGTCGTTACTAGCAAAGCTGTGATTGCAGCAGTTTCAGTTGAGAAAATGTAAGAATTTCAATTTCTATGCATTTGTTTTGTTGTATTTTACCTTTAATTAGAATTCATGAAGCATGCTTTTAGTTTCTATGCATTTGTTTTGTTGCATTCATAATTTCTTTCAGCTTAATGAGGAAGTTCCAGCCAAATGAAAAGAAAATAGTTATCTCTTTTGTATAGCCAACTGTCATGAGTTTGTTTTGACTATTAGTACAAAGAATGGCTCATGACCTCATGTATTCCTTTTTGTTCACTAGATTTGTAATATTTCATAGGAATAGTCCTGACCAAGATTTTACTATTCTTATTTTTGGAACCATTTGTTAGTTTGAGTATGATTCTAAATTTCTTAATTTGTTTGTGTTCTATCAAGTTTTAAACTTTTATGCTATATATTGAGTGAGTTTTTTGTATCATTCATATTTTCATTGAATAAAATGGATTCTAAGTACTTTGATGATATCTCAAATTGGACCTATGGTGTGGGTAAGGAAGAAAGTTGTGGAAGGAAAGCATTGTGGACTTCATCGTGTTGAGATGTGACGGGGCGGTGGCAAGTCAGTCGAGTTTAGCCGGCTGTGGAGGTGTGATACGAAATTGTCATGGCAATTTCATTGCTGCGTTTTCTGCTCAGGTGGGATCGGTCTCAGTTGTTCATGCAGAACTTTGGGGATTTGTTTACGGATTGGAACTGGCGAAAAATAGAGGTTACAAGCGCATTTGTGTTGAGTCTGATTCATTGATAGCCGTCAATTTGATACGAAATGGTTGTAATAAATAACACTCAGCATTTCAATTGGTGCAAACTGCACTGCGTTTTACTAAAGTAAAGAGATGGAGGCTGTTATATGGCAACACAATTTGAGGGAGGCTAACCAAGTAGCTGACACTTTAGCCAAACATAGTTTATCACTACCTGATAATTGTAAAGTATTTGATAACGTTCCTGTTTTTCTGAGATTGCCTTTAATGGCAGACTCATTGTATTGCTTTCCTTAGGGGATTCTAATTTTGTCTTGGGAGCTTTTGATCCCTTTCTTTCGCTGTTATTTTATATTTAGCTTAGTAAATTACAAATATTTTATATGATATAATTATCATAAATTTATCATGATCCCATGCATGTTATGGTTGTAGTATTATAGTTTTGATGCAGTCAATTATGATTATCATCATTGTACACTACTTAAATTTATGTTGTACATAGAACTTAATGCACTTTATATTATGCCAAGCTAATGCAACACGAAATTCAAAGAAAATTTAACATATTATCCTTACTCAAAATAATTGTCTTTATGTCAGTTTTGCCATATGAAAACTTTTAGTTAAATAATTTTTAAAATTAAAATTAATAATTAATGAATACTTTGACGTGACATGCCAAAATTTATTTGGAATCTTTCCCTATCTTCTTAGCTTTCACTCTTTGTCTTACCAATCCTCACAAAAAGACCCATTTTGGTGAATATGTACTATGCAAATTTGAAGGCATGAGCAAATTCAAATTTCTAAATCCCTCCAAAAATTTCAAAAAAATAGCAGGCTTAGCAATAGTAGCTATAAAGTTTCAAAGATTCTCTTATACTTCTCTCTCCTCTTCCCCATACTCATTTCTTTGGAAGTTCAAAAGATTCTATGGCACTACTTTCTCATCCAAATTGTTCCAATTTTCTTTGTAGAAATTTGACAAGGATAAGCATCAAGAAACTTTTGATAGAGTAAATTATGGTGTGCATATTTTGTCTTTGATTACCTTTACCTATATTTACCTATTTACCAAAAATATATATTTTGAAAGGCTATTAATTGCTTATGATCTAACATTCAGTTCATATTTTAGTGACCAGTTGCTCTGTTAGTAGCACAACATTGTCATGTGTGTTGATTCTTTACCTTACGATGTTACAATACCAGGTGCTATTTTTTAACACCATTATTTATACAACTCACACCCTATTGGACTAGAACCCGTCTAAAGAATTAGGATTAAGTCTATTTTTGTTAAAATGTTTATAATTGACAATGACAATACCTGCTTTGTTAGTTTTTCCTTCTCATTTCTTTCTTTATTTCGTTCAACTTAGCTTATAGTTATTTCTTGATCTTAATTAGGATCAACATGTTAATTTCATATTTTCATTTATCTTACTTCACAATTCTGTGTGTGTCTTTGACATTCATAGCAAAACCTGGCTGCAAGTGACTGAGGATAAATTCATAGGACACTTATGTTATTTTGTCTGTTGAGGCCAAGACATAGTGATCTTAGTAAGGAGGGGCATTGTAAAAGTATCATGATAATAATATGTCATATAATAGGACTTCCACATTTCAATATTACCGATCTATAGAGCAGGAAATGGATGAAAGTCAAAACAAGAGAAAGAGAAAAGGCTAGAAAGTTTGCTGATATGTCAAAGAAAACACACACACACACAACTCTTATTACCGATCTCAACATGTCAAAGCTAATAAACATTGAGTTTCAATTGTATCCAAGTGTTATTTTATGTTGTTTATATCAAGAATAAATCTTATTAAGTGTGATAGATACAAGTCAAAAATATGGAGTGTGAAAGGCAAATGACTAAAATAATATATCAAAATTTAATTTTAATTGTCTAATCTCTAATGCAAAATCTTTTGGCGAAAGTTGATACGAAATTGTAATAGATAAAATATCAAGATAATGTACCAATGTTTAACTTCAATTAGATAAAACTGAAGTTAAAAACATGCAATGTATAAGACAAGACTAAGATATATAACAATTTTTAACTGCAATTATCTTTTGATATCATTATGAGAATGTGCGTTGCAAATGCAGCTGTAAAGTAGCAATCCAAATGATATTGTTTGGAGACACATTAGTTTTAAAATGACCTTGATCTTTCAAATGCTTTAGGTGTTGTGTTTTGAATATCACTTTTGAACTTTAGTTGTAATATTTTAAGATAGGACACATTAGTTGAATATCAGTTTTGAACATAGTTTCTAATATGATCTTGCACTCTTATTTTTATGTTTAATATGAACATGATCTGTAATTTGGATAGTGCAAATCAATTTCATGAACAATCAATCAGTTATGATATTACAATTATTATTATTATTATATGATATTATTATGATAAAAAAAATATTATTAAATTTTCATAATCATGTGCATTGCACATTGTGTTATATCAAGTTTTAAACTTTTATGCTTATACATTGAGTGAGTATTTTGTATCATTCACATTTTCATTGAATAAATGGATTTAATGTTACCTAAAAAATCCTAAGTACTTTGATGGTATCTCATATAGGACCGAAGAGCAATTTCTATGGTGTGGGTTAGGAAGAAAGTTGTTGAAGGAAAGCATTGTGGATTCTTATTTGGTTTTCAAATAATTTTTTTATTTACATTTTCTATGAATCTACTTTTGTAATTGTACACTATCTATTTTAAATTAATTGATTATTCCCAAGAAATTGCTAATTGAGGATAAATTAAATAAATTATATTAAGTGCAATAATAATATGTCTCCAGATGACGGTAAGGAAATTCAATCTAATATATACAAGTCAAAAACATGGGGTGTGAAAAAGTAAACGACCAAGATAATAAATTAATTTTTAAATTCAATTATCTAACTAAAAAAACACAATTAAGCAATATACTAATGAATTGATTCAATCTAGGAATATTTGAATCAATCCATTAGTTCATTGGTCAATCGTGTGTGTGTGTGTGTTTTTTTTTTTTTTATATTAAGAAATTGTTAGTTGAGGGTCAATTAAATAAATATATTAAGGGTTATGTTAACATGTGCCCTTAGGGCACATGATAAACTACTTAAAAAAAAAAGTAGCATTTAATGATACAAAAGTATTAAATGATACAAAAACCACCTACAAAAATATTGCAATAAATTTTTACTATATTAGTCATCTTAACATGTGCCCTTAAGGGCACAAGTTAACATTTCCCATATATTAAATGTCATAACAATATGTCCCCTGTGCATATAGCAAGGCAATTTAATCTAGGGTGCATTTGTTATAGAGTTTTTCAAAATAGATTCTTATAGTTTGATATAATTTTGTGAAAATTTTTTTTACAAAGAAACTTTTTATAAAAGCTTTAAATGAAAATTTGGTTTGAATAGTTATTCTTAAAATGTCATTTTAGGTATTTCATCATTTTATTTAAATTTTTTTTGGATATCAAAATTTCAAAAAAAAAAAAATCACTTTTTTCGAAGCTATTTCAAATAGATTTTCATAAAAATCATTTTTGAAATACAACCTTTTGTAAAAATTGAGATTTTGACTATGTTTTGATCTTCAATAATGTACGTTTATGTTATATAATGTCAAAATTAGTGTTTGAATTTAGAAAAAATAAATATAAAAAAACTTATAATATTTTTAAAAACGATTTTATAAAATCTATTTTCAGAAATACAAAGAAAAAATCATAATTTTTTAAAGCTAAAACAAACGCACCCCTAAAAGATACAAGTAAAAATATAGGGGTGAAAGGCAAAAGACCAACATAATATACTATTTTTTAACTTCAATTATCTAAAAATTATGTTTGCGAAGATATTTTTTTTTATTGAATGGCAATGTTTACGAAGATTGATAGTGTGAAAGACAAAACAACATCATAATATTCCAATTAAATAAAATTGAAGTGAAAAATCTGGGGTGTAAAAGGCAAGACCAAGGTGTGTTTGTTTCGAGCTTAGAAATACTATTCCATGAAATATGAGTAGGAATAAATATACACATGTTTGTTACGAGGTTGAAATAATATTCGTGTCGATATGCTTTTAAAAACACGGGGACTTACAAGAAGCATCTTCCAATATTGCTTTTACAAACATGGGGACTTACAAGAAGTTTGTTTGCAATACTGTGTTTAAACTTGAACAGGAGGTCGCTGTTTAACACTATCTACAAATCATATACAAATCAAGTAGTTGTGCCATTTTTTAAATGATCGGAATATGTTGCATATAAATCGTTATTTATACATTCATTAGGAATTTTTTTGAATCCGCTTCTAGAAATATGGGGGGCTTACCCAACACGTTGAATTAAAAACATGAGGGGCTTACCTAACATGTTAAAATAAGTCTCCCACACAAACAATGGCTTACCAAAATATGTTGCATATAAATCTTTATTTATAAATTCATTAGGATAATTTTTTAATCCGCTTCTAGAAACATGGGAGACTTACCCAACATGATGGCTTACCTATTATGTTAAAATAAGTCTCCCACACAAACGGCGGTTTAGCAGAATATGTTGCATATAAATATTTATTTATATATTCATTAGGAAATTTTTTGAATTCGCCTCTAGAAACACGGGGCTTACCCAACATGTTGAATTTAAAATATGAAGACTTATCGAACATGTTAAAATAAGTCTCTCACACACACACACACACACACAAAGGCTTACTGGAATATGTTGTATATATTATTTTCACTACCGTATATATGAATTAGAAACTTTTTTATCAAAAACTTTTTTATGAGATGAGTTAAAAAAATATTGATTTTGTTGTTGTTGACATTATATATTGTATATAATAAACTAAATGTATATTATGAAATGTATATTTAGAAGATTTTTTGTTGTTAATATTTAGGAGATTTGAAGAGCATGATCAAACCAATGAATATTGCATTTGAACTATAAACAGTGTTTTCAAATTGTGTAATATTATACCAACTAGACGGATTATTAAATATTGTCATTATGTTATTAGTTATTTTAAAGTCACGTGTTTTGAATGTATTCGGAAGAATGATAACTTTTTGAATCCGTGTAATATTAAGCAAATTTACAGATTTTGAAATCTTAATTATCTTAATTTTCATGTAATATATAACTATCAATTAAATTTTATCACAAATTTATATAGCATTTCAATTTGAAAATTGTGTACGAAATTACAAAAAGACGGTTTTTCCCGTACATTGGACATAGTATGATGTAATGATTTTCTACACACCATGATGATGCACCTCACACAGAATATAAATTATTTGGATGATTGGCAAATATGTTGTATTGATATAACTTAAAACACTTTTCAAATATATAATCACTCTATGAGATATATTTTTTTAAACTTTTTGTTATTCAAATTGCCTCAACAAAAACCACATTCAAATAATGACAATATTATAAGATAAAATTGTACTATTTAATTTAAGGAGCCCGTGCGAAAGCACGGGTATTGTAACTAGTAGCATCACAAATGTGAGTAAAATTCATGTGGATAGTCATGACTTTAGAAATAGGTCACATATAAAATGGTGAAATTTCACCTTATATATGACCTATTTCTAAAGTCATGAATATCCACATGAATTTTATATATATATATATATATATATAAACCACACTTTAAAATCAGAAGCACGATTTTTATAGTACCGGAAGAACGCTTTTGATGGGACCAGATCCTCTCTGGTGAATGGAGAGGGTATCTAGATTTCCTGCTATTGTAGCAGAACTTTGTAACAGATCAGGATCATTTGATTTAAATTGAGCAGCTGTGATCGTTTAAAAAATGTATTAATTTGAACCGTCTGATGTGTAATTTATGATTGAGATCTTATAAAACATGAAAATTGTGTTGTTTTCTACGGCAGGAAATCCAAATCCATGGAGAAGTCCGATGAAAACTTGGCCATTCAAACTTAAAAAAACTATTATTAAAATTAGAAGAGATAAATATTCAATATTGTGGATGGAAACTTGAGAAAAAGTCATGCATAACTCCATCAATCAATTCATACATTGACATAACAGTCAAATAGACAAATATGTAGAACAGTAAAAAAAATCACTAACTTTGGACTATGGACTGTAATAGTATTTGTCCTTTTTTTTGGCTATATAAAGTTAAGGGACCATTTCTCACTCTCACTTCAACTGAGAAAGTGAAGTGAAGTGAAGTGAAGATAATAGTGGCTGCAAAGGTTATACACAACACAATGGGGAAAAAGATTGAATGTGTGATGCTGGTGGCTTTAGTAACCCTTGTGAGTATTTGGTTTGCTTGTGTCGGTGCTTCATCATTAGAGAACAAAGAGCATCTCAGAAGAAACCTTCTTGCTAATGGTCTTGGTCAAACTCCTCCTATGGGGTATGTCACCATATTCCTTCTATTAATTTGCTAAGAAAAATAACTTTTTTTATGTATTTTCCTTCATATTTTTACATGTTTTAATCTAAGGTTTTTATAATATTTCTTTTTTATATAGATGGAACAGTTGGAATCATTTCAACTGTCAAATTAATGAAAAAATCATCAGACAAACTGGTATGTTTTTGGTCATTTATTTGTTTATGTGATTTATGTACATATGATAATTAATTTATGAATTTATATAAAATTAGAGATTAATTGTTATACACTGACAGTGTAAAACATTTTTACATATATCTAGATAACGCGATTTGATTGAATGCATGTGTAAAATAATTTTACACTGTCAGTGCATACAAATTAAATTCATAAAATTAAAGTATAAATCTGAGAAATTAGCATTTGATTTTGTTATAAATGTTTCCTAAATTAAGAAATAAGTTTGATTGTAAATTTTGTGTATGGATTTACAGCTGATGCACTTGTTGCTACTGGGCTATCTAAGCTTGGATACACTTATGTCAACATAGGTACATCAAAACACTTCATTTTCAATTCTATTATCATTATTTCTTTCAGTTTTTAACTTTGCAGCATATACTATAAGCACATGCAATATTTAACCTTCATTCACTATCTTTTGGTTTGCAGATGATTGTTGGGCTGAACTTAATCGCGATAATAAGGTACAGATCATATGATTTTCACACGCCTCATTCTTTTTCCTGAATTGATTTTGAAAGTTATTCGTTTCAATTAAACCGTTTCTTCGAAACATTCTTATATTGTAGGGTAATTTAGTGGCAAAGAAATCAACATTTCCTTCTGGTATCAAAGCTCTTGCAGATTATGTTCACAGCAAGGGTCTTAAGCTTGGAATTTATTCAGATGCAGGGTACTTAAAACAAAAATTAGCCACTTTTATTCTTTTTTAATCACTTTCTAACTAATTTTTGTGCTGATCTTTTACAGGTATTTTACATGTAGCAAAAAAATGCCTGGTTCATTAGGCCATGAGTTCCAAGATGCCAAAACTTTTGCATCATGGGTACTTAAAATATTTGTGCTATTTTTAATCTTTTTTTTTAGCATCTACCTATCAATAAATTTATAACAAATGGCTATTTTGCTTGATTATAGGGCATTGATTATTTGAAGTATGATAACTGTTACAATGATGAATCAAAGCCCACTGTGAGGTAGTGAGAAGTATATTTGAGTTATAAGCAAATTTTGCCTATATTTCATTCCGGAGTACTAGCATTAACGTATATGTATCCGACATGAGTCAGTGTCAGACATACATACATATGGTTACATTTAATCATTTCTATATTTTAAAGTTACTACTGAGGTGTATGTGTCAGTGTCATTTTCGGTGTTTATAATTGTGTCCTTATCAGTTCTTCATATATAATTTTGAAAATCATGGCCTTCTTATATATAGGTATCCTGTTATGACTCGAGCTTTAATGAAGGCAGGTCGTCCAATCTTTTTCTCGCTATGTGAATGGTAATTATTCTATTTTAGCATCTTATTGTTCTTCCAATTTTAAGTACTTCACTCTAAATTCTTATCAAACTTTGTTTGTTAGGGGAGATATGCACCCAGCTTTATGGGGTGCTAGAGTCGGAAATAGTTGGAGAACTACTGGTGATATAAATGATTCGTGGGAAAGGTAAAAACCTTGCACTCAATTTTTTGGTACTAGTTTTGAAATTTAAACAAATGTGTGTGTAATGTGTATATTTAGAGCCATATGTTTATTTAAAAAGCGGCTTATAATTAGGAACGATGAGAGTGTAACAAAATTAAGTTGTTTTATGCAGCATGATGTCAAGGGCTGACAGTAATGAAGTGTATGCCCAGCTAGCAAGACCTGGTGGTTGGAATGGTTAGAATTTCATTAGCATAGTAACATTTTGTGAAAGACATTGAGTTTGTATTTTGATTTCATGATATAATTTATGCGTCAAGATATACATTAAACACTTTAACACAACAGATCCTGACATGCTCGAGGTTGGAAATGGAGGGATGACGAAAAATGAATATATTGTTCACTTCAGTTTGTGGGCCATTTCAAAGGTTTTATCATTCTCTTCTCTTCAAGTACCTTGGATAAATAGTTCGATTAAGCACTTATAGCATAAGCTCTTCTCTTCAGTACCATTTATTGTGCCAGGATTCTTTTAACACTTGTGAAGGTGTTTATTTGCAGGCTCCTCTTCTTCTAGGCTGTGATATTAGAAATGTGACTAAAGAGACTATGGCGATAGTCTCTAATAAAGAAGTTATTGCAGTTAACCAAGGTGATTCACAGTTTGAGCCATTTTGTGACTTCCAAATCATTGTAATATTACACTGATATTAAATTCTATCTCATATCATGATAGATTCGCTTGGCGTACAAGCTAAAAAAGTTAGAATGGAAGGGGATGCCGAGGTAATTTTTATTCCAAATACCACATATGACTTCATCTCGAGCTAGCACTACTTGTAGCAAATTGCTTTCTCTGCCGTTAGATGGAGATCGAATTATCCATATTTTGAGCTACATTTGGAAACACCATTTTTAATTTAGTGAAGTCAAAATATAAAGCATACAATTTTAATCCTGTAGTCGAGATTTCTTGACTGCGTACTTTTTTGTTCTTATCTGCATGTTTTTTTGGATAGATATGGGCAGGTCCTCTTTCGGGATACAGGGTAGCTGTCGTGTTGCTTAATAGAGGCCCTCAGCAGAGTCTTCCTATTACAGCCAATTGGGATGACATTGGCATTCCTCCAAAAACAGTTGTTGAAGCAAGAGATCTTTGGGAGGTAAATTAAATGTAGTTTTGTATACATTCAATTTATGTTTTGTATTTTTATATAAATAAACTATGTCTCATTTTACTTTGTTGGATAGTGATGCTATAAATAAGGTTTTTGTCTTGATTGTTTTATGTATGCAGCATAAGACATTGGAGAAACATTTCGTGGATAAGTTGAGTGCGACCGTAGATTCACATGCGTGTAAAATGTTTGTGCTGAAACCAATGGCATGAGTTCTAGAAGATTAGAACAATGTTACTTAGATTGCAGGTTTTGGAAGCAGCATTGTTGTTAATCAGAAATAAGTTTGTTTATTTCCGAGTAAAATAAAATGTCGACTTGTATATGATCGATCGGCTTCACTTTATTTAATAAACGTTGTTTGTTCATCTGCTTCCATTGATTGATGTTTACTAGCTTAACCAGTTGAACTCAATTGAGGTACGAATTCTTCAATTGATAACTTGATTGCATATTACTGTGAAAAACCAAATTGAACATCAGAACTTAGAACTTGCATGCATAGTATACATTGCACATTAGTTTTGCAAATGGACAATAAAAATCAACAGAATAAAAAATTCAGACATAATACTTTTATGCAGTTAAGACATTGGTGGTTTTTCCCTGTTGATCGGATGGCCTAGAAAATACATGTTTTAATTTTATGTTAATAATTTAAAGGCTTGATTAATATTTTAGTCCTTAAAGAATTTTTTGATTTTGCATTGGTCCTTTAATAATTAAACGTTCCTCTTTGGTCCTGTTAGAAATAATATAAAACCATTGATGTGCCAAATTCTAACAGCTTAAGCTTTTGGGATAATTGGTTATTTGACATGGTATCAGAGCCTCTATGACTAAGTGGTCTAGGGTTCGATTCCCGCTCCCCTCACTTTCTAATTAAAAGTGGAATTTAAAAGCATATGGTAGGTGGGCCTATGCATTATCCACGCTTCAAGCCCAAGTGGGCTCTTGCGTGAGGGGGCGTGTTAGAAATAATATAAAACCATTGATGTGCCAAATTCTAACAGCTTAAGCTTTTGGGATAATTGGTTATTTGACAGGTCCCTTAAAGATATTTCTGTTTGCACATTAGTTTCTTCTGTTAACGTTTTGCAAAAAACGTTAATTTTGGTTTCATTTTGATCCCAAAGTTAATGTTTTTTTGCAAAAAGTTAAAGAGAGTATCAATGTGGCAAACAAAGATATCTTTAAAGAACTAAAGTGAAACATTTAATCATTAAGGGACCAATATAAAATTAAAAAATTCTTTAAAAACCAAAATACTAATTAAGCCTAATTTAAAACTACGAGCTTGAATTTGGACCATTCAATCTTCATTGAATGGCAACCGATGTGTGAATGGATGGATTTGCTGACCATAGCAAATTCAGATCCGTTTGTTAGGGTCTGGTTATTATGCATAAATCATCCTTATGCACGCTGCATAAATCCCAGCCCATTACCCGGTAGCCCAACATAATTCCTTCGTGTGACACCCCAGCCTATTTCGTCATACACCCGCTTCCCTCTATCTCCGTGCACGGAACCAACGCGCATCTCTCCTCTCCAGCACTTCCGATCTCGCGCCGTGCTCCGTTCGTTCTACAGTTGTTTTCGACGAACACTCTTTATAATGTGCAAGGGAATGAAAGAAGCACAGAAGCATCAATGAACAATGGATACCGATTCTCTATTCTCCTTGCTCGCTCAAACCCTAGCTGCCGTAACTCTCAGACTTTGCTCTTCCGATCAAACAAACAGGTACGTACCAAATTCTACATCTTCTTCTCCTTTGTTTGTGTGTGCGTGCAATTTTCAATTCATTCATTCTATGTCCAATCCCAATTCTAATTTCAATTCAATTCAAATTCATTCTCACCGTTACAACTTGTTTCTGAAACTCGAACAACACATTTAAATTGAAATATATCTTAGCTTCCTAAACCATTCAGCAGATCACAATAATAAGCTAAATTGGGATTGATAGAATAATTACTATTTGAATTTGAATGGAATGGTATTTAAATGTCTGATTTTTATTCAACCTTAAATTCAACACATAAAAATCATACCAGTAGGTAAACAATCTAATTCAACATGGCAAAATAAATTTCTATTTTGCTGGATTAAACAATCTAATTTAATATATTTAGTAGCTTCAGCTGCAAATGCAATAAAACCATTGAAAATGAAAAATGAGATATTAACAAAAAAAGAGTAAAAACACAAAAGGGGTTAGTTACGCCATGAAGGTGAGCTTCTAATGCAGTAATCAACACCAGAAAGTTGTTCTTTGACAGGATGAGGCTGAAACTCATCAATTTTTCCTCTCCACCACCAGCTACCATTGTGATGTGGGTGAATGAATATAGGTTTGGAAAAGGAAGCTTGTTCATTGTTCTTTGCAGGGGTAAAGATCTATTAACCCTATTACTATTTATCTTTCTCCAATAAAAGAAAAAATGAGTTTTGTTGAATTTGTGTACCATTAGTGTACCATAGAAGTACCATTCGTGTACCCGTTGTAAAAAAAATTAAATTGATACAACGTCGGTGCGTATCCAAAAAATACCATACACTTACCGGTATGTATCCGGTATCGATATTCTTTTTAAATTGGAGTACCATGCTTGCTCACACGCGCTACCCCTAATTGGTTTTATTTAATTCATCTCCTTCGCCCAACTTCTTCGAAACGGGTTGTGGGTGACCCACAATTGACTCGGACCGTTCTTGAATTTACAGAACGCGGCACAACTATTTTACATAAATTTTGTTCGTGATTATAGAAGCCCCATATCAATTTAGAATTTGATTTATTCATCGCCAAAAAATCAGACTCAAAACTATTATTGTTTTGCTAAAATAAATAATAAAAAATTGTAAGATATGCATTATAAATTCTCAAATAAATTGTGTGAATTAATAGGGATTCTGATTGTAGGTTTTAATCCAAGAATCAATTCATATTACAGAGTGAGTAAGATTTGTTGACCAGTTCAATGCCGGATATTTTTTTATGTTCTGTAATTTTGGAGCAGATTTACACTTCTCTTTGAAGAAGAAACGCATCATTTTGTGACTAAGCACGGTTGTATGCTATGCTATGAGATTATTGAGAGTCAATTGTACCGTGATCTTCTTACACACTAATAAACCAAGCTTAGTTGTGCATGACAACATTTTTTTTAAACCAAAGTACATCTCTGCGCGCAATTGCAGAGATTAATTCTCTTGAAATAACTAAAATTCATTTAAGAAGTTGATCTCTCCAAACAAATATTTTTTCATACACACCAGTCAAAAATTAAATCTATGAACAAATAATTAAGGGGTTCAAACATCTACTATTTGTGTCACGGTATGTTGATACGCATGACAACATATTTACATGAGCGAAAACGCGTGTGAGATGTTTTTCTCCGCATACTGCACTACAGATACAGCATAGGCCCATATTATACGCGTTTGTTCTTTCCGGCTGTAAGATTCTGCCATCACCTCAAAACTGATCTGTCCTCCAACGACCACTACCTAAGATCTTCACTAGTACTATATTCTTGTTTATTTTTCCTTAAAATTGTCTCTTTTTTTTTAATTGAAAAATGACTTGAGTTAGAAGGATAGATTACTAGTGTTATGACCGAACTCAAATCTTAGAAAATACAAATAGATGTATTTACTATTTACAAATCACCAACAAGATTTTTATGTTGGTAAGGAGAAATTACAAATTATGATTGAACTCAGCCGGTCAAAATCTGCGCCATTCGCAATGATAAAATGAATGGTTGAGATGTAATTGTAGGTGAATTTTAATAGAAAGAATTTCGTTGGTCTTAAAAAAAAATCCCACAAAGGCCAAATTTTGGGTGGCACTTTTGTATTTATTTATTAAAAAGAGAAGTTTTTTTTAACAAATTAAAAAACAAGCTAAAAGTCTAAAATTATTTTGTTTCAACAATATAATTTTTTAAATAAATAAAAAATAGAGAAAATAACTTGGTTAATACTTAACTTAAAAATAAAAAATAAATAAATAAATACATGAATGTAATTTAAGAATTTATTTAAAGGTTTCTAATTTTAAAAAGATAATATGTATTTTCGATATAAGTGGGGCGGATTCAAGAGCAAGTTCGGGTGGATATCAATGTCCACATTATCTATTTCATAAGTAATAAGTCGATTCATATTTTTCTGTCAAAGTCAAAACAGGTTCAGAAGTATATTCATGGGTGTGAGATTTGTTGTCACGCCTATCTGTATATAACAACTTATATAAATGAATTCTTTTTAATCAACAAGATGAAATTTACGTTAATTTATTTTGTTTCAGTATGTTGTATGAATTATTTAATTTGAAGTTGCTTGAATTGAGAGTATGAAAGTAGTTTGTATGAAAAAAAAAAATTTAATTTGAAAAATTGATAACAATGAATACACCTAAAAAATGATCATAGAGAATATACAAGATGAATGTATTATTTGAAAATAAATGTTTTAAATTTATCATCCAAACCAAATCGAACTAAATTGATTAGTTTAATTTTATTTTATTTTTAAAAACACTAAAAAAACAAACCAAACAAAAAAAGATGTTCTTATATATTATCTCTAACTAAAAATTGATTCAAATAGAAAAAATTATATTTTTTATTACAATGGTCACCAGCAGCACCCGGTGACCCTTTCAACATAAAAATTAACTAGTTCTACTATATGTGTTTAGTTTTTCTTCGAGAGAGATACTAAAATGATGCTACAAAATCGACCGTTACAAAGGGATTTGGATTAAGTGTACCAAAGATAAATTTATGCAATTAAGCGTTAAGGACAATTTGAGTAAGATTAGAGGGTCTTGATCTATACTCTCAAAGTCAGAATAGGTTCAGAAGTATATTCATGGGTGTGAGATTTGTTGTCACACCTATCTATGTATAACAACTTATATAAATGAATTCTTTTTAATCAACAAGATGAAATTTATGTTAATTTATTTTGTTTCAGTATGTTGTATGAATTATTTAATTTGAAGTTGCTTGAATTGAGAGTATGAAAGTAGTTTGTATAAAAATAATAATAATTTGAAAAATTGATAACAATGAATACACCTAAAAAATGATCATAGAGAATATACAAGATGAATGTATTATTTGAAAATAAATGTTTTAAATTTATCATCCAAATCAAATCGAACTAAATTGATTAGTTTGATTTTATTTTATTTTTAAAAACACTAAAAAAACAAACCAAACAAAAAAAGATGTTCTTATATATTATCTTTAACTAAAAATTGATTCAGATAGAAAAAATTATATTTTTTATTACAATGGTCACCAGCAGCACCCGGTGACCCTTTCAACATAAAAATTAACTAGTTCTACTATATGTGTTTAGTTTTTCTTCGAGAAAGATACTAAAATGATGCTACAAAATCGACCGTTACAAAGGGATTTGGATTCAGCGTACCAAAGATATATCTATGCAATTAAGCGTTAAGGACAATTTGAGTAAGATTAGAGGGTCTTGATCTCTACCACAGTGCTTTTTAAGTTATTATAGAAATTATATTTGCTTTTTCTAAACTATCTAATCTTAATTATATGACTAAAAATTCATCAATTACGTAAATTGGATTGCTTGTAATTCATTTTCATTATGAAGCAACAAATATTTTTTTTTGTAAATCAGATATTTTTTACCCATAACCACATAGACTAATCTCCTAAATTTTATATAATCCAAATAAGTAACAAGAAGCAACAATTATTTAATCACATCATCATTCATATTGAACAAGTATCTCCACCATTTAAAAGAAGAAAAAGTATCACCTCCATTTACAAATTACACTTACATCAAAAGTCAATTCTTTGCAGGCCAGAGTGCACAACAACATAATATACCAACCGTTAAGAAACAAAAATAGATTCACTACAAAATCATAAAATGAGAGAAAGTTTAGGTAAACTATGTGTTTTTCTATATAGACAAAATGACAAGCTTTTTTTTTATATAATAAAATATCAAGTTATTGAGAACTCATAGACACATAAAATGAATAGATTAAAATTTAATTCTCGATTATGACATCTGATTTTACAATTTTGATATTTATATCAATTGAAATAAAATTTATGAACTTAGGTAAACTATTTTATTATAGGTAATTTCAAAATGACCATCACTAACTACCAAAATGAATTCTCTCCGGTTCCAACTAAAACTTTTTTTATAGAAGTAGTCACCTTGTTTGATTATGGGATTCAAATTTGTTAAATTAATTTATTGTTGGTAATTTGTAAATTTCTATATTAAAAATATAAATGATAAGTTACAACCTATGAAACCCCGATACTCAAAAAACGATGACGTATCGTGTCCGATACGTACTCGATACCGATACGTCTCGATACTCGTATCGGTAAAGTATAGGTTAAATCATTTTTTTTAAATAAAAAAAATAATATCCGATATTCTTCTGATACATCTTGATACTCATATCGGAAAAGTATCGATTAAATCATTATTTTTAAATAAAAAAGTAATACTCGATACATTTCTTATACGTCCCAATATCCGATGTTTGTTTGTATCTTTAGCACTTTTTATGGTTTTCCTTTGTCAATATAATTTTTTATTTTTCAAAAAAAAAATTATGTTGTCCTACTATATAACAAGTTGTTAAATATTTGAGCTCTTCTCAAAATTCTGATATAAGATTAGATATTTTCTGCTTTTAATTATTAATATTGTTGATTTTAGTTATGTTTATATATTGTGTATTTATATATTTAATTTTAAATTTAATATTTAAATAACGTATCGCGACAGTATCGAATTGTAGATTTTAAAAAACTTTACGTATCGGTATCATATCGTATCGGTATTTTTTGGGGGGCTTCATAGGTTACAACTTGAGTGCAGCATTTAATTAAGTTATTGTTTTTTATTTTGTTTCTACAATTTTCTCACTCCATCTCCTTCTTCAACAATCTGTCTCTCTCTGGTCTCCAACTACAACTAGCAACTCTAAATCAAACCCTACAAACACGGGATCGTTCCGCTTTGACTCACCGAGTTGCTTCCTTTTTCAGCTCTCATAAGGTAAAATCCCCTTCTTTTTCAGCTCATCTTCAACTTGAGATTCCCACACCTTTCTTTGTTCATCAATCTCCTGTTAACTCTAAATCTAGTTCATCATTTTCCTTCATTCAATTTTGCTTATTTTGGAAACTTTTCTTCCAATTTGATCATAACCCCACTTTACTTTTCTGATCTGGGTCTTGTAAAAATCAGATCTTTTAATCAAATTTAAGGTCTTTCTTTGTTTTACAATTCTGGGTCAGTTTAGATTTCTTGTAATTTCAATCCCATCAAATTTAAGTGTTTATAAGCAAGAAAAAAAAAACAAAACAAGGTTTTGGTCTTGTTTTGTGTCATGATGAGGAACAAAAATAGATACTTTGTTTGTGTTCCATTGTTTGTGTGTTTGGTGTTAGCTATTGAACTTGTTCTAGCACAAGATTTTAAGCCTACCGATAAAATTCTGTTGAATTGTGGTGGCCCTGCTGTTAGTACTGATCCTGATGGCCGTGAATGGACCACTGATAATGGTTCCAAGTTTGGTTCCTCAACTGGTAAATCCACCACATCACAGGCTGCAACTCAAGATCCTGCAGTGCCTCAGGTTCCATACATGTCGGCGCGGATTTTCCAATCGCCGTATACCTATAGTTTTCCTGTGGCTTCGGGTTGGAAGTTCCTCCGGTTGTACTTTTATTCGGCTTCTTATTCCGGGCTTAATATATCTGATGCACGGTTTGGTGTGACAGCGCAATCCTACACCGTGCTTAGGAATTTCAGTGTTTTAGAGACCAGTTTGGGTTTGAATTATGAGTACATTGTGAAGGAATACTCTATCCATGTTGACGAGGGAACCTTGAATGTGACTTTTACTCCATCTACCAGTGCATCTAAAGCCTATGCATTTGTTAATGGGATTGAGGTTGTGTCCATGCCTGATATTTATACTGCTACCGATGGAACCACCATGATTGTTGATACAAATACTGCCTTTACCATTGACAACACCACTGCACTAGAGAATGTTTATAGGGTAAATGTGGGTGGGAATGATATCTCGCCGTCCCATGATACCGGCATGTTTAGGTCATGGACCGATGATGTGCGTTACATCTTTGGGGCTGGATTTGGAGTTACTGAAACTGCTGATCCAGAAGTTAAGTTTGAGTATCCTCCGGGTACACCGTCTTATATTGCTCCGAAAGATGTCTACTTGACGGCCAGATCAATGGGTCCGAATGCCAATATCAGCGTGAATTTCAACTTGACTTGGATTTTCACAATTGATTCTGGGTTTTCCTATCTTGTGAGACTTCATTTTTGTGAGGGCACGACAACTATAACCAAGATTAATCAAAGAGTATTTGATATATTCCTTGGTAATCAGACCGCTCAGGATGGAGCTGATGTTATTGCCTGGGCAAATAAATTTGACCTTCCACATTCAAACGGTGTTCCAGTACATCAAGATTATGTTGTATTTGTTCCCAATGGCCCACCGCGGCAGGACCTGTGGCTTGCACTGCATCCAGATACAACTTCTAAGTCCAATTACTACGACGCAATCTTGAACGGAGTAGAGATATTCAAAATCAGTGATAGTAAAGGTAATCTGGCGGGGACAAACCCTCCTCCTCTGCCGATGCAAGAAAAAATTGACGTGTCATTGGCTAGGAAATCTAGTCATGGTAAATCTAAGAGTCATACAGGAATTATTGCTGGAGGTGTTGGCGGAGGAGTTGTTTTGCTACTTTTGATCGGACTATTTGCATTTGGCACATCTCGTCGCCGTAGGAATGGAAAAGATTCTAGTACAAGTGAAGGGCCGTCTGGCTGGCTTCCACTTTCTCTTTATGGTAATTCACACTCTGCAGCTTCTGGCAAGACCAACACGACCGGAAGTTACACTTCCACTCTTCCGTCAAACCTTTGTCGTCATTTCTCATTTGCTGAAATCAAGGCTGCTACAAACAACTTTGACGAGGCTTTGATTCTCGGTGTGGGAGGATTTGGCAAGGTTTACAAAGGAGAAATTGACGGCGGATCAACCAAAGTTGCAATCAAACGTGGGAATCCACTCTCCGAGCAGGGTGTGCACGAATTCCAAACTGAAATTGAGATGCTCTCCAAACTTCGTCACCGTCACCTTGTTTCACTGATTGGATACTGTGAAGAGAACACCGAAATGATCCTTGTCTATGATCATATGGCCTATGGAACACTCAGAGAACATCTATACAAGACTCAGAAACCTCCACTTCCATGGAAGCAAAGGCTCGAAATATGCATTGGAGCTGCTCGTGGTTTACACTATCTTCACACCGGTGCTAAGCATACTATCATCCACAGAGACGTGAAGACAACAAACATTTTACTAGATGAGAAATGGGTGGCCAAGGTTTCTGATTTCGGATTGTCTAAAACAGGTCCTACATTGGATAATACTCATGTAAGTACTGTGGTAAAGGGTAGTTTTGGTTACTTGGATCCAGAATACTTCAGGAGGCAGCAACTGACCGACAAATCCGATGTGTACTCATTTGGTGTGGTTCTATTCGAGATACTGTGCGCCCGCCCGGCTTTGAACCCAACACTTGCCAAGGAGCAGGTGAGTCTAGCTGAATGGGCAGCTCATTGCTACAAAAAAGGCATTCTTGACCAAATCACGGATCCTTATCTGAAGGGCAAGATAGCTCCGGAATGTTTTAAGAAGTTTGCCGAGACCGCAATGAAGTGTGTGAACGACCAAGGCATTGAAAGGCCATCCATGGGTGATGTCTTGTGGAACCTGGAATTTGCTTTGCAGTTGCAAGAAAGCGCAGAGGAAAGTGGCAACGGTTTCGGTGGAATATGCGGTGAAGAGGAGCCGTTGTTTGTAGATTCAAAAGGAAAGAAGGAGTTGGATGCAGGTTATGATGGTAATGTGACAGATTCTAAAAGCAGTGGCATGTCTATGAGCATTGGAGGTAGAAGCTTGGCTAGTGAAGACTCTGATGGGTTAACTCCTAGTGCTGTGTTTTCACAGATCATGAATCCAAAGGGACGTTAAGGTTCATCTAGTAAGAATTTTCCTTACATGGTCAAATACTCAAGTTGGATAGTGCAATCTGATATAAGCAAATCTGAACTTTACTTTTTAATTTTCCTAATAATATTATTACTATTACTACTACTATTAAAATTATTCGTTTTGTAATATTGTTTCTGATTCATTATTATGAGTATCTAAGTTGTAATATGTGGACATAGAAGATTGAAGAGCAAATGTATTACAGGAGGTTGTTGTAATCTTAATCTTTGGAAACAATGCAATACCAAAATACTACTAGGCTTGTCTGGTGTTTCACTCCAACACGTGGTTAAATTCAATTATTTCATTTTCTTAAATTATTATTAATATTGATGTGAGTTTCGTGTTGTGTCTGATATCCGTGTTTGTCGCGTCTGATATATGTGTGTTTGTGCTTCTTAGTTTAGAAATTGAACCGTAGGTTTCCTCCATGAGTGATAAGACCAGCAAAACAATGGTTATGAGTGTCCCACTCCCTTTTTGGGAAACTAATTGGGTTTTTGTTTTTGTTTTTGATAAATGTAAAATCTATTTTCTTAGGTTAATAAACTGAAGTGTTTTTTTTATTTATCATACCATTTATTTCTTTAGTAGAAAAGAACATATGCTCATACTCATGCAATGAACTGGATATTTGGATTCTTGATCATCATCAACACTCTTGTATGAAATTATTTTTTAAAACTTGTGCATTTTAACTTTTTAAACATTAAATTTTTATTATTATTATTAAATATATAATTTTTATATTAAAATATCTTAACATAAGCTATAAGGACACATAAGTATCCTTATTTAAAAACATTTTAGAAGAGGTGTGAGAATCATATTAAGGAAATATATGGTTCAATTAAGTAGAACCTAAGAAATTTATTTTATAATTGACAAAAGATATATAATAAGAATCATAAATATTTAGAAGGGTAGAATATTTATTTAATATTATAAGATGACATAAGAATTGAGGATAAGCACTCAGCAGGACGTGTGGAAGTGTTAGAGAGGATGAGCTTTCCTCAACTTTCATGTATGTATGTATCTTGGTTGTCAACAGGTAGACATTTTGTGCTGTGTGTGTGAATATGAATAAAAATGAGGAAGGGGTCCTACTCCATTGATGAATCATTCATACCATGAAAGTGACACTTAACACCGAACTTCACCATCATATAGTACTACTATAATATTTGTTTGTTTATTATTGTGTCTTTATCTAATTAACTTTTATAGTACTTTATTATAGAAGGTCACCAAATTAAATATATGATTAAATGCATAGCGAAAATGATCTGGTTTATACAATAAATAAATTTAATTGCTTGATTTGAGTTAGCTGGAGCCTGGAGTTGTGAAAGTATTTTAATGTCTCAATGAATTTGAAAAAATAAGTTGGATGTGGTTGTTTGGAATAATTAAGTGCATTTTGAATCAGCTCGAGTTTGACATAATCATGTCATACCAATGGTGTCAAAATGCTTCAAAAAAAAAAAAAAAAAACAGCTGTTGTTAACATTTAACGCTAAATTGGGAAGTTCCGATATTCAAAAATTATTCAAGTATTGTATCGGATATTGTATTTGATATCAATATATGTTCGCTATTCGACTACAAGACTCAAATTTAACTCTACTTATCGTTGTGTAACTTGAAGAATGAGTTGAACTAACACACATGAATAGAGTACTTGATCTATCAATATAAGATGTTAGCTAGCCAAGTAGCTAATGCAGTAGAGAACGGTGTAAGATTCTTAAAATTTCAAGATTTTATACGTCCACTATTTAAGTAGAAATTTAATCCTCTACTTAAGTAGAGAACTATAGGACATATCAAATTTTTCATTTTTATAATATCCACTATTTAAATAGCGGAAGGGTAAAATTGATAAAACATAAGACGCGCGCGTAAATACTTAAGGTGCAAAAGTAGTTCTCAAAATCTAAAACCTTATGTTAGCCGCCCATGCTAAAGTGTCAAAGAAGGTGTGGCCTATTAGATTGTTACAAGACATCAAATAAATCGCAGACATTGAAATTGACAACTTCCTTCCATTTTGAGCTATAGATACAAAAGTCATAACCAGATTAATCTCATTTCAAATGTGAAACGTTGCTTTTATCTTATCAAAAAAAGGAGAATGGACAATGATTAGGTGTGCAATACAATATGCAACACACATAATACTTGGGCAATGCTAGGCTGTATAGCATAAAGTCCACCACTAATATTGTTAACCATGTGGTTTGGAAAACTTAGAACAAAAATAGTCTTCCCAAATACTACCTTTTTTCATTTTTGATATCTTCAAAGATGAAAATGGATTATGATTTGACATTTATATACATATTCAATAAATTAACACAAATTTTGGTATCAATGAAAAACTCAGTGAATCACACAGTCACCATTCAATATGTAACCACTTTGCAGAACAAATGTTATATTTGCAGATGATTTTTTAACTACATCAACATTACTTTGAATCGAAGACATTCATGATAAATATTTTATATTTACATCCAAGAAAAAACAATTGCAAAGACACTAACTTCAAAACATTTAGAAGCACTCATAGTCATGAATTTGTTACTTGTGAAGGAAGAAAGGCCACAGCATCTACAAACAGGAAATTAAACATGTGACTGTTGTTTATTCTGAGGAACTGAATCAGCAATAGCAACTAGTTTCTTCTCAAGCTCTGGCTTGTTGGCTCCAACAAGTTTGTCAATTTCTTGTCCATCTTTAAGAAAGAAGAAAGTTGGCGTGGCTTTGATGTCCCATGAAGTGCTAAAGTCCTGCAACATACACAACCATGTTCAATTAAATGTGTTGCCACAAGACATGTTCCCAATAACACTCTCACCACACCATTAACAAAGTACATGATCATCCGAAATATTTAGGCTTAAGTGCACTTTTGATCCCTTTATTTTTTTTCTGATTCACAATTTTTGTCCCCTTATTTCTATATCTTAAAAATATAGTCAATGCACCTTTCAACTTTATCGTTCTATTCAATTTTTCTAAATTAAATTTTCCTTGTCTATGATTGCAAGCCAAGACTCATAGAGGGTAGGAATTGGGAAGAAAGAAAGAAATTAACATAATCTAGAAAGAACTAGCAAGTCATAGAGTGGTTTGACAATGCATATGTAGATTAAATCTTATTTTAATTTTTATATCACTCAGTGACTTGTTAGCTCATTATATGCAAGAATAAGCCCAAAATTCCATGGTGGAGAATTTTAAAATAAAAAATAAAAAATTAGAAATTGAGGGACTATATTTTCAAATTTAGAAATAGGGAACCAAAATAGGAGGATGAAAAGTGCATTAAAGCCAAAGATTTAATATAATAATTTATTTCCAAATGAAGATATTTGTCGGCATATTTAAGGGGATTGCTAGTTCACAAATATATCTTAGGGAACTTTATTTACAAAACAATTATATGAAATAATCATATCTATAGCCTCAATACTTACCGTTAGTTCATCCACATCAACTAGTAAGAACATAATCGATGTGTATTTCTCAGACATCTCGCAATAATATGGCGCAATCACCTTGCAAGGACCGCACCACACTGCGCTGAAGTTCGCAATCACCTGTTGCACATGGAGCTTTAGTATTAGTGATTGTATCCAAAGAAAATAAATTTTAAAGCATAACAAGTAAAATAAAGTTAAGAAAATCTGCAATCAATAAAAAAATTATACATTTTAACCAAATGATAGGTCAATTCATATTGTCTCTGAAAGCATGCAAGTTTGTGCATGTATGTCAGAGTGAAAGGAGGTACTAGTCAGCAATCAGCACTATTATGGCCCAGTTCTGATGAACAATTTAATTTAGCACTTATAACACAAGCATTTATCATATAAGTGTTAATTTATAAGCTATTTATTTAGCAAAAGATAAAATAAAGTTAAATTGTTTTCATATAAGTTATAAGTTGTTCTCATAAACTATCTTAGATAGCTTATTAAAACAAGTTAAAAACAGATT
Source organism: Trifolium fragiferum (assembly GCA_954870985.1). NCBI lineage: Eukaryota > Viridiplantae > Streptophyta > Magnoliopsida > Fabales > Fabaceae > Trifolium > Trifolium fragiferum. Next base: position 21,317,843 of record OX940793.1, read on the forward strand.
TTCGACATGTCATAAGCTGTTTCCATAAGCTCTACAAAACAGTCTCACAAGAACTTATGTCAGCAGACAAGTCAATCCAGATATACCCTATATCTTAATACTTATTTGGCACAAATTCTACACCATCTTAGGCAGAGTAAAATCATATAAAAAAAATAAAAAAAGAAGACACATGCCTAATTTGGAATCACTTCTAGCTTGTAAGAGCTTTTCAATTAATATAAGTTACAGAGCTTAACTCATGAAAATATCCTTATAAATGTTTATGGAGTAGTTAAGTTAGAGAGCTTCAAAGTCGTGTTCTCTCTAATGTAGAATTCTTTCTGTAGTTATACCACCAAAAAAATTCCTAACAAGATTATGAAGGTTTTGAAAATACTGATGTTAGCAAATACCAACTATACAATGTGCGATAAATTGTGGTAAGGTTTTAGTGATTCAGCCAAATAACGCAACAAAAATGGAAATAGACCTTCAATTTATCGTCCTAAATGTTAAAAAAGAGGTGAAAGTGAAACTTACAATTCTACCATCCTTCCTTGCTTCTTCCAACTTTTGCTCCCAAGATTCTTTGGTGGTAATAAGTGTCACATTCCCAGAATCAAACTCCACATGTTGATCAGAATCATTATCCTTAGTGAGATTCTACAAGCATTACAAACATGAAACTTCTCTGTCAATTGATTATTTAATAAACAAAGATTGATGGATTACAAAGGTTAGAAGCTTTGAAGTACCCCAAAATTTAAGAGCTACAATACACCTAAAGATTGTTTTTCCCATTTTCCACATTTTTCCTTTACTGTGGCCAGTTGTGGGTAGGAACGGAAAAGTCACGGCTAGTGGCGGACAGAAGAAAAAACTTCTAGTTACAGATTAAGTATTGTTACATCATCCTGAATTAATAGGGTTCTCATAGGTCAGAATCACTGGAATATCAGTTATGAGCATGAATAGGAATGGAGAAAAGCGATGTATATAGAACAATCTGTAAATCAGAGATTAGCCTTCATCGCCATTAAAAGATTAAGAGGAGGAGGTTTTCAGGTGAGGTGGAATAAGTGAAGAAAATGAGGGTGAAAATAGCAAAACAGTAGAGCAAATTTGTTCAAACGTTTCGCATTACTTTCCCATCTAACGTAATCTTACTTACCTTACAACAAATAGCTATTTAAAAGATATAATCAAAGAATTCTTTTTATCAGTTACCTAGGCAGTGTAATTTGAATTATAACTTATTTTTTTATAGGCGAATGTTAGCATATTAGTTATGTTAGTATTTTCTCCATCACCGGAATTTGAACCCAGGTCTTTAACTCCTTCAACCCTTAGCTCAAACCAGCTGAGCTACCCAACCTGAACTACAAGTTATTGGCAAATTTTTAGATAAATTAGAACAGTTGGAAGACAAAAAACCTCTCATTTCTTTCTCTTACATAGTTTTCATTAGTCGCCACATTCTATTATCTTGTTTCTCTATTCTGGCTTTTACTATCACCATTTAATTTAACTGCTACTGGTTGCATACAACTCAGCCCACAGAGGCAAGCTGAAGATGTGAAAGTTAATATCAGGATGTGGCTTGTAAATAAGTAACTTTTGGCCACAAAAAGAAGGTACATAGTTCCAAGTTACAACAGCAGTTCTTCCTTATGCATTGATTCTACAAAAGAAAAACTTACGAACTTTGCATTTAGAGTGTTTCTGTGTATTTATCAGAGATAACATGAAAAAAGTCTCAGACTTTCAACATTAAATGATCATAACAGTAAATAGTAAGTTTGACGCATCCAAATATTATTACCTTCTTAGCCAAGCAGTTCCCCATATAATTGTTTGAAAGCCACTAACTTGTAAACTTTAATGAAAAGAAGCCCAAAAAGACCACCTATTTCATCAGAACAAAAGAGACACGGTAGAAAATCATAGCCAAGTTATAGATTGATCAATAATATATACATCGTGCAACACTTAGTTAGCGGTTTATGAGCCTATAACAACAGGAAAAGCAAAAATCAAACAACATAACAAAAGTGCACTCCAATGAATATTCACTTAGCCAAATATTAGAAAATAGAAATGATTTCCTTGCATACATTTCTGAACAAATAAATCACAAACAAATAGAGGGCTATAAACGATGAAACCTGTGATGGAAATAAAATTCAGAATGTGCAAAATCAAGCAGCGGAAGGAGAATATATATAGAAATAATATTCATATATTCTCAACAACCGTCAAGTTCAAGACTCAAAAAACAGCAGCATCCAATACCCCTCAATCATAGAAGAGCAGTATCATTATAAAAGACTCAAAAAACAACCATCATTATAAAAGCAGCGGAAGGAGAATATATATAGAAATAATATTCATGCATTCTCAACAACCGTCAAGTTAAAGACTCAAAAAACAGCAGCATCCAATACCCCTCAATCATAGAAGAGCAGTATCATTATAAAAGTAAAAATGAGAGTAAATGAAAATTACTCCGAACCCAGATGGATAAACTTCTCAAGAATTTATGAGTTTCTTAAACAATAATTTTCCATACAAGTTGAAATTAACTTCTTCAACTCAATTTTTTCAGCATATTTAAAATCTCTATTAAAATCTCAATTTTCCATAAGAGAATAACCATAAAATTATTCAATAATAGCTAATTAGACATTACATATGGTCGATTTCTGGGGAGGGATGGGTAGTTCAACCGGTTTGACCTAAGGATTAAAGGTATTAAGGTGTAAAAGGATTCGGGTTCAAGTCCCGATGAAGAAGAAAAATTCTAACATTAATAATTAATTACTGACTTCGGCCCGAATCGGCCGTTTCAAAAAATCACATGGTTGATTTCTCAAACTTGCATATGCAAACTCCTACAAAAAAAAACCTGGCTGAAACTATATTTAGTCAGACATTGTTTACTCTCGACAGAACTCCGGGTTACCGGAACTATTTTCTCGAGAACCGGAGAGTTAAGACCTAAAGTACTCCAAAAATGCAAAGAAATGTAAATAAATTCCAAATGGGGTAAAAACAGGGTTCATTCATTCATTAGAAATAAAAGGAAACAAAAGAGTAATTTAAGGAATAACCTAGATTGCAATAATAATAACATGATTTCAAAATCTGAAAATTAAAGTTGCAAACTTTCCATCAATTCGCAAGCAATAAAAGCAACCCATAAGAAATAAATGAACAAAAACATCAAAATAATAATTAATTGAAGGAAAAGGCACAATTAGTAGATTTGATTTGAGATTGGATTGATGAAAAACGTACCGAAATAGTAGATTTGAGGTGACACAGATAGTGAAACTCGAAGTTGAAGAAGATTAAGGATGTGTTGAATTAAAATTAGTGAAAAAAGAGTTTTTTTTTCTTGAAAATGGAACCCTAAGCTATTTGTCTATTTTACAATATAAGTTTTGGTAAATAGCGACGACGAAGACGAAGACGAAGACGATGATGGTATCTTGTCCTATCCTATATATATACTAACTCTTGAACGATGTAAAAGATTGAATTGAATTCAATGACGGTGGAATAACAATGGTGAAACAAGTTCTTCACAAAATAATCAATTTAAGAGAAATCATTAATTTTAATATAAAATTAAATAAAAAGATAAACAAACTAAAAATATATTTTCATCAAAAGGTATATATTTTGATGAAATAGAAACTAGGTGTCAAAAAATAGATTTTATTATATATATATATATATAGGGGACGTATCTAGTGAGACAGGGGTCTCTTATGTGAGAGTGAGAGGATTTATTATAAACCATTGGATTAAATTCAATGGATGAGATTAAAAATTTTAACTAAAATTATCATGTGGTCTATTACATATTATCATTGATACAAAAAAAGAAATATCGCCTTTCTGTTCCTCTCGTTCCCAATTCCAATCACCCACAACCGTCGCCGTCGTTAATCTTCCCGAATTACAGGTCCAACTTAGTGCTTTATTTCAGACCTGAGTTCTTTTTCTTCTTCTTTATTTACTATTAATTAACTATTATTTATCGTTAAATAATTATAAAAATCAGAAGCTGAGTTCTTTCTCTACAAATTAATTGGTACGATGGATTAATATAACACATCACACATTCACACCCTAATAGACAAGAATGAAATCGAATGACCAATTGAAACTGAGATAAATTAATGAGGAATACATTAATGGGGAAAGCGGAAGGCTGAGATGAGAAATTGGTGGGGGTGATTGGATTTGGGAATGAGAGGGAATCAGGAAAGGTGATTTTGTTTGTTTTTTTTTTTCTTTTGTATCAATGATAATATGAAATACATTACATGATAATTTTAGTTAAAATTTTTAATCTCATCCATTAAATTTAATCCAATGGTTTATAATAAATCATCTCACTCTCACATAAGAGACCCCTGTCTCACTAGATACGTCCCCTATATATATATATATATATATATATATATATATAAAATAAATCGAATCAAACATGTCCTTAGTGTTAAGAGTCTGGGACCTTTTAAATAGTTGGTTAGAGTTTGACTTTTAAGTTGTGTATGGAAAAAATTCGATTAGGAGGAAAAAAATCCATCATGAGTGCCGCACAACTGTTGATATGAAGATTAGTCATCATGCGAGTTTTTTTATATTTTGATGAGTTTTTTATAAGATTGAAAGGATTAATTTCTCCAATTACATGCAGAGAATACTCATTTACACCAACAACAAAAAATAGCAAATTGAAAATTTTAAAATAATTGAAGAAGAAAAAACTATTATTAACATTAGTGATTATAATAACTATTTTAATACTATCTCATGTGATATTTAAATGAGAGGGGATTTTTTCCTATATATCCTCTTATGTCACATTATTTTTCTATGACATGAGTCATTCCGTTTTTATTGTTCAAATATTTACAGGAGATTATTATTAAATTTCCTCTAGTGTAATATTCATGGAATACATTCCAAACTCAATTTAAAATGTGTTGGTTGCCACCTCGAATAGGTCATTTAAAATGTAACATTCATACTTCTTTTTTCTATGTCCAAAACAAGATTGATATAGATTTATGTATTCGTGACGATCAAAGCCGTTCTGTTCTTACAAAGACGAAATGATTTTCTTCTGTTACTAATGTTATTTTTTTAGTGTATGAAAGTGAGAGGATAGGTAAATTATTTTTTTTTAAACTAATTTATTTTTATAACTGTGGAAACTAATTTCTGTGTGATAAACTCTATCTAAAAATTTTATTTTAAAAAAAATGGAAGAAACGAAAGATAAATAATATTTTTTTTTAATTAAATAGAATGTAAGAGAAAATATACACTTATATAATGACAAAAATATCCTCAATTGAAAGTATGAAATATATACTTATATATAAAAATCAGTAGTATGAAATATATTTCCAACCTAACAAATTCCTACATGCATCTTAATTTTTCAAATACAATATAGAAAGATTACAAATACACTAAAAAGTTACCGTAAAAAAAAAAAAAAAAAAACACTAAAAAGCAATTACAAAACTTTACGAGATATGCATGGTAGTGCTTGGTCTATTATAAGCTAACATAAATGTCATTGGTCAATTCATTATTTGCTTTAGGAAGTAGTCGGGAAAGTGCTCACACGCCCCTTGTGATTGCCCTCACTCATTGCCAATATAAGAAAAATAAATAACCAACCAATGAGAAATTTAGTGAAAATAATTTAGCCATTTACTCGTCCAGTTTTAAATATAAATATATAAAGGGTAATGCAAAACAGTGCTCCGGTGCACTTGTTAAGCGTACAAAAAATATAAATAAAAGATAAAATTAATATTGATAAAATATCTTTTTACATTCTCGATACATTGAATACACAAATTCCGATACAAAATTTTCATATTCATATGTTTAATTAGTGCCCCGGAACACTGTTTAACATTTTCATATATAAATAAAAGTTAACATATATTTCATTCAACTTTGGCTAAATTACACGTTTGATCTCCTTACTTTCATACGCTTGCGTTTTGGCATATTACCTTTTAAAATAACACTTTTAACCTTCTAACTTTACAATTTTGACCCCTAACTTTAGCTCCTTTTGTAAAGTCAATACATACGTAGCAAGTGACTCATATGCCACATCATCATGTTTTGCCGCGTGGACAATGACCCACATGCCATGTCAACATGAATTGTCACATATGTGTTGACTTTGTCAAAGGTTAAAATATCTAATTTGTGAAAATTAGGAAGACAAAAGTACAATTTAGCCTTCAACTTTAAAAAAAATTTAGCAAAAGAAAATTAAATTAAAGAAAAATAAAAACAAGGAGTTACAAATGCAAGGTCAACCAATACAAAACAATACAAGTAGAGCAAACTTTAATCAATCTTAAAAAACGAGCATATCTGACGAGCGCAATCAAGCGAACCCAATTTAAAACCTAAAATCATATTGAAAAAAGATTATGTGTGGCAAGAATCAACCAAAGTTAAAAAATATTTTATCATTTTCAGAAATACACTATCATCTAGCTAACATTTCATCATATTTGATCCGACACTCATAAAAATATTCATCATTTAATTAACAAGTTAAAATAATATAGATTTTAAAAAATATATAATACCAAAATTTGTGTTCACAAAGTAACAAACTCCTAAGTAATATGCACCGATTCTTAGGATATATAGTTTTGACTATGATTATCTAATCTCTATTATTGATGATCATGTACCGTATTGTATTTCAAATTTATTTCATAATTGAATAATATCAAGTTATTATTCTATAAGATGCTTCAATTTCTAGCTAGTTCACATTGCGAAAATGATTGACGATAAATTCAATATATTGTGTGATCTAACTGCTTTTGTTCATATATGCATAATTACATATTGTGTAATGACAAAGTTAAAAGGAAAAACAAATTATGGTGTTTTCACTAAATGGATAAGGCCAAGTAAAATAAATCTCAATCAGCTAACAGAAAAAAGATCAGTTAAGATTCTTCAAAACCTTAGCAAATAAAGTATTAAACCATGTTTTAAATAGAATATTTTACTATTACAAAATGCTTTCTAAATAGAATATCCACTAAAATAAATAATATCAGATTCTTACAAAATCAAATAAGAGGAAAAATATCAGATTCTTACATGAATAATAGGTGTCACTTGGTTTTATTAAAGCTTAGACAATTATAGTGGTTGCCACGTCCGATATATACAAAAAATAAAAGGCAAATAATAACGAGTGATTTCGGGGTACTCTTTAAAACCTAAAATAGTAAGATTTTTATATAATTTTTATGAAAATATATAAAATCAACGCATTGAAAATTATATTGTTTGATTATTAAAATAAAAAATTTCTTTAAATTGAATACTTAAAAGTATCCGGGAGTTAGCAAAACACTAAAATTTCATGCTTGCTTGTTGTGGCAAAATAATTTTTAATGTTTCAATCAATGGCAGATAAGGTAAGTGACAAGTAGGGTCCCGTCGGTATTACACTTCACATTATACATGTGTTCTGTTGTGTTGGAAATACTTAAGTTTTCATATTATAATTTTATTTTAAGAGTTAAAGTATATGTTTTCTATTTTTATTTAATTATAAAATTTTTTTTTTTTTTTTTGTTTTTACCACCAGTTTAATCTGGTTCGACGGTAAGTTATGTCATCAAATAGTTTCAGTCTCCTTTCGATCGCAGTTACGGGGAATCGAACCGTAGTCCTCCCTATTAAGTTCAGCGTTAATCACCACTGAACCAACCAATGATTGATTGTAAAATTTTGTATTTGTTATTATAAAAATGTGACATATTTATTTAATAAAGTGATATATGTTTTAATCTCTAAAAGAATATTATGTATGTGGTTTTAATCTAAAAATAAATAAGTACACGTGAACGTAGGTCATCACTCAAAACTGAAAAAAATAAATAAATAAATAAATTGGGGTGGTCAGTGGCCCACATCGAGAGATTAAAAATAATATTTTTGATTTTATAAAAGCAAATAAAATATTTAATCTTAATTATAATTATATGTGTTCACGGGTGTTTTATAAATTTTGTGATTAAAACGTTTTTTCTAACACAACCAATTTTCGTTTTATATGAACCTATTGGAATAATTTAGTCGAGACAATTTGTTTGTAGAGTTGTCAACATTAGCATATTTTTTTTATGGAGATTTGGACTATAGTTTATTATATTATGATAGACTAGTCTCATTTGTGTTGTACTCAACATTGGTGAGACACAAATTCAGTAATCATTTTATGACTTATAATTTGTTGAATTTGGTTTAAAATGAGAAGGAACCAAGACAAAGTGGTGGAGAGCTGTCAATTTTTTCAAGCTGGAGTAGTATAACAATTGAAGTACCATGTGTTTTATTTGCAAGGTCCATGATAACATTATTTATATGTTAAGCAAAGCTAAACAACAGAGGACTAATTAATTACTATTAGTTACTGGTAAAGTAAACACCAAACTAATTCTTAAATTGCAGTCATCAGTGAGCAGGGGAATTCAATTGTAAATAACAATCAAGTGTATTATAATATAAGATATAAGATGGGCCACTTTGATAAATGATCTGTAATAATCAACATTTAAAATAATTTGAAATATCAACTGCGATCAATAGCTCAGTTGGAAAGGAAAATTGTATGGTTATCATTGTTCTTATGAGTAAAATTGTAATTTAGTCAATATCAAATTTTATTTACCTTTATGTGGTTGAATTTTACATTAATCGAAAATAAGAAAGTTAATATCAAAAATAAAAAAGTTAATGTTAAAAAATAATTGTAACTTGGACAATGTTAATTTGACATAAATAATTGAAAAGAAGTTGAATTTTGAGACCTAGTATTCATTTTTTCTTACAACCCAATATCAAATTATCAATCAAGTCATCCATTTGGCCGTTGAAACATGAAAAATTGACCAATAATAAATTGATCTAAATATAAAGGTTTTGGACCTTATAAGTAAATGGTTAGAAGTTCAATTTTTGACTCTTATGTATAAAACAAAATCAATTGGAAGGAAAAAATCCACCTTATATACCCTACAAATATTGTGAGTGGTAAGAACTTCATACTAATATTTTGGTAACTTCAAACGAAAAAGATCATGAATTTTTCATTTTTAACAAATATTTTGGGTGGCCATTAAAGTTTCACATAACTTCTAAGCATTAATTTATCATAAAATTTGAAACAAAAATGTTTTTAGCGCACTAGTCTTTATTCAACTTAACTTGAGTCTCTCAGACATAATATAGGAGTAATATAATTTGAGAAATATTAGAGGGAACCAAATCAAACAAATATAAACAAAAGAAAAGCTACAAACACCGCTGACAGCATTAAAATATGCATCATATCATATCATATCATATTTAATAGCAATCTATATGCATAATTTAAACCTATAATAAAGTTGAGTAGAATTGCTTATTTTATTTATTTTGCATTTTTAAGACTTAATGCTTAAAATATGAAGAAAAGAGTACATTTTATGCATTTTAAAGTGCCTTAGTGACCAAAATTGAATTTATGGTAGTGGATCAGACCTTCCTTAAAGAATATAAAGTGAAAAATCAATACAAATCAAGTTTGATCCTAGCCAAAGGTTAAGAAAATCGTCACTAAAAGTTGAGAAAGTGAAAAATCATTAGTTGACCAACAACCGAAGTTTGCCACGAACGTGTGGATTTGCCATGACTGTGTCATGCAACAACCATGCAAGTCAAATAGCTGGGAGATCATTGCAAAGCTCTACCACAACTTGTATTGATATGGCCACGTCCGTGATAGCCTTAGAGGTAGAAATCAACGATTTTTTTCTTTTCATTTCACTCTTAATTGTCCATCATTTGTAATAAAAACACCAATTACTACCGGGATGGAGAAACTTATGAAATTATGTTCTCTGGAAAGACATATGTCGTACACAATGTCTAAGACAACTTGTGCAACAATCCAGATGTCTTAGACAACTGGTTCGACAATTGGTTTACTAGGATCAATATAATATTGAAGTAAATAAAAACGCGTAAACAACACAAATGTTTGTTAACCGAATGTTGAAGTACAAAAGTAAGTTTAGAATTATCGTCTCCTCAGGGACTAGTGTGATACCAAATGCCGTTCAACAATTACCATATTTTAAGTGAAAGTATTTCGATGGTTTTTGTTGTAAAATAACTTGCAAACATATAAATACGAAATTGCGATAAAAGGTTGTTGAAAATATCAGAGAAATAGTATTGCTGGGATTAGCTTTCGATCATTCATTCACATATATTTCCTCAACCAATCACATAGGTTTAGCTATTAATCAACTTTATCATGTATTACTCATCGTACGTTTTCGTTCCCAAATAACAACGAGAAACTATTACACCTATCAATCCCCGATCCCTCGGGTGATTAATCGATACAATAAATGTAAAACCTAATACTTAAAGTGATTATTAAACCTAAATATATCCCTAGAGTTTAGATTTAATAGATATTGTTCTAGTTCAATGATTCAAAACATATATCCCTATATTATTTCAAATCAAAATGATAAAACAATGAAGATAAGAACAATATCAAAGTTGATTAAATAACTAAACCATATATAAACAAGATCAAGAGGAATACATGTTCATAAATTGATCTACATCTAATCCCAACAATAGAAAATATTAGTTACCCATAATATTCTTACAAAGATGAAGAGGATTAAGTGAAAGGCACATCATATGTTGATTCCTCAACAAAGTGATGCAATCCACCTTCAATTGCTCTTAGAACTAACTCTAAGTTTTTCTCTGAATGATACAGAACAGGAACAATAAGTATCATTCATTTTTCTGATCTGAAATTCTATTTATAACAATCGGGTTCTACTAAGCTCATCGGGCGAGCTACACTTGGCGGGGCGAGCTACCTTGCTTCCTCTATGGGTTTGCTGACACGTGTCCCACTGACCTCTTGACCGCCTTTCAGTCACTACCTCTGGCCGGGCGAGCCTAGCTCGCTGACTGTCGCCAGATCTTGCCAGCTCTCGCCCAAATTTCCATTTTTCTTTGACTTGCACTCGCCGGGCGGGCTCCAGCGAGCTTGGGCGAGCTATTTGAAACTTCAAATCTTTGTTTCTTTGTTCCAATCCTGTTTTTGGCATCCATTATCTACAAAAAAAGGTTGGGATTTAGACAAACTAAGTAAAAATAACTTAAAACAAATATATACATGATTTTGGAGTTTTTCAAAAGGATTTCTTACAAAATAAGTTAATAAGTGCATTAATATATTACATGAATTAACTACTTTTCAACATTTATCAACTCTCCCCAACTTAGGACTTTGTTTTCCCTCAAACAAAAGTAAAAGCAAGAAGAATATAGACAAGCTAAAGAGTTACATACTTACATTCTAAAGACTAAGTTTGTAATCAATCAAAGTTTTAAACCAATTTTCTTCTAGCATGCCCAGGCAAAGTAATCATTATTCTTATCAAACAATCAAAATCATGTGTTATCACAAATTCCTTACAATTGTATCACTCAAGGAGTAAGTGTTTGACTCAATCCAAACAATATGATTACACCAATTCGATTCAAACATACACCCAAGCAAAATCACTGAACATGCCATCAATCATGGATCACTAAGGTCTTTTTCAATGTTGTAATAGGGCTAGACTACAAACAATCTTTATTTTTCTAGGAATTCAAAGAGCCTAGGCTTAAGAGAGTAATTTATTGTTATACAAAACTAATTCCAAACCAACACTCTCTTTTGTTATCATACACAACCCATTGATGATTTGCTACTGACAACATTTTCATTTCTTTGATTCTTTCTTCTTTTTGATTTTCTTTTTAAAAATTTTCAATTGTGTTGCCAAGGTAGTTTCTTTGTTTTCTTTTTATTTTCATCACCATCACACTTGATTATTTTTCTTTTTCATGTGAATCATTTCTCCCCAACTTGCATCAAATCCATATATCAAATAAATGCTCTCTTATCCTAGGACAAAGGGACATGAATTTGTTTTTCTTTTAAAGGTTCGGATTTTCAGATTTTCAAAGAAACAAACAATAGGCTCAAAGGGGTTGTCTAAGGATCACTTCTTTTAAAATTCAGTTCGTGTTTACCGAATTTTTTTGCCTTCAAGGGGGGTGAAAAAGATACATAGGGGGTGAGAAAAGTTCATATCTAGCATTTCTCCCTCATTCAAATTTTGACTTGAGCATTTGAATGCTAACATTTTTGCAGGTATTTTTCCCCTCTGTGCCTAAAGCTCACAACCACTACACTCAACCACTCAACCTTGCCATTCGAGAAGTTCCGTTCTGCCCGTTTAGAGCACTAGTTGTCAAAATTTTCTGCAGTTCGATCTCTTGTTTTTAAAACATTAGTACATGAGAGTCAAATAATGTTGGGATTGATGGAATGAGAGAAAATGAAATGGATCAATGTTCCCGTTTGGATTTTAAAATTATTACTGGAATTGAATAAGATTGAATGAATTTAATCTAATACCATCACTTACCTTCAATTTTATTCCCTTCAATTTGGGAGGTAATGAATGAAATATAAAATTTATTTTACTTAATCGTAAAATATTTAAACAATAAAATAAATGATTTATTTCATTCTACTTTATTATATTCTTTCCACTTCATTCTATTATGCCCCATTGCATTATATTCTATCAATCTAAATACTATCTTTCGTCTCTAAATATAAAACCCTTTTTGAAGAAAATAGTTTGTGATATTAAATTTATTGACAAATTAATATCATTTTTATAATTTTATACTTCAAAGGAGAGAATGAGTTAATATTTTCTTAAAATATTTATTATAAATTGTAAACAATATTACACTCATAATTAGAAGTATGTTGACAAATAAATAATTAATTTAAAAAAGAATTGAAAAGATTTTATAAAAGAAAAAGAAAAGAAAATATCAAAAGTGACTTATATATATTTTTTTTGTACAAACAAAGCCTAAGGAAATATGACACGAACACTTTATTACACAAAACAAAACGTGAAAGTTCCATAAACTCAAAACGCAAAAAACGCTCATCGAACACTACACAACAACCCTTCAATTCAATTAATCACTTTTCTAACAAAATCGCTTCTCACACACTCAAACTCACCACCATCTCTTACTTTCCATTCACAGATTCATTTCACACAAACTTCCGTTTTCCACATTACGCTAACTTAACTCATCAACATCAACAATCTTTCCAGAATCTCCATCACTTTCCAGATTCTCTCTGTAAGCATTTTTTTTTGTCATCAAATAATAATTTGCATTCGCCACTTTCTTCTTTATTGTTGTTTTAAGATTTCCCCCAATTTAATTAACTTTTTCTATTATTATAGATTTAAGATTTATTGCTAGGTTAGTGTTTTTTGTTGCAATATAATGGAAATTGATTGATTCTGTTTCTGGGTGTTTGATCTTAAAGTTGGCATTATTGGGTTTTATAATTTTTGAATTCTGAACCTGAAAGTTCTCATTTTTATTTTTGTTTTGTTTGTGTGTTTGGATAGTGAGTAGTGTCTATAAGAAGTTGGAATAGAAATTTTATCTGGGTAGATGGAGGATGATAAGAAAAGAAGAAAAAATAAGAAGAAAAAGAACAAGCAAAACAAGAATGTGGATACTGGGGTTCAGAATTCGGTGAATAATGGTAAAGATGAGCGTACTAGTCTTTCTGAGGCTGCGGCAAATTCAATTGGGGATGGAGGAAAAGATTCCATGGATCAGAATTTGGTGGAAACTGCTAAGGATGAGAATACTAGTCTTTTAAAGACTGCAGAAAATCCGATTGTAGATGGAGAAACAGCTACCGGGGATCAGAGTCTGGCAAATAATGCTAAGGACGGGCATGCTAGTATTTCTGACGCTGCAGGAAATTCGATCGGGGATGGGGAAAGAGAAACGGATACCAGGGATGGTAATATGGTGAATGATGCTAAGGATGAGCACACTGGTCTTTCTGAGGCGGCGGTAAACTCAAACGGGAATGGAGAAACTTTAACTATGGATCAGAATTTAGTGAATAGCGGAAAGGATGATCCTGCTCAACTTTTGGGGGCAACTGTTGAGAAAAGTGTGAGTGTGGATTGGAATCGCGATGTGGAAGCCACAAACAGAGATCTGAATCGGGTGAAAAGTGGAGAGGGCGAGCCTGCTCAACCAGTGGAGTCTGCAGATGGGCAAAGTACTAATATGGATTCCAATGGACATCTGCCAAATGGTAAAGAATGTGTAAGTTTTCCACCAACCAATATAGTTTTCCACCGATTTTTAGTGTAATGTTGTTTTATGCTCATGAGTCGTTACTTAAGTCCTATATTTCAAATGTTGGTTCAAAAAGTGAAATGTGTTTACTTTTCTCTAGCTGTTGTTATTTTTTTTCATTGAAATTGAGAAATTTAGTCTGAACTTGTTATTTCCGAATTCACTTTCTATATAGTTTTTCGAGGTTTGTGTGACTTATTGTGCAAGCTATATATGGCCAAAAAAATGTACCTCCCTTGTTATACAAACAAATTCATAAAAAATGGATCTCCCTTGTTCTCTCTTTGGCTCTTGTTTGAGTTGAGTGTTTGTGGACATGAGTGCATTGTCAAGCTAAATGAAATCACCTTTTGACAGGCCATGTCAGAAGAGGTAATTAAAAAATCGGGAGATTAAAGTGATATTCGCAAACAAAATTTGCTGAAGATGTCTTAAAGTTTTATTTTATTTTCTTACAAATAAATATGTTGCCATGTTTAATACTTTCATATTTTCAATAAGCATATGCTTTCTTTTGACAGAAGATATTGAACGAAACAATTAGAATCTTAAAAGAAGAAAATGCTATGCTCATCCAGAGAGAGGTAATATTTTACCGAAGAAAGTTATGTCCTTTGATTTAGAACCCATGCTTCAACATTGATTTTGTGACTTGTACGGCATATCACTCTGCAGACCATATCAGAAGAGACCATCCAGAAATTAAAAGCAGAAAATGATACACACATTCGTAAAGCGGTAATATTTTTTTCTGAGAAACATATGTCCTTTGTTTATTATGTCTCAAGCTTTTTATAATATGTACTGTGTATCAATACAAAGGTCATGTCAGAAGAGTTAGTCAGGAAGCTGAACGAAGAAAATAATATGCACATTATGAAAGAGGTAATGTTTTATTTTATCTGAGGAAAAAACACCAATCACTTATGTTCGGGAGTAACGTTCAATCATTTTCCAGACAATATCCGAAGAGACAATCAAAGAGTTGAGTGAACAAAAGGACATGCATGTGCAGAAGGAGGTGATATATCTTAAATTATTGCTGAGTGACATTTTTTTTTTCCTAATGTTTATAGCTTATGACTTTTTTTAAACACATTTAATCTATCTTTCCACAGGCTGCATTAGAAGAGCATATCAGAAAATTGAAAAAAGAACTTGATATGCATGTTCAGAAAGGGGTAGTGTTTTATGTAAAAATATATGTCCTTTGTTTGAGCCCTTTTGTTTCAATTTTTATAACATGTACATCCTATCATTCACAGGTCATATTAGAAGATACAATTAGAAAATTGAATAAGGAAAATGATATTCATATGCAAGAAGAGGTAATATATTTTACATTTTATCCAAGAAATACCCGTTCTTCGTTTTAAATTTTTAATGTATACCAAATCTCAAAACAGGCCACTTCAAAAGAGACAATAAGAAAATTGAAAGAAGAAAATGAAGCGGGCACTCAGAAAGAGGTCATTTTACTTTAAACTCCATCTACTGGATGTATTTCATTAATTATTTACATGCTTATAATATCACCGATATTCTTTAGCATTAATTCATATAACCCATCTTTATGCAGGCCATAGCAGAGGAGACAATTACAAAATTGAAAGAAGAAATTGATAAACACATTCATAAAGAGGTAGTGTATTGTAAGTTTTATCATCTAGACATTTGTTTAACAGCTTATTTTGCAACTTTGATTTACTTTCTTAAGCCGGGTGGTTGAAATGGAGGAGGGCCTCAGGTGTTTTATGTGATACAAAATTACCACTTAAGTTGAAGGGAAAATTTTATCGGACAATTGTAAGACCAGCGATGTTGTATGGGACGGTGTTGGGCTGCATGAACCAACATAAATATAAATAAAGCGTAGCGGTGATGAAGATGTTGTGTTGGATGTGTGGTAATACTAGACATGATAGAATTAGAAATGACAACATTAGAGAGTTGGGGTAACACCTATATTAGAAAAGATGGTGGAAACTAGGCTTTAGGTGGTTTGGGCATTTAGAGAGAAGACCTGTAGATTATGTAGTAAGGAGAGTTGATCAGATGGAGGGTAGTCAAATCACTAGAGGCAGAGGAAGACCTAGAAAAACTATAAGAGAAACTATTAAGAAAGATCTAGAGATTAATGAGTTGGATAGATATATGGTATATGATAGAGCATTTTTGAGTCGTTTGATCGATGTAGCCGACCCCACTTAGTGGGATAAGGACCCCACTTAGTGGGATAAGGCTTGGTTGTTGTATATTTACTTTCTTAATAGCAGCCTAGAAGGACATAGAAAAAAAGGACTAAAATTGAGCTTTATTTCTAAAATAAGTTCTCATATTATAACTGTTTTAATCTCTACCGTTTATTTTGCCTTTGTTTTTACAGGTTACCTTGGAAAAGGTTATCAATGAATTACAAACTGAAAATGAATTGCAGAAACAAACAAAGGTAATTCAATTTGAATTGAACAGTTTTGATGTATGTGGGCATGGCTCTCATCATGTCTGGAGAAGATCGTTTTTGGTGAATTAAGTCTCTTTTTAAAAGAAAAAGCTCTATAAGGAAGCTTCTTGAAACACCAATTGTTTCCGAAAAATAGGCTAATGCGAAACACTATTTGAATTATATTTTCTTATATATGTTTAATTACTAACTAGTATATTTAATTTGATTATCTGCAGACTGATCTAGAGCTGAGAGTTGCTCAAATGCATAATGAGATTTATTCCCTACTTCAAAAAGAGGTTAATGTGTTTTAGTACATGCATATATTCTTTTAAATATTTAACAACATTTATTTGGAGATAATGTTTATCAATAGGTTTAATGTTTAATATTATATCATATGCAGTCTGGATTGGTGGAACAAACAAATCTGTTACTGAGTGAAAAGGTAGTTTTGAGCCTAGCTCCATCAACATTTTAAATTCCTTTATTCAGCATTTATATAGCCTTAGCGGATTTCCCCCTTTTAGCTGTTTATATAAGAATAATATTTAGGACCATTTATTTGGAGTAATTCGTTTATCAAGATGTTTAATATTCAATATTACATCATATATGCAGGCTGGATTGATCGAAAAAACCAATATGTTACAGAATGAAAAGGTAGTTTTGAGTCTAGCTTCATCAACGTTGCAATTTCTTTCATTCACTATTTATTTAAAGGCTGTAGCTGATTTCACCCCTCTTAGCTGCTTATATAAGAATAATATTTAGATATTTTTCTGTTAATGGAATTGTGATTTAAATTCTAAATCAGCTATACATTCCTGCACAGGAGGGTTTAGAGCAAAAAGTAAATATTCTGGAGAGCAATTTGAGTTCCTTTAGTGAGAAAGAGGTATCACTTCTCTTATGTGTTATTGCATTGAGTATATTTTGTCTGCTTAATTTGTGAGCTTAACTCTTAGCATAGGACACTAGGTATAATCAGCACCTAATTTTGATCTGCTTTTTGAAAAGAAATAATTGGATTTGAATAGAACAGTTTTTGATCAATCAGACTGTTAAAATTTTGGAGATATTTTATATGAAGATGTTTAATATTATATTTCATCATATGCAGGTTGGATTGGTGGGAAAAACCAGTCTGTTACTGAGTGAAAAGGTAGTTCTGACTTGAGCCTAGGTTCATCAACTTTGCAAATTCCTTCATTCACCTTATTTAAGCTTAGCTGATTTCACCCCTCTTAGTTGTGTATACATGAATAATATTTTGATGTTTTTTATTCTGTTAATGGCGTTGTAGTTTAAATTCTAAAAGTCTGCTATACATTTATTACACAGGAGGGTTTAGAGCAAAAAGTAAAGATTCTGGAAAGCAATTTGAGTTCCTTTAGTGAGAAAGAGGTAAGAGCTTGTCAATTCCCTCATGTGTTATTGAGTATATTTTTTTTGTTTAATTTGTTACCTTAACTTTTGATATAAAGAGTACCCCGCATCTAATTTGACGGGGTACTTGTTTTTAAGAAAAATAAGTAACTGGGTTTGAACAGAACCGTTTTTGATGAATGTGTAGATGGCTCTTGTGCACTATCAAAATTTGTTCTCCTTATATAAATTTAGCTACCGACTAGTATATTTAACTCGATTATCTACAGACTGGTCTGGAAATGAGAATAGCACAATTGCAGAGTGAGAATAATTCCTTACTTCAAAAACAGGTGTGTGACTTAACATTGTCTCTTTTAAAAAGATTTAGGAGCCTTGAGTTTGAAAACTTATCTATCAAGATATTTCATATTCAATACTATATCATATGCAGACTGGATTTGTTGAAAAAACCAATCAGTTGCTGAATGAAAATTCCATTTTGAGCTTAAAAGTGGTTATAACTTCTTCTACTTATTTCCTACATTTATTGCTTATTTAACCTTTAGCTGATCCTCTCCCCTGATAGTGTTTCATACATTTCCTTTTCTGGGTTAGTGAAAGTTTAGAATGGAATTCTAAATCCAATTTATACATTATTTTACAGGAGAGTTTAGAGCGAAAAGTAAATCTTCTGGAGAGTGATTTGAATTCTTCTGTTGACGAAGAGGTAATGACTTGTCTTCTCTCTAATGTGTTGCTGTATTAAAACAACCTTAACTTTCCTATAATAGATTAGTAATTTTCAGCATCAAATCCTTGTGAAGAGTCAGCAGAATAGTGCTAAATATGCTCTCTATTTCCTGCGTTTCCGTCCCTTACAGTGTATTTTATTTGCAGAACTCGACTAAAGAAGTTATTTCAACTCTGAAAGGAAACATCAGTATGCTACAAGTGCAGGTATGTACTTGGTGTATATACAACTATTTATACATACATGAATATTTTATACTGAAAACCCTAAGAAATTATTACAGATTATTATTTTCAAGTACTGTTATCCTTAATTTCCTCATCACTATCTTTGAAACATTATAATGTAGTATTCAGTTTTGGAATCAGGTAACTAACAACATAGATTGGACTGCTATTACGAGTGAACCATAACTGGTTTGAGTAGTTTTATGAGCACCAAAGCAGGATCCTGATCTTTTCTTAATTACACTTTCTGGCTAACTTCTTCAGTAACAATTCCGGCAATATTTTTAGTTGTTCATTAATACCTCCATATTGACTTGATGTTCTTTTGGCAATCTTGATCCCCTTCTGACAAATGTTTTTCTTCTTTAAATAAGTCTTCTTTTCTTCAACTCCCATTATTTATAAACATTGGTTTGATGAATTACCCTCACATATTGATATTGTTATTTGGTCATGTCCATTTTGTAACAAACCTGTGTTAATTCTGATATGGAAATTAAAAACAAAGCTTGGCAGGTGGCAGAGTTGGAAGAATCCAAGAATAATCTTTTGCTAGAAAACCAGCAATTGAGGGAAAACATGTCAGGTCTTCATTCAACAATCCAGAATCTTGAAAACAGTATCTCTTCTTCCGCTTCACAGGATGCATCCGCAAAGGTTTATTTGTGTTATCTTTATGTTTAAAATCTACAGTAGATATTCATTCATAGAAAAATACATTATCGAGACATCTTTAAAAGAAGGAAAAAATCATTGATTGTTTTATATGACTGAAAAGGGATTTTTTTATTCTATTCACGACTTATAGGAAGGAGAAAGAAGAACCTTTACTTTTTTCTTGAATTTTATGTTGCCTCTGACAGTATTTTGCTTAATGATGGACAGGATCATGCTTCTGAAAACGAGGAGTTGAAATCTCAAATTGAAGAGGCCTATATGTTAGTGGAAAAATTGATGGCGGAAAATGCTGAACTTGTTGAGAAGGTAAATATGCAGGGTTCTTGATGGTTTTCTTAATGACTTACTATAAGATTTGATTTTTCTTTTCTCCCGTGTATTATTAGATTTACATTGATTGGTTAGATTTTGTAGATAGTGTTGTGTGTTCTTAAGCCATTTGTATCCTCAGGTCCAGAAGCTATGTGTTGAGCTAGATCAACGAGACATAGAAATTGGGCTTTCTGGAGTTACTAGACCTGATGAGTTGATTGAATTTGTTAAACCCGCTGGTGTTGCCATTGCTGAACCTGAATCATCTGAGATTACGTCTATATCAGCACCAGAGTTGGATTCGTTGGAAAAGACTTTGGTTTATGATAATAGTGACTCTATTCATGCGGAGCATCCTGTTGGGGTGATTTCAAACACTTCACTGGTACCTGATGATTCTGAAGACATTGTTCAAATTCCACTGCATGATAATGATGCAAGAGATATACAGTTGCAGGATACCAAGAATGTGGAAAATGATGATGCTGTGCCAATAACAGATGCTCCTCTTATTGGTGCTCCATTTCGTCTGATATCGTTTTTTGCTAAGTATGTTAGTGGTGCTGATTTGGTTAACCAAAACTCCTTAAACACCAGTAATTGATTTTTAATAGTGGTTGAAACAGACAATTATCATTTTTGTTATGGCGGTCTATAATATACAGTAACCTCACTTACACATTAGTCAGAATACCAATATAGGTTGGGTCAAATTCGGCCATTTTTATATCTGTATGCCAATTCTTTGAACATTAGGAAATATTGTACCAGGAAGGAATAGAGTTTTATATTGTAGTTCTTTACTTTGTGTTGCTTTCATAGATGGAAATGATACAACTCATGAGTAAGAATTGAGGGTGCGTTTGGGTAAACAATTTAATTAAGCTTTCATATATATGTTATTTACATATTGAGAGAATATTATCGATCTGTTTTCACCAAGTAATAAGCCATTTGTGTAAGCTGTCTTGATGAGTTTGTTGAAATATGGTGAAAACAACTACTGAATATGTTGTAAACAATTTTTGAAACTCAAATATTTTGAATATTATAAGTTTAAATAAACTCCAAAAAGCTCTTCCAAACACACATTTGATAGATGGTAACTAGGCTGTGCCATGTCCGATTATTTAATAATTCATTTTGGTAATTGATGTACAAGCCATATGTTTTGCAATGACAAGCTTTTTGATGAAATGTAAAACTTGCCCACTTCTGTGTTTGAATTAAAACAGAAAAATAAATTGTCCATTCTCCATTATTACCATCAAAATAATATTATTTTTTCTTTTAAAAAATTGATCCATTACAAATTTACTAGTATGTTTTAGAGAAGTTAAAGCTACCGTGTTCTGGTGAAAAAAAAAATGGCAAAATGCTTAAATCATAAGTGTTTTTCTTTCGATGTTAAGTCCTAATCTTGACAAGTAGGTAC
Source organism: Trifolium fragiferum (assembly GCA_954870985.1). Classification (NCBI taxonomy): domain Eukaryota; kingdom Viridiplantae; phylum Streptophyta; class Magnoliopsida; order Fabales; family Fabaceae; genus Trifolium; species Trifolium fragiferum. Next base: position 21,339,403 of record OX940793.1, read on the forward strand.
TATTCAAACATGGCAATGAACATGAGACACGTTGAACCTGTCCTCTGTGAGTGGTAACTGGTGTTAATAAATGGATCCTCTGATGTCTTCAATCATCCTAACAACTTCTTCCATTGAAGGTCTTGTGTCAGGCATCACTGCTACACATGCCATTGCCAGTTGCAACATCTGCACAAGTTCTTCTTCAATGTTTGAATATCTCATTAGCTCAACATCAAACACTTCAGCAGTCCATTCCTCTCTAACAACAGATTGGACCCATTTTGGAAGATCAACCACATCTTCATCACCTGAATACTGAACTGGTGTTTTCCCTGTTAGCATCTCAAAAAGAAGAACACCAAAGCTGTATATGTCAGATTTTTGTGTGGATTTTCTGCTTTCGTTCACCTCCGGTGCTCGGTACCCTGGAGGACTTCTGGGGGAGACACATAAACTTGTTAAAGGTGTTAGGCCAAAATTTGATATGCAGCCTTGAAGATCTATTGAGAGTAGCACATTGGATGATTTTATGTTGCCATGGACAAGTTTCCTTCCATTTGCTGAGTGAATATGGGTAATGCCCTTAGCAGCTCCAGCCATTATCTTCAATCTTGAATCCCAATCTAGTCGAGTTCGTGCAGTTTCACTTGTTCCTGTCATCATGTTTAATATGACATAGTAAGAGAATGAAACAATCAGCAAATGGTAATGCATATAGTATAATCATGTGTCTAATCGTACATTATGAAAAGACTTGATTTCACTTTTGGTCTTCGAGATATCACAATTGTGCAATTTTGGTCCCTCAGATTTTAATTACGTGAATTGGATCTTCAAGATATACCAATCGATACATTCAGGTCCTCAGCTCATTAATCTTTAACGTCAAGAGCCTTCATGGTAGAGGGACCATTATTTGGCCACACACAGACTCATGCTAAAAATGAGATGATTATGTACAAAGGGGTCTGATTGTAGCAATTGAAATACTCGGGGACCCAATTTGTACTATCGGGACTTGGGATATCAAAATCACACAATCGCAATACTTCAGAGACTAAAAGCGTATTTAAACATAGTGAAAATATTCAAGCACATGTAACTAAGTTTCACACACATAGTGAAAAAGTTCAAAATGAGAGTAATTACCATGCAGTAACTTGGAAAAGCTTCCAGATGTGAAATAATCATAAACAATCAATTTTTCATCCTTTGAATAATAGTAAGCACGAGGTAGAACCACATTTGGATGATGATCAAGTCTTTGAACAATCTCCATTTGCTGTTCAAATTCTTTTTTCACCACTGTCACTTCTTTTAACCTCTTCACAACCACTATTGTCCCTTCTTCCAAAATAGCTTTATAAGTTGTTCCACAACTTCCCTTACCAAGCACTTCAGCTGAAGCTCTTAACAAATCATCAAGATCAAAATTATAAGAACAACCTTCAAAAAATATTAACATCTTTCTCTCATTTTCTTGCACACCACTTCCAAATTCCTCCATAAGCTTCTCACTCTTCTCTTTAGTTGCTAAATTTTGTTCACCTACTTTTTTCTTGAAACAGCAGAACACTACTACAAGAGCTGGTAGAAGCATTGCCGCAAAAACTCCGAAAGCAATAGCAATTTTTCCCCATGTACTTAGCTTCTTGTTTGAGATATCACTATGTACATTTTGTGAGACTATTAATGGAGACAAAATAGTAGTAGGGGAAGAAACTAAAGAACATTGTTTCAAAGGTGCACCACATAATCCTAGATTACCCTTAAATGATGATGAATGAAACTTATGAAGCCCTGAGGGGATTGAACCATTCAAATAATTGAAGCTCAAATCCAAATTCTTAAGGTTAGGAAGTTCATCAACAACATTTGGAATAGGCCCTATGAGAGAGTTATTTTGAAGGTTTAGTCCTATAAGATATGTCAAGTTTTGGATTATGCTTGGAATATTTCCAGTGAAAAAGTTATAGGACAAATCAAGAAACATAAGATGGGGTGGAAAATAATCAGAAATATGACCTGAAAAGTTGTTATGTTGAAGATATATAAATCTTAGTGAAGGAATTGAAAATATGTCACTTGGAAGGTTTCCACTCAAGCTATTAGACCTAAGACTTAGACTGATTAAACCATGTAGCTTACCGAGGGTGTTTTCCGGGAGAGAACCGCGCAATCCAACGCCCAGAAGCCTCACGAAATCAACATGAGAGGCCCTTAGAATTGCATTTAACTCCAACCCAAGAAGTGCATATTGAAGTATTGGAACTCCGATTGACTTTTTCACAATGATGTAATGCTGCAATAAAATCAAGTAGTGCTTGCTTTTCTGAATTTAGATTAGATTTAGTTTGAGGAAACACAAGTAGTAGTTGTTAAATATGCTTGGATCTCAACCCCAAAAGTTAGCTCAAAGGGTAAAGTTGCCCTCACATATTTATACACCCAACAGCCCGGGAACCTAAGCAATGTGGGACTTCAAACACACTTCAACAGTAGTAAGAAAATTTGTATAGTGACCAAGTAGAATTGTGTTTGTGGCATCATCAAGTGTTTTTGTTTAGACTATGAAGTATGAACAAAGTTGACTGAGATGAGAGAATGTAACTACTTGTTTGTCTAGTTACACACTGACCAACAATTAATCAAACATGAAGCTGCAATGCAAAAAAAAAAAAAAGTGAATTTGTCAGTTCTTAGCTAATGTATGATAAATTTTTGTCGCGCATTTATGAAATTGAAGACATCAACGTTACTTTTTACATATGACGAGAGTCGTCTCAAACAATTTGGAAAGTTAGTTTAGTTACGTTACTTTTTAGTTATGATATATTTTTATTTAAAATTTTAAAAATATCTTTAGAATATTTAAGTGTAGTTTATTATGTAAAAATTTGTTTTTCTTGTAGCTTAGATAAAAAACCATATAATTATGTATAATGCATGAGAATGCAAAAAAGAGAATAAGAATATGAAAATATTTTCCATAGAACACTATATTAGAAGAATTTTTCTTTATATAAAAATAGGAAAATGTTAAACGGTGTTTCCGGCGCACTAATTAAGTATATAAATATGAAAATTATGTCTCGAAACTGGTACATTCAATATATCGAGAATATAAAAAAAAAAATTTTAAAATTAATTTTATTTTTTATTTTTATTTTTGATATACTTAACAAGTATCCCGAAAATATAATTTAACATGACCCATAAAAATATATCCGTAGCTAAACTTCATATATGGTAAAAAAAAATGATAGTTTTAGTGGGATCTACAATATTCTTCACTATTTGGACCAAAATGAGTAAGGACCACGTTGCCCTTGAGATATGTCCAAGTCCAACACTATAATTCTTTTGACAAAATGACCAATAATAATGTGACTGTGTTTGCGTTCACTTCTCTTCTTCTCTCAGCAGAACCGTAATCCCACTCCCAAAATCAAACACTATTCTCACTCTCAAAATCAAACTCATTCCGACTCTCATTCTCACTCAGGAACATAGTCTAAGTCTCATTCTCACTTGTCAACCACTGTTTCATCGAACTCTTCGATCTACTCCAGTCAAAGTGTCCGGCTCACTTGATTCAACACTCTTCTTCGCCCAGGAACCAACCGCTTTCAACAGGAACCCAAAAATGGAGCATCCTGATACGTTGCATTTTGTTCTTCTAGTGTATCGTGGGATAGGTCAAGAGAGTCGGGCCCAAGTAGCTGCCGGATGGTACATGAATGCATTACAAGCTGTAGATATTGGACAACCTGAATACTTTCAAGCTAGCTCTCTTCGAAGGACGGAAATCCACCATGCTTATTTTCTGAGAATTGGACCACCTGAGTGTGGAATTATCTTGGAAGTGAGAGATTCGTTTAGCAACCAAGGGTATGCAGTTATTGGATTTTCTTTATCTTTTTCACGTTTATGCTTGTTTTTACGATTTATGTTTGCACGTTTTCTTTATTATTCTGATTAATTTCTTTATCTTTTTTGTTTTTATGATTTATGTTTTCAAGTTTTCTTTATTAGTCTGATTAATTTTATTTTATCCAGCCATAATAATGGAAATGTGCTTTGTTGTCTGTCTTCTCTAAACGTCAACAACTTACGAGATCATATAATGAACGCCAACATCCCAGCTGGGGGTGCAGCAACTTTGCAAGAGACTGTGAATCAAGAGAATGGTCATTTTATATATAGAATTAGAGATCCATTCGGTTTCAGATGGATAATAACTTCAAGTCAGTTATTACCCGATCAAGTATTTGGATGGGACAATGAAGTTGCATTCGCAGAAGAAAGGATGATTCATTCGGTTCATCTAATCTATCTTATTGACTTTCCACGAGCTCACCAAGCAAGTATCTGGTACCAAACAGTGTTTGCGTGCGTCGCTATACATGGAGCTTTTAACATTACTGGTGTCCAAGGTAATGTTAACCTATGCCAAATTCGCTATTTGGGATTAGCACAAGAAAACAGACGTGTCATACTTGAGATCAGAGATTCGATTAGACCAGAATTGGTGTAAGTTCTATATCTTTCCATTTATTAGAAGTGTCATTTTAAAATAATTATTTTTTGTCAAAACTACATTTATCTTGAACAATTTTTAATTATTTGTTTCTTTGTTTCATTTGATATTTATTATACAGACGAGCAGATGATCATTCTTTTAGTTCGCTGTATTCTACAAATCCTATAGACTTGCATGAACAAATCATTGGTTTTAATGAGCTTGGAGAGGCATTTCGAGCACACCAAATGAGGTTAAATCGTTCTGATGAAGTAGGGTTGTTTGTATCTAAAATAGTAGACCCATTTGGTTTTCATTGGTTCATCAAACAAACAAATCCAAATTTATTGAACCAATTAGATCAATTGTGATGCAGAGGATGATGAACAGGTATAAGTTGTTTTGCTTAGCTATATTGTAACTTATTACGTAGATAAATACATTTGAATCTACTTCTTAGAATATTAATTTGTCACGCAGGTCGTGACAATTTAACACGTTAACTATTAAATGAGTATCTAGCATTGGAATTTATTAAGTTAATATCTTTTTACCATATCAGCAAATTTGTTTCCATGTTATCACTAGTTTTTTAATGGCTATTGATCTCCATAATTTTAATTCGAATGTCTTTCCAACAAGATAGATTATATCTAGAAAACTTTACCACATTATATAGTGAACACTGCATACAGCATACTGTTATGAAATAGTGAATTTACTACATTATAATAAAACTATAGAATGAATCTTCATAAGATTCCTAGATTACATTTGATAAAGGCTCAAATAGGATTCTTGAGAATGATAAATTCTTAATAATCAATTTTCCAAAAATTGTGGTAAATAGATTGATGACTCTTGGTCATTACATTCAGTTTTAGATCATTTCAAATTAGTTTAGGTAGAATTTTGATGTTTTTATTTGAAATTGGATATGATATTGCTTAGAGTTTAGAGACTGACGTAATAGAAAAAAAAAAGAAGCAAAAAGTTGATGTTTTAGTCTCTGTCAAAAGTGCTGGGCACTTTAGGCCATGCGCTGGGCGCTTTGGATGATGAGGATATTATTATAAGTAAAATTGTGATTGAATGTTTATGGAAGTATGCTATGAATTTTTAGGAATTGTCTTATAAGTCTGAACTTTACATAATTTCTTGAAGTATGTGAGTGAATGTTGATGATTGCTCAGGAACTTACGTACGTTTAATAACCGGTTTTACTTGTCATGTTTTGCAGGGTTTTGGTCGGCACTGTTGGTGAATTTTGCTGGAAGCATGCTGAATGCCCTGTCATGACTATCAAGTGTAATGCAGATGAAACTGCAGGGGACCCTATTGATGACTAGTAGTTTGACATAGAAGATAGATTGCCTCTGCTGATGGTGGAGCTGAAAAAATTAAAAACAAAATATTGAACATAAGTAATATTAGTGTATGGAGCTGTTCAGTGTAGGAACATGAGCATAATCTTAAGTGTAGGAACATGAGCATATTAGTGTATCTTTCAGCAGTTGTTGATTTCTTTGAATGTATAAAGACATTTGCCTGTGTGGTTTGTCAATTCTATGTGAAGATAAGAATTCTTATGATTTGCTGTTTAAAAGTTACTGACTATTTAAATTCTGTTTTCTAAATCATATTTTCTCACTAGAGAGATAGAATGCACAAGGTGCCAATGGATAAAGATTGCCTCACAACTTGCTTTATTGCTTCATTTGTTATTATATGATGACTATTAGTCCTTCTATTTCATGTTTCCAAATCTAGACCGTCTTGTCTCAATTTCTAGTATGTTTGCAATGTCCAAAGAGTAGCATCTACTGCTTCACATGTGTTCTAAAGATGCATTTGTCCTTGCTATGCATTTTATGCTTTTGTAAGTACTGCTCTTGTCTCTGTAAAAAAGAAAAGAATTTCTTTTTTAAAAAGTGGTTCTGTAAAAACATTATTATTGTTTTTGTTAAGACTTTTGCATCCTAGGAAAAGCATCAATTTCTTGCTTCCTGGTTACAGAGGTTTTCTGTTTTTGGTGTCATAGAAAAGCAATTTTATTTTGACCATACACTTAAAAAAATAGAGTTAATTGATGTCACGGCACGTCCAAGCAGGTCAATTGTGATGTTTTTCGCAGCTGAACATTTGGATTATCCAGAATGTTTGTTGCATGACTTGAAGACACTGTAGCTATTCCTAGTCCATGTGGGGAAAAAATTGTTCTGATCTGTAAAAACTTTTGTACACAAATTTTAAATGCTGCCTCTAGAGGATTGCACAGGTATACTGGCGAATACTTCTCCCATCCCTTATTATAAGCACCTCTGACTTTTTTCACATATATTCAGAAAAGTGGTTAGTGAATTTAATGTGTCAATATCAGAATTGAATAGAATGTCTATGGTCATCACAATTGACCTGCTTGGACGTGTCGTGACATCAATTAACTCTATTTATCCATCTTTCGAATGTTTGGTCTATTTTGATGAACGGCTCTCAAAAGAATAGAATGTGTCATGATGATTTCCATCCAATCAATAGAAACACTTCAGTAAATGTATGTTCCTGAGCTTCTAGCAAAAGTTGTGGAAGCAAAAATATTATGTACATTGGCACCTTTTGTCTAGACTTTTATCAATCACAGCCTAACACAAGTCATGCTCATACTCTACTTTGCATATAGAATGGAATGTTTCCTCTAAGATTGTTACTATTCTTATTACTTCTTTATGTGTTCCATTTTTGACAGTATAAATTTGTCATGGTCATTTTCTCCGATCCTTCTATCATTGACAATCCTTTCAGAATAAGAACTGCATTCAGTCATCTTTCGATATATGTGGCAACTGAACCTGCTGCAGATGACTTACTTTAGCTATTGGAGAAAATCTTTACTTCTGAGCATATGTAGAGTGGTATTTTATCAGTAGCAGCTTGCCGGGATCTTTCTTTAGCTATTCAATCTTCAGGTTTACTCACTTTCTTCTTGGATGACACATTTGTTTTGTTAACATTTCTTGAGTTCTTATCGTGAGACATATGTTATCTTATTTTTGAATATTCATGTCAGCATTTTGCGACCCTACTACTGCCCAAAGTGCTGGATTGGCTATCGACAAATTTTGTTTTGTTCCAAAGTCATGAGTGCTATATAAGAACTGGTAGGGTTTTCTTCTGGTATCTCGTGTTTATGTAATACCTGGTTACCCGTATTCTGAGTTGGTTGGCATATTATTTGAGTCTAACATAAATTTGATGAGACCCATATAGATTATAACCAATAGAGGAAGTGTGTTGAGAAGTGCGTGCTAGATAGTGTCTTGCTAGTTTTTTTGTTGTATATTTTATTTTGAAAATATAGTGGTCTCCCTTTAATGAAGTTATTTTTTGGCTATCTACTTTATATGTTTTGTACTCTTTTTCTTCATTTGTTTATGATGTCTTATAGAGACTCATGAAATCAGGAGTTTGTGTTAGTTTTCATATTTGAGCTCCCTTTGGGTTATTGCAATGAACTGTTACTTATTTTCTAATTCAGTTAATATTTTTCATCTTCCATTGTCATTGAAGAATTTGTTCACCGAGAGGAGTATGGATCTTTATTTGTTACCATGTTCGAAAGATTTACTCATTCGACTTCTGTAATGGCGCTAAATTCTTCCTACATATGTGACCAAGAACCTGGCTCTAAATTCGACTTCTGTATTATCGAGGGGTCATTCAATGCCACAGCCATTCATGTCATATCCCATAGTGGCAAGGGACTTGTATCTAATGTGGTGTATGCCTTACTCAGTGTGTCTGCAATGTCATGGGTAAGTATCTCACTGTAAATAAATTGCTATAATATTCTCAAGAGCCAATAAATGTTAGTTTATTTGCTGAAGTAGAAGCAAAGCAATGAGAAGTGATAGAGTACAGAGACTCTGATTCTGCTTGGATTATGTTGGCAACATAGTTATTTTAAGAAATAGTTCTGCTGTTGGAACCTTTCCTCTTTTCATCTGAAGCATTTCTGAAGAAACCAGTCGTTGTCCACTGATATTTTTCCAGTTTATACATTTTAAGTGCAGGACCATAAAAAAAACAGCTTATATTTGAAAAATAGGTTTTCAATCCCATTTTTTTAGTCAGTTTCGAAGTATGCAGCTTTATCCCTTCAAAATTGAAAACGATAACTGCCTTTTCTCTAATTATATATCTGGACATGTTCTTAACCCAAGAATGTCTAAGGGTCAGGTTTTCTTATGTTATTTTCTCTTCTCCCTTGTTTCAATATTAATTGTTCTTTTAGCCTGATATATGTGGAGGCTCATAGCTTTCGTTGATCCATAATAACCATGAGAATCTGTTTTACATGATAGGTTCACAAGTGTGCAACAATTCTGAAACAACTGGCAGCAATTTGCACTTTATCTGAAAGAACATCATGGAAGCCTATACTTTGTTGGCAGATATGTTTGATCCCCGTTTGCAAGCAAAAATATTGAAAGTGGTTGATGTTTCCTATGGCGAGGAAAATGGCTATGACCAAGCTATTGGATTATTATCTGCAGAGATTCTATCTAATGTGAAGTTCATATAAGAGAAATGCTTGATAGGAAAATATTTCAAAGAGATAAGACAAGAAACCGGGAAATATGTTTACGGAGTTGATGACTGACTGAAGGCCCTAGAGACAGGTGCTGTTGAAACACTCATTGTATGGGAGGATTTTGATATTAATAGGTATGTGCTGAAAAATGCTACCACCGGTGAGATTGTAATAAAACATTTGAAGAAGGAACAAGAAGGTGATCAAAGCAACTTCCGCGAAGCGGCTACCTTTGCAGACTTGGAGGTTCAGGATAAGATGCCATTATTTGAGTGGTTCGCAAATGAGTATAAAAAAATTGGATGCGCGTTGGAATTTGTGACCAACAAATCTCAAGAAGGGTCAGGTCAATATTTTGTAGAGGCTTTGGTGGTATTGGAGGTATGCTTCGCTACCAGGCTTGATATAAGATCATTTGATGAGTTATCAGATGACGATGATAATGATGATGGTGTACTGTACGAGGAGTTTTATTAAGTGCATATTTTGATTGACGATATTTTTGGCAGAATCACTGCGTGCCACAAAATCATGGTCTCACGAGGATTTTGTTAAACATCTGTTGTTCTACGGCTTTTTTGTTTTGGTTAATTGGATGAATGACTTTCACCAAATATCAGTGAAAGGACATCAGCTGATAGAATTGGAGAGATTTTGAAGGAAATGAAATTAATGTCCCTGAGTCATTTTTTTGTTGTAGCACAAAACATGAATAGTTATAACATTGTGCTTCAAGTTGTTTTTTTAATTAGTAAGTGAATAAATGTGTTTTGTTTTTCTAATCTATGCTACTATGTCTATGATGCACTAATCAAAACAACAAAAGCTGGTGCGTACCAGACCAAGATAATCTAGCATATAACTCAACAGTGTGATGTATGACATGCTTAAATTAACACAATATGACAGAGTGAACATCGAAGCAATTTTGATTGGTATTAGTAGGAGTTGGATCCTCTCAATCTCTCTCAACAATTAATCCTAGCCATTATTCTAAATCTAATGGTAGAAAGAGAAAAACATCTCCATAAATAGAAATACTATATAACAATTTAATTTTCTAATTTGAAATTTGTCTTTTTTTAGTAGTTTATGTTTGGCTTTAATTCCCCTATTTTTTTTCTATTACAATAAAAATTTAATAGAAAAATGCTCTCTTAATAGAAAATACCGATCCATTTGTATTTACTTAAAAAATAAAAATGAAAACATTTGTATTTTCTTCCTAAAAGAATATTATTTTCTATGTATCTATCTTTCTTCAAATAGAGAATAAATGAATAGATAAAAAATGGAGTAAATCCAAGGTGAAAAAATATACTTTCATAATTTAATGTAAATGTAAATGAAGAATTAAAAGTAAATGGAGGGAGCATTTTAATAAATATGTGGGAAAAGTAAACTAAAAAATAAATAAAATAATCTTTTTAGGGTTTTTAAATCCCTATCGTTGCTTGCTGGTTGCACAGTCACAGTGCAGAGCTTCCCCCCATTGCCAATATTTGAAAGAAAGATTCTCTTCCTCTGCTGTTTGCTCTTTGAAATGACGGATTTTCCCCCACTTCACCTCGACAATAAGCGTAAACGGGTATGTATGCATTCATTTACTCTCTTTGTCTCTATTCTCCGACCCACTCTCTCTTTCACTTCGGCCATCGGCCGCCATCTCTTTCGCCGGTATCTCTCCTCTACACCAATCACCACCGTCTTCCTCGCCCGATTGTTACAAAATATTATATAGAAAATAGCCTTATTGTTACAGATCTGACATCGTCCTCCCGTTACTGACGCCCCGACAGCTTCACCGCCACCGACGTTACTGCCGGTGTTGTCTCTCTCCATTTGAAAACCGGAGACGTCGACGGGAACGGGATTGGCGATTGCACAGGATCTGTTCATGTGCTTCCTCTGTTTTTTATTGTTATTATTATTATTATTATTATTATTATTATTTGAATTAAAAAATTGCAACATAGGCAGATTTTTATTTTTTATGTTGTAAGGTCAAAAATATCCTTTTGTGTTGTATTTGTGTCTATTGTTTGGTGTTCTAATAACATTTATGTATCCTACTACTGTTGTTTGTAGGACAAGTTTCGCGTTGTGATTGACATTTCCGATGATGATGATGATCATTTAGTTATAATCGGTGAAAAACCACCCAGGAAAATTATTAACAAGAGGAAGACCATTATGTGTGACGAAGATGATGATGTAATTGATGTTGATTACTCTAATGATGTAGTCATAATTGGTGAAAAATTACTCAATCAAAGTTCAAACAATGCAAATTTCAAAGATGAAATTCTCAACAAATTTTCAAGTTTTAAGCAATTTGATATTGTCAGTGGCGACCCCCCTTCAGACCATGCATTTCATAGTAACAAATACTTATTGAATGAGGTAATGACATTTTACTTTTTGATTGACTTGTAATGAGTTTATTTATTTTACAATAAAGAAAGAACTATTTGTATATGTCCTAATTAAACAGCATCAAAAGAATTGGGCTAAAAGAATCCAGAAAGAGTGGAAGATTTTGAAGAACAGTATGCCAGGTGAGTTTCTTCACTACTAATAGCTTGTTATATTTGCATGTAGTAGACGTAGTAATCAATTTCTTTGACCCTTTCTTTTATCCGCACATCAGATTCAATGTTTGTTCGAGTTTATGAATCAAGGATGGAACTCATGAGGGCTGTCATTATTGGAGCAGAAGGGACACCTTATCACGATGGTCTTTTCTTTTTCGATCTTTACTTACCTTATGACTTTCCCAATGTACCACCAGTATGTGCCCCATTCATCATCATACGCTATCTATCTTGTCGTCACTCTCTTTATTTTAAATGTTACTAATGCTATATTTTTCATGACAGAAAGTGCGGTTCCACAATCCATGTGCTTCTAAGTTGAATCCAAATATCGAACGTTCTGGCTTTATATGCCTTAGTCTACTTAACACTTGGAGTGGCAAGAAGAATGAGCGTTGGCGTCCACGCTCAACAATTCTACAGGTTCTAGTCTCCATACAAGGTCTAGTATTGACAATAGATCCTTACGCTAATAGTCATCCTCTTGGCTATACTGTACGGTCAGAAAGATTCAAAATTTCGAACCGGACTTACAACGAGAATGCATTCCTTGATTCACTGCGGACAATGATACATGTGATTAGAAGGCCTCTGAAGGTTTGATTATATTCTTGGTTCAATTTTTTATATATAATAACTCTAGCAAGTTTTTCTGCCATGATCATCTTGGGTTTTTTAGAAACCAATATCAGTATACTTACTGCACACCTTTATGAATCCTACACAATACGCCTTTTAAGTTATATGCTTATTAAAGTACTTAATAAGTTATAATTAATACAACTAAAACCATATCTCAAGAATACAGAAGAGCATAATGAAATTATCTTCTGCCAAAGAGTGATTCATTGATACGCGATACGCCTAACGAAATTTAACATTTTGTTATTTTTGGTTTCAGAATTTTGAGGATTTTGTAGTGGGACATTTCCTCAACCGAGCTCGTGATATTCTAAGCGCGTGCAAGGCATACAGGAAAGGTGTTCAAGTGTGTACTTTGGTCAAAAGTGAGGGTTGGAAAGTTGATCGTCAGATTCATGAAAGTTGGCCGGAGCATTTTACGAATGCTTTACGTTGTCCGATGGAAGAGCTTGCCAATGAGTTTGCAAGAATTGGAGCTATGGACTGAAAAACCCCACATCATGCACAAAACTCCGCTTGAGATGTCAATAGTCTTGAGCTTGAGGGCGGGGGAAGTTTATGAAGCAGACATTAGATGAGTTATGACTTAAATATATATATGTTTATAACTTTGTAAGTGGAGACAATCTTTTACAACCGATTTTACAAGTCTCAAGCTCGTCCTGATCCAAATTTTTATAGTGTGTACAACTACATATATGTTTCCTTGCTTCATGAATCATAGCATCCTAATCCTTGACACATACCAATCTCAAAATTGGCACTGTAGAATGCATATAAGCGGCCACGTCGCCCCGTTAAGTTTTATTTCTTATTTTATTATATTTCGTTGCCGTTTTCAATTACGGGCCTTATAGGCGTGTTGTGCAGAGCCGTCATTCTGTAGAGTAGAAGGGCCGCTGTTGGGTAGGGTTTGGCAGCAAAAAATTGGGGAAAATTCGTTCAATGAATCTGGTCGAAATCCAATCAATTTTTCCGTTCCCAGATAAACCTTTCGGAGATGGTGCTTTTGTGGTGGAGGCTTAACTGGCCAGGTAACTATTTTCCCTCCCAGTTCAACTTACCCTAATTTGAATTTTGAAGTGGGGTTGAGGATCTATAAATTGGGGATGATGGTTGATTGTTGTCGTCACTTATCCTCTCAACGATTATCCACTCATAATTCATTATTATCAATTATTATCCAATTCTGTTCCTCCCATTTTCTTATCGTGTATTCTATTTCTAGCAATTTCATCTATATTTGTTTGGAATTCTGTCTCTGTCTTTTGGTTGTTTGTTAATGATATACCTTTGTTTACATATATAGGAAGCAATTAATTTATAGATTTTGATATGATGTAGTGGTGTTAAATATGATTTGTTGATTAATTAATGGGTGGGTAAAATCCATGCTTCTATTAGGAAACAATTGATTTATATGTTTGAATCAAAGCTTGAGGAGGGGCAAGTTTATGAGATGTCCTTATAAGAACACCAGTCATGCCAAAACAATTTTATCGAAATTATTCCATAATGTTTTTTTACTAAAATTTTTATCTAAATTATTTATTCATCATACTCATTCCTTGCACACTTTCATGATATAATAAAGATTCCTTTGATCTTGTGGCTTTGATTCAGGTACTGATGTATTCAAAGCCTGCAGTTGAGCGGAAATCAACAAAAGCTACCTCCACCCCCCCTGATGTAAGTTATAGATTGCATTTAGTGTCGTCTCTTTCTTTGAGATTCAGCCTGTTTTGCATTTAATGATAAATGGCTGCACTTGAACTATCTTCTTCCTTACAAATTTCAATTGCTATCACTGTGGCTTCATATTTGAACTTCCTAACATCTGAAGTATCCTGACAAGTGTGATAAGGAGACATCTCAGATGTGTATGGATGGCATTTCTCAAGTCTAGCATTTGGTTAGAAACCTTTGACAATGTTTATGCTATGGTTATCAGTATTTTACGATACATCTGAGTTGTATCTCGATTTGATAGAAAACTAAATTCAATCGATTTGAATTTTTAGTGTGTATATATGTGAACACGAATCTCATCTTGATTCTTGAGTCTGATTCACTTCACTATGATAAATCCTTAATTTATGCCCATACACATACATTAGTTTTTCTAAAAATGTTGTGCCCCGTACCGGTACCCGTATCGAGTATTGGTACCGTACCCGCACCTAGGCAACATATTGTACTTGAAAAGTCATATCCTTGATTTTTCCAATTTTCCTGTTTGCTATTTTCATCACATGCATAGTAATGTTGTCTTAAAAAAGCTGCTTCCGGGTGTGTGCATGTAAACTTGGTGCAAAGGTTATTGTACCATGTGATAATTTAATTGAAGTCTGAAAATTGTCTGTTCGAAGCTTATTCTTCTGAATCTATACTATTATCCACTTCCTTATATTCTCCCATATAAGTTCCATAAGCAACTTATCTCAGTTTTTTATTTGCTCTAAATCTTTGTTATTCTTGAACTAAATTTACCGGCAAGTTCATTTCTTTTTATTGGATGATATATTTAATTTTCATTTGAACTATAATTTTCTCCTTCTGAACATGTAGGTTTCTGAAAGTTGCATTGGAGAAAAGGAAAGCTGTGAGTTAGTGCATAAACTTAACTATAGCAATGAGGATATATGTGTAATTCTTGTCGGTGGAAAGAAGGTCCCTAGATCAATCTTGGAGGCTTCAAAGGGATTCGTTGAAACAGATCGAAGTGTTTCTAAACGCTCCAGGAAGACTAGAAATGGGACTTCAACTAATCTAAAAGTATCTGCTTCAACATCAATTTACCAGCTGAAAATGATGATATGGGAATCCTTTGGGGTAAGCCAAATTTGTTCTGTATTGATATTATTTTGTAGTTTAAATGTTGTATGACTAAGTTCATGTGGTTAAAAATGGTTAGGATCAAGTTTCTCAATCATTTAGGCATATAAAAAGGCTGAAGTGCATATTTACCAAAAGGATGTGTTGCATTCTTGACATGGGAGAGTGGCCTCTACTGCTTTATTTCATCCAACAGCCAATGAATTTTGTTGAAACTTTGGCTATCTTTTTCTTGTGTGCACACAAGCACATAAAAGATCTATTGCTAAATGGAGCTTATATTGTTAGGTTATTGTTACTTTAGGGCATTGTAAAAACCATCTTTGAGCCTCTAATTGCTAACTAAAAGGATGTTAAACATAGGAATTGATACTTAAAATGATAGTTTCCTCTAATGATAGTATTCAAATATTTTGAGGATAGCAAATTTTGATTTGGATTAATCCTAAGACTAATCACTCAAATAACTCAGTGCCCAACTTTATAATGTTTTCTTTTTCATGTGGTTGATTTGTTTGGTAATTATGTTGACGAGTTGAACAAGAAAATGGGGAAATCTGCCACCGATTTGCCTATTGTTGTTGTGCAATTTGCAAAAGTTAAAATATTTAGAGGCAATATGCTATGTCTATTGAATTTATACTTTTTAATTATTTGGCTGATATGGTTGTTTTCTTAGCAGACAATGCATTTATCCAAAATTTTATCAACACCACAATGATATTGATAAATCCAGTTATTCCTGAAGTTGAAACTCTCAACAATACGTTTGTCTGAATAGTGATAATTTGGTGATTTTTATTTATATATATCTGCCAAGTATTAATTTGTTATGTTGCTATTTGAATTAGCATTGCAGTGCATGGTATTGAAAATGTTTCCACAATTCGGTGTATGTTGTTCTTATTGGTTATGTTATATTAAGTTTAATGATTTGTTTCGGGCAACATCTAATATTTTTTGATTTGGACTCCGATGGTTCGTCTGATGATACTGATGCTAGAGGTGATTTTCAGCCGGACGAGTTTGTTAAGAATCTTATTGTAACTCCCCTCATTTCTTATGGAAAAGCTCCAACAAAAGTTGATGTCCCTTCTAAGAGGAATCTAACTAAGGTTTTTAAAGACGTTACTAAAGTCCAGATCTCAGTATCCCTCTTAAAAAAGTGAAGATTGAGAAGGAGTGAATACCAAATTTGGTTTATTGACGATGGCATGCAGTCAGTCTTGATCTTTGGTTATTTGTTTGATTAGGAGAATTTGAAATTGTTATTCCTTCTTCATGTTTGTTGCTTTGTCCTGTACTTCTTTAAGAAATAAATGCCACTTTCAAATAATGTTATGATGTAGGTTGTGTTAGTTATGTGGTGATGTAGTCTCAATAAATTTGTGTATTCGGTGTTGTATTGTGTGATGTAAGATATTTTGAATCAATAAATGTTTAGTTGGTTTATATGCATTCCATAAAGTGGATTGTTAGGATGAGTTTCTAAGTAATTTAAGTTGGTATATTTATTGTGTTTTTTTTTTGCTTACTTGGTGGGAATAAAGCCATGTTTCCTCAGCAAAAATCATCTTATTCTGAGTATTTGGTTCGCAAATATATGATCAATGACATATTGTATGAGTTTTTTTGTCCAGTTTCAAAAAACAATTGCAATAGTTGCTTAAAAATTTGATGTTGCCTAATCCATTATCATAACTTCTTCATTCTCATTGTAGAGAGGGTTAAAAAAAAATACCATCAACGTGATGTCTTACCTCATAAATTGTTAACTTTAAATCTAACCTATAGTTATATACTAACTATCATTAAAATTACTTTGTTAGTCCTTCAATTCTAAGCATATGAAAGCATAAATATTTAATCCCATTGTATTTTTTCAAATTCTAATAGCATAAAATATTCATGGTTAAGAAAAAGATAGTTTGTGATATATAGTAGAGTGGTTGTTTCGTGAAATTTACAAATTGCAATTGTGTTATTTATCCGTTTGTTTGGTGTCGTATTTGGTGGCTATAGGGTCCAATTTTCTTAAATATCATTTGTATTTATTTACAATTTATGCAGAAAAAACCATATATTTTGTTACACATTTGCAACAAAAAAAAATCTTAGTGTCAATATAAAAAAAAAAAAAAAAGTCATCCATGCGAGAGCACGGGTTAAAAAACTAATATTATTACTTACTAAGAAAATGTGTTGATTGGTTTATTTTCAACTGCAGACTTTGGCACATTTAAATTTTAGTATTTTACTAATCAGATTTGTTTATTATTTCAAATTAAATTTATGTTTGATTATTTGTTTCTAAAAATATAGAAAGTATTAAAAGAAAAAAATAAATATGCACTGATAATATAAAATAGTTTTACACTGTCAATCAATAGCGATCGTATATTTCTTTATGTTGTCCTACCTCACTCCTTATTTTTAATATGGCATAAAAGTTTAAATCACTCTTATTAGATGTCGTGTAAAATGATTTAAACTAAAAGTAAGCATGTTTTAAACTATATCAAAAAAATCTACATTTCTTTACAAATTTTTTCGGATAATAATATATTTTTAACAAAATTGTCAATGAAAAGAGTTATGCTCAATAGAGCAATGAATAATTTATTTTTAAATAGACGAAATAACAAATCATTATAAATTTACATACACAACACAAGTGAGGGAGTTGGGGTTCGAATCCCGATCATGACGTTTGACCTAACAGTTTTGGCATTTTTATCAGTTGAGTTAGAATTTATGGACATCGATATATCGCTTTATCAATAACATTATTGCTACAATGTTGGACTGAAAATCCTATTAAAAAATGAAATGAAGAATTGTGATTATTGTGATGTTTTGAATGTGGTATAGTCGTGTGCTATGAAGCTTGAACACTTTTTAGATTAGGTGTGTCCGGTGTCATTATATTGAATTGGTTATTTTTAAAAATTATTATCAGAGCTGATGTGTCAGTGTCTGTGTTGTGTCCAGTGTCTGTGTCCGTGTTTCATAGATCTTGTGTATATATAAAAAAGTTAATAATTTTTTCCCCCTATTTTACATTCATTATTTTTTATGACGCAATATGGCAATAAATATCGCTTTTTTAAAATATTTCCAATTTTTAACTAATTTAAAATATTTTCATTTGTGACTATAATTTCTATTTTTTATATGCATTCATATTTGTGTTGACCTTCTAAATGGTCGTTTAATTATTTTGTGTGACAATTTTAATGGTATTATTTCCTTATTGATTTTTTTCTTTTATGAATTAATATTTGCTTTGAGTAATGTTTTAATCGACATTGACGTAATATATAAGATAAAAAAATGTTAATATATTTATAAATCGTTTTGAATGATAGATATTTGTAAACATTACTTAACTGCGTAGACCATATTTTAATGTCACCGGGTTACATAACATAGCAAATAATAAATCGAAATTTATTATTTTTTCCAAAAGAGACTGCATCTGCACCTAGTAAAACTATATTATTAAGGGGATAAATGATTACAATAAAGAGGAGAATTAAAGCTAAGCTTCTCAAAATAAAGAGAACATATTATTTGACGAATCAAATTTGTTCTTATGCTATATAATAATTTAGTAATAGTTCTTTAATTATATATATACACTTGACCGCCGCCGTATCGGTTCTGATCACATTAATCTCAACTGAACACACTGACTAAACTAAGTAACACACCCCTTTACAGTACAAAAGATTTCCAAAGAGGTATATTGATAGGTCCTACACTGCCACAGCGTTGCCACATGAGCAACTAATTAACAATGAGACAGCTAGGCCCAGGAATTGGTTGATTTATTCTAGAAGGGGCAGAAAGGGAAATAGTGGCTAGAGTTGGTTATGATTGGTGACGTGGGAATGAGGGCTAGATACAGCTTTTCCTAGATATAAGGAGGTAGGTAGAGGAGGAAGATCTTACCGGGGATTCAGTGTACGTTTTCAATGATTAGGAAGTGCAGTACTTCCTAAGCGGAGCCTAGCTCCGAGTCAGAAATCTAGGAATAGATTCATTCCTTCTTTCTGTAATTGTCTCCATATTTTCATCAATAAAGTCCTCTATTATTCATTCCAATCCTGTTTTACTGTTATATTGTTTGCTTGTGCTTTTGGTACGTAACAATTTGGTCCGACCTACCGGATTGACGGAGAAGAAACCAGTGAATGCCTAACAGAAAAGTCACACTAACCGCTTTTTCAAAAATGGATGCGAGAGTTGAAGCTTTGGAAGGTGGCATGGCTGAAGTACGAGCCACGTTGGTAGATATGCAAGCCGCGATGCGTGAGGGTCAGACGACTCTTATCGCGATGATGGAGAAATACCTTGGCAAACAGATATGGACGGACGGAAGTGAGATTCCGTTGATCACTAGCCCACAAATGAAGAAGGACCGGCCAGGAACGAGTAACGATGTAAACGCGGAGTTTCGTCAGGCGGTGAGGAAGGTTGAGTTACCCATGTTCAACGGCGAGGATCCGGCCGGTTGGATCTCGCGCGCTGAAATCTACTTCCGCGTACAAGAAACGACACCGGAGGTGAAGGTGAGGTTGGCTCAGATTTGTATGGAGGGTCCAACGATCCATTTCTTCAATGCGTTGTTGGGGGAAGTTGAAGATTTAACGTGGGAGAAACTGAAGGAATCTCTGTTAGAACGATACGGTGGGAACGGTGAAGGTGATGTGTACGAGCAGTTGACGGACTTGAAACAGAGAGGAACGGTGGATGATTACATAACAGAGTTTGAGTATTTGATTGCTCAAATACCTAAACTTCCGGATAAACAATTTCTGAGTTATTTCATTCATGGACTCAAGCCAGAGATTAAAGGGAAGGTTCGGAGTCTAGCAGCGTTGGGAGAAATGAGTCGATCGAAGCTTCTCAACGTGACTAGAGCTGTGGAGAGAGAGACGAAGGGTGTTGGGTCGATCCCGTACCGTGGGCCCAAACCCAACCATGGGTCGTACCGGCCCAACTCAAATGGGTCGGGTAAGAATGGATCAGACTGGGTAATGGTGAAGAGGCGTGATGGAGATGTAGAGGGGGGTGCGAAGAGTAATGATGTTGGGCTTAGAAGAGAGAGGCCGGCCCAAGCTGATAAGAGATTTGGTGGATCACGTGACCGTGGTTTCACACGTCTCTCATACCAAGAGCTGATGGATCGAAAGGAGAAGGGTCTTTGCTTCAAATGCAAAGGTCCGTTTCACCCAATGCATCAATGCCCAGAAAAACAACTCAAAGTATTGGTGTATGACGGAGATTACGAGGAAGAGGGTGAAGCCAAGGTGTTGGCCGTAGAGATTGACGGTTCCGATGAAGAGGAAGGCGGAGAGTTATGTGTCTTAGATCTGCATCACTTGGCTTTCGAAAATCACAAAACGGTGAAATTTCAAGGTCAGATTCGAGGCGTTCCTGTTTTGATTTTGGTGGATAGTGGAGCTTCTCACAATTTTGTGTCTCAGAAATTGGTGCAAATGATGGGATGGCCAGTAGAAGAAACTCCAATGATGAATATCAAGCTGGGTGATGGATTTCGGGCTCAATCTCAGGGAGCAATCAAAGGGTTGGAGATTGGTATCGGTGATTTCAAATTATCTCCTGTGATGCATTTGTTTGAATTAGGAGGAATTGATGTAGTATTGGGGATGGAGTGGTTGAAAACTCTTGGTGATATGATTGTGAATTGGCAACAACAGATTATGAGTTTTTGGAGTGACAAGAAATGGGTGACGTTGAAGGGAATTGAAGGAGGAGAAAAGGAGTTAGTAGCACTTCAGTGTATCCTGAGCAAGCCTCAGCTCAGGAAACCCATGGAGTTATGGGACATGGAACACAAACAGAAGGAAGGTGAAGTGGAATTACCCCGTCAACAAAAAGAGGAGTTGGATGAGATATTGGAGCGCTATGACCATGTTTTCCAGGACCCATCAGGCTTACCTCCCAAAAGAAACAAAGAACATGCCATCAATTTGATAGAGAATCATGGAGCAGTCAACGTTCGCCCCTATAGGTACCCCCATCATCATAAAAATGAAATTGAGAAGCAAGTGCGTGAGTTATTGGAAGCAGGGGTCATTAGACACAGCACCAGTTCATTTTCAAGTCCCGTAATCCTTGTTAAGAAGAAGGATGGCACATGGAGGATGTGTATAGATTATCGGGCTCTCAATAAAGTCACTATACCCGATAAGTTTCCTATTCCTGTGATTGAAGAATTACTTGATGAGTTGCATGGTGCTGATTTTTTCTCCAAATTAGATCTTAAATCCGGTTATCATCAAGTCCGGGTGAAGGAAGAAGATGTGGGAAAGACAGCTTTTAGAACACATGAAGGGCATTATGAATTCCTTGTAATGCCGTTCGGCTTGATGAACGCACCGTCCACGTTTCAAAGTCTCATGAACGATGTTTTTAGGCACTTGCTAAGGAAGTGTGTATTGGTGTTTTTTGACGATATTTTGATATATAGCAAGGGCTGGAAATCACATATGGTGCACTTGGAAGAGGTTCTGCAAATATTAGCTCAAAACTCCCTTGTAGCTAATAGAAAGAAGTGCTCGTTTGGTCAAACCACTGTTGAATATTTGGGCCATTTGATTACAGGAGATGGAGTGGCTGTAGACCCAAATAAGGTGAAGAGTGTGAAGCTATGGCCGATTCCCAAGAATGTTAAAGGAGTTAGAGGATTTTTGGGTTTAACCGGCTACTACAGGAAGTTCATACGCGACTATGGTAAGATCGCCAAGCCGCTGACAGCACTGACCAAGAAGAATGGGTTCAAATGGAATGATGAGGCTCAAACTGCATTTGAGCAGTTGAAACGGAAGCTGACTACCGCCCCTGTTTTAGCACTACCTGACTTTACAAAACAGTTTGTGATTGAATGTGACGCATCGGGAGGAGGTTTAGGGGCTATACTCATGCAGGAGAAGAGGCCCATTGCCTATTTTAGCAAGGCATTAGGGGCCAGAAATTTGACAAAATCTGCATACGAGAAAGAATTAATGGCAGTGGTACTAGCTGTCCAGCATTGGAGGCCGTATTTGTTGGGCAGAAAATTCATCGTTTCGACTGACCAAAAGAGTCTGAAACAGCTGATGCAGCAGCGGATTGTGACTATGGAACAGCAGAATTGGGCTGCCAAATTATTGGGCTATGACTTTGATATAGTGTACAAACAGGGCAGACTTAACAAGGGCGCTGATGCCCTGTCTCGGATGTATGAAGGGGCAGAATTGACACCTATCACTTCTTTTGCTTGGTGGGATCAAGATCAGCAGGTTAAGCAGGAAGTAAGTGGTGATGAGAAGCTTCAGGAAATAGTTGCAGCCTTACAACACGATCCTAATTCCAAGCCGGGGTATGAGTACAAGCAAGGAGTTTTGTTGTATGAAGGCAGACTAGTGATATCTAAACAATCACCATTAATTCCTACTTTGTTAAAGGAATTTCATGAGACTCCTCAAGCTGGCCATTCTGGGTTTTACAAAACTTATAGGAGATTGGCAGCCAATGTCTATTGGCTAGGAATGAAGGGGACGGTACAAGAGTTTGTTCGCAATTGTGATACTTGTCAGCGTCAAAAGTATCTTGCTTCATCACCCGGGGGTTTGCTGCAACCTCTACCCATTCCCATTCAAATATGGGAGGATATCTCAATGGATTTTATCACGGGACTACCGAAATCGAAAGGTTTTGAAGCTATTTTGGTAGTGGTGGACCGATTATCTAAATACTCACACTTCATTCCTCTCAAACATCCCTATACCGCCAGAAGTATTGCAGAGATCTTTTGCAAAGAAGTGGTGAAGCTCCATGGTGTTCCCTTATCTATTGTTAGTGATCGAGACCCCGTGTTTATGAGCAGTTTTTGGCAAGAGTTATTCCGGATGCAGGGTACGCGATTGAAGATGTCATCAGCATATCACCCCGAGTCGGATGGGCAGACTGAGGTCGTTAACAGGTGTTTAGAAACCTATCTGAGGTGTTTTGTGGGGGATCAGCCCAAGACGTGGGTGAGTTGGGTCCATTGGGCTGAATTTTGGTTCAACACTAATTTTCATGCTGCTACAGAGAAAACTCCGTTTGAGATAGTCTATGGCAGACCACCTCCTGCCATCACAAGGTGGTTACAAGGGGAGACTAGGGTGGAAGCAGTTCAGCGTGACTTGGCTGATCGTGATGAGGCTCTGCGTCAATTAAAAGCCCAGTTACTTAGAGCCCAGGAGCGTATGAAGAATCAGGCTGACAGAAAGCGAACAGACAGGTGTTTTGTTGTGGGTGAGTGGGTGTTTGTTAAACTCAGGGCTCACCGACAGAAATCGGTTGTTACTAGAATTAGTCCCAAATTGTCGGCTCGTTATTATGGTCCTTATCCAATTATTGAGAAGGTTGGGGCTGTAGCGTATAAATTGAAGTTACCAGTTGGGTCTCGAATCCACCCCGTGTTCCATGTATCGCTTTTGAAGAAGGCTGTGGGCGAATACAACACAGATGAGGAGTTACCTGATTTGTTGGCTGATGATCAGATTGACGTTTATGAACCTGAGCATGTTCTGGCTACAAGAAAACTCAAACAGCAGGGAGAAGAGGTTAATCAGGTATTGATTCAGTGGAAGGGTAAGTCTGCTGAGGAAGCAACTTGGGAAGATATGATTATGATAAGGAGCCAGTTTCCTAAGTTCAACCTTGAGGACAAGGTTATAGCTGATGAAGGGGGCATTGATAGGTCCTACACTGCCACAGCGTTGCCACATGAGCAACTAATTAACAATGAGACAGCTAGGCCCAGGAATTGGTTGGTTTATTCTAGAAGGGGCAGAAAGGGAAATAGTGGCTAGAGTTGGTTATGATTGGTGACGTGGGAATGAGGGCTAGATACAGCTTTTCCTAGATATAAG
Source organism: Trifolium fragiferum (assembly GCA_954870985.1). NCBI lineage: Eukaryota > Viridiplantae > Streptophyta > Magnoliopsida > Fabales > Fabaceae > Trifolium > Trifolium fragiferum. The sequence continues at coordinate 21,363,499 of OX940793.1, forward strand.
GAGGTAGGTAGAGGAGGAAGATCTTACCGGGGATTCAGTGTACGTTTTCAATGATTAGGAAGTGCAGTACTTCCTAAGCGGAGCCTAGCTCCGAGTCAGAAATCTAGGAATAGATTCATTCCTTCTTTCTGTAATTGTCTCCATATTTTCATCAATAAAGTCCTCTATTATTCATTCCAATCCTGTTTTACTGTTATATTGTTTGCTTGTGCTTTTGGTACGTAACATATATCTTTGTTAGAAAAGAAAAAACAAAAACAACTACAAGCAATGGCCAAATTAGGTCAAATTGGTTCCCGAATCATGTGTCCTCTAGAAATGATCCAAGCACAAAATAAATATCAGCTATAATGGAGAATTAAAATAAATAGTTAGCTAGCTTGGTTCAAGTCATCAGCCAGAGCAATAGGCAGCAGATAAAGACCTTTGTTTTCAAGTAGCTGACTTGCTGCAGCTGGATTTTCTTCAAGTAGTTTTCCCATTATCTCTTCAAGTGGCTCACTCAGCATTTGTTCCTTTATATAATGGCCAAAACCCTGAAAATGAAACATAGCAAACTATGCAGTCAACGAATTTGACAAACTGTATAAGAAATCAGAAATTATATTAGAACAACAATCCCGGTTCAAAAGAACTAAGATACGGAAAAAGTAAACACTGAACACACAATGTTTAGTAACAAAGTTCGAATAATTGTACTTCTGACTGCAGAGTGGCCGTGGTTCTTTTTTATTATTTCAAGCTTAAGGTTTATAGTGTACAACTTATATTTTTTAAATAATACAGTCTAGATTACAACATTATCCATGAACCGTACAAATAACCACTAATATATAACTATGAGACATACTCAACAAACTATTTAATATATCTACTAAAATTAAGAAAAGATGTGTACCTCGTGGAAAACTAATGGTATAGCATTTGAATCAGCTTGCAATCTACTCCCACCAAGTTCCTGCAAAGGAACAATTTCCTTAGCTATTGTAGAATATGTATTTGCAATTGATGACAACATTTGGAACTTAAAATGTACCTTTACTTGAATCTGCAAGTATTTAACATAGTCAATGATATCATCCAATATGTAAGCTTGATTACCCTGCAAATCAAAACTCAGTCATTAAAGGTAAAGAATGTGATATTCAGTATATAAGAGCTACTTAAATAAATTTTTAACTGTAATAAATAACTTTTTAGTTGTTCACTAATTTACTCTACCATAATCTAAACTACTTGGATTATTCTCTCGAGCCTATATTAGATCGATACATTGACAGTTTTGTGGCCCATTTTCCACATATTATTCAATACATCTTTGAAGACCAATGCTAAATAAAAAACAACATATTACCACTTCTGGATTTGGTAGCAATTCATGTAAGGCTTTGAGATTATCGGCGATTCGTTGCTTGCGTCGCTATAATCAAAGAGTACCAGGTAAGGAAGATAAACTGAGTTAATGGATTGGAATAAGATTGTTAATTAATTGATATGGAACGAATATCATATAGCTGCACTTTGAATGTGCCCTTATTATTTTACTACAGAATAGAGCAAGTTCAACTTACCACGGAGTTTGGAACACAAGGTGTAGCAGTTCTTGCCATCGGGTCAGATTTTAGAAATGTTAACGGTGAATATGAATATGGAGTATGGATCCTACCCTTCTCTAGATGTTCCAACAGAGAAACATGACATGAAGAACCAATCTGCTTAAAACCAAAAGCATCTTTTCCTGAATCATTGAAGCTGCTGCTACCACCAATCTCAGTTATTGTAGGAGGGTTTGGAAGATAATTAGCTGAGGATTCAGATAGATACTCAACATAATTATTTTGAGGTAGTTTTGGTAAACAACTCCATTGGGCCCCACTTGTTCCAACAAATTGTTGTTTTTGAATTTGATGATCTTCCGAAACATCATGGCTACTGGTTTCTTCATCATGGCTGCTGCTGCTGCTGCTGCTGCTGGTTTCTTCATTGTCATATGATACTAGCTCTGAACTGTTCTCTTCGTTACTTTCTTCTTCCATTTTTTTTTTTTTCTCACTACCAAGCTAGCGGCCTCACTTCTCGCGTAATGTGAAAGCTAGTACCTTTTTTCACTAGCAATGTTTTCTGAATCTATGTTTGATTAGGTTCCTAAAATTGCTAAGGAGATTAAACATTCACAAAATCAAGTTCTCCTTAGTGAACTAATTCTAATTGACAAAATCAATTGCAAAACTTTACTAAAATCAACAAAAACGAGATTGAGAGCTGAGTAGAAGAAGAAGAAGAAGAAGAAAGGTTGAGAGCTTACCGATGGAGGAACAGCGACGGCGACCGGTAGGCAGAGATGGAGGTCGATGTCGATCGGTGAGGAGCTAGGGCGTGTTCTCACTTCAGTTCTGATGGAGTAGGGCGCGCGTGTTCTGCTGATGGAAGGAAAATAATAAGAAAGAAAAGATAAACAAATGTTTTTTAAATTTATTTTTTTTAAGTTAAAAAGTTGGATCAGGCGGTTCAAAACCGTCACCGGTTCCACCGGTTTGAAATAATTTTTTGCTGATTCTAAGGACCATCGATTTCGAGCTACCGTTTGGATCGGTGTTGTGACCGATTCCCAATGCAATTGGTCAAACCGACTGGTCTATCCTCTGCGCGCAACTGCAGAGACTAATCCCTCAAGTCTTGTGGAATCCAAATGGATGACAAACTCTCCCTAAGAGTTTTAACACTGCTGCATGTCCAAGCCAGGGATCGAACCCAGGACCTTGGTTAAGCTAGAAGAGACTCGCGCCATCTTATTTAAAACATAATTCTTGACAAAGTATATTTTTTATTTATACTAATACTAAATATATTTTATATTAATAACAAAAATCATTTAAAAAAATTAATATAAAAGGATTGATTAATGATGATTGATGTGACTTAATAATTTATCTATAATTTTTTTTTTTTTAATGTGTGTCTAAATATTATTAATTTGGAATTTCTTTATATTATAACAATATTCATTTTCAATACCCCATTTTGGATTTTCACCGCTGAAAAAAAAATAATGGATGAGAAAGGGAGAAGACATGTCAATAATTTGAGAGAGATTATTTTAAAAAACAAGGCAAACTTGCAAAGAGAAGTAGATTAAGTCTTGGGGTGAAAGATCAAAAGGTATGAGAAAGAGAGATAACTAAATTAATTATTAATTAAATGGTTAATAGGTTTTTACTTCTGCAAAGTATACGAGTTTTGCGTTACCCGTGTAATTTATTTTTTTGAGTTTACCCTTTCAATTTTATGTTTTTTGAATAGCATAAAACACAAAATTTGCTAAATAGCAGGATACCTATGGAATCGGATCCCCTCCTTCACAAATTGTCTCATCAAAATAATATTATTTTTTCTTTAAAAAAATTGATCCATTACAAATTTACTAGTATGTATCAGAGAAGTTAAAGTTACCATGTAAAGGTAAAAGAAAATGGAAAAATGCATAAAAACATAAGAGTTTTTCTTTTGATGTCGAGTCCTAATCTTGACAAGTAGGCACTATTAAAAGATGGCAATGAACATGAGACACTTTGAACATGTCCTCTGTGAATGGTAACTGATGCTAATAAATGGATCCTCTAATGTCTTCAATCATCCTAACAACTTCTTCCATTGAAGGTCTTGTATCAGGTATCACTGTTACACATGCCATTGCCAGTTGCAACATCTGCACAAGTTCTTCTTCAATGTTTGAATATCTCATTAGCTCAACATCAAACACTTCAGCAGTCCATTCCTCTCTAACAACAGATTGGACCCATTTTGGAAGATCAACCACATCTTCATGACCTGAATACTGAACTGGTGTTTTCCCTGTCAGCATTTCAAGAAGAAGAACACCGAAACTGTATACGTCAGATTTTTGAGTGGATTTTCTGCTTTCGTTCACCTCCGGTGCTCGGTATCCCGGAGGACTTCTGGGGGAGACACATAAACTTGTTAGAGGTGTTAGGCCAAAATCTGAGATGCAGCCTTGAAGATCTATTGAGAGTAGCACATTGGATGATTTTATGTTGCCATGAACAAGTTTCCTTCCATTTGCTAAGTGGATATGGGCAATGCCCTTAGCAGCTCCAGCCATGATCTTCAATCTTGAATCCCAATCTAGTCGAGTTCGTGCAGTTTCACCTGTTCCTGTCATCATGTTTAATATGACATAGTAAGAGAATGAAACAATAGAAAATGGTAATGCATATATTACAATTGTGTCTAATCGTACATTATGAAAAGACTTGATTTCACTTTTGGTCTTCGAGATATCACAATCGTGCAATTTTGGTCCCTCAGGTTTTAATTACGTGAATTGGATCTTCAAGATATACCAATTGTTACATTCAAGTCCTCAGCTCATTAATCTTTAACGTCGAGAGCCTTCATAGGGACCATTATTTGGCCACATAGACTCATGCTAAAAATGAGATGATTATGTACAAAGGGGTCTAATTGTAGCAATTGAAATACTCGAAGACCCAATTTGTACTATCGGGATTTGGGATATCAAAATCACACAATCACAATACTTCAGAGACTAAAAGCGTATTTAAACATAGTTAAAATATTCAAGCACATGTAACTAAGTTTCACACACATAGTGAAAAAGTTCAAAATGAGAGTAATTACCATGCAATAACTTGGAAAAGCTGCCAGATGTGAAATAATCATAAACAATCAATTTTTCATCCTTTGAATAATAGTAAGCACGAGGTAGAACCACATTTGAATGATGATCAAGTCTTCGAACAATCTCCATTTGCTGTTCAAATTCTTTTTTCACCACTGTCACTTCTTTTAACCTCTTCACAACCACTATTGTCCCTTCTTCCAAAATAGCTTTATAAGTTGTTCCACAACTTCCCTTACCAAGGACTTCAGCTGAAGCTCTTAACAAATCATCAAGATCAAAATTATAAGAACAACCTTCAAAAAATATTAACCTGTTTCTCTCATTTTCTTGCACACCACTTCCAAATTCCTCCATAAGCTTCTCACTCTTCTCTTTAGTTGCTAAATTTTGTTCACCTACTTTTTTCTTGAAACAGCAGAACACTACTACAAGAGCTGGTAGAAGCATTGCCGCAAAAACTCCGAAAGCAATAGCAATTTTTCCCCATGTACTTAGCTTCTTGTTTGAGATATCACTATGTACATTTTGTGAGACTATTAATGGAGACAAAATAGTAGTAGGGGAAGAAACTAAAGAACATTGTTTCAAAGGTGCACCACATAATCCTAGATTACCCTTAAATGAAGATGCATGAAACTTGTGAAGCCCTGAGGGGATTGAACCATTCAAAAAGTTGAAGCTCAAATCCAAATTCTTAAGGTTAGGAAGTTCATCAACAACATTAGGAATAGGTCCTATGAGAGAGTTATTTTGAAGGTTTAGTCCTATAAGATATGTCAAGTTTTGGATTATTCTTGGAATATTTCCAGTGAAAAAGTTATAGGACAAATCAAGAAACATAAGATGGGGTGGAAAATAATCAGAAATATGACCTGAAAAATTGTTATGTTGAAGATATATAAATCTTAGAGAAGGAATTGAAAATATGTCCCTTGGAAGGTTTCCACTCAAGCTATTAGACCTAAGACTTAGACTGATTAAACCATGTAGCTTACCGAGGGTGTTTTCCGGGAGAGAACCGCGCAATCCAATGCCCGGAAGCCTCACGGAATCGACATGAGAGCCCTTAGGATTGCATTTAACTCCCACCCAAGAAGTGCATATTGAAGTATTGGAACTCCAATTGACTTTTTCACCATGATGTAATGCAGCAATAAAATCAAGTAGTGCTTGCTTTTCTAAATTTAGATCAGATTTAGTTTGAGGAAACACAAGTAGTAGTAAGAAAACTTGTATAGTGACCAAGTAGGATTGTGTTAGTGGCATCATCAAGTGTAAATGGAAGGGTGTTGTAAGTGATGAAAATGAATATATGTGATTTTGAGAAAAGAAAAAGTTGTTTGTTTTTGTTTTTTGTTTAAAGCAGTGTTGTGTTTGTTTGGTGATTGGTGGTGGCATGTAACGGCAAAAAGGAAGCAAGGACAAGCTTTAACGGCATATCTTCAGGAACACACAACACAACCATAGAGAAAGAAAAGAAAAGCTTGTTAATTAAAAGCACTATAGTATGTATATACATTTTACCATCATGCATGTTACTATCCTTTTCTTTCCAAAACTATTGTCATTATAATTAAATATCTATTCTTAACTAAATAATACTACTAACTTACCAATATAGTGTGACACAAGTAGTAGTTATCTCGAGTGATTAGTCTTCACTTGTGCGTAGAAAATACTTTTGATTTGCAAAAAATAATAATAGTAACTTGTTTTTGTGATTTTAGTGGCGGCTATAACTAATACTTTTTTTAAATCCTTTTTAGCAAGGTTTTTCATATTTTTTCAACCACAAAACTCGAATTTAAAATACCATAGTATAACTTAAAGAATTTGTTGAAAATAATATGTCTAAATATATTTTGAAGATTTTAGATTCAATTATATTTTAGATTCATATTTAAAATGGATATTTATATTTATGATATTTTATATTCAAAATAGATATTATTAGGATTTAAGATATCTATTTCTGTTTATAATTTTAAGGATATGTTTAGAATATTTAAAATTAGAGGAGGGATCCGTTGACTCCAGGAGTAAGTCTCCATCGACTTACTCCGCTTAATAACTCGATATCGGTATTATATTTATTCAATCCGACCGTTGAATTCAAATATTTCATTGAGTAGATCAACTCTACAAATTTTTATAAAAATTCAAAACCGTTTGATACTTTTTATGCCACATCATGGAACTCCAATGATAAAAAAAAATAAGGTACAAATTATTAGTATATAATACTCTCTATGATACCCTTATTGGAGATGCTCTTACATATGCTATCAAGTGAAATTATGGCTGTTTATGATTTGGGAGGCACGCATTCAACGTTGAAGATTACTCAGCTTAAACTATACTCATTCTTCCTCATCGAACGGGCCAACCTATTATATATTATATGGGGTACATATTAAATTATTTAGGAATTTTTCTCTTTGTAATTGGCCAAACTTGAAAATGTAACTAGTTGTTAATTTGGTTCCTAAATATATCAAAATTACAAATGCATCTCTAATATTCTTTCGTTAATAATTTTATGGACTTAATTAACTAATAGGTGAAGAAGTAGATATTTGTGTACACCTAGTAGTTGTTAATGCAAATCTCAATGGAAGGTATGGGTTTCCTTGCCGTTTCCCGTCTTCCTATGAATTGAGTCGCTACAAAATTTAATTTAGCACAGTTTTTTTAGTTTAGTTTTTGTCCCGGATCATGCATATAGAAGGGTTAATGATTTGTACCAAAAAATATATAAAAGGGTCAATGATTCAATTAATGTTAATCATAAAATATAAGTGAAAAAAATTGCGGTTAATAGTTCTCATGAGCTTAGCTCAATTGGTAAAGAACATTGCGAATTTGTATAGGGATCAGAATTCGAAACCGGTATGCCCACTTATTCACCTTTAAAGGGTGAATTTCTAGCCGCTAGGCTACCTGATAAAAAAAATTCAGTTAATAAGATACACATAAAAAGGCAGAAACACTTTTTATACTTTAAAGAAACTGAAGTACTATTGAAATTACGCAAAGGGTGTTGACTGTTGACATGATTAAATTTGGAGAAATGTTATTTTCACATTCTTTAACACAATCTTCTAAGTTCTAACACACATCAATTACAATTGTATACGTCATCCATTTATCTCTTCCTTTATTTAGTAACATTTCAGGTTTAGTTCTGGGTGAATTTAAATTTTCAAAAATATTAGTTAATTAAAAGAAGGAAAATGTTATTCGGTAAATTTAAGTAAGAAAAAGAAAAATTATATGTAGCATCATTTAACACTTACAAATCATAATCACTCTCTCTTTTTCATTTTCATATATAGTTAGTCAATTTTTTATTGTCAAATTCTCTATTTTAATATATTCTTTTTTTTCTTAGGTAAATCTTACTTACTAAATAACAAGAATATATAAAAATACAAAAGAATGATCAAGTAAACGAGCAAGTGCCATTAATTCTTAACCGCAATGGTAGTTAGTCATTGCCATGATCATAGGCATATGTAGTAATAATGTAAACAATAGTTATTTTTGATTCACCGTCGCCAATGATTTTCATAAGGTGCAATCATTCAATTTCAATATAATAGATGCTAGTATATTCTAAATGATAAAATGTCTTAGAGAATTCAACATAGTTGAACGTAAGATATTTTATCATTTAGAATATACTAGCATCACCATCATTCTCATCACCTACATCAAAAGAAGATAGATCACTAACATTGAAAGATAAACAAGAAAAGATGGAGTAGGAAAGAAATGAAAGAAATCGCCACACTCCACAAGAGAATGATAAGATCGAGGTAGAATCACCATAAGAGTAAGAGGCTCTTATAAGATTCAAATTTGGTTCAAATAAGAATCCTAGAGAGTATTTCTTTAAACTCACATAAAAAGTGTTTTCTTCAAAGTTGATAAAAGTCATACAAGTGAAAGGTATTTATAGTCTAGACAAAAGACTAAGGTGCACACAACTAATGACATGGTGCCTAAGGTAACAAATGTTTTGACACACATAAACTAAACTTAAATCCTAATTAAAAGTATGATTATTACATTCCAAAATTAAAAGTAAGTCTTAAGATAATTACATGACCAAAAGATTAGTACGATGTGGACCAATCTTGTCGAATGTCTTAAAGCTAAGAAATTTAATAATTTGTTACTCCAATTGTGCCTTTAGCTTCCTAGCCTTGTCTCTAGTTAGAGCTTCTTCCACTCTTAGATCTTGAAGCACTTTAGCCTTCATGTAGGGTTGGTCTTCATCATCTCCTCCCCCTTGAAGATAATTTATCCTCAAATCTAGCTCACCATCATTCTCATCACCTACATCAAAAGAAGATAGATCACTGACATTGAAAGTAGCATAAACATGATACTCACAAGGAAGTTCTAGCTTGTGTGCATTGTCATTGATCCGTTTCACACCTTGAAGGGACCATCACCCCTTGAAGGGATCCAAACGAAATCCATGGACAAATCAACCAAAGGAGACGAAGGAATAGGAAGAGAGGTATACAAACCATGAGGCGTGCCTTTAGATTTAAACTTCTTACAAACTATGCACCTAGAACAAAACTAAATGCACATCATGCTTCATCTTAGGCAAAAAAATAAAGTCCGTGCAACATGTTAAGAGTCTTATACTCCTAAAAATGACACATTAAACCTCTTTCATGCATCTCTAACAAGCAATTCCCTCAATGAACATTTAGGAATGCATAATTGATTGCCGTTGAACAAATAAGCATCATGTCTATAATAAGAGTCATGTGCGATAATCTCACAATCATGAAAAATTGAAGCAAAATCAACATCCGAGACATATAAATCTCTAATACGATCAAAAATACAATTGAATCAACAAAACATCAAACAAAGCATCAACAAAGCAATAGCGAAAAGAACTCTCAAACAAAAGAAGCAGTTATTTATTTATTGGACTGTACCTATTTATAACAGGAATTACGTTTTGCACCCATTGATTTGTTAGAAACACCCTCATTTTATTTGTTCTCTCTGGCTCCTTTTTTATCTTCCAGAAATTAATTTATGGAACAAAAATGTGATTAAGAGATGCAATATATGTGCCTCATGAATTCAATTTAAAATTTATTTTATATTTTTCTTTTCTGAACTTAAGTTCTAGAACACATAATTATATATTCAAAATAATTATTTTGAAATGCATATATTAGTATTTCAAATTCATGTTTCTGAAATTAAATATAAAATTCATTTGAGTGAAAAATTCAACCACATTTGTCGGTAAATGCTAACAACTATAAGTGGTTGAACTTAAGAGACCGTTTGTTATAGCTTATTTTAGAAAGAAAAAAAATCATTTTTTTAATAAAAATAATCACTTTTAAATGTTTTGCATTTGTTTGTTACAGATTTTTAAAATAATCATAATCTAAAAATAATTAGAAAACAACTAAAAATGAGAAGCTGCTAAGAGTAGCTTATTAAATAATAGATTTTTTTAAAAGGAGAGAGAAAATAAATGTTAAAAGGAAAAAGTTATTTTGTAATAAAAAAATTATTTTAACATGTTGTATCCAAACAAATTAAAAATTACTTTAGTGATTCTTACTATAATAAACAAACACAAAATAAATTCCACTTTTCTATAAAATCTATAAAGACTAATCTCTAAATTATTTTATATCAAAATCACTATTTTTTAATCCGTAACAAACGGACCCAAGTAAGTAGTTAGAAAATTTCAATTAATGGATTGTTTGGAAAAATCTTTGGAGCTTATTTTAGTTTGAAACAATATTTGGCAAGGCTATTTGACTTGGCGGCAATTAATCTCCATTGGAGAACTTATGGAGCATACAAGGTGAATTTTTTCCGCCTAATTAATTTTTTTCATACACAGAAATCATAAATCGAACCCCTAACCACTTACTTCTGGAAACCCAATCCTTTACCACTTACTAATTCATCTTTGATTTTTTGCTTAGATTTTACGCGTATATTTTGATGATAATGTAAAAATGGTTCAATATTTAAAGTACTTTCAAAAAATTAGTTAGAAAATACCATTTTTAAATAAAATAAAAAAGTGAATCTTTTTTATTGAAAAATAGGGTAATTAAAAAATAACTAAGAGAAAATTGCACTATTCTCTCCCATCCGGTGCTCAAAATTAGTCACCAATGATATTTAAAGTAAGGGTCATGCTAACTAGTGCCCCGGGGCACTAGTTAAGAAGACAAAAGAAGTAATTTTTAACATCACTTTTTTACTTTTTCAAACATTGACTGCACACATTTCAATGCATTTTTACTATTATAAGTATCCTTAACTAGTGTCCCGGGGGCACTAGTTAGCATTTTCCTTAAATATATAGAGATAATTTCATTTCCTAGAAGTTTTGTTCAAAGTCATTCTCATTTAAAAGACAAAAAGGAAATAAGACATAAGTGTAATTCAAACATTTCTTAGAGGATTCTTGGAGGAAGAGTAAAATAATTTATCTCATGTGAAATTCAACTCAACTCAACTATAGTGTTCATTGCCAAGAGGAAAATAAACACTCAAAACACATTGTTTGCACAAAACAACACATTCCATCTTTAAGTACATTTACCTTTTGACAAGTGCATACAAAAACTTTTGTATGAAAATTCTCATCCACCAAAGAAAGTTGAACCTATATATCATGCAATCTTTTTTTCTGCATTATTGTATAAGAGTAAAATCAAATTTAAATCCACTAATTTCTCTGCATATTGCAGAAAACATACAATGCATCTTTACTTTCTTTTCAACTTGGAGCTTTATAAGAATTGGAACATAAATAACATCTTACAAATGCATCAAGCACAACCTCTTTAGATGCTATAAGAGGCCGAAAGGTTCAGGCAGGTTCTCGAATCCATTATCAAATAATAAGGAGCCTTGATCAATTTTATCATCAGCACTATGTAGCCAGTTTGTATTCTTTAAATCTTCTTTAAGCAAGAGTGCATCGTAACGAGAACTCTCGTAGATGTCAATTTCACTCAGTTTTGCTGAGTATTGTCTTTCATCTATCTCTCTTCCTTTTATCATATTCCTATTGATACCATTTACCACATCAAAATGAGTTCCATTGTTTTTGTTTAGCAGGTTTCTGTTCACTTCGATAGATGTTGGCGGAGCATTTGAACCACGATGAGATTGGCTCTTGGGAGTGGAATTTCGAATACTTTGCGGAAAGAGTGTGGTGCTTGATAGTGCACGATTTCCTGAGCCGTTCCTTATATCCTGTTAAGCATAAATGTACATGGTAAATTAGGTTTGGAGGATACAACAAACTTGCTTGAAGCATGCATCTTCTCAAAGTAAGCTTAAGCAACCAAATGAATACGTTTTGAAGTGCAAAACAAGAAATATGACAAGCCTAATAGCGTAAGTTACTCCTTCTGTCTCTGATATTTGGTCCTTCAAAAGTTAGGTCATAGATGTTAAGAAACGATAAATTCATATAAGGTAGAAAGGGAAAAACATGCTTAATTGTATCCTGGTTTCCTAAAACAACCTAAGTAATAAGATTAGGGACGGAGGGAGTATAACTTTAATGGAAGATACATTAAGGCTCTGTTTGGTAAGGCAAGATTTTGAGCTTATAGCTTATAAGATCATATGACCAAAAAAACTGTTTGGTAAACGTTTTTTAAAAAGAGCTAATAGCTTATTTTACTAGCTTATAGCTTATTTTTCAAACGCTATTTCAAGTAGCTTATGAGCTTATAGCTTATCATTTTTTCTTCCAATTTTACCCCTACTATCTTACTTGAAAAAAATTAAATTTTAATTAAACATATATTTTTTTATGTCACTTCATACTTATAAGCTAGTTCAACCGCTAATTTTACCAAACACTACATATTCCATAAGCTAACTTATTCACTATAAGCTAAAAGCCAGCTTATAAGTTATTCGCTATAAGCTCATCCGCTATAAGCTAGCTTATTAGCTATCCGCTATTTTTAACCAAACAGAGCCTAACTATCATGGCTAAAATATGATGAGACCAGTCTAATTCATGAAGTATCACAGGGCGAATGATGAAACATGGCATAAATGACAAGGATTGTTATATCATTTAGAGCATGCATAAAATTTGAAACTGCTAAAAGTCGAGACTCGAGAGCCTAATCAATGAACTTTCATTGTTAATCAAGCAAGACTGGAAAAGTAGAGTATACAAACCATGTGCTTGATAGCCATATCCAAGGATTTCTTTGAGATAGTCCTCCCAAATCCAGAGTTGTCAGGTGCAGTGGTTGAGGCCTTAACCGATCTTCTTGCAACTACCTCGGGAGCATGTGACACTTTCCTCGGCTCAGGAACATCAGCATGATGGCCATTGGCAAAGCCACGACTTTTACTAACGGGTTCTGTCGATCTCCCCCTACTGACAATAGGAGATGAATGTCGCCTTGGCATATTACCTGACGCTTGGGGTTCAGTGTTATTTCCCTTCAAAGTGCCCGCACCAGGACGAGACCTGCCTGCAGAGAGTGGCCTATCAGGTAATGTTGTTCTAAGGTTTGGTGGTGTATCAAGAGGGAAATCAGGTGGAACAATTGGCTGTGGTGGGGCCCGGACTCGTGGACTTGGTGAGCTTGCCCGCGATGACGGTGCCGAACTACGTCCGTTCAATGAAGGACGTCCGGCTGAAATTGAAGAACTTATTGTAGACGAAGGTGATAAAGAAGGTATTGAACTCCTACGAGTGGGAGTAGAAGGACGGGACAATGACCGAGTTGATGGTGCAGATGGGGAATGCAAGTTTGCAGGAACCTGAGGCCTAGAACTAGGAGTGGATGGCCTTGAGCTTTGTGAAGTTGGTCTAGGTCTTTCCACAGTGGTGCTTGTGGAAACTGAACGTATTCTAGAGGGTGTCGAGGACCTTGATGCAGTTGCACGGGAGGTAGGAGTGGAAGGCCTTGCCGAAGATGATGTGCGGGTAACAGGAGAAGATGGCCTAATGTAAGATGAAACTGAGGCTGAGCTTGTGTTAAGGATGTTTGCAGAGTTGGATCTGTTTGAAGAATAGTTGTTGTTGGTGTACTGTGAGTGTGAAGTAGAGACCGAAGGACGAGTCACTGAACTGCTTCTTGCTGGTCTACTGGAGTGATTGTTGCTCTCAGATTGTGATACTGAAAGCTGAAAAAACATGATTAAGAAGTTAAACTTAACAGCACCTACAAAATCATTTTCAATAGGTCAATATATTAAGAATTAGTTCTCCAAGTAATTACTAAGCTCGAAGTTACTAATTGGCGAATAGCCATAGGCATATTGATCAGGGAAACCAACTAAGGAAACCGAAAATACATTTTCATTGCCATTTCTCTCATCGAAACAAATACATAAGCAGGGATACATATCGGTAACATATGCGGAAATTTTTTGTGGAAAGGTTAAATATAAACTATAAGAGGACCACACATACCCTTGAGGCCTTAGTAGTAGAAGTTGATCTACTCAAACTTCTTCTTGGAGGCGCCAAGGTTGATTGTGATTCACTTTCTGATGATGGAAAAACCGGGGTCCCCGGGGGAGTGAGAAGCCTAATAACATAAAACATGGATTATATTACAAACTATTCTACCAGTAGTTTTTATTTATTTATTTCATTTGTGTGTGTGCACGCACAAAATAAGTTATAAGTCGAACTATTCATAGTTACATTTCAATTTCATCACTTCAAATAGTAAGCCAACAACTAAAATACTGTAACCTAAATGTACTTGAATTGATTAAGAGTTCCAGATCTAGAAATTATCTAAAATGATACAATATTTTCTAAGGGAAACTGCTATTTCTTTCCCTCTTTCTTATTTTGGCGAAATTCAATCTCTACTAATAATAGATGATAATGAATTGAATGTAAATTGTAGCATACATACCAATCATAATCATGCTTTCCTCCTTCTACAGATGACAACATATCCTCAATCCCATTTCTAGCCGGTTTCGCCGCTCCAACTGAGAGTCTCCCCAATTTCACAGAAACTGAATCCACAAATAGCAATCACTTAATATCATAAAAAATAGAAACAAAACAAAAATTGCATAAACCAAAGACTAAAGCCTAATTAGTAAACATCCTTAACAAGACAAAATAGCTAAACTAAATGACTTCATCCCAAAAAACACAACTTTCACAATCAAGTAATCTCTTTATGAATAGCAATTATCCACACTCTAAAATACTATATAATAAATATAAAGCTACTTTTTTTCCTTCATTTGACATAACCAAACATAATTCAAATCATGGGCAAAACAATTTTTTGTCAGACTTTACTTACTTGTCTGAATTACGAGACAAAAACATGAAACAAAAACAAAAACAATAAAAAACATATTTTTTGAGAAATTAAGAATGAGATATTAAAAGGGGTGATGAATTACCATCAGAAGAGTCATCTGAAGAAGGTAAAGAGAGAGAACGACGGTTGTTAGAGAAGAGATCAAGAGAATTATCATCATGATTATTATTGTGGTTGGAAACAGCATTAGAATGATAGTTACTTCTTCTGTTATGGTTAATGGATCCATAAAGAGACTCTCTTCCATATCTACCATTCATCATGGTAAGTGATGGCAGTGTCACTAAAACAACAAGAACAAGAACAAGATCTAAGAGAGTTGAAAAAGTGGTGCAATGCAATATGTTTTTATTTAGTATTTAGATCTACACACATGGTTGCTTAGTTTGCTTGGTTGGTTATATGTTTCTTATAATCTACAAAATCATGTTTGATTATTTATGTTTTGTTTTATGCTTGTTGAGGTGGGAGTGTCAGAAACAATTAAATATGATGAGAGGGGATTGAGAGATTGTGATAGATTTATGGATACTCACATGGCATTTTTTTCTCTATTGGCCCACTTTTTTTTTTTTTTTTTGCTTATATACATCATCATAGATCAAGAAGAGATCTTTCTTTGTTTTCCACACTTGCTGCTCATGTGTGTCCCATTGGCACATGGCTTGTGATGGGGTGATGGGGTTCAACCTTCCTTTTTTTTTCTTCTCCTTTTTTTTTATCAAGAATTTTGGTTTTCACCATCGGTTGAATCTTGTTTGGAGGTCAGTTCTGACATTAAGTGGTTTCAGTTCTCTTCCGATCGCAGTTGCAGGGGATTGAACCATGATCCTTCCTACAAAATTTAGCATTAATCATCACTAAACCAACTAACGATTGATTTTCATCAAGAACTTAATGATATAGAAGTTTAATCATTTTTACCTTTAATTGTAGTTTTTTTTTTACAATTCTTCAATTGTAGTTTTAGTTTTTTATATTTGGTTCAATTGCAATTTTAACTTTAAGTTTTACAATTATAAAATTTTGGTTCATCAAGTTTCAATTGTTTGATTTTAACATAAAAAAAAAAAAAAATAGATTTGTACTATGTTCAATCATATTATTGGGGCTAAGAAAAGTTAACCATAAAACAAATAAAATATTAAGATATTATTGTAAATTTTGTGAAGAAAAAAAAAACATTACATTTAAAAGAAATATATACACATACAATGTAAAAAGACAATAGACGGAGATAGACATCGCTTGGCAGCAATCAGAGGAAGATTGGGCTATTTTGAATACGGATGGTGCGAGTCGAAGGAATGTGGCAGCTGGTTGCGGCGGATTACTTCGTAATTTAAATGGTCAATGGATAGGTGGATTCTCTCGTCATTTAGGAATGTGCAGTGCTTATCTCGCTGAGTTGTGGGATGTGATTGATGATCTTAGACTTGCGCGGGAACGTGGTATCACAAAGTTAAAGGTGCAAGTGGATTCTAGAGTTGTGGTCCAAACGCTAAATAGTTCTAAGAATGGTAGCATTGTTGGATGGAGGGTTCGTTTGGCCTATCTTATTTTTTAGCTTATGCAAACAGTTTATGCGATATAAATTAGATTTTATGTTATTTTATAAGTTCAAACTAGTGAAAATTGTATTTTTATAAACTATTTTATCCTAAACTACATTGACAAACTTATAATAATACATAAAAATTGCAAAAATTGTTTGCATAAGCTCAAAAATAAGCTAGGACAAACGAGCCAGGAGACTTATTCGAGAGTTTCGGAAGCTGCTTGCATTGGATTGGGAGATTAGAATTTGTCACACATATCATGAAGTAAATGCATCTGCAGATGAACTTGCTAATATGGGATGTGATCATGGACCGGAACTTCGTGTTTATGAACAATATCTGATTAGTTTGAATAATTTATTGTTTATGGATGTTATGGGGATAGCTACCCCTAGAGTCATCTCTATTTAAGTTTTTTTCCTTGGGTTGAGGCCCCTTTTGTATAAAAAAAAAAAGACAATAAATATAAGATATGAAATATTTGCATATATGCGTATATACACATGGTATTTTGTCAAACTGCTTAAGATCGGAACTTCTACAAAATAGGGGGTATAATCCCCATCATACATCGTTCTTGATCTGCTCCTTGAGAAACTTTCTCCAAATCTCCATTTGCACAAGGAAAAATTATTCATCCGCAAAATTTCGAATGGGACAATCTCTGTATAAATTTCCGATGCAAATTGACATTCATAGATGTCAATGTAGAATAAATTAATTTGTTTTTTTAATATCTTTAAATGAGTGAAACGATAATTTTATTTATATTTTAAAATATAGAATAAAAAAGTAGAAAATGGAAACATAATGAAAAAGACCCTAATCTTTTTGCTACTTGTCTCTTATGCTTATTTTAGTGTCTTTCTTATTTTTCAATTTACACTTCACTATCACTATGGTGTTTGTTTCTGCTTTGCACCGGTCATTGCTTGAGAGGAGAATCTTGTTATGCAAATGCAAATTGACAATTCCATGTTACCACAAAAGCAAACATTTCACATGATGGCTACTACAATTTTTTGCAAGGGTTTTAATACTATTGTATTGTTAAATACTAGTAATAAACTATACAAATTCTTATTAAAAATTATTATTTTCGAAGCAAAAGACACTTATTATTATTAGTATGATTGCTAATAAGTTAATGATCCATCCAAAAAATTTTCAAGTCCTTAATCCACAACCGACATTATATATTTTCGGTTTTTTCTAAGTGAGATAAGTTTTTTATAGAGTTGTCTCCGACTATTTGATGGTTCTGCTTGAATATTAAAAATGACATTTAATAAAGAATAAAAAAATTAATGATTAAAATTATTAGAACTAAAATCATTAAAAAAAAAAAAGGCATTGTAGAAATTTGAACCAAAAACTTTGCATTCAAAAATATTAGAAACTACCACTAATCTTTTTTTTTGTCAAGTAGCCTAGTGGCTAAAAAATCCACCTTAAAGGCGGGTTCGAACCCGGGCTCCTGCACATATAATGCGATGTATCTACCAATTGAGTCAAGTTCACGGAGACACTACCACTAATCTTTCTATTAATACATATTTAATATTTCCCAAATTTTTTTTTGGCAAAAATATTTCCCAACTATAATAATTAAAATAAATTTGTGCATTATGCACCATGAACTTTATCTATATTTTGTAATACGGCAAGACAATGATAATTTTGGCTTTAGTTGGTAGTATAGTGATAATAATTAGGAGACGATGGAGTGAGTGAGATAAAGGTACATAGATAGAATGAAATGAAAATTAACCTGCTCCTTTTTCTTTCTCCCAAATATTATTATTATTATTATAAGGTGCATTTTAAGAGACGTTGCAACTAACGTTGGCTCTAAGGCCATCAACCTAATCTTCCGTCCTTTTTTTCTGTGATGAGGTCAAAGAAAGAATAGAGTAACTTATTATTTTGTCACGTTATTCTTATGCCTGCCACAAGACATGGCAAAATAGATTAACAAGAATTTGTGCAAGTGATATCGGTCTTAAGGTTTTTTAAGTAAATGGTCGGAAATTTAATCTTGTGTATAAAAAAAATGATCCGGTTGAATATTAGAAGAGAAGAGCTTACTTTATATTTTTATAGATTCTCTAATATTACTTAAGTGGTGGAAGTTATGAAGCCCGGATACGTGACACGATATCGATACGGCGATACGGAAATTTTTTTAAAATTCCTGATACGATACGGTCGCGATACGTTGTTTAAAAATAAACTTAAAATTAAATATACAAATACACAATATATAAACATAACAAAAATCAAGAAATATAATAAATTAACATTCAAATTATTCAAACTGAGCAAACAAGTGACAATTACATATCTCAAGTTAATTAAGTACTATCCAAAAAAGATAATTATTACTATTCAAAAAACAAAACATCATCGATACCATCCAAAAAACACATGGTTGTCAATCCATAAAGAACATCATACTCTAACATTCACTATTTAAGAGGAAACACAAATTGTATCAATCTCATCTCCTCCATTTCTATCATAAAAAAACATTATTTTCCCGATACTTCTTTGATACGTGTACCGAAGAAGTATCCGACACGTATCGGTAATTCTTTTTTTTTTATAAATAATTTTAATTATCTGATACTCTCCGATACGAGTATCGAAGAGTATCAAACAAGTATCGGTATCGGACACGTATCGGACACGATACTTCATCATTTTTGAAGTATCGGGGCTTCATAGGGTGGAACTCATTTGTAGGATGTCTGTTACTTACTAGCGGATTATAGTAGTATAATGCAAAAATTATAGTGAGGTAGAATGTAAAAAACATGACAAATGTATTACAATATATTTGTTAGACATAAAAATTATATATATTGGTTGATTGGTCTTGAGCGCTTGCTCAAAGAAAAGTTACATAAGTTTCATAATTCTACCCTAACAACATCCCTAACGTTCGGGATGCCACTTCTAACATCCATTTGAACCCTTTTAGCCTTTGACAACTGCAGCAGCACACCATGGATATTTTTTTTTTTTAGAAGATATGATTACTTCGGTGCCACTTCTTGCTTCAAATGGCAGGGATCTTTCTGCTAATCATATCGTATCTAATTTGGACACAAAAGTCCCGTGTTGATGAGTATAATGATCTCAAACATCCTCTTTAAAGGGGGCCGAAGGGATTACTATGTCTAACCAACAACGAACTTTGCGGCCGTTTACATACAAAATAACAAAATCTAAATAAACTAACATTACTAAAAAAAAGAAATAGAAGAAGAGAAGGAGAGGTGTGAAACCTAAGGAGGCTGAAGGCCTTCATTTATAACAATTTTGGCTGCACCGATGGTCAATTAAAATTGGTCACTTGGCAAACATTTGACTGGTGCAGGAGACTTGACCATCGGTTGCTCCGCTACTTAAGTAGCAAATGACACTGGCAAAATTTCTCAAAAATTACCCATGCTTACAAGGTAGCGGAGGTATAAAATAGGAAAAGCTTAGGTTGCGCGAGAAATTAGTAGGATGGTAAAATTAAATCTTAAAAGTATTAGATTAAATAAATGGATCAC
The DNA here is from genome assembly GCA_954870985.1 of Trifolium fragiferum. NCBI lineage: Eukaryota > Viridiplantae > Streptophyta > Magnoliopsida > Fabales > Fabaceae > Trifolium > Trifolium fragiferum. Next base: position 21,383,639 of record OX940793.1, read on the forward strand.
ATCTAAAAAGGTCTGATTTGATATGGGGTTCTTCAGCCTAGATCCTGTTTGTTGATGATAATTTCCCTCAATTTTATTTTTTTTATTGATAGTGTAAACAAGGTCGGAGCGCGGACCAACAGAGACCATGGTCACTCTCTCCCCGCCACACTTCTTTCAAATTTTTAATACTAATATACTATTATTTTCATTTGATATATTGTATAATGTGTCTTATTTACTCGATATATTAGACTTTAAACAGACAAGTCTTTCCTAATAAAGTCTTTTAACCAAGTAAGATATAAAACAAGGCTAATGCTACGGTGGACCACCTTCACAAGTGGTCCACCGACATAAAAATTGAAGCACACCATTGCCACGTGTCCATTTTTAACAAAATAAAAGATATAAAAATATTCGTGAGAGTTGAAACTATGAAACTCACGGATCGCCTTTCTCTGCCTTTTACGCGGGAAAGGCAGGTGACTTTGGGTCAATTCTGTATGTTCGATCAATCGTATGTAGTATATTATGCCACGTGTCTTACTTTTAATTTACTTTTTTTTTATGTTAAAAAATATCTAAAGGCAGAGAAAAAATAAACAAAGAAGAAATCTCTCCGTCACAGAGAGCAGGGACGGATCTAGACATAAAATTCTGGTGTGGCCAAAATTTTAAAAAAACAATAAATTATATTATATTAAAAAAAATATTATTAAATGTAATACATTAATTACAATGAAACTGTCCACTATTAATTATTTGAAAATGAGCTAAAATAATATCATTATCAATTATTCCAAAAACATCTCTTTCTGTATAAGTTACAAGACGATATTTTAACCAATGATCTCTCATTTTGTTACATAGCGGATCCTTCACTAAATTCAAAGTTGAAAAAACACATTTTACGCTTGCAATTGCTACCGACAAGACTAAAACTAACTTCAAGACTAAGGTATTGTTTGACTTGGCTTTTTTAGATCTTGCAAGTTATTTAAAAGCTAAAAGTGTAAATAAAAGCTTCTTTTAAAAAAAACTAACTAAATTTATTTGATAATTATTGTTTTTAGCTTAAAAATCATTTATCTATGTATTTTCTTCATAAAAATTAAGCAATTTTTTTCTAACAAGAACTTATTATAAATTTGTTTGGCCAAACTTCTTTTTTTATTGGGTAAAATAAATTTGAAATAATCTAGGACAAACGGTATCTAAGGTATCGTTTAACCTGACTTTTTTAGGTCTTAGAAACTATATGAAAGATAAATGAAAATAATAGCTTTTAGAAAGAAAAAAGTCAAAATTGTTTCGTAATTATTGTTTTTATTAACTTCAAAAGTCTTTTATTTATGTATTTTACTCATAAAAATTAAGTAAATTTTTTCTATCAATAACTTATTAAAAATCTATTTGACCTAAACTTGAAATAAATTAAAATAAATGATACTTAAATATATATATTTTTATTATAAAAAAAATAATCTTAAAAACCAGTGTGGCCAAGGCCACACTTGGCCACAACATGTATCCGTCCCTGACAGAGAGCTGTCAAAACGGGCGGCCCGGCCCGTTTGGCAGAGAAAAAATAAACAAAGAAGAAATCCCTCCGTCACAGAGAGCTGTCAAAACGGGCGGGCCGGCACGGGCCGATCGGGCTTCGTCAGGCCGGGTCAAAAAAAGGCCGGATGAAAAATGGGCCATAAAATAGAGCTCGAGCCCGGTACGGGCCGTCGGGCTTTCGGGCCGGCCCGGTTTTTCATATTTTTTTTAAAATAAATTGTTTTCTAGCAAAAAAACATATATTTATATTATACAAAATATATAGGATTAATAATTCTTGGGTGCCTTAATTTTAATCATCCGTTACTCTCACAAGTTTCTCGCGCGCCCTATTTTTACTCATTCGCTACTTAGAAGTTTCTCACGTGCCCTAATTATACTCATCCTTTACCTACGAGTTTCTCGCGCGCCATAGTTTTACTCATTCGCTACTTAGAAGTTTCTCGCGCGCCCTATTTTTACTCATCCGCTACCTATGAGTTTCTCGCTCGCCCTATTTTTAATCATCTGCTACTTAAATAGTAAAAATGATAAATTTAATTATATTTGAGAAACTCGTAGATGAATAAAAAACTCTTGTAATACAAATTAAGTTCAAATCATCTAAAAAAATACTTATATTTATTTTTAATTTTTTATTATAATTTCATCGGGCTTTTCGGACGGCCCGCGGTCCATTCGGGCCGGCCCGTATTTTATCGGGTTTTTTCGGACCGGGCTAAAAAAAGACCCGGATAAATTTTATGCAACAATTTTACGGCCCGAGCCCGGGAAAATTTCGGGCTATTCGGACCGGCCCATTTGGCCCGCCCCATTTTGACAGCTCTTCACAGGTCTCCTTTCGGTTTGCTTTCCACCGCCGCCTTGTCTCGCTTCATCCATCGTTGTTTCGCCGGAATCGTCCCATCGATACTGATCTGCGCTTCGTCGATGTTGATAATCACCCCGTCGAAATCGCAGAGACGCCGGTTGAATACGTCACTGCACGCCGAAGTTACAGATCTGCAACTCTTTGTCTCTCTTGATTCTGTTACAAATTTTTAACTCCTATTGAAATGTAAAGCCACAAAATTTGCAACTTTTTTGGATTGATTATTATTATTATTGCTCATGGGTTTTCCCTAATTCTCCATTGTTACTTGCTTGAGCTTTGAACAGTGTTTCTATCTTCAATCCTGTGGTGGTCGGTGCACGACGGAGCGACGAGAGTTTGGTCCGTTGCTGCTGCTGCTGATTCATGTTGAAACGTAATGGAAAGAAGGAGAAGAACAATATCTTGTTGCTGATACACGCTAACATTGATACACGTGGCATAATCTAGTACACATGATTGATCTGACGGATAAGAGAGATCCAAAGTTACCCTGACTTTCCCGCGTTAAAGTCAGAAAATCCGGATCCTGAAACTCACTCATCCATCCGCCTCCACCCCGGCTGCTCCGACCACTGTTGCTCCGCCTTGAGAGAATGGTTTCATCTTTGATTTCTCGTGCTTCACGGAGGTTTATCAAACCTACTTTCCTTTCTTCTAGCTTCTCCTCTTCCATTTTCAATCCCTTGATTTCCTCTCACCGAAACCCGGCTCAAAATATTTCAATCACTTCATTCAACCCAACCCACATTGGGATTTATGATCTTCAGTTCTGTAAAAGTGTTGGGTCACTCTCAAATTTTCAACTTGTTGTGCATATTTCAACATCACCTTTGAGATTAGAACAGGATAAGGAAAACAAGAATCAGAGTAGTGGCAGTAGCAGTAATGTGAGTATTGGAGGGAGTGTCTCTTGGATTGATTTGTACTTGCATAGGTCAGTTCAGCCTTATGCTCGCCTTGCTCGCCTCGATAAACCGATTGGAACATGGTTGCTTCTATGGCCTTGTGTGTGGTAAGAGTTTTTGTTTAATTATATTATGGTTAAAATGTTTTCACTGTGACAAGAACATAGATAGATTAGTAGTTGTAGTTTTATTGATATGGAATTGATTAGTGATTTGAAATATTTTAGATAGTAGATATGGTCATATGGTTACACTTTTGAAATTGGTAATGAGAAGTTAAAAGCAATAACTAGTGGAGTAACCTGCCCTGGGACTCGGAGGGGGTCGACTTGGTGATCCCAGGGTCGACCTTTACTTGGTCCCCAAGCGAGCGGACATTAGTGTTAAGTTGTCGGCGTGGGGACACTCTTGTCTTTGGGTAGCCAGCATTGGTTCTGAATTTAAAAAAGAAAAGAAAAAGAAGCTACATAGTGACAAAAATAGGTCTCTTTATTCTGTCAGCATGGTGCTAGATTCTAAGTTTGTTTTCTTTTTCCATGCGATATAGGTCAATAACCTTGGCTGCACCCCCGGGGGATCTTCCTGATTTGAAAATGTTGGCTCTGTTTGGATGTGGGGCTTTTCTTTTGAGAGGTGCTGGGTGTACTATTAATGACCTTATTGATCGGGATATTGATACAAAGGTAAATGTCATTTGGCAATACGAGTTACCAAGATAGCATTTTTCTGTTGTAAACTGTCGTGTGTATGTGGAGGTTTGGGATTGCAGTTAAGTCATGCCAAGTCTAGTGCTTTAACATTTAATGTGGCCTGTAAATTCGTCTTTACTTTATATAACTTGTAATGTAAGCTTCTTTTTCTTCTTGCTTAGTGCGCTTCAAATATTGTTAAATTATCAATTTACCAGTGTCAAACTTATCTATTTTTTCAACATTCATAGAGCCTAATAGAAATTAGGTTTTTCTAACACACCATGAAAAATATTGCAAGAATTAGTACCATTTAAGTATGGCTAATAGCTACTAAATATGATGAAGGCCAAGTATTAGTCTAACTAAACATTTCCCACCCATTGGCATAGCATTAGAGACTTTTGTTGCTGTCTTTTTTGTGTTTACTGTTATTATTCCTATGATGTCACATTGTGAGTTTGTTTAAATAGAAACACTTTGTGTTTGTTGAGCAGATGATTGCTGCATGTTTTTCCCATTTTTTTATGCGATCTTACATTTCAAGTTCTGACTTTTTTTTTTTTTTTTTTTTTTCTATATAATCTAATATTGCAGGTAGAACGTACAAAATTGAGACCTGTGGCAAGTGGTATTTTGACACCGTTTCAAGGACTTTCTTTTCTTGGATTTCAACTGCTTTTGGGTCTTGGTATTCTTCTACAACTGAACAATTATAGGTTAGTGTTAATTTTTTCTGCCAAGAACTATGGTTAATGTCTACCTGTGTTATGTTGGGGATTTAGACTGTTAAATTTACACTATCTCAATCAGTTATTAAACATGGTGCATGTATTATCTGTGTTCTATGTCCTTCACTATGGTAGTGTGGCCCTGATTGGCAAAGCTGAAAGCTCCAAATCCTTTTTTTTTTTTTTTATGATTAAGTTGTTTGATAAGAAAGCACTTTATGTGGGAAACAAGGAGAATATAACATTGCTATATACCTTGCAAAACACTGTTTTGTTCAGCACAAAGATTGGTCCGTTTTGTTTAACAAGTTTTTCTGCAAAAGGCTCGCAAGTGTCATCATCCATATATACTTGTCTATACGTGTTATCATTATTTCACATGCAAGCATAATTAAATCAAAGTAAAGTGCAAAATGCATTTCTGCTCATGCATTCATTAATATTATTTGGTTTGTCTTTTTGGCAGCCGTGTTTTGGGTGCCTCATCCTTGTTGCTTGTCTTCTCATATCCCTTGATGAAGAGGTTTACATTTTGGGTAATGATTTTTCTCATTTCTAATTTCTTCTGGAAAATTTTATTTATCTTCTTATTTCTTAATTATTATCTTTGATATATGATCTCATTTATACGTGCTCTCCTGCTATATTGGTTAGCCTCAAGCATTTCTTGGCCTGACCTTTAATTGGGGGGCTCTGTTGGGATGGGCAGCAGTTAAAGGAAATCTGGATCCATCTATTGTGCTGCCACTCTATGCCTCTGGAATTTGTTGGACTCTTGTTTATGACACTATCTACGCACATCAGGTAAAAACAGTACAGTTTCTTGGAAGACATTATTCCTATGCTTTACTTCTCTGTCCTGCCTTTTAATTTCGTCAAGTTTTTTTTTTTTTTGGAAATGCTTATTGCTTCATGATCTGCACTGATTATGTGAAATAAGAATAGGTCTATGTTTATGAGTTTTTTTGCTTTTGTTCCGTCACTTTTCCTGCTATTGGCCATATTACGCTCTCCTTTAGATATGGGGTGTGTAAAAGTGATGGTGTAATTTTAATTTCAACCATGTTCAGATGATATCAGTCTCTCTAACAGTTTAGGTGTTGTACAAAAATGAAGACAACAAGACTGCTTAGTTTCCTCTACAAAATTCTTTTGGTTAAAGCAACTTAATCAAATTCTTATGCATTCAGGATAAAGAAGATGACTTGAAAGTGGGAGTTAAATCAACAGCTTTACGCTTCGGTGATTCAACTAAGGAGTGGCTTACTGGGTTTGGGATTGCAAGCCTTAGTGGTCTTGCTCTCAGTGGATTTAATGCTGAACTAGGTATTTATTTATCAACGTTATTCTGCTCTTTTTTTTACGAGGTTAAATAATTGTTTTCTGTGTCCTGATTTATATGATTGGAGCAGGGTGGCCATATTATGCATTTCTGGGAGTTGCCTCTGGACATTTAGGCTGGCAAATATGGACAGTTGACCTTTCTTCTCGTTCTGATTGCAATAGGAAGTAAGTTTAAGATTTAAGATATTTGCACAAAGTTATGATTTAACTATCCTAAATTCCATCTTTTGAAAGGTTCTAAAATATTTATTTTATTGGCTGGAACATTATTTAGTTATCCTTCAGTATATTTTTATTTAATGGTCAATACCACAGAAAAGAAATTCTGAATTTTGTCATAAACATTTTTCGAATTCCATTTGAAATTTTTTCAAAGATTAAATTTATAGATTCGCTATTTGCTACAAACACTAGATGACATGCTTACTGTTTTATATCCTCAACTTTTCTGTTAATTACTTATAAAACCCCCTCCATAATTCAGTGACCGATCAATTTTTCTGTTAATTACTTTTCAAGTGTTTATTGATGGATTGCACTGTGTTGCAAAATTTCTGATGTATTTAAATTAGCTTATGATATTCAGTTCTCCTTTAGATATGGGGTAACTGTTAATGTTTCATTCAGTTCTCCAATTATTTTTTAACCGAATCAGTTCTCCGTTATAACTACGACATGACCATTTTAAAAAAATAAAAATGACCTGACCTTGTTTCTTTTCCCCTCCTTCAGATTTGTATCAAATAAGTGGTATGGAGCTATCATATTTGGTGGAATCCTAGCTGGAAGACTATCATCATAGGGTAAAGTTTGGCCTCATATCTATATATAGTAATAACAATTTTCAATCTGACAATCCCATGACATGTCTGATAACACCTTTGTATTCTTCCTTATGTTTATATCTTGTATAGAACATGCTTCTGGAGAAAAATTTTATAATATTAAATGTTGAAACATTTTCTTCCTTTTGTTTTGTGAAAGGAATGGAATAGTTTTTTGATAGAAACCGGCACTAAAGGGGAACAGATTGCACAATACGAATACTTTATTGATAATAATTCTGGAGATGATTGTAAACCAGAATATTACACATAGACACATTACATTACAATAATTATAGGAAATAGTCTTGGATAACAAGACATAGATACACCTTTATGTCAAAAAAAAAAAAAGACATAGATACACCAAGATTCGAGAGCTTGACCTCTCCCCTTCCCAAATATTCAAGAGTTGGGTCTCTCCCACTAACCAACCACTTAATAACTTTCTCATAACCCTATTTTGTCTGACCCCTTTCCTATTTACTCTTCTTACAATAGAAAATACACACACTAGATGATACCTGCTAATTAATAATTACTAACTGCCCAAAATAACTGCCAATTGATATATAACATTTTTCTCTAAATTACTACATTCATTAGTTTTATCAATTCCAGTTTCATTAAAATCATTGAAAAATGGTTGAATCGGAAAAATCATGAGCTTCTGGTCATTATATGAGATGCTGGTAACTCACTCTTTGATGCACTTCTTTTTGAGTAAATTTATGTAGGTCCATCTCACTGAATAACTTGATCCCACTTTGTGTTTTGTGACCTCCCCCGCGTCATGTTTATAAGCGTAAAGTATTCACAAATTTTTGGTCCAAAATATAAGCAATTTATGACTAACTTTTATTGCTATTATTTTCATTCATTCATATTACCCTTTATTTAATTAAAGTTTTATTTTCGAATACCCTTCAACATTAAATATATCATTAAGGTCTTTTTGAGAAGGCTCTTAATTTTTTATTACATCAAGAATATTAATTGTACTTAACTAGATTTCATAATCAGTATAAAGTTAGTTACTTTTGTTTATAATCGAGACTGAAGGGAGTACATTATTTTACTCAATAATGGGGAGGGTCCCTTGGAAACGGTGTGCCTGTATGTTGTTTGTATTTCTGTAATTATATTGGACTTGAGGGTAACCGAACAATGACAATTTGTTATTAGGTTCAACGAGTTAAGTGACTTGATTAGATAGTTATTCACTATTTTCTTCTAATGCCAACATCTGAATGGCGTTCTATTAATATGCAGATGCCACTGCTAGCTCCCACATAAATGAGTTAAAAGAAGTAAAGGATTTTTTGATAGCACGTGAAACCTGGACATTGTAGCTCCGTAATCTTGAGGTGAGACCAAGAAATTGATTCTTAAGAGACTTTCACAGTTTGAGTTACGGGAACTACCATTTGAAGTTCCAAGTTTAAAGCTGAGTGATTGGTGTTAATGCCAAGGTGCAGTAACTACCATTTGAAGTTCCAAGTTTAAAGCTGAGTGATTGGTGTTAATACACTCATGTATGTATTGATGAGTGATGGTGTTAGTCCGCTCATGTTTGGATAAGTGAAAGGGTATCATATTGTTATATGATGACTTTCATCGATGATTATAGGAAGTAGATGAGTGGTATTTATCTTGAAAGAAAAATTAGAAACAATGAAAAACTTGAAACACAAACATTTCAAGAACAATTTTGAATACTGAAATCGTAATATAGATCTATTTTCTTGCATTGACGATAGAAATAGTTCACACCTCAAGAATTCTGCTACTATGTAGAGTTACGTATTTAGAAATTTTAACATGTCTATGAATTTTATTTTCCTTAGATAGAACATGCCCCAACATTACCAAACAGATTTGTGAAGCATGTTGCATGCCGATAATGTGCCAATGAGATTTGGCAGAATGGACAAATATAATTATTGATCTCATCATTTGGCTTCCGCAACTCAAACTAGGATTTATATTACCACATGAGAATTGAGAAGTTACTATGTAAACTTAAAAGCATGGTGAGCCATTTCCGAGTATTTTGTACCATGTGTTACATTTATCCTTTCCAAGCAATTTAGGGAACAAGTTTGATAAGTACATTGTGAGGACACCAAGAGAAAGGAATGACGGTGTTGCGTCCCTGCAACAAGGTCTCCACATCGTGGAATGTGGTGTTTGACGAAGCTTCCTCTTTGGCCACTGCAACAACCAGTGTCACAGTGTAAGACAGCTTAGCAGATGCAATCGTTGTATATTGCAGGGCCTATGAAGAGTGGTAACATTCAAGTTGCAACTGTGAAACTAAGGGCCAAAGAATGAAGAGAAACATTTGACCAACTCATTTACACGTTGTGATCACCTGAAAAGGTAGAAATAGAGGGTGCTGCTATAAAAGCATCTAACTAAGAAGAACAATATCTATGAGAGAGAATATCTCCTACTCCTACCATTTTTTCCTTCTGTTCCCCGGGACTTCCTACTCGATTTCTGGCGCTTTACTCCACCTTGACCGCTAAAATTTGTGATTCTTCCTATCCCCTTAGAAAGTGAGGTAAAAAAAGTTTTCCCATTTCCTGCCTTATCAATCATGCCTTGTTTCATGAACAATTGGTCCTTTTCCAACTCACTCAGCCTCACCCTCAATCTTGAAATCTCCAGCTTCAGTTCTCGATTCTCTCTCCGCAGAGATGCATAGTTATCCCTAGGGGACATGGCTGCACTTGGAACACCACTACTTATTCTCTGTGATAGCAGCACATCTCCCGAACTTCCTGACATGGCATTTTTCAAGCGCAACTGCTCAAAATACAAAACTTGTACCACCATCTGCAGCGGAAGCCTATCATTCTGGGCAGCATGGTTGCATGCTTCTTGAGACAGCTTTTGACAGTCTATAAACTTGAAAAGTTTCTTGCATTCTTGTTCTGTTAATGCTGTATGGGCCTGAACAGAGGAAAAAAAGGGGTGCATTGTCAACATAAAGTAGGAAAAGTGAATAACAAACAGAAACGACTGATTAGTTTTGCGAGTATAACTGTTGCATGATTGAGAATGTGGTTTGAATATGCAGTGCCTAAATATTGGAATCAGAAAACAATCTTCTCTATAAGACTATAAGCAAAGCAAATTTACCTTCACATAAATGTCGATGGCTCTATAAAGGCCATCGTCGATGACACGAGCATAATCAGGAAGTATCTCAATCAAAGCAATGAATTTCTGTAGACTTAAGCAAGGATCAGGTGCAATTTCTGCCAAAAAAGCATCAATAAGTTGGCCTACTTTTAGCAGAGAACCATGTCCAGTAGAACCAACCCCGTCGGATTCATATCCATAGTCTTCCGTTTCTTCCTCTTCAATTCGCTGCAAGAAATTCACCAGTAACCTGTGAACTGTATCCACATCAAACAAGGAGTCTCCACTCTGAAGAGATGGTATAAGAAGATCATCTAATGAAACCATCTCCAACCTTAATGATATCCTTCTTTCAAGCTCAAGCCTACATGGAATTGTGGCACCTAACATGATAGCCATCTTTAACATGCCAAACAAGAAAGTCAAGGGAATGATGGAAGAGCTTTTGTCTGTTGGCATGAGACTAACAATAGTTTCGACGATTGTCCTCTGATCTTTTTCTTTAGTGGTTGGACTTGAATTTGTCCTTGATTGATTCCAGATTTGACACTTCCCAATACCCTTCAGTGATGTTTGAGCATAATGCATCAGTGAAGCAATAATGTTGTCTGATCTAATCCCCATTCTTCCCATGGTACATATAACTCTCTGGTAGAAATCGAAACGCAGTACTGAGAGATCTTCAATCCACCATGCCACACACTCATCCTTTAGTTCCTTAGATTCACCATCACAGTCTAATTTAGATAAACCAGAAACTAGTTGCTCTTTGCAAGCATTCATTGCAATAGCTTCTACGCACCCTTTCGAGATTTCTATTTCCTCCACTATATTTAGAGGTAACATCTCACATGTAGATAGAACTTCCACTGACCTATGAAGATTTTCAAAGACAATCTCATTCAGATAAATATCTGTTCTTGACATGAGGTTTTGCTCCCGGTACTCTTCTGTCATTTCAAGGTACGCAGCTGCACAATGCAGTCTGGCAACATTAAACGTCGTAATCTCAAAATTCATCCCATAGCAAAACTTCATGGCAAGTTCAAATGTCTGGTGTCCTCCTGGAAAATTGAGGAGCTCCAAATTTGAAACATTTGAACCCTTGTTGGCTTCAGCAACCATCTTTCGGATCTTCCCACTTAGGGTAACCAAGGGAAACTACATGAACCACACAACAAATTAGCTTTTAGTACATTTTGAGTTCAAAATAACTTTTTGTTTCTTAAAAACAATTATGACAGTATCTGAATAGTCATGATTTTTTTTCTTCAGTTGATTAGTACATAAAAAATTTGAGAAATCCAAAGCCATAATAACCAAGTTTACCATTTAAAACTTACAAATCAATATGACTAATACAAAAAGCTTAGAAATGATGAAATATTTACCTTATGCAGCAGAAATGACTCCCCATCAACCACAATTGTAATGTCACCAGCAACATCAGCAAAAATCCTGCCATGAAGAAGAAAAATCTAACTTCAAAATAGGCACAAAAGCCCTTCATGAAAACAACAAACATTCAAAAATCCCCTCCATCCTCTTAGTCCTACCCAAACCAAAACACCTTAAGAATGATATGAAAGAGTTTAACAGCATTCACAAAGTAAAACCTCAAGAACAAGAATTTTGATAATCTCTACCTCAGAAGCTCCAAATATCTCAGAGTAAAACATGTGTTACTTAGATATTAAGTATTCACTTCAAGATTTATATGCATAGCTAACCAAGTTTTGAAATGAAGTAAACACAAATAGACTCATTCAAGACACATAATATAGTCAAAAAGAACTAATAAGCAAAAAGAAAAACAAGGGTAACTGAGCCTTAATGCAGAAGTATACCTAGTAGTGTAAGAGTTACAAAATTTAGGAGTAGTAGAAGAGTGCTTAGAAGAAGAGATGGAGTTTTCAGAAACCATTTTTTTCCTTTCTTTCTTTCTATCAGTTAGAAAGAGTGAGAAGAAAATAAATTATTAGAGAAAAGGAAGCTCCTCCTCCTTGTGCTTGAGTTGTGTCTGCATGTGGATGTTTAATGTTTCAGCAACAGAAACACAAACTGTTACCTATAGCTATAGATGATTATACTATCATCCAATAATGTGTACGGTTATTGCAGGTTCAAAGAATATTTTGAAGTAAACACCCCAAAAGACCCTCAAAATAGCAATCAATTATTCACAAATGCCATAGCAATAGCAATACAACTTTTTCTTTTCATTTTTCATAGCATAACATGGCATGTATGTATGTGTAGTCTTCTTTTGCTTTTTGGCTGCTTTTGTTTCTGGCCTTTATTATATCATTTTTATAAATATAATAATACTTTTATAGTATATAGTATATGCTTCATATTCAAACGTGATTATATATAACAAAGTGGCACTGTTGGTCTTTTTTGGACGTTATAAAAGACTGATTAGTGCAAATGTGGAATGGTAAAATTTGGAAATAGGAGTGTGCATGCATGATTAGGCTTTGTTGGGTTTGGATTTTGAAATGAGCAAAACCAAATGGTGGAATTATGGCTTCAATAATGCCAAAACAGTTACATTACACAATAGCATGATTTGTTAATTTAAGAATTATATATGGGAGTTACAAATTCAAGGTTGAAACATGAGTCTCTCTCTTTTACTACCATGCGTGGTTTGAAAAAGAAATAGTAGTATAGTTAATTCAAAAATTTAACTACTAATGTCCAAAGTTTTTCTTAAAATAAAATGATCTAATCCAAATGCAGAAACTAGCTGGCAGTGGTGTTGATTTGGTGAATGGAAGGGTCAATGAATGTTTGTTGTGTTGGAGTTGGGGCCTAGAAAAGGAAAAGAGATGGTTCAAAAAAGAAAAAGTGGTCTAAGGACATTTATCTGACATGGAGTGTTGGTGATACTGAGTTTACACGGAACTCAATAAAGGGACATGTAATTATTAGAGACACCACCACTGCACACTCCCTCTCCTATGCCTTCTTCTTATGCCTTTTCCAATCTATTTTATGCAGCTCTGGTTTCAATTATGAAGCGATCAGAATTGATTCCGGAAATGTATAATTGATTCTGATTTATTTAATTTTTCAAAAGTATAATTGATTATGCTTTTAGAATTAATTTTATTTGAAGTTAGAAATCGTAGCTTCTGATCTTAAAATTAATTTTTACATTCAAATTTTTTGTTCGGTTCACTTTTACACGAATATATCAAAATAGAAATCATTTTAACTCAAAATTAATTTTAATCAAAATCAATTTTACAGAATCAATTCTTCTTATCATCGTAGAACCAAACACACACTTTATCTTTTTCTTGTGTTTGATACTTCCTCTAAACAATGAATTTGGGTTTGCACCATCTGTAAGTGTGTTTGGTTTTATAGAAAGAAGGTGAACGGAAAGAAAATCATGGAAATTGATGTATGAATTTGGATTAAAGTTAATCCAACTTCATCTATCAATTTCCATAATTTTATTTCCTCCGACATTCCTTTCTTCAAACCAAACAAAACCTTTACGTAGAATTTAATAAATTTGTCAGAAGAACTTGAGTTCAATTATTAGGTGAAACCGTTTTCGGTAAAATTTTCTTTTTCTAATAGTATTTTTTCTTAATGAATTGATTTAAGCGGTTAGAGTATTGAACTCCTTAAACAAAGTGGTTAAGGGTTCGATCTCTAACTCTTGAATGAAGAAAAATCGATTGGAATGAGAGAAATATATATTGTGTTACATAGGTTTTTCGGAGGAGAACCCAAATTGATTCGTGTGAAAATTATTTTTATTTTGTCAAACTTTATTTATCTCCTCACTAAATTATGAATTATCAGAGGTCACTCTCATAAGAATTTGAAGGTTAGCAAGAAAAAAATAGTATTTTTTTTTTTAATCGGAAGAAAAAAATAGTATTATTATTAGTTCAATTCAAATTTTTTCCATTTTCAGTTATATATATATATCAAGATGACCCAAGTTCAAAAACAAAAGAAAGTACATCTTAATCAAATGAGTAGACTCAGAGTATCAGCTAACAATAAATGTTTAATTCAAGTAAGAAAAATATAATAATTTAATCAACGACCCACATCCATCACAAATCATATTGGTCAAAATATCCGCACATTTATTTGTCTCTCGATAGGAGTGATAAACTTTAACCTCCCGCCCATCTCTATTAACAAATGCGTTAGTTGCAAAAGTCTGACGCTACCCACTACCTTTTGATTTAAAGAGTTTTGAGAACCATAATAGTCATCTTCAATCTCAACCAACTTTAAACCTTCAAGTACTCTTAATAGTTCGACTAACGTAAACACTCGACCAAAAAAAACCCGCAAATCCATTCTTCATTTCATGCTTGCAAAAGGCCTTTACATCATCCTTTTTGAATATAAACACCCATATTTTTTTCTACTGTGTTCTAGCCCCTTTTATCTATAAATGAAACCCTACATTTTTTTTATAGTAAAAGTTAAAACTCTATTTTTTTTTGTCAAAGTAATAAGTTATGGAAAATTTGCTTCCTCCCCCCACATTTATTTTCTCTCTCGAAAATTTCATTTTTGCTCTTGAATAAAAATTTTGAAACGCGTTTTTTCAAATTTTCCTAGTCCAAATTCAGAAAACATGTTTCGAATTTTTATTCAAGAGCAAAAATAGAATTTCCGATGGAAAAAAAGAAACGGCAGAAGAGAAACCTTCATAAGTTATGGGTCAATGCTTCAATACCTTTGCAAAACGGGCCAGCCCAAAAAAAAGGAAACCCGGTTTAGGAGGCAATGGCAAAAAAGGAAAAAAAAAAAAAAAAAAAAAGGACATTGATTTCATGCATCATCATCAGTGTTTGGTTTTGAGACAGTCACATAATCATCATCCAATCCAATTATCCAATCCAATATTCTCAAAATGCTAACTCTCAATCTCAATGCTCTTTCTTCTTCTTCGTCGTTAGTTCTCTTTCTCTTGTACTACTATTCACACTTTCTCATTTTTATTTATTATTGTTTTGCTATGTGTTGTTGCAGGTTCAAAATTGTACCTTTACATGCCAATTATCCACTCTATACTCATTCTCAGTTGTTAATTCCCACTAATCTTAATTACCCTTTTGCTAATACAGGTTCAAAATCTAAACTTTCTCACTCTATTGCTTAATGCTTTTGTTAATTTATGATCATAATAAATTATGTGTTGTTTGCTTTTTCTTTTGGTTTCAGCAACCAGAAAGTTTAGGACTTTTCAGCTCAAGGCTGGATTTTGGGAGTCAATTAAATCTGGGTACTTTTCAAATTTTATTATTCAATTTGGTAATTTAAAGAAATTAAAAAGGGTACTAGAGTTGTATAATTGTATGAATGAAAGGCACACGAGCAACGGACTGCGCCACTAACTCTATTTGAATGGCAAAACAAATTTTATTAAAAACAACATTCATAGCTCTAGGGGGTACAACATTGCTATAATTTTATTGTCCGCAAAACACGAATCTTATGTTTGTACAAATGTTACCATTTAGGAAGATATAATTAACTACTTGGGGTTTGTTCTTCAACTTGCATGTGTGGTTCTTATGTTTGTCATGTGATATTGTAGCTTTGGAAGCTGCAAATTTTATGCATAAAATGTTTTCATATATGTTCCAGAGAACCCGAGTTCGAATCATGTTTGCAATAAATCATTTGTTAGATTTTACTTAGCTCCTGGCCAAATTTTGGATTACCAGACCCCTTTTCTTATGAACAAAAAGTTTATGATTATGTTCCCTATTGTTGAAATCTAAGACTGTCATGAAAAAAATTAAGAATCGCCAAGATAACCTGCGTTGTATGAATGACATTCTCATGTTATGATCTGTGTGTCTCTTATACTGAGAATGTCCTTGAATTTTTCCCCCTTTCAGGTTGATAAAGAATAACACCACGCAGGTCATTGATCCGGAGTCAACAGATGAAGTAGACGAAGAACCTCTACCTCAAGAGTTTGTGCTCGTTGAAAAGACTGAACCTGATGGAACAATTGAACAAATAATATTCTCTTCGGGTGGAGATATTGATGTTTATGATCTTCAAGCCCTCTGCGACAAGGTGTGTATGTTGATGTTTCTCTTGTAACTGTGAGGCTGTAATTATGTATATGCTAGTTTTGAAATTACTTTTCAGACACGAAACCATGCACATACACTCACTTCATATTTGAGGAACTTTTCTTTTATAAACTCGTCCTTCGTTAATAAATAGTTCATCTCATTAACAGGTAGGGTGGCCTCGTAGGCCATTGTCAAAATTAGCCGCTGCTTTGAAAAATAGCTATATGGTGGCCTGTCTGTATTCTGTACGAAAGTCACCAGGCTCAGGTAAAAACAGCATGACATATTGTGTCATGTGATTAAATTAATTAGCTGGCTGGTTAAGCTTTTTCTTTATACTTTTAGCTACCTAAACCTATTTGATGAACATCTTAGTGTACTTGGCGAAGTTATTTGACAGAGGGGAATGAACAAAAGATATTAATTGGCATGGCTCGTGCTACATCAGACCATGCCTTCAATGCCACAATTTGGGATGTGCTTGTTGATCCTGGCTACCAGGTACTTTTGCCAACCGAACATGTACTTTGAATACAAACTTCGGTGCAAGTTACTGAAAGAGTTTGCTTCTAAAACTAGAATCAAGTTCATGCACAATATAGTTTTTTTTTTTTTCCTCTAGTGTATTAATCGTGCTAAAGATTGAACCGGTAATCACTTGTTTAGATCATTTAAATACATTGTATGAATTATTAAAACACATTAGGCATTTTCGGATTAGGGAATACTGCCAAATTATTTTTATGCTTAAGTGCCTCCTTTTGTCCTGTTCCAATGTAAGCATAAATTACGGTTCATACTTTTTGATTTCGTTTTGATTGTATAGGGCCAAGGTCTTGGTAAAACTCTTGTGGAGAAACTGATTCGAGCTCTTTTGCAAAGGGACATCGGTAATATTACTTTGTTTGCAGATAGTAAAGGTATAACAATACGACACACTTTATGCCTTTCATGTTCAATTTTTTATTTTAATTACATAATCTTGACCAATGCTAATCTTTCGGTCCAAACTGATGCTACAGCATTCTCTTCTTATATTACCTTATCTTAGTCAGGAATGTAGTTGTTAGTATAAGCTTGAATTTGTATGCTCTTTTCATGGTTTATATAAAATAGAAATTGAAGTGTCACTCATTGTTTTTACATGTTGAATGCAGTTGTGGAATTTTATCGCAATTTAGGTTTTGAAGCTGACCCGGAGGGCATAAAAGGCATGTTCTGGTACCCAACTCAATGACCGCAACGTCGCAAAAGTTCATTCTTCCGGCTTTTGTTACATTGTTTAACATTGCAACCTAAAAGTATACAAGGTTACAGCAGTGCCAAGTTTGTAATATCAAAGTATAAAAGATTGGACATCAATCCTGTAATTATTGTGTTAGATGGTAGCAAGATATTCTTTACGCCCAATGTTTTACTACTTTCTGAAACAGATAATGGTGAGGCTTTGTTAAAGAACCGGTGTACTATTTATTTTGACATATTCTCTTCCCTCCACGTTTCTCGTCCCCCCCCCCCCCCGAAATTCTTTTTTTGTTTTCCCTTGAAAATAAACTTTGGGATGCATTTTCCAAAACCTTTTTTTTCCTTAATTTCGAGGGGAGGAGAAACGTGGGAGGGAAGAGAAACATTCCTTTATTTTTATAAAGAATGGTCTTCTTGGATGAATGGCTGTATTGTATGATGTATTGGTATGGTTTGGGCCCTTAAGGAAAAATTCTCTTCCCTCCCACCCAAATTTCTTTTTCACCTTAAAAAATTCGGAAAAAGTTTTCGAAATTTACACTAAAAAAAAGAAAATTCAGAACGTGTTTTTCAAAATTGTTTGCTTTCTAAGGGGGGGTAAAAGAAACACATGAGAAATTATCTTGTTTGTAGTCTATTTGAGAGCGTGTTTTTTTTTTTTGGTAACCCTCTGGTTCTCATGAGAAAATATCCGTATAATTTAGGTTCTGACCAAATGTAGGTTGTTGTGTAGGCAATGGGAAAGAGATCGGTTTCTGGAAATTTAAATGGTATGGGAATCTATCTTTTAAGGAGCTTTTCCCTAATCTTTTTGTTAAAGACGCCAACCAAGATGGTAGGATAGCCGATAGATATCACCAGCAGGGGTTAAACATCACATGGATTTGGCAATGGAATGAACCGTTGACTGTTTTAGAGGAGCAGGAGCTGTTCAATCTCAGTGAACTCCTAATCGGATTCACATTACAACCGGATCTTTCTGATAGGTGGAAATGGATACCAGGTTCTACAGGTATTTTTTTCCGTTAAGTCTTGTTATAATATGTTAGTAGAGAGCCGTCACCATGAAGAATTGGAGCTGGAGATGTTGGAAGCTATTACTAAGTTATGGAGGAATGATGTCCCTTCTAAGATCAAGGTTTTTGGTTGGCGACTTTTGCTTGAGAGGTTACCAACAAGGGAAGCTCTTAATCATAGAGGTATATTGCATAATCCTCATGATCTGTCTTGCATATTTTGTTTTCGTCATATAGAGGATTGTGCACATCTTTTCTTTCATTGTCCTTTTACTAAGGGTGTTTGGGAAGCGGTTTTCAAATGGATTGGTAAGAGCTTACCAATAGATGTTGACGGATGGAACCGCTTCTCTTTGTTTGGCAACTTGTTTAAATATCATAAAGGCGGGCGGACAAACCACTTGATTTGGTTGGCAACTACTTGAAATATTTGGAATCTTAGAAACCAAGTGGTCTTCAATGGAGCTATCTCGGATGAATCCTCTCTATTGGGTGAAATAAGATTTTTTTTGTGGTTGTGATTTAGTGGGCGATGTGCTCGTAACTCTTATATTTCTTTTTCGGATTGGTGTCATGATCTTATGAGCTCTTTTATTAGTTCCCGATTTCTCTTGTATTTTGTAAGGGTTTGAGTACCCCTTGTACTCCCTTATAATAATACTCATTTGCTTATAAAAAAACAAATACCCATATAATTTAGAATTCAGTTGAAAAGTAAATAAAATTTAACAAGATTTGAATTTGGACAATACTTATGACTTAATATGGTATTCTATGTCAAAATGTTAGGAGTATTTACTTAATGTTGAATCAACACGTGAAAATATCATTCTCCTTGATAAAGCTTATTGGCCTGTTTGTTCCAGCTTTAAAAAAAATTGATTTTTTTAAAAAAAATTTAGAAATTTTTTTGTAAAGATTTTGAAGAAAATCTAAAGCTATTTGCCGTTTGCTTACAATCATAAAAATCTATTTTTTTAAGATGATGAGTGATAAAAAAATAGATTTTGATAAAAACTATTGAAAATAGATTCTCATTTTGATGAAAAAAATGATTTTTTTACTAAAATAATTTTTGAAAAATCTAAAACAAACACAAATAAAATAAAAAAATAAATTTTTTTAAAAAAAAATCTGAAACAAACGGGCCATATATATAACTCAAGTAAAAACTACTACTAATTAGCTTTTTTGGTCGTAAAATATCTTTCGTATAAGTCATAGATGTGTCTTTCAAAGAACTTGGTCAAGCCATGAGGAAATCATATGGTTTGAACACAAGAAGATGCTATCTGCTTTTAATATCAATTTTATTTTATATCCATTTATCACACAAAGTCATTAATTAAGGATGTCTTTATCAACAAAAAAAAAGTCAACTAATTATCGATATACACACCATGATGTGCCCATTTTAGGTTAATTTTTCTACATTTTTAATAAGTTTGACAAACATGTCCTAGAAATATATTATCCAACTTAAATTCATTCTCTCCTAATATATATATATATATATATATATATATATATATATATATATATATATATATATATAAATTCTCTCCTGCATTTTCAAAATTTAATTTACAAAAACATTTAATAATATAGGGAGCTTCTACGGCACATTAGAATAATTCAAATGTACCATTACATTAAGTAATTAAATTGATAAATTAATGATTATTTTTATGAATTATAAAACTATTAGTTGATTATTGTGTTTCCAAATTCATCGGCTATTCTTCAGAGTTTTTTGTAGTTTTGTCGGTGGCCACCAAGCCGATGGTTTCAAAATTTGTGTCTCATAACCAACGGTTATTGGTTGGTTATTCTTGGGTTACCGAAATCTGGACTCACGATATGTGGTGTTGGACCATCGTTGTATTGGTTTGTTTCACTGTCGCATACCACTTTGGTTATGTTCTAACAGTGTCATGTTCCTTTTGGTTATGTTCTAATCACGTTATGTTTCTTTCGTGCCCGTACGCGGATTTGTTGGATTGTGTCCGTGATGGCATGGACGTCCGACTCTAAATTTAGATTTTTACATTTGGGTTGCTCTGTTAGATCGTTTGTATTTTGTTATTTCCACAGGTGTTGGTTCAATCGATCCCGTTTCCTTTTTACTTAATCTATTTAGGGTATTGCATATCCATCTACTCCCCATTTGCTAAAATAAAAAATTACAAATTCAATCACTTTCTCTTGCATATGATTTCTTTTCCAAACATTTTATCTTACAAATTTTTAGACGGAGGTAGCGGTACGGTACGGCAATAGAAATTTGGCACTAAAATAAATTGGAAGTTGAGTGTTAACTAATTCAGTCGGCCATCCTAATTAAAACTCGAAAGTGATGTTGAAAAGAAAAAAAAGTCATAATTTGAAAAAAAAAAACAAAAAAAGGTCATCCTAATACACAAGTACATACAGTTCACAATTTGTTGATTATTTGTAATTTAGTCAACGCAATTATAAAAAAAAAAATTAATAGTCAACGCCTTTCCCTTTACATGAGCAAAGCATATTCATAAGCAAAAAAGTCACAATTTGTTATGCTACAATTTTAAATTAATTTGGGTCTGAAATAATTGAAATTATAAATTTAAAGATTACTTAATAAATTATATTTGAATATTTTGTTTTTTCACTATTTTGTTTGTGTATTCATAAATCCTATATTTGATTTTTTTTGGTACAATATATTTGAATATCTTTACTAATATAGTTTGTGACTTCTACATACTTTGCGTTGTTTTTTAGTTTTTACCAGTATATATTTTTCTTTATGAATTGTTTTTTTACTATATTAGTTATATATTTTACATTTTTTTAATATGATAGAAAGAAAAAATTTAAGGCTAGAAACGATTATAAAAAAAAAAAAAATCAAACGAATTGAATCTAATGTTTTTTCAACTTCAAATACTATTACTATAGTTGGTGAAATTTATTTACTTCATGAATTTGGGGTTGGTTTAAATATAAATTGGAAAGTTTCAATTATGAATTGAATCGGTTGTGCATTTGTCTCTTGGGTTGTTTAGGGATTAGTGAGTGTTTGTGGTTAGGACACCGTTAACCTTTATTGTTGGATTTGCTTTGTCAATTTTAACTTATTTTCTTGGTACATCTTATGCTAAGATTTTCTTGTAATATATACTTTTGCCTCTTATATAAAACATACTTCCATAATGAGCTGCAACACATTATCAAAATATATGAAAAATTTAGAGAAAAGTAATGTTAATGGATTGTCCACAAGGATGGATCATGGATCAAAACTTTTGATAAGTGGTAGCAAGATCGTATACTATAATTATTATAGATATATCTAATTCTTCAAAATTTTGAATGAAGATTATATGCTTAAGTCACTTGTGTGGTGATTTTTAGTTCAATATTATGATAATCCTCAAGTTGTGTTTCTCGTTGATGCATGACAGCCAACGGCACGTGATGTAAAAGTATGCGAATGGAATGCATCCACTTGAGGGAGACATGTTAAAATAAAGGGTTAATAGGCTTTTATCCCTGTAATGTTGGCGAGTTTTACGTTATCGCCCTATAATTTTTTTTTATATTATCTCCCTATAATGTGTTTTTTATTTTTTTTCGCAGTTCATTTCACCCAAGGGGTAAAACAAAACATTATAGGGGATGCAATAAACTGCAAAAAAAAATAAAAACACATTGCAGGAAGTAATATAAAAAAAACAAAATTATAAGGGGATAGCGCAAAATTCGCCAACATTACAGGGGTATAAGCCTATTAAATCTAAAATAAATAAATGGACGTACATGCAGAATTGTAAAAGTGTTAATCTAGGAAACTTGATACCTTAAGATTGTCTAATTATCGCATTAGATACGTATTTGGTAGTTGGTATTAATACGTGTCCGATACTTCTTGATAAATGTACTATACACATAATAAGCATGAGAAATTATTATTCAATATGAAACATCTACATTAATAAATTCAAAATTATAAGTGAAGGAGAAAATTGAAAAAACAAATCTTTAAAATAGAAAGCTTATAAATTCAAATTTAAAAATAAAAGGATTAACCATTCAAAATAAATTAATAGGGAATTAAAAATGTATAAATAAATAAACTACATAAAAATAGAAAACATACAAAGGGCAAGTAGAGGAAGTGGACCGGTTCACACAAAGTGGCCACGGTTTGTTGACAGGATCAGGTTTCACAAAGTGGTCAAAAGTTACATTTAATTAAACAAATATCATGTTAGCTTTTTGACATTACATGAGCTGTTCAATTTTATTTACATTATTATAATAATAATAATAATAATAATTAATCAATAATTAATTTCCACCCTTGTGAATTTGGCAGACAAGTTTGGTCTTTCTTTTTTTTTGGTACAAAAGCAGTTTGGCCTGTATTGGTAAGTACTATGTAATCATTCTAATTTCTAATTAACTTCTATACGTGATTCCATACAAAAGTTTTTTTTTTTTTTTTTTTTTGTCTTAGAATAAGTGGTAATCCATTGAAATTAAACTCACACACAACTGTGAGGTCCCGGGTTCGAACCCGGATCATAATGTCCGGCCTAACAATTTCGGCATTTGCCAGTTGAGCTAGGACTTCTAGAGTTCCATACAAAAGTTCTAATCACATAGTAACATAGTATTTTGTTAATTAATTAATTAAGTAATGACGATGTTATAATACCCTTTATTAAAAGAAAAAGAAGTTGTCTCGTGAACATAGTTTAGTTGGTAGGATATTTGCACGTAAAGTGCAGGAACCCTGATACATTTATTTATTCATCTTTAAGTCATTAGGCTATCTGACAAAAAAAAAAAAGAGAAAGAAAAAGAAGTTACCAACAATCCACCAAGAAAACAGAAATTCCATTTTGTTTTTTCTTATTTCACCCATATTAATTCCCTTTTCATTTGTTTAAATGAAGACATATGAAAATATATTACTAGTATTTAGTAAGGAAATAATAAGACTTATGAATCCTCTAATTTGATATTGGTATCTATTTTTAATTGTTAATTTTAGAATAATAATAATAATAATAATAAATATATTCATATATATCATTAAAATTGAGTAACTAGTTTTTATAACATTCATGTAAACTTTAATTCAGTTAATAAAAACATTATATTATTTATTTAGGAGTCGGAGTTTAAATTCTAAATAAAATAAACTTATTTTTATGATAAATAGTAGGTAGTGATCATTATTTACTATTTATCATAAAATAAACTCATGAGTAGAATTTAATATTGGTGATAAATTAAAAAATTCAATTTGTATCACCAACATTACACTCAATCTAAGTTTATCTTATCATTATAATAAACTAGTTTTATATTTATTTAAGAACACATTTTCCAAAGTAGTGAGTAGAATTTAATATCATCAACATTGATCAAAGTGAAAGGAGATTTGAACACCTTAGTCAAGCAGTATGTCTATCTCTTGTTTGTGAAAAAAATTGAACAGAAGAAAAAAAAAACTTTGTGTTTCAGATTTTTTTTTAGAAATTAATGATATTTATTAATGATGGTAAAAATTTTGTATCTATAACAAAATAATCTAAGTAGAGTTTAATATCATAGCTTGTTGAGATACTAAGTTGATCTAGTCAATTATCCTAATTAAATTGGACTTTTATTTTGGTTTTATTCAAAACAGTAAAAACCATTGAAACTCTTACATACATAATTGTAGGTTTCGAGTTCAAACTTGAATGAAGATTATTAGAATTGTATTTTATCGTATAGTTATGTGTCTAATATGATCACACTAGGCCTTTATTTATAATCATATAGGTTGTACACAATAAGGTAATGTAATCTATACAATAAATACAAATCAATACTAATTGATTCTTAACACTTCCCCTTAAGTCTGATCATATATGTCATATGGGTTATGGGTTGAGATTAGGGATGTTAATGGGGCAGAGATTGAGCGGTTGTACACAATAAGGTAATGTAATCTATACAATAAATACAAATCAATACTAATTGATTCTTAACACTTCCCCTTAAGTCCGATCATATATGTCATATGGGTTATGGGTTGAGATTAGGGATGTTAATGGGGCAGAGATTGAGCGGATGACACTTAACCACTTCTTATCCCGCCTTTTAATGTTCCCCGTCCCCATTCACCGCATCATGGAGTATTCTTCCTCCATCCTCATCTTTGTGGATTCTTGAAAATAGTTCTCGCGGAGATCCTTCAACTTTAAAAAAGTATCAAATTTCTATTATTTTCAATCAAACTAGTTTCTAAATAAAATAGTAATTGTGTGAAAAAAAATAGTAAAGTTTAGGCTAAACTGCACATTTGGTCCCTTACATTTATTTTAGGTTTCAATCAGGTCCCTTACGTTTTAAAAGTTTCAATTTGGTCCCTCACGATCAACATTTGCATTAGTTAGTTCTTTCCGTCAAAATTTTGACTAACGCTGTTTCAATCTTACACGTGGCTGACGGTTTGAACACGTGAACATTGTTTTGGACACATTCGGTAATATATATTAATTTTTTGGGGGCCAATTCCATTATTATAAGTAATATATATTAATTTTAATTATTACTTTTTTATTTAGTTAGCATCCCATATAGCATCGAACGTGTCCAAAATAACATCCACATGTCTAAATTGTCAGCCACGTGTAAGATTCAAACGACGTTAGTCAAAATTTTGACGGAAGGGACTAACTAATATAAACATTGATAACGTGAGGAACCAAATTGAAACATTTGAAATGTAATGGACCTAATTGAAACCTAAAATAAACGTAAGGGACCAAATATGCAGTTTAGCATAAAGTTTAATTATAAAACAAATAAAAAAATTAAAATATGAGCATTGCTATTTAGTAAGAGTTTTTTACACAAGAAATGCAAGAATCGACACATGGCAAAATTTTAAAGGATGATGTCATTTAATCTCCTTAATTCATGGAAATCATGGGTGATGATGGATGTAAACAAGAGTGGAGATTTATTATTGCAATTCTTTACCTTAAATTTTCTTACCAAAAAGTCTTTCCCTTCAAATATTATTATAAGTCTTGTGACAATAATAAACATCATATATAAACTAATATATATATACATATTGTGTGAAAATAAAATTAAAAATAATTTATAAAGTACTTAAATATACATTTATAAATATCATTTCAATAAAGTTTTCGGAGACAGAGTCTCGGCATAGCGGGGGATAAAATCCCATCACCATCCTCAAACCTCTTTCGAAGGGACTTTCTCCTTCATCCTCATCCCCACGGGAAAAAATTATCCATCTTCGGATCCCTAAACGGGAAAATCTGCTTAGAGATTCCCATTTACAGATGAAATTGACATCCTTCGTTGAGATTGTTACAAATATAATCTACTTGAGAAACGTCGTGAACATATCAGCAAGCTGATCTTCAGACTTGACTGAATCCATATGCTTGGTCCGTTCATGGAAAACTAGATTGGATGCAATGTAAAGTGCCGCTTGATTGTCGCATGAGTTTTGTGGCCCGAAGATCTCCCAACCTAAGCTCTAAGAGTAATTTTTACGCGATGTAAGCTCCTTTGAGGTTGCTGCCATAACATGATATTCAACTTCAGCAATAGATAATGTAATTGTGTGTTGTTTCTTGCTTCTCCATGAGATCATATTTCTTTCAATAAGAAACAATATCCAGAAGTAGATCTCCTATCTGATGGTGATCTGACCCAATCGGCATTTGAATAACAAATGCTTTTAGCATCACCCGTATCTTCATATAATAATCCTCTTCTAGGTGCATTCTTTTATATATATGAGAATATGAATAACTGCTATTCAATGACTTTCACAAGGAGCGCTCATAAATTGAGTCACAATGCTCACTGCAAATGTAATATCAGGTTTGGTTACTGTAAGATAATTGTGTCTACCCACAAAACTTCGATATCTTCTTGAATCTTTCAATGGCTCCATGATATAGAAGAAGTTTGACGTTGGGCTCCATAGGAGTATCAATAGGACGCCAATCACGCGTACTAGTTTCGCTTAGAATATCCAGTACATACTTGCGTTGGTTAATTGCAATGTCTGATGAGGACTGAGCAACTTTAATGACTAAGTACTTGCATTGGGTCATCTACAATGATAACAATGTCATCAATATATACAAGAAAGATACATTGACTGGTGGAGGAACGGAAGAAGAAAACTAAGTGTTTCGCTATACATCTAGTCATACCAAACTGTACCAAAGCAGAACTGAAGCCGCCAAACAAAGAACGTGGGGACTTTTTCAGCCCATAAGAGAACGGCGAAGCTGACAAACAAGTGTAGAATTTCCTAAAACAACAAAATTTGAACATTGATCCATATAAACTTGTTAATTTTTAATGTCCAACTGATGAAGTGGCTAACGATCAATGACAACCATCGCAAGAAAGAGTGAAACAAAACTGATCTTGGTCACCAAAGAAAAAGTGTTACCATAATCGAGACCAAATATTTGTGTGTAGCCTTTAACTATCAAACAGGCTTTAAATTGAAACAATTTATCTGACCATCTAGTGTTTGTTGACAGAGAACAAGGATCAACAATATCAACATTACAAGGATCTCTCAATTTTTTTCCCTCATATTTTCTCAATTGTTACATCTTAATCATCGACAAACTTTTTTTTTTTTTTTTAACTAAAATATTATAACATGATCTAAGATATGGATGGAAAATATTACCGCGTATATATATATATGCAGACATAAGAGCACCGCCAAAAAAAATATTGAATGGAGTCAATGCACCAACCATAGGATATGCAAGTTTAGGTAAGATTTTCACACAAGTAGGTGGTGGTACTAAAATATGAAATGAAAAAGGCTGCTTCTAATATTAGCATCTTTATTTCCTTCCAAAATGGCGTGTTTGACAATTTACACAAAAGTTGATGGTTGGATCAACCAAGACAATTCCAAACCAAACATGATAGTGCCATCTCATTAACTCACACAGATCATTTTCTTACTACTTTAACATACATCGTCAAATATTATATTCTATGGTTGGTAATTATCATTATTAATTAATCATCATCATATAATGTGATTATGTTGTTAAACAGTTTGATTTAGCTTATAAGTTCCTCACGGACTCTCTAGTTTTGACTTTGGATTTTCAATTTCATTACAACTCTTATCTCTCTGTCTATAGTTTCAACATATTTTGACATTTCATTCCTTCATAAGCTACCTTCTCTGGTGAGACTTCTTTTCTGCTTATTTTCCTTCATTAATTAATTATTTTATTTAATTATTTCCACATAAATAAGCTTCTATTCTATTTATATATATGTTATGTTATATATACCTTTGTGTTAATTCAGTTTTTTTCACTGTAACTCATTCAGTTTTGCTTTGAATTGTATGATATTAATAGATACTCCTATTTATTATATAAATGAAAATTGTTCCTTACAATTAATGTTTCAATGCTTTTTTTTTTTTAATTATGATTCATGTGATTTATTTGGTTAATTAATTTCTAGGGTATACTGTGATGTGGTTTCTAAGAGTTTATGGATATGCTTTGGCTTTTTCAATTTGTATCATCACCCTCATGGCAGCATCACCAAGAACACATCCTTCAGAAGGTGATTTTTTTTTAAACCAGCTTATAATATTCTTAATCTTTATATTTCATTTTGTATAAGTGATTTTAGAGGTGTAAAACTGATTTTTACAAAAGTTTTCTCGAGTAAAATCGATTTTGTCTTCTGAATTGATTCTAACTTGAAGCTAGAATTTAGAGCTTTTTCGATTCTAGAATTGATTTTTACCTCGAATATATCGATCAATTCACTTTTACATGAATGTATGCAAACATAAATCACTTTTAGACAGAATCAATTGATTAACTCAAATGATACTTGTTTTAATTTTGCTATCTATGCAGTAAAAGCACTGCTAGACATCAAAAAGAGTTTGATTGATCCCATGAACAAACTGAGGAACTGGAATAAGAATGATCCATGTACCACAAACTGGACTGGAGTTTGGTGTTTCGATAAGAAGGGTGATGATGGTTACTTCCATGTCCACGAACTGTATGGCTTTTTTGTCCTTCTATTTTTATTTTTATTTTGGCTTTCACCACCCGTTTAATCTGGTTCGGGGGTTAGTTCTGGCATCAAGTTGTTCCAGTCCCCTCCTGATTGCAGTTTATCATCAGAGGGTCTTAATACTGCTTAGATTTCTAAATATTTTGTTATTAAATTTTACTTCAGCTACTTGATGACTTCGAATCTCTCGGGAACTTTAGCACCTCAGCTTGGTCTTCTCTCTTATCTTGAGATAATGTGAGTTTTATCATTTTATAAACCGTTTTTTAAAATAAGTATATGTATCGGAATTTAGAAGGATAATATTGTCATTGTTTTATGCTTGAAGGAATTTCATGTGGAACAATTTGACCGGCACAATACCAAAGGAGATTGGCAACATTAAATCATTGAGACTCTTGTAAGTACTTATATGATAAACGTTTATGCTCTAAGCGCTTAATTAAAATGTTTATCCAAAAGGTGCTATTTTCCGTACAACGTTGCAAGTTTTACAGCCTACTGTTATAATACGAGAGTTATTCTGACTTATTTTCTGTGCAGGCTTCTGAATGGAAATCAATTATCTGGTAGTTTACCAGACGAGCTTGGCAACCTTTCAAATATGAGTAGACTCCAACTCGATGAAAACCAATTGTCAGGTCCCGTGCCAGAATCATTTGCCAAGTTGGGCAAACTTAGACACCTGTAAGCGGATCTCTAAACCAAATGCGTCGTTAGCAAACCAATGGAACTGAATTTCTTACATGTATTTTATCTGCTATCTTTGCAGCCACATGAACAACAACTCATTCAATGGTCAAATTCCAAGCAAACTTTCAAACCTATCCAATCTTATGCATTTGTGAGTATTGAAGCCATGTATTTTTTGACTTCAGATTTTTATTTTGGTTTAAGAATTTGGAGTTGCATCCTAGGATGCATCTCCAAATTGACATGGATGTAATGTTTTACAAGTTGTAACTGTGTCTGCTTGTTAACATGACTTTACAGGCTTTTGGACAACAATAACTTAACTGGACATCTTCCACCAGAATTCTCGAAGTTACACAGTTTGGAAATACTGTATGTTATACTCTACATTGTCTAGATTAGTAGCATACAATAACTTCTTCATTGTATATGTTGCATTATTGACGTGCTTTTGCTTGATTTGTGGAGAAGGATTAGTGAACATTTTAACAGGGATTATATTATTTTCTATGATTTTCATATTTTATTTTGTTTCCCTTACAGCCAACTTGATAGCAATAATTTCAGTGGTAATGGAATTCCTTCTAGCTATGAAACTTTCCAGAGGCTTGTAAAACTGTAAGCACTCTTATCTACATATCCTTTCAGCTTAGTAGGATTTTCAACTTAGAAAAGCTTACTGTCGAGTTTCCTTTTGGCTTTAACAGGAGTCTAAGAAATTGCAGTCTGCAAGGACCTGTTCCTAATTTGAGTTCAATAAAAAGACTTACATATTTGTAAGTATATTTTTCGGTTTTGCTTTGTATTGTGCCTAATGAGTAATGACGATGAAACCATTTACTTCTGTTTTGGCTACAAATTCATTTGTGATTTGTTCATGTTTTAGGGATCTAAGCTGGAATCAGTTCAGTGGACCTATACCATTATATAAACTTGCAGACAATATGACAACAGTGTATGTAAATAGCCGATTTTATTTATAAACGTTGTATTTATATTGAACCTAGTTTACTTATCTTAATCAAAATATTTATATAGTATTTTTTTGCTATTGCAGTGATTTGTCATACAACAAACTCAATGGAACACTTCCTCGAGGCTTCGTATATCCTCATCTTCAAAGACTGTAAGAATATACTCTTCAACTTGTATTTCACATCTTTTTTATTTAATTATCACATAATCATATCTTAAAATTTCTAAAATAAAACTTTATTTTTGAGAAGCAAGTTAATGTTTTGTTTTCACTGTCAAACACAGGCAATTAGAGAACAATTTACTGACTGGATCCTTCCCTACTACCATATGGCAGAATATGTCCTTCAGCAGAAAGGCGAAACTTATAATGTAACTTCTAAATCTGAATTACTACATCAAACTTAAGGAATATTGATTTTTTTCATCAAATAATATATTTTGACGACGGACTTACTGAGTATGGTGTGTTTGTTTTATCATTGCAGTGATATTGGTAACAACTTACTTTCTGACATTTTTGGAGATCTGAATCCCCCAGAAAATGTTACCTTAAGGTACTCTAATTAATAATATATTTCATGCAACCATATTATATGATTCCTCTCTATAGTTCAATTTATGTTCATAGTATTACACTCATTATGTTTAATTTTTATATCATATGATTCATTTTTTGTTGTCAAGATTATACTGTCATTAGTATCTTATCATTTTTTTTTCCATAAAGGCTTTCTGGAAATCCTGTTTGCAAGAATTCCAACATACAAAGAATTGGTCAATTTTGTGTTCCTGAAGGCCGCGACATAGATGAAGAATATGCAAATTCAACCATCTGTCCCGCTCAATCTTGTCCGTTCGACAATTTCTATGAATTTGCACCCTCATCACCAGTTCATTGTTTTTGTGCAGCACCTATAAGAATTGGATATAGGCTAAAAAGTCCAAGTTTTTCTTACTTTCCACCCTATAAAACTCTTTTCGAATCGTACATAACTGATGCCTTAAACTTAAGATTCTACCAGTTATCAATAGATTCTTATGAATGGGAAGAAGGACCTCGTCTTAGAATGTATTTAAAAATTTTCCCTTCATACAACGATTCTCACTCCAACACATTCAGTCCAGACGAGGTCCGTCGCATTAATATCATCTATTCATCATGGCATTTTCCTAGCAACAATTTTTTTGGACCATATGAACTCCTCAATGTCACTCTTCTAGGACCTTATGCAAATAGTAAGTTTTTCAATCTCAATATTCCATGTCACTCTTCTGATTTTACCTGAGATGTTACTCTTCTGATCATAACTTTCATTTTTTCGTTATAGTAATTATTGATACCGAGAGCAGTGGGAAGAGAAAAACCGGCATACTAGTTGCTATTATAATAGCAGCTGTTGCTTGTGTTTTAGCAATATCTGCATTAATCATGCTCCTAGTTTTTAGAAGAAATGTGAAATACCAGCACTTGCTTTCAAGGAAGCGTATGTGTAAGTATTATAAGGATTTCTTACGATAATGTCAATTTGATTAATATTTAAAGAAAGAAATTTATTTAAATGGCTACTTCTTTTTCGCAGCCTCTAATGTACCTATCAAAATAGATGGTGTGAAATCATTCACTTTGAAAGAGTTGTCTCATGCTACCAACAAATTTGATATCTCAACTAAAGTCGGTGAAGGAGGTTATGGAATTGTCTATAAGGGAATTTTATCTGATGAAACATTTGTTGCCGTTAAACGAGCAGGAGAAAATTCATTACAAGGACAAAAAGAGTTCTTGACTGAGATTGAGCTTTTATCAAGGTTACATCATCGAAATCTTGTCTCACTAACTGGCTACTGTAACGAAGACGGAGAGCAGGTATATATATAATATAACCTATAGCTACACTTATCTTATTAATTTTATTGAAGAACTTAACAGAAAATGAGAAAGAAGTTTAATTTGTTCTACTAGAAATATTATCTCATATGCCCTTTTTCTATGTTCAGATGCTGGTTTATGAATTCATGCCCAATGGCACCCTAAGGGAATGGATTTCTGGTAAGAAATTATAGCAAAATTGTCTTTATTTAATTTTATAGATGCCTATTCCGACAACGAGTATAAAATTGTGTATATAATTTAATGAATACCATGATCTTGCAGGTAAAAGTAAAAAGTGCAAGGAAGGCCTAAGTTTTTTCATGAGATTACGGATTGCGATGGGTGCATCCAAAGGCATACTATATCTGCATACAGAGGCTAACCCTCCTATATACCACAGAGATATTAAAGCCAGTAACATACTTCTAGACTCTAAGTTTACAGCTAAAGTGGCTGATTTTGGATTGTCGCGACTTATACTCTCAGATGAAGATGGTCATGTACCTAATTATGTGTCAACAGTTGTGAAGGGAACACCGGTAAGTTGCAAAAGAAAATTTAAGAATGATTTCAATTACAATATTGAATACTTGTAGTTAACGAAATTTATCATTTAAATTTTCCTATAATTTGATTTAGCTACTTGGATGTGTTTCATTTTTGTTTCCATTTAGAAATATGAAAAGAAATTTTAAATATACTAACTAATTTGTAATATTCCTGCAGGGTTACTTGGACCCAGAATATATGATGACTCATAAGTTAACCGATAAAAGTGACGTATACAGCCTAGGAATCGTGTTTTTGGAGCTTTTGACCGGCATGCATCCAATATCACGCGGGAAAAACATTGTCCGCGAGGTTAATTTTAAATTCTTACATATTTTTTTCCTTTATTATAAGATAATAACTATATCGATCATAAAAACATTGGATAATAAAACTTCTGCTGACCTCTGTTGTGACTTTGTCTCAGGTTAATCTGGCTTGTCAATCTGGCATAATAGATTCAATTATCGATGACAGAATGGGCGAATATCCACCGGAATGCTTAGACAAGTTCTTAGCTCTGGCTCTCAGTTGCTGCGAAGACCATCCAGAAGCGAGACCATCAATGATAGATGTGGTGAGGGAATTAGAAGATATTATTGCCTTGTTACCTGAAACTGAAATTAGTTTATCAGATGTTTCCTTAGATAATTCTGGTAAAATGGT
The DNA here is from genome assembly GCA_954870985.1 of Trifolium fragiferum. Taxonomy (NCBI): domain Eukaryota; kingdom Viridiplantae; phylum Streptophyta; class Magnoliopsida; order Fabales; family Fabaceae; genus Trifolium; species Trifolium fragiferum. Next base: position 21,416,917 of record OX940793.1, read on the forward strand.
TCCCTCATCTTCATCGTCATCATCGGCAGCAACATCGGGATTCATTACGACGAGAAGGGACCAGCAGCACATGTCCTCATATGTGTCTGGCAGTGATCTTGTCAGTGATGTTATTCCGACTATTGTTCCTCGTTGATATATAACTTACTATATTAGTCTTCAAAAAAAGAATGTAATTATAATTTATACCAGTATATATTTTTTTATATTAAGATTTTGATAATACCAAAGGTATAGAAAGTTAGGGACATAGTTATTGTTTCCCGTCCTACATAGGACTTTTGTAAATTTTGTACTCATGTAAATTGTAAACAAATTTCCTGGAAAAAGGGAAGAAAAATAACATTATTAAGACATGATTTACCAACAGTGTTTGTGTGGTTTGTCAAATCTATTTTCACAGTTACAAAGAATTGGAAAGTATGTCCCTACTAAACTTTTATTTTCACAGTTTATTAGAATTGGAATAGATTTTGATAATACTAAAGGTATATAAAGAAGCACATACTTTTATTTTCACAGTTACAAAGACTATTTTCCAATTCTACAATCTGTAAGGTAGAGTAATTTTAAGAATTTAATATTATAGATAAAAAAATTGGCTGGAATTAGCACCAAAAAAAAAAAAATTTGGCTGGAAAGTTTAAGGAATTAGTCTTTACAATTACACTAATTCTTTTTTTTTTTTTAAAACTATAACCAAGTGATTTGTTTTAAGGAGCTAATGAACTCTCCATAAAACAAACGAGTTGGCAAGAATCTGAATTTGATCCACCAAATTACTCAGCCATTTTCTTAGAATCAAAGTTGATTCATAAACTCTAAGAATCAATAAATAATACAATCATAAGTGGAATCGTATCAGAGTTTGCCATTGAAATTGGTTGAAGGTAACGGGCATCATGTGATCTTTTAATTGTAAAGTTACATATGGCTCCTTGAATCTCCTATGACACGGATGAAGAGAAAATTGTGTGGATGGCCGTTTTATGTTATCTTCAAATGGCGGTTATTTCTTAGTTTGCGATATTCTAATTTACCTCCTCATCAAATTAAATATTAACTTATTATATCTATACAGTAATATTAAATTTATATTTTTAATCACAAACTTATTATTAATTAGACCACTAAAACTTTGGTTAATTACCTGATAATCCTAACACACAGGCAATATTATAATTATAACTGTTACACGGTAATATTAAAAGGTAAATGCTAAACAATGCTCCCGGGCACTCTTTAAACCTTTAAATAGTAAAGATTTATTAAAAGAATTATAAAAATGTGTGAAGTCAACGCATTGAGAATTGAAATGTTCAATTTTTAAAAAAAATTATTTCCTTAAAGAGTGCCCGGGGGCACCGTTTAGCAATATCCATATTAAAATTACACCTCCTCTAAGAAGGGAAAGTTAACAACCGAACACTCGATTCTTGACAATTTTTTTCTTGTTCGCCGTCGTGTCTGAAACTATATCACTACTGCTCCAATCGTGCTGGTGCCCTACCTACATCAAACCACGATGGTACGATCCCTATAAATTCATTCTTCTATAATCTAAGGTATCACCACACTGAATTTGCGTTTTTTTATTTCCTTATCAGTCATCATCTATACTTAGAGGAGATTCCAGAAGATTCAACAACAACAACAACAAACAAAGACCGCGATTGACTCCACAAAAGAAACAGGAGATTAAGGAAGCTTTTGAATTATTCGACACGGATGGCTCTGGTACTATTGATGCCAAGGAGCTTAATGTTGCCATGAGGTATCTATTATTATTATTCTTGTTATTTACAAATAAGCTCTAATTCTTTCTCATAATAATTAATTAATTAATTAATTAATATACATCATCTTATCTTTGCAGGGCACTTGGATTTGAGATGACAGAAGAGGTTTATATTCATTATATTTTCTCTTCATTCATAAAACTTTGCAACCTATTTCTATAACAAATCATAAATCATAAATTTAAGAGTTTTTGTATAAGCTACAAGCTCTTTTCATCAGCTTATGGGCCAGTTTGGATGAGCTTATTTTTTAGTTTTTACGAAACAACTTATGCAAATAAATAAGTTTTTATGTATTATTATAAGGTTTTCAAGGTAGTTTATGAGAAAACAACTTATAAAAATACAATTTTTGTCAGTAAAAATTTATGAATTAACATATGTGTTTATTTATTTGCATAAACTAATTTCTTAAGTTCAAAAATAAGTTAAATCCAAACAGACCCTATATGGAGAACTATTTTTATAAGTTTTTCCTAACAACCTCACAAATGTTGTTTATGCCAGTAAATAAACTTAAATAAGTCGATCCAAACAGGTCCTTAAGCCTTAGATATGGTTGTTCTTCTACTTATTCAGAATTTCCTTTTTAGTGTTAACCCTTCGATTCCCAGAGAAGGGGACTCTGGTAATTTGGAGTTTGGCTGAGATGTAAGTAAAGTCTGACTAAATATTGTCCCTCCAAGGAATTGAACTTGGGTTCTCCCAAATGATTCGTCCTAGGGGGATCAGTAACCACTTGAGCTCAATCACTTGGTTTACTCTTTCGGAATTTCAGATGTAGGGATTTAATGGTTTATGAAATCTGATTATAGAATAGTAATGGATTAGGTACAGAACTATGAAGATTTTGTGATGCCGTTCTTTGTTAGAGTTCTATATGCATTTCCCTAATAGATAATCCACTATGCTATTTCAGCAAATTGAGCAAATGATAGCAGATGTGGACAGAGATGGGAGTGGAGCAATTGACTATGATGAATTTGAGCATATGATGACGGCTAAAATAGGAGAAAGAGACACTAAAGAGGAGCTCATGAAAGCTTTCCATATTATTGATCAAGACAAAAATGTGAACATCAATCTTCACTGCTAGTGCTATACATGATTAGTATTGTTCTTCTTGATTCTCATTGCATATTTGTGGTTATTGCAGGGTAAGATATCTGCAGCAGACATCAAGCGCATTGCAAAAGAGCTAGGTCAAAATTTTACGGATAAAGAGATTCAGGAGATGGTTGATGAAGCTGACCAAAATAGTAAGTTACCATATAGCGTGCTTTTATTTCATTCTATAGTGAACCGATTCGAGATGTGTTTTTAGGTTATGCCGCATAGTGTTGTCTGTATATGAAAAAACAGTCTCATTACTTTCAACTTCAAATCTGTGATTTTCTCTGCATTGAAAGTAAAGTACACACTGATCATGTTTTAGTACTCATGTAGTTTCAGACACGTGTGATCCTGACATAAAAGAACTGATAAGAAATTTTTGTAAAATAAAAAGGTATAAAAACTAAAAACACCAATATCCCGACAGTATAAATGAATCATAAGAGTAGAATACTATGAACAGAAATTGAATAATAGAGGAGAATCCTATCATATGATTGCATGGAACATAATCCTGAAAATATTTATTAGAGTACATTAAGGTAACATTTGCCAGGGGATACAGATCTCCCAAAATGTACGAAAGTAAGTTGCCATGAAGATAACTGCAGCCAATGATAGAGCAAACACATAATTTACTTTGGAAACAACAACATAATATAAATCCGCTCCGGCATCTTACAATAATAGTAAGTCCCTAGTCAAGATATATTAGTTTGATGCAAAATATAATATTTCTTAAGGTTAATGTAGTAATTCCGACTCAGAAGTTACGTTATAAGCTAGTGATCCTGCTGAAGGATAGGTTCTCCCCCCATATGGTAGCAGGGAAAGACCCAGACAGTAAATTTTTCTCTGTGAAAAACAAAGTGAAAAAGTTGAAAACTGAGTTTAAATAGATTTTAAGTTAAGAGCAGGTTAGCATCCATATCACATGACATTTATACCTTTTTTGGGTACAATATACGCATGTCGTGTTGGATTAGACCACGAGTCTCAGCTGCAAAACAATAGTCAGTTACAATGACAGTTTGGGAGTTAGAGGTTAATTAGTAGGAACTGCATATCTGTATGGACTTTTGGGATTAATATGCAACAACTGAATCTTTTTGTTGTAAGGGGTAACCCTTGTAAGGTGGTTTATTTGCCTTATTTTCTCTCCATTTCAGAAATAGCAGAGTTATTTCTCTCTTTGCCTCATATTCCTTTCCTGCTTGTCACATGATTACAGTAGGTTCCTGAATTGTATATACATGCAATATTTATATACCGATGCTAGGAAACAATTTGTGTGTGTGATGGATTTTTCTTGCATTACTAGTATTGGTAATTTCTTCCCATGTTAGCGAGATATATTTTACACAACATCTGTGGCTTTATAATATGCAGATGACCGAGAGGTTGATCCAGAGGAGTTCATTATGATGATGAACACAACAGGTTTCCGTCACTAGTCATATTGAATGGCTTGACTATAAATATATATTATCAGATGAAGCTGCACTCATGTGATTGTGCAAATTGTATGAATAATGAACTCAATGTTATTTATTTTGATAAGAAATATGAATCAAGCGTTATATGTGAGCATTGATGAAATTTTGGTGTCTCCTTTGGACCAAAAATGCAAATGGAAACAATAGACAGGATAGCATCTACCACCCAAACAAATTAAAAGAGCAATATATAGTTTATTTTAAAGTTTTAAAATACAATGATAATAAAAATATCAACTTATTATTTTGGCCTGTTAAAAAAAAAAATCAACTTACTGAAGTTTTAAAATACAAGGATAATAAAAATATCAATTTATATCAAAATGTTGGTTAGCCTCCTGTGTTATCAGATGCATTGGGAGTTAGCCTCCGGATACTAAATATGTGGACATCTTTCACAACCAAAATTTTGAATTTGTGGTTTTTTATTTTATTTTTAATATTAGGCCCTAATTTTTTTTCTTTCTTTTTGAATTTATTTGCTGGTTAACTACAAAAATATTACATATGAAATTAGGTTAAGGTTATACCAAAATAATTTATGTATTACAAGTGAAACTTCGTGAGCTACTAATGTGATTCATTTGAATTGTAAAGGATGAGTATCTATTAACTCTTATACTCTTTATAATTCATTTTTAATTATTGAAAAAAAAAAAGTTTGTGAACTACTTGAAGCAAATAGTCCGTGGCATATAGCAATACTCTTTATACTTTCTATTTTTCAAACAAAAATCAAATAAATAAATTCATACAATACACTTAAAATAATAATAATAGTTCACCATCAAATACATTCATTCTGAACTTAAATCTATAATCTTTACAAAAAAAAACATGATTTGATTACTGTAGATTGCAATTGAGGGTACCACATCATCTCCATTGAATTTTAATTTAGATTTAATTTTAATTGCTTTTATTTACATGAGCTAGGTGTTATCTGGGGGAGGTCTAATTTTATTCATTGGTAAATTTTAGCAGCAACATGATATAGAGGAATGTCTGTTTAGGGTAATATGTATGTGAGCTTGGTGTTATGTGATAAAATTAATTATATCTAAGCACCATTGGCCATTTTGTAATTAGATGATTAATTACAAACTTGACACCCAAGCCTTACAAACTATTATTTTAAATATATCTTTTCAAATCATTTATCTATATATGCCAAAAGGATTGCCCAGAATTGTTACAAAACAAAACAAACCACGTATGCATCTAAACAATAAAAATTGTCATTCTCTTTTATTTTTTTACATTCTATTTCATTTTTCTGCACTCTCTTTCTTCAACAATGAACAATAATCTTCATTTCTTTTTGGTCATTGTCATTATAAAGTTATTTAGTTTAAAAATCAGTTTGCGATCTATTCATTATGTTGCACGCATTTGAAATATATTTGTTGCGCTTCTATCAGTGAGAATATAATCATGTCAGTATGTTGAGTCTATAACCTATAATGTTTTATAAATCTCTAAACCGAATGTTTTTGAGGAGAAAATTATAAGAATAATCAACCTTCTTTCATATTGATTTGTACTTTTAATATATTTATTAATTTATTTAAATTAGTTGTTAGTTTCATTGATCAATAATATGAATATATAAAAAATATTTCATCCGTGCGAGAGCACCGATTTTAAAAACTAGTAAATACATACAAAATACTAGGATAAAACACCTAAGATGACCCCTAAAAAAATGAGAAGCACCATGTCACCAACCACCAAACGACAAAAAAAAAATGAGAGAAAGGATAAAACACCACGAAGAGAGGCAACAAGAAGAAGACTTACCCCCCTACCAAGACCACCAAGGCTTAGGTTCTTAAAGACTTAACAACTTTAGCACAAAATAGATTGCAACTCTCACTCATAAGCTATGATTGTCAAGATTTTTAATCAGATACTACTTACAAATAAAAAGTTTTGCCTTATCAATCAAATATTTTTCAAAATAATTCCAATAGAAAAAAGGATAAATAGGTTTTTACCCTTTGCAAAGTAGACGAATTTTATTTTACCCCGCAAAAAAAATAATTGAAAATATCCCCTTGCAATGTTGACGAATTTATTTTACCCTCTCTATTGACTTTTTGCAGATGTGGCAGGGAAAAGTCACCACCACATCAGCAAAAACGTCAGCAAAAGTCACATTTTTGCTGACCTGATAATGACTTTTTCCATGCCACATCAGCAAAAAGACAACATAGAGGGTAAAAAAAAATTCGTCAACATTGCAAGGGGACATTTTCAATTTTTTTTTACCATAAATAAAACAAAACTCTCTTACTTTATGGGGGTAAAAACATATTTACCATAGAAAAAATTAAATCATTTATGAAATTTCAGATAGACCAAATAATTGAGTCAATGGGATAGAGCGGTAATTTCTATCTATAAAAAAAAATTACTTTTGTCATCCTATGGGAGTATGGTTACTCGCGCGCTCTATGTATTTCCCATTTTACCCTTTCACTACTTAAGTAGTGGATGTTATAAAAAAACTAGTATTCAGACCCGTGTCAAGCACGGGTAAAAATGCGTTTGTAGATTTATTGACTTATAAATAATATATTTTAATATATTTTTATTTTAAAATGAATATTTAAAATTTTATTTGTTAATGGAAGATGATTAATAACAACTACGTAAATATTTACAGTCTTATATAATTAAATAATTAAAATAACATTCTGTGATAAAAACTAACTGTAAATATTATGTACTGTCATAGTTTTTTTAGGGTAGATTTTTATAGTTCGCATTTTTTTTATCAAATTCAAAATATCTCGTAGTTGTTGTTTCTATTATTCTCCACTAAAAGAATTATAAAGTTGATTGAAAATAATTTCTCTTTGGAATATATCGAAGAGACTTTAAGGTTTTGTAAAATGATTTTGAGGTGGATATGAATTACAAAAAAAAAAAAAAAAAGTCAGTGTAACAAAAAAATCGATTCATGTATTAATATTTAAGCAGAAATATAGGTTCCCATTGATTTTTTTTTTTTTTAAAAAAAATAGACTCACTATTAATATATGACTAAAAATATAGATTCCAAAAAATTATAAAATAAATAGGTCCTCGTATTAATATATGAGTAAAAATATAGATTTAAGTATAAATTATAAATAAATAAAACTCGTCCGTATTAATACATTAGTAGAAATATGTGTTCATGTAGAAATTACAATAAAAAATAGGCCCCTGTATAGGCCACATAGAAATATATAAATTAAAAAAAAAAGGTTTTCATATTAATATATGAGTAGAAATATAAAATACAGTATAAATAAAAAAAAAAGATCCCGCATTAATATATGAAAAGAAATATAAGTTTATGTAGTAATTAAAAAAATAGTCCTCGAATTAATATGAGTAAAAATATAAGTTTGGTAAAAATTAAAAAATAATAAAAAGATCGGTCTTCATATTAATATATATTAATAGAAATATAAATTCTTCTAGAAATTACAAAAAAAAAAAAAAAAAAACCTTTTTATTAATATATGAGTAGAAACATATATACCCATAGACATTTTTAATAAAAAATAGGCATCTGTATGTATGAGTAGAAATATAGGTCTTGTAGAAAAAAAAGGTCTTCCTACAAACATAAGTAGAAATATAAACTACAATATAAATTACAAAAATAAAATATATCCCGTATTAATGTTTGAATAGAAATTTATGTTCTCATTTAAATAAAAAGATAACCATCATCCCATAAACATAGGTCCCGTAAAAATGTAACAAAAAAAAGACTCATGTATTAATATATGAGTCATGTATAAATGTTTTAAAATAAAAGCTCCCAAGCAAAACAAAATTAAATTGACAATTCATATATTTTTTTGTGTGGAGGACATTTCAAATTTCTATCTTTGAATAAATATACATAAGTTAAAATGTAGAACAACGAAAATGAAGATAGCCCCCTAAATTCACACAAGACATGATAATAAAACAAACAAATAACGCTTATTTTAAAGAAGTATATTTATTTTATTTAAATATGAAAAATAATACAAATTTAGGGATTTTAAAGGGACGGGAAAGAGTGATCTCACACTCCCGTCCCCAACAATATGGTATTTTCTTAAATAGGGTATTGTATTGATATATTAACATAAATATAGTAAATCACAAACGAAAATTGGAACTTATATTAATATATAAGTATAAATATTGGCCCCATGTAAATTTTAAAATAAGGCGCTCGTATTAATATGAGTGTAAATATAAATCATAGTAAAAATTATAAAAGTATAGGTCTCCCATATTAATATATGAGTATAAATAATTGAATATATATTTTCATAGAAAATAAGTTGTCATAAAAAATATATTAAAGTTATCAAACCTTTTTTTTTATTATTAAAGACATAATTAAGAGGATATGATGCATACCATTTATATATCTCTCATTTAAAAAAATTGTATGTATGTCTTTCTTGCTTGTTTATTAGAAGATAGTACAAAAAGAAATATAAACCATAAAAAGGAAGGAATTAAATCAGTGGTGTGAATCATGGTGATTGATTAATCAATATTTAAAATTCGAAAAGAAAATAATTTAGGAAATAATTATTTATTTATATATCATCAGTCATTATTGATTATTTGAATTTGAATAAAAGTTTTTTTTTTTTAATTCTTATGATTTTATTATTTGAGATTGAGAAGCATTGAATGCATAAATTTAATTTGAGTATAAATGTTTAATAATCAATACTACAATTTTCTGAATATAGAAATATACTTGAATATTCTGCGCATCAAAGAATCCTATATATAAAAGCATTATCATATGTAAATACAAAAATACTATCATTACACTAAAGAATTACAACTAAAGAATAAAAATTTCAACACTCATATCGTGAAGCTATCCCGTATGTAGATATGCTGATAAATATAGGATTTGATCTTCATGATCCTTTTATTTTTCATGAGTATTGTGCGACTGTTTTTAGTTTCCTATTTTCAACTCACATTGCAAGGGTATTACTCCTCTTTAATTGCTTTATAGTTCTTCTTCTTTTGGGTTTTTAGGCCTTATTTAGTGGAAAATTCAGCAATAATTTAAAAAAAAAGAAACTGACCTTACTTAACCAAGTAGTTGTTGTTTTCACATGATAAAAAGTAAATCTGACGTCCAAAAAAAAGTTGTCTTTTTTAAAAATTTAAGACAAATGCTTTGTATTAAAAACCAATTGAACAACAACAAAAATGTATTATATTTAACTTTAAATCATAGACATAATCTTAATTATATTATTTTACAATGATGAATCACAAATCATGAAAATACGATAGATGAAATTATGCCTTACAAATAATTTTCTTCAAAGAAAGAATTGAAAAAGTAATGATATTTGAAAAATTTTCATGTAGTATTTCTTTTACTCACATTTCATATTTTTATAACATCTACTATTTAAGTAGCGGACACAAAATTAATATAAGATTTTTCCATGTAGGGTGTTTTGCTTAAAAAATTACTTATCTATATATATATAAAATGTGAACCTTTTTTCAAAGTTAAGTGTACACGTAGCAGCCTCTATGTCATTCTTCTCCCATATTGTTTTGGCAATTAATGTATTAAATAGTATATGATTTTGTAGATTATTTTTTTGGCACTATTCCTCAATGTAATAAATTCGTGCTTAGAAAAAACAAACATCCCACAATCAAAGGCACAAACGATCATGCACAATATAGACACACATAAATTAAAAAAATTAATGTATTAAATACTATATGATTTTGTAGATTATTTTTTTGGCACTACTCCTCAATGTAATAAATCCGTGCTTGGAAAAAACAAATATCCCACAGTCAAAGGCACAAACGGTCATGCACAATATAGACACACATAAATCAAAAAAATTAAAAAATTAAATCATCACTACAAACAAAATTAGCTAATTAACTAAGTCCTAATATTTCAATACCAATGATACCAACGATTTAAATTTAGTAATTATAATTATAATTACCAATAACCACTTATGTGTATGTGTATAGCTTAATTGTAGGGTTTATTCAATTCAGAACCATATCAAGTTATAAAAAAATATAACCTTTAACTGGTTTATGCTCTAAAAAAATGTAACAAATCCGTGTCAAGCAAAAAACAAATGTCCCACAATCAAAGAATATATTTAATGGTTTATGTTCTAATCAAGGATGAAAAGAAACTTGGTATATATTTAATGGTCAAACGACACTTATATAAGAGATCAAGGTCAAATAAATCTATATATAAAAAATAATCATTTTTTTATTAATACATATAAAAAAAAAGCTTGATAAACAAGACATTATTTATGATGTATTTTTCCATTTGATAAAATAATATTATATAGTAACAATTAACTTTAAAGAGTCTAAAGAATTTATTCACAAATAAAACAATATCTTTTAGAACCTTTTATAACTAACAAATCCCTCATTTTAGAATTAAGATAACCTCAAATATTTATATCTCACAACCCTTTATTTAAAAGCTTACAATATTTCATTTTATACATTTTATTTACTAATATGATTACTCTATAATTTTTTTAAGACCCCATTTTTATAGGCCTTATGCAAAGACTCATGTGACACATGCATAAAAATTAGTCTACTTGTGTTCAATAGTCATGAACAGAGTAATTAATAATTAATATTCTTAATTCAATAAAAACTTCATTAGACTTTTTTTTTCTATATCAGAAAATAGAATTTATTAAAGGACAAAATGAGCATATAAGACTCCAATTTTAGAGTCGGTAACGCTATACAGTTGAATCTGCCGCTTGATTCTATGGAAATTATTATTTTCCTGGAGCACACCTCTCAACATGAAAAACAACAAAAAAGTAAACATCACAAAAACACAAAAATAGAAAATTTTAGTCTAAACTAAATAGAAGAAAAAAAAACCTCAATGTTCGATAAATCTCCGCAATTACATCAAAAGATTGATAGGCCTTAAGCGCACGGTCTAAATTAGAGTAAAAAATAATGTGCAAGCTTGAGGCATGTTTGGAGTGGAATTTGTTATAGGCGCTTTTTGAATGGCGATCATGAGTTAATGTATTTATGTTTGATTAGTGATTGTGGTCGCTTGTTTTTGTAAGCCGTTTTGGTGTGTGAAACCTATGTATTGTTTATTCTTAGCGCTATATATATAGATAAAAAGTTTGCTAACATATTTCCACCTAAAAACATATGGAAGTAGCTTAACAAATCTACCCCCACTATATATTTATGTTTTGGACTGGACCTTAAGGCCCACTCTCCTCCTTGCATGGGCGCAGCCCATTGAAAACGACCCAGAATCTCAGGACAATGGCCGCAGAATCTTAGGATTCTGTAACGGCCGACCGCCGGAATGATGAGCATTAACTGCTCATTATGGCTCCTCAACCGTTTTTCGGCAGCCGCTTAATGAGCATTTATTGTCCATTAGGGGCCTTGGCCCAGCGCCGAAGACTATATATACTCCTCATTTTGATGGAGTCAGGTATGCATTCTTTACCTCTGAAAACCAAAGCTTTACACAAATACTGACTTGAGCGTCGGAGTGTATACAAATACACAACCCCCTTTCGCTTCAACAAGGGGCTTGCTCGTGCTCAAGGAACTACCGGCGAGGTCATTCTGATCAGGTAAGATCAATTTACAAAAAACATCTTCAACTATTTTAGACTAATACAATTAAAGGTTAATTTTGTAAATTAATTTCCACACATATATTATTGTTTTCTAAAGTATTATTTTTTTACAAGCATCGTTTTCTTAATCCTTAATTTCCACAATTGTTGCATCCCCGTAACTTACAAATAATGTTAACTTATCCAATTTGAATGGCCGGCATCATATAGGATAAAAAAGTGTATCATATATATATGAGCAGTAGTTAATCTTGAGATATATCTAATCTAACACCCAAGAGTTTGCAGTTTCAAACATAATCCAAATGAGCAATCTTGCTGATATACTTAGACCTGCAGCTGAAGAGGGTAATGTAGACCTCCTCTATACTGTAATTATCGATAACCCATCAGTTTTGGAGGATATAGATTCAAAACAATTTTTTGAAACTCCTTTGCATATCGCCGCATCTAAGGCACATCTCCATTTTGCCATTGAGGTAATGAATTTGAAACCTTCATTTGCTTTGAAGCTAAATCCAGAAGGATTAAGTCCTATCCACCTTGCTATACAAAAGAAAAATGTGAGAATGGTCATGTCTTTTGTTGACATGAATGAAGACCTTGTTAGAGTCAAAGGGAAGGGAGGTAGGACTCCTCTTCATCTTGCAAGTGAAATTGGAGATGTTGACATTTTAGCTGAGCTCCTCCTTGCTTGTCCGGATTCCATTCAAGACTTGACTGTAAAGGGCCAGACTGCTCTTCATATTGCTGCGGAAAATGGGATGTATGAAGCTCTTCATCTCCTTGTTTGTTTTCTTAACAAAAATACCAAAAGAGACGCTGTCAAGTTAGAATATAAAATACTAAATTGGAAGGATGAGGAAGAAAACACCATTTTACACATGGTGGTGGAAAATAAGGAGCCTAAGGTAACTTTCTCTCAATATTTTTCTTTTTAATTTGGAAAGTAATTATCTATTTGAACTTTATTAGACATAAGAGCATTATAAGACACTCAACCATTCAATGATGATATTTTTGTCTTTTAAAAAGTTGTATTATTTCTGATATCATTGTTGTGTCGATTCATCACCACTCACTTATTGTTCCTCCAACCAGACTCTGATACCATTGCTAGGCCCGGGGGGAGCCTCATTGTATTTGATCAACCAATTAGGCATTGAGTTTAAGGATCCTCTCACTTTAAAAGCGACTTTGACATTACATTTTCACAAAAAAATTTAAGGCAACGGATTTAAGGATTCTCTCACTTTAATGTTGTTCAATCTTAACTCTTTCAACTAATATGAAACTTCCCAACCGATAACGCAGGTGCTTCGATGGTTGGTGAAGACTAAGATAAATTTGAAGGCAAAGAATAAAGAGGACAAAACAGCAACAGAAATAGCAACCACAAATGAGATAAAAATTATATTGACAAATGTTGGGAAACTGAAATCTTCGGTGGACAAATATTTCAAAGTCACCGATACTTCCACACTTGCACAAAAAATAAGTTCAAGTATCACAAGAATGGATGCAACTGTTATTCTTTTTAGTCGCATTAAAAAAGATATTTCAAAGGAGCAACGCAATATTTGGTTGATAATTTCAACTCTTGTTGCAACTGCTACCTATTCATCAATACTAACACCTGTTGGTGGAGTTTTTCAGGCAAATGCAAGTGACAATAATAATTCTACTATTTCTATTTCCACCCCAAGAAATGCAGGGAAATCAATCTTGTCAACAGTTGATTTCTATATATTCATATATTTGAATACAATTTCCTTTATCCTCTCAACTATGGTAATAATTATTCTGACCCCAATTGAGAAACTAGGTGGTGTAGTGCTGGCAGGTCCAATAGTTTGGTTTGTCCTTTGTTATATATTTTCTATGTCGAAGATATCACCGAATTATCAATATTCCGTGCCTAATAGGATCAATGTGTTTGTAGATATTGTTGTCTTGGTACTTTTATGTTGTTTTATATTCTACTATAGAAAACGATACAATGCTAAGAAGAGACTCAAAAGGTCACACCGTCATAGTTAAAGAATTGGTGCAATAAGTGAAGAGAAACACTAATTAATCAAGGTGTTGTTGGTAGGAGAAAGATGGTACAATCGCCAAATTCAGAGAATGAATTAATTCTTTTTAATCATATCTTGTATTTTAGTTTTAGCTGTCAGCTTGTTGCCTTCCTTTTGTGTATTTGCATTTTTTTTTATCGCTTTTTACGCAATAAGTATTTAAGTTTTTATTAGCAAAAATTATATATTTATAAGCTATTTTTTCATAATTTATGTTAACAAGCTTATGAACAATAAATTTTTTATTTATTTATTTATTTGCATTAATAGAAAAAGAGAGAGAATTACCAAAAAAAAAAAGAAAATGAGAGAGAATAACATGTTACTAAAATATAATCAAAGTAGCAGATGTTGGGTGAGAGTGATGCAAATAGTATTAATTATTTATTATAAAATACAATTAAAAGTAAAATTAATAATTGTTAGATGTATGACGAACGACTTAGAGGGGAAGTCGATAGATTATAATTTCGATAGTTTTAAAAAAAATGTTTTCACGTGGAGGAATCGTTTTCGGATCGACTCATGTCTAACCTGAATTGCTATTGAAAGGATTCAATATGCTTAACACGAATACAAATTTTCCACACAAAAATAAAGCGCTAAGGATATTGATTATCAAACTTGCAAAATAACTTAATCAATCAAATCACAAATCAATATTTTTCGAAACTATTTCAGTTTATGTATGTTAAATTAGTTCCAATTGAAGCACAAATTATATGAAAAGTCTCAACTGGAATTGTGTCGAACACTTGGTGTGACACATTCAAGGTTTTCTCAAAATAAGTGGAAATACACACCTTATGCTTTTATCAAGCACTTGGTGTGCAATTTTCACACTACAATGAAAGATCAGACAAAGAACAAATGTGACACAATCTAATTGAACGATTAAAACAACGAATAGCACAAGAAAGATAAACGCAATAAAGAGCATAAATTTTTTAGGGAGTTCCCTTCAACTTGGATGTTTCTATTTATAGGAAAATGAAATAGATCCGTTGAAGATGACCCTTTGAGAAGCTTCATCACCACGTTGGAACTCATTATTTGCTTTCTGCAAAAGCAGTTTGTCTTCGTTGCAAACTAGATAATAACCGCTCTAATGCATTTGACGAAGAGAATAGTGTTTGCACATTCTTGGCAAAAGAATAACTGTTCCAACTATGATGATAGTAAACCTTGTACTTTTATCCTTTCTGGTGAGAGCATCTGAACTACCAAAGTCCAAGAACACAAACTCTGACTAAACAAAGTCTGAGTGTCCCATACCCTGAAGATAGTAGTCTTTGATACTTCTTCAGCGTCTTGAAGCTTGTAACCTTTGAAACTTTTCAGAGGCTGTTTTGTCTAGAGTTTTCTTCAACCGCTCTTTATACACGTTCATAGTGGACATAAATTTTACTTTCTAGTCCCGCACACATGAACATACATTAGTACTACCAATTGTACTTTTAATATTTTTTTATCATCAAAACTATTACATCGATTAACAAAATCAATTTTGTTCCAACATAATCCAATCCTAATCAATTTTATGCAGTTTACTTCGGTTCGGTTTTTCAATTTTATGCCAGTAACATACATGTATATCAATCTTACATGTTTCTATCTACTCCCTCTGATCTTATATATAAGAAACACTTAACTTTTTAAATTTATTATAAAATGAATATATTTAGACAATATTATAGTCTAGATTCATCATTTTACAATGAATCTAAAAAGTAAAGTTTTTCTTATATACGAGACTGGAGGGATTATAAATTAGTGCACTTTCGTTTCCACTTAATATTAAAATATAGAAAAGATCAAGATGCAAATATAATTTTAAATATTATATACATAAAAGTACTTTAAAATGTTTAATACTTAACTATATGCCCACCAAAAATAGTTAACTATATTTTCATTTCCTTAAATTGTGTTTTTATATAATTTTGTATTATAATTAACTATTTTTATGATTTCATTATAACCATAATTTGTTTTACAATTATAAACTTAGGCTTTATTTGACAAAATTATAGCTGATAGCTGAAAAACTACCTGATTGAAATTAAAGTATTTGGTAAAATTAGCTTTTAAAATGGTAGATAAATATAAAATGACAAAAAAATATGTATGTTAGTGGATAATTTTTATTTTATAAAAAATAATAAAATTAAATTAAAGGTTAAAAATTGTAAAAAACTATTAGCTATAAACTCAGACGCTACATGAAATAACATCTCAAAAAATAGTATAAGCTAATTACCAAACATCTTTATTTTTTTCAAACAAACTTATAAGCCAGTCCAGTAAACTATACACTAGCTTATTGGAAACTTACCAAACTGGGCCTGAATATTAAGGCTCCATTTGATTCTATGGAAAGAAGAAAATTTCTCATCCCACCCCCCACCCCTCTTTTTAACCCCCCTGAAAATCAAGTTTACCCTTGAAATTTTGCTGAAAGTCAACCGCGGATTCTACGATCTGAACTTTTGTAAACACGGAAAATAGTTTCCGCTCGGGTTTGGAACGAAAAACGTTTTTCGCGAAAACGTAACATATAGACAGAACGACAGTTACCACTTCAGTTTCTATTTTCACGCATTGAAACACTTAGGGTTGGGTGGGAAGAGGGTTTTGAAGAGGAGAATTTCGTTTTTCTCCTACAATTCAAGCAAGGTCATCAATATCAAGTAAGTTTTGTGCATTGTTCATAATGTTGGTTTTTGTTCATCATTATGTTATTTTTTTCATTCCCTTTGCATGCCAAAATCTTTGAGTTCGTGGTGTTGATGTTGATTATGTTGGTTAATTGTTTGTTTAAGGGTTTATTGTGGGGTTGGGTAGATGTTTGCATCAATGCATGGTTGAGACAAAATTAAATTTAAAATTTGACTTAGTTGTACTCCAAGTGTTTGTAAAAATGCTTGAATGAAACTTAATTGTGTTTATGCTTGAATTTGGTTGAATTAGATTGGAGTTCATGTAGATGTTGGTTTTGCTCTTTAAGTTTTTGAAAAAATGTTTGAAGGATTGAATTGGTATTGTAAGTGTTTGTATGAACTTTTGCTCGATATGATACATTAACTTGTCGATTGGAATAACATTGTACTGATAATTACCTAGTAATTGAGTTTCATTTATTGAGTTTAATTAATTGATAATGATTGCGACTTGTTTATTTTGATTTGCAGAAATGGATGAAAATATTGGAAGACAACGTCAGGGTAGGCCGAGCCGTGCACATTCTTCTGCCCGTCGAGATGCCGAAACGCAACAAGCAACTAATCCTCCGCCTACAAAAAAAGGACGTCGTATGCATGGCACACCGGTTCCAGCACCGCCGTTTGAAGGAACACACGATAATGAGGCGGGAAGTTCAGCCCCCGGTGGTTCCCAACCGCGTTCAGGGTGACGTAGAGCTGAGGCGGCTATTGAAGAGCCTGTAGTTCAGGATCGTGTTGAAGAGCATGTGGTTGAGGATGCGGCCGAGGAGCATGAAGGGGAAAACATTGTTGCTGATGTACCAGAAGAGGGATATGGAGGCGGCCCGACAGATTTGTCCCTGTTACATGGTTACCATAAGCATAGGGCAATTCCGATATGGAATGCCACAGTACCTGAAGCGAAGGTATTAAAATTTATCAAATTTGTGCATTTTAATAAATTTATTAAACTACTATATTTCGATATATTTTATTAATGAAATGATGCATGGATTTTTTTGTAGATTTTAAAGAAAACTATGCGATCGTTAGCAAATGGTAAGAAGGTCATCAATCTTCCGAAGTTTGATCGTACTGTTGCGTGGTTTTGGGATGCTGTAACACAAACCGGGTTAAAGCCACTGACAAGGACGAATTATAGCATAATCGACCATGGTTTGATGACAACGTTTGCTGATCGATGGCATCCGGATACGGCTAGTTTCCACCTTCCTATAGGTGAGGCAGGCATCACATTGGACGACATTTAGTGTCTGCTTCATATTCCGATCACGGGGCCGTTTTTG
The DNA here is from genome assembly GCA_954870985.1 of Trifolium fragiferum. Taxonomy (NCBI): domain Eukaryota; kingdom Viridiplantae; phylum Streptophyta; class Magnoliopsida; order Fabales; family Fabaceae; genus Trifolium; species Trifolium fragiferum. Next base: position 21,435,088 of record OX940793.1, read on the forward strand.
AACCACGAGAAGCTGAAGAGATTTGAGGCTGTGGAATTGGTACATAGAAATCTAGGAATTCCTGAGACTGAATTGTGGAGGATGTTTGAAAAAACAAAGGGTCAGCATATTAAGTATGCTGAGTTACAGGCCTGGTATACTGAGATGATGGAGGAGGCTGAGCAAGCGGAGGAAGATGGGAGGCCGATGCACAAGGTTGTTGAGTAGAGGGACAGGTGCATCAAGGCCTTTTTGCTGTTTTTGGTTTGTTGTACCATATTCAGCAATAAGAGTCAAAACTACGTCGATGTAGTATATCTGACAAGGACATAAGGATGGATCATCTTATAGGGAGCATTTGGATAACATGCAGATGTCAGATTTTGTGTACACTCCTTATGATGGCCATCGTGGACAAAGGCCGTTGATTGATGCCTGCTGGTTTTCAGGATGGTTACGAAGTGGATCTTATAGAGGCATGCATTTGCCTGAACGTGTGCTTAGGCAATTTGGATATGTTCAAGGCATTCCAAGGCCTCCAGCTACCTCTGCTCATGCCGGCATGCCTTTGGCTTAGATTGATCGGGTGTTTGCGGAAGAGATGGAAGAGAGGATGATCGACGAAGAAATGAGGGGTGCGCCAGTGGTTAACGCATGGGACTATGAGCCTGGCTATGTAGCTTGGTTTTACAGAGTGTCTCATCCTCTAATGCTCCGATTAGAAGCACGCGCAGAGCCACCTCGTCCACCGATGTTGGAGGTTTTGATAGAGCAGCAGGGTCGGAATGATGTTAGGGACACGGTTCAGATTTGTCAGCAAGTGCGACTTGAGCTACAAAGGGCACTTCGAGATGGTGAGGCGGTTCCGGGTACTCCAATTTATGGTACAGTTCAGCGAGTCCTTGGGATGGTATCCCCGGCCATAGTTTTCACATCACGGCCCCTGAATCCAGGGTCATCCTCATTCCCTTATCATCGTGCTACGCAGTAGCATATTTATTTTCTTGCATTTTATTTTGGACAACTGGTTTTTGTAGTTTGCGTATTTTACATGAAAAGATTTGTACTTTGATGACAATGTTTGTAATTTGGCATACGTGTTTGATGACAATCGGGTTTGATGACAATGTTCGTAATTTGATGTACGTATTTTCTTGCATTGTTTGTGCGTGTAATTTGGTGTTTGATAAAATATCAAGTCAAGTAACTTGGTTTGTGCGCGTAATTTTATTTTGTGCGCGTAATTGTGTTTGATAAAATATCAAGTCAAGTAACTTGGTTTGTGCGCGTAATTGTGTTTGATAAAATATGGTTTGTGCGCACTTGGACAGGTTTTAGAACCAAATGGTTCTGGCGTGCACAAAGTCATTGTTGCTATTTTTGTACTGGTGCAGTTCGGAAAATGTTTTCCGCGAGAATTGCAGAAATTCCAAAAGAGCGGAACGCAGAAACCGAACCCTGGGTGTATTTGGAAGAAAAAAAATTATTAACACCTTTTAACACACAACAACATCAATACATTATATTAAGCTGTCATACAACAAACTATTTATTTTAAAACAAAGATTACTCTGGACGCACACAACAACATTACATTGGACGGACGCACACTAACATCAAAGATCACAACAACTTAATTGAAAAAATACGACAAATGCTTAATACCGTAATAAAAACGACAACTTGTTCATCAATTTTCTGCTATCAAAGTAGCATACAAACGTGGATACTTCGGATCAATTAAGCAGACGCCGAACATAGACACCACATCGTCATCATCTTTCAACTCTTTCCACTCGTAAATACGTGTTGGGTCGTCGTAATTCAGAATATCACATGCCAAAATCATGTAATGATCGTAATGGCAAATTTTGTCAATTTTGATTTCTATGGCGTATTTGGCATGATACAGAAGTTGAATCTTATTTTTTAGAGCCCTAAGAGTTGTTAAAGTATCCTTCAATTCAGCGGTAAACAATTCGTCGATACCGCAAAACTTGATAGTAAATGGGTAGGATTCGGCAAAACAATGTTGAGACATATTTGATAAAAATGACTTGCTTTAGGTTTGATGGTGAGACACTTATTTATATTAGATTGGAAGTGTTGATAAATTTTTGTACCATGCAAAGTGTCGTTGCGTTTTGAACCATCCAAATGGTTGGCAAGATCATAACCGTTCAAAGTGTCGGTGCGTTTTGTACCATGCAAAGTGTCGGTGCGTTTTGAACCGCCCAAAGTGTTGGCAAGATCATAACCGTTCAAAGTGTTGGTGCGTTTTGTACCATGCAAAGTGTCGGTGCGTTTTGAACCGTCCAAAGTGTCGGCAAGATCATAACCGTGAAAAGTGTCGGTGTGTTTTGTACCATGCAAAGTGTCGGTGTGTTTTGAACCGTTCAAAGTAACATTAAATTAATGACAAAATAACACAACAATATATTCAACACATGGATAATCCAGACATTACATTACAAATAAAAACATTACATAGCAAATAAAATTCGTACATTTTATTGAAATGCGTTACACAGATATTATAAACGTTACACTGAAATTAAAAACGTTACACGGAAATTAAAAACGTTACACAGAATATTAAAAATGTTAGACATAATATAAAAACGTTACACGGTGATATCAACGGAATAATCTTCATCCTCAGGCCCCTTCAAGCATTCAAGTATGGAATCGACATATCTTGTAAGTTTTGCGTCCAACTCTATGGGTCCCTTTGTGCAGTACTGTCTGAAAATGGATAACATAGATCGAACATCATCATCGTTTTGAAGTTTCATACATGTATACGTAACTATTCCATCAGATCCGATCGACGGCTTTCGATACTCGATGCTCGTGACACATTTGTCGTCATTCTTGTTGACGCAACAACGATTTATTTCATCAAGTTGCTGATTCAGTTCAAAGAACGTTGCATCATCGGAAATCCGAAACATGTTTGGTGTTCCATTGTTGTAATACACAACCACAAGACTAGTGTTTCTCCGAGAACTAAGTGAAATATCTTTTTTTTTTTGTTTGTATTGAGATGTACCAAGCACACAAATTTATACACGTTTTAGTTCATTTTTGACCACACAAACTGTCGGTGGGATCTCCAGCGTTTATAGTGTCGGTCTAATCCTGAGCGTTAAATTTTAACAACTAATAAAATTTAAAATTTATGTGCCCATTTAATTTTAAAAAAGTTACAAATTTTAATATTATTACTATTAATTATGTTAACAAAAGTTACTATTAAATTAACAAAACTTACTATTAATTACGTTAACAAAAGTTACTATTAAATTAACAAAACTTACTATTAATCATATTAACAAATGTTACTATTAAATTAACAAAACTTATTAATTAATTACATATAACAATATTGTTAATTACTAATTAAATTAACAAAAAATATAACTATTTATTAAAATTAATATATATTTAAAACAACAAAATTTGTCTATCATTACAAAGTTCGGAACGCAGAATCCGCGACCTTTCACGGAAAACGTTTTCCGTGCGTTTGTTAATCTTATCAAATGCGCGGAACGTAGAATCCAAACTCTGGGCTTACAGACAATGGGAAAATTTGAAAACGACAGAACCTGTAATTTATCAATTACAGAACCTGTAATTCAAAAAATCCAACACCTGTAATTTATCAAACTGTAATTAATTAAGACGAATTAAATCAATTCATCAGTTCATTCAAAGTAGTGTATCAATGTCAAACACGGTAATAACCATTAATTAACATAAACGACGAGGTTTAGCGTTACGTTACAAAATTACATCGCTTTCAAAAAAAGGACATGCCATTAATTTACATAAACAACGATGAAGTTCATAATGTCTATGTCGTGCCAAAAAAAAGGTCATGGCATATGCAACGGCGATCAATCGCTTTCAACACTAACGGACAACGGATTCGCCGCACTTGATCCAACACCTACAAATTTTTTTGTTCTTTTCTTCGGAAGCTTGGCATTTTCAATATCCATCAAAAGCTTAAACTTACTTTGTCGATCCAAGAACGGAAACTCCCATGCCATAGCTTGATCCGTACAATATTGCCTCCACGTCTCACAAGTCGGAGGGATCGGACAATTTTCCTTCAACTTAACATACAAGAAATGATTCGGAACCAAGCCAAGGCATGCACAAAATACGTGAAGACGGGTCTTGTGGTGGACCGTCCCTAAGTGGGAAAAAAGTCTCGCTAATTCCGATACTTGGTTTTGTCAACTCGACTACCACTTTTTTGTAGTAAGTGGCAATGACATGACCCATATCCGGAAACGTTAGCCACTTATCCATAGGAGCAACACGGTTTCTAGTAATTCTCTCGCCCGGATGCAATGCCTTCAAAATGTATTCAACACGATCCTTAGAACCGAACACTTTCTCATACAAGGGTCGGTGCATCTTTATCTCCCTAACCATGTTCAGCTTAACTAACTCAAAATCCTCCTCAGTTTTACCGCTATCGAGTGCAACAACACGATAACCATACCAACTGTTACCCTTGACGTCAATAATATTTTCTATTTGTGGTTGCATGAATAAAGGCATTTCATCAAGTCTTGGAATACTAACTTGCGAAGTTTGAGTTGGAAGAAAGCTACCTACTTGAGAACACTTTTGAGAAGAAGTTGAAGCTTTCGATTGTGAGACTTGACAATCCGGATATTGGGCATCAACATGCTCCAAACCCGACTTCTCTCTAGTTGTGTTTGATTTCTTGGCACCTTTTGGTTTTTTAACAACTTCCGGACTTGCCAATTTAGTCGTCTCCGGAAAAGCAATTTGACGAAGTTTTTCCCTAATATCGGCTTTCATGTTGACATTCACGCTCTTCAACCGTGCCTAAAAAAATAAATTTAATTATTAAATTCAATCACAAATTCGCAACATCAATAAAAATTTAAAACATCAAAATATTAATGGTAATTTAGAAATTGGAGACAAACCTTAATTGCTTCAAACTCCGCCTCGCACTAGTATTCGTCTATTTCCTCATCACCAAGGTCACCTTCTTCACCGTAATCGATCACTAACTTCTTCCATTGGGGGTCTATCTCGTCAAGTCTAATAGGAAGCTTATGGCGCACCTTTTTGGCAATAAGACAAGCACACGGTAACCCATATGATGTTCTCATCACACAACCGCACTTTTGTGAATCCATACCACACTCGACAACTCTCTTACTTTCTTGAAATATTTCGTCCAAAGCCGATCGAGAAACTTTCCATAACAATTGCTCATACAAATAACGGTCCTTACCATATCTGTGCTCTTCAACCGACAAGCTCTGACCAAATGATGTCTCTATGCCGCTGAACTGATTTGTCAACATACTCTCAATCCCTTCCCAAACCCTTAAGAAATTACAAGTACCGTCGGGCAAATATTTCTTTAACACACCGTGCGACGATTCAGCTCTGTTTGTTGTAATGTTCCCAAAATGCAAGATATTATTTGTCTAAGCTTTCACAACTTTCTTCTCATCGGTGTCAAGAATGGTTCGTTGAACATAGTTCACAAATCTTGGAAACTTCGAACAAACTTTTCGAAACTCCATGACTACGTCTTTATAACATTCCTCAGTTCCCGCCTCAAACACCGCCTCAAAACTCTTGACCGCCATAGTCACAACTTGCGAAAGGCTCATTTCGTCGCCGCTTCTGACTTTGCAAAACGACTTTGCCTTAGCTGTTACATTTTTAATAACATGGTAGCGACAGACCAATGGAGAAGCGTCAGGAAATACCTTACCAACGGCATTCATAAGGGCTGTATCACGATCAGTCACCGTCACCTTCGGTCCGACCCCGTCACTCCTCAAAAGACTCCGACATTGTTCCAAAGCCCAAGTAAAATTATCCTTTTTTTTCATTTTTTATGAAGGCAAATGCAACATTGAAGGTCTTGCTAGTCGACGACACGCCAGCCATCTCAAACAACGGCATATCATAGCGGTTCGTTTTGTACGTCGAGTCAATCAACAAAACCGTCAGAAAAGTGTTAAACAGAGCCACATATTTTGGATGGGCAAAAAATATATCCTGAACTGTTGTCGAGTCACCCTCTGATCTACATTTGAAAACATAGTTCTTTTGCGCCAGACAATCCAAAAAATGTTGCATTTCCGTCCTCGACCCCTTTACTTTGGCTTTCAATCTATGGCAAGCATTGTAAAGTTGATTTTTGTTTGTGACATTATTCGAATCTCTCTCCTTCAATCTTGTCATAATGTTCCTTGGCGGAACCAAATTTCTCGTTAATTCGGAAATTACCTCCATCTCTTCGGCTTTCAAACGTCCGACAACTAAATGACCATCCAACTCTCTATCGAATACATGGTTATGCACACCATTAACAACACTTAGACGCCATTCCTTGGATGACAGAAAATATCCACGAAGCTGGAACAGACAATTGCATTTCCTCGTGCCCGTATCTTCAAATTTAACTTTCTTACTTGTTCTTTTGAAAACCCCTCCCCGTTCACAACCCAACACAAGCGTTTGTTTCCTCCTATCCGAACCATTGTCTGACCTTTCTATGACAATAGCAAACCGTAACCCCGCGGCGACGTCTCTAACCCACTTAAGCAAATCGTCACGTGTCTTAAACAATTGTTCCGTCTCAAAACTCTCTCTAGTATCAAACTCAATTGCTGCAGGTTGCCTAAGTGCAATTGCAGTAGAAGTAGAAAGAATCATTTCATTTGCCGAGCCATCAGAATTCGTAGGATCCGCATCACCGTCGTCTTCCTGGACCGGTATATCAAGCACAACTTCTCTCGATCCATGAACCATACCTATATAAAATTAAAATCCATATCAAATAAAACACATACAACAATATAACCAATGTTATAAGTAATAAGCAATAACATATAATTTAAAATAAAGCAAACATTAACATTAATCAATATTATCAAAATGACCAATAATCAATATTCTCAAACTATTACGTAATAATTAAGCATTAATCAATAATATAAGTAATAACCTATGTATAACCAGTAATCAATCTTACATTAACATTGAATCTTACAAAAATTAACAAAACATCAATTGCAGGCTCAGTGCAGTGCAGGAAATTAAAAAAATGCAGGGCGTCCCTTTTCGCGGAACGCAGAATCTGAACCTGGGTTTACCCAGAATCGCGGAAAACGTTTCCCGCGCGCGTAGGCTGTCAGAATTTCGGAAACCTAGTTATTGACAGTCCAATTTTAAGTGAAATAACAAAATCTAATCGGTTAGAATCAAAATTTACCTTATGTTTGAGCTTCTATGAGTGTTGATTCCTTTAGATAAGCTTCCAATCTTCAGTTTGAGCCAAAAATTTCGTATCACCGTTTTGTTTCCAAAGAGAACAAGAGATTGAGTGTGGAGAAGTTGAAGAGAAATGAGCTGCTCTTAGTCTATATAAACATTTTCGCGGAAAACGTTTTCCGTGCAAAATCCGAGTGGAAACTATTTTCCGCGATTTTATTAGTTCGGAACGTAGAATCCGTTGTTGACTTTTAGCCAAATTTGAAGGTGTAAAAGGAAACCCGGGGATGAAAAAGAATTATGGGGGGTGGGATGAGAAATTTTCTGAAAAGAAAGTCAAAAGAAAGAAAATTACAAAAATCAAAGAATGAATTTAAACGGATTAATTTAAACTAATTTAGTCTAACTTTATTTATCCATTTCCATAATTTTTATTTCCATAAAACTAAAGAGAGCTTAAATTCTGCGAGGGAGGGAAATGAGTCAAGTGAGTGTGTATTGGTCTAAACCACAGTCAAAGTAGCCCCACTCGCCCATAGTTACATTGCACACACATGGGTTATCGTCGTTACGCAAATATGCGATGTTGCATGATGATGCAACTGAGATCACTCTGCAGCAACACTTCCACTATTTCACGTTATGGTCGCAGTCGTGATATAGTCAATGCCCGAAAGGTGTTCGACAATACGCCATTGTCACAAAGAACAATCGCTTCCTGGAACGCCATGGTCGCTGCCTACTTCGAATCCCATAAACCTCACGACGCAGTTCATCTGTTTGATAAAATGCCCCAAAGAAATACTGTTTCATTTAATGGCATGATTTCGGGTTATGTAAAAAACGGAATGGTAGCCGAAGCAAGGAAGGTGTTCGATAGTATGCCTGAACGTAATGTCGTTTCGTGGACTTCCATGGTTCATGGTTATGTTCAAGAGGGTATGGTGGAAGAAGCTGAAAAACTCTTCTGGGAAATGCCACACAGGAATGTGGTGTCGTGGACAGTTATGATTGGTGGGTTATTGAAGGAATCTCGTTTGGATGATGCAAAGAAACTTTTTGACATGATGCCTGTGAAGGATGTTGTGGCAGTTACTAATATGATTGGTGGGTATTGTCAGGTGGGTCGATTGGATGAAGCTCGTGAACTGTTTGATGAATTGCCGAAAAGGAATGTGGTTACATGGACTACTATGATTTCTGGGTATGCAAAGAATGGGAGGGTTGATGTTGCAAGGAAGCTTTTTGAAGTGATGCCTCAGAAAAATGAGGTGTCTTGGACGGCTATGCTTATGGGGTATACTCATAGTGGGAGGATGAAGGAGGCTTTCGAATTTTTTGAAGCGATGCCGGTGAAGTGGGTTGTTGCTTGTAATGAGATGATCATGCGGTTTGGCCTTACTGGGGAGGCGAATAGAGCTAAGATGTTGTTTGAGGGAATGAAGGAAAGGGATGAGGGAACTTGGAATGCTATGATTAAGGTGTGTGAGAGGAAAGGGTCTGAGTTGGAAGCTTTGGATTTGTTTGCTAGGATGCAAAGGGAAGGTGTTGCGTTGAATTTCCCTTCGTTAATCAGTGTTCTTTCTGTGTGTGCCAGTTTAGCTAGCCTTGATCATGGAAGGCAGGTTCATGCTCGATTGGTGAGATCTGAATTTGATCAAGATTTATATGTTGCCTCAGTTTTGATTACAATGTATGTTAAGTGTGGTGATCTTGTTAGAGCAAATAGGATTTTTAATAGGTTTCCATTTAAGGATGTTGTTATGTGGAATTCTATGATCACGGGTTATTCCCAGCATGGTTTGAGAGAGGAAGCATTGATTGTTTTCCGTGATATGTGCTCATCTGGAATTCAGCCAGACGAGGTTACGTTCATTGGAGTTCTTTCAGCTTGTAGTTATAGTGGCAAAGTGAAAGAAGGGTTTGAAATTTTCGAAGCAATGAAATGCAATTATCAAGTGGAGCCAGGAATCGAACACTATGCTTGTATGGTTGATTTGCTAGGCAGAGCAGGCCGGGTAGAGGAGGCAATGGAACTAGTAGAAAAAATGCCAATGGAACCGGATGCTATTGTTTGGGGTGCATTGTTAGGTGCTTGCAGAAACCATATGAAGCTCAATATGGCTCAAATTGCAGTAGAGAAACTTGCGAAGCTAGAGCCCCAAAATGCTGGGCCTTATGTCTTGCTCTCGCATATGTATGCATCTAGAGGAAGGTGGAGGGATGTTGAAGTAATTAGGAAAAAAATAAATGCTAGGGGTGTCGTCAAATTTCCTGGCTGTAGCTGGATTGAGGTTGAGAAGAAGGTGCACATATTCACTGGGGGAGACAGCAAGAGCCACCCTGATCAGCCTATTATCATGAAAATGTTGGAGAGGCTAGGTGGAATTTTAAGGGAAGCTGGGTACTGTCCCGATGGTAGCTTTGTTCTTCATGACGTGGATGAGGAAGAGAAGACACATAGCTTGGGTTATCACAGTGAAAAGCTAGCTGTAGCATATGGACTCCTTAAAGTGCCGGAAGGGAGGCCAATTAGAGTTATGAAAAATTTGCGGGTATGTGGTGATTGTCATTCTGCAATCAAATTGATCGCAAAAGTCACTGGACGGGAGATCATTGTAAGGGATGCCAATAGATTTCACCATTTTAAAGATGGTCACTGTTCTTGCAAGGACTTTTGGTAGTTCCTAACAAGGGACTTACTGAGTACTGTTTTAAGATGATGGTGGCCAAAATATTCATAGAATATGTTGTTTGCAGTGATCTTGATAACAACTTACTTTCTGAAGTTTTTGGAGATCTGAATCCCCCAGAAAATGTTACCTTAAGGTAATCTAATTAATATGATCAGTAATATATTCCATGCAACCATATTATCAGATTCTCTCTCTACAGTTCAATTTATGTTCATAGTATTCCGCTCATTATGTTTAATTTGTATCAAATATGATTCATTTTTTGTTGCCAGGATCATACTGTCATTAGTTTTTATAAATTATAACTTTGGTATTACATAAGTATCTTATCAATTTTTTTATTTTTTTCCATAGAGGCTTTCTGGAAATCCTGTTTGCAAGAATTACAATATACAAAATATTCGTCACTATTGTGCTCCTGAAGGGAAGAATTTGCAAATTCAACCACCTATCCCATTCAATCTTGTCCAGTGGACAATTTCTATGAATATGTACCCTGTCCCCAGTTTGATGTTTTTTGTGCAGCACCTCTAAGAATTGGATATAGGCTTAAAAGTCCAAATTTTTCTTACTTTTCTCCCTATAAGTCATTTTGAACCATACATAACTGAGTCCTTAAACTTAAGCTTCTACCAGTTATCAATATATTCTTATGAATGGGAAGAAGGACCTCGTCTTAGAATGTATTTAAAAAATTTCCTTTCATACAACGATTCTCACTCCAACACATTCAGCCCAAGTGAGATCCGTTGCATTAATCATCTTTTCATCATGGAGATTTCCTTGCACAGATTTTTTTGGGCCATATGAACTCCTGAATGTCATTCTTTTAGGACCTTATGCAAATAGTAAGTTTCACAATCTCAACATTTTATGTTATCTTATTGCAATTATTATTATTATTATTATTATTATTATTATTATTATTATTATTATTATTATTATTATTATTATTATTATTATTATTATTATTATTATTGTTGAGAAACTCTATCATAGGCACAAGCACAAACTATTTAGATTTAGGCACACATACAAAGTTAATTAAAATTTAAAGATAAAAAAAATGATTGATATAAATTGATGTGACTAAATTATTTATGATTTAATTTTTATCATTTATATGTGTGTGCCTAAATCCAAATAGTTTGTATTTGTGCCTATGGAAGAGTTTCTCATTATTATTATTATTATTTTAAATTCTCTCTCTTAATGTACCATTTCTTAACTGTGATACTGATAATTGGAAATCTGATTTTACTTGAGATGTTGCTTGAAAGTTGAAGACATCAAACTTTAGCTTTTTTAATGGTTGCCTTATTTTTTTTGTGACATTTTGTTCATATCCAAAGAAACATGGGCTGATATACAAATATGAAGGCATTTGCCCACTTAAGTCTAAAGTGTAAAAATTCACTAGAAATATCTTGATCCACACAACAAAGACTAATGTTGATGAATCAGAATATCAGATAGCTGGTGCAACCTTGTAGTATTAGGATTTAGTTAATATAATGTATTCCCTTTATTGAGTTTCTCTGATATAACTTTCATTTTTTTGTTATAGTAATTATTAGTACAGAGGGCGGAAAGAGAAAAATAGGCATACTAGTTGCTATTATAATAGCAGCTGTTGCTAGTGTTTTAGAAGAAATTTGTATGTATTTTATTTTTTTAGAAGAAATTTGAAATACCAGCACTTGATTTCTAGGAAGCGGATATGTATGTATTTTAAGGCTTTATGATAATGTCAATTTGATTAATCTTTAAAGAAAGAAACTTATTTTAATGGCTATTTCTTTTTGCAGCATCTAATGTATAAGCAAAATAAATGGTGTGAAAGCATTCACTTTGAAAGAGTTGACTCATGCTACCAACAAATTTGATATCTCAAATGAAGTTTGTGAACGAGGTTATGGAATTGTCTTTAAGGGCATTTATCGATGAAACATTTGTTGCCATTAAGCGAGCAGGAGAAAATTCATTACACGCAATCGTTAGTTGGTTCAGTGGTGATTGGCGCTGAACTTGGTAGGGAGGACCACGGTTCAATTCCCCGCAACTGCGATCGGAAGGGGGCTGGAACCACTTGATGCCAGAATTGACCCCCGAACCAGATTCAACTGGTGGTGAAAACCGAAAAAAAAAATTTCATTACACGGACAAAAAAACCTCTTGACTGAAATTGAGCTTTTATCAAAATCTTGTCTCACTAACTGGCTACTGTAACGAAGATGGAGAGCAGGTATACAGCTGCGCTTTTCTTCTGTTTATCATCCTGCAACTAGTTGTTTTTTGAAGAACTTAATAGAAAATGAGAACAGAATTTGTTTTACTATAAATAATTATTAAACAAAACATTCATCTAACTATTAAGTCATACATTTTAACAACATATTAAATACTTTCTATTAGTCCCTAAACTGATAGTCTAATATGCATAATTGTTGTGTGTTTGGAAATCTGTTGGAGAGATCTCAAATACATGCTTGAGCTAATCCATGCACATCTTATCATTTTGTTTATTTAAGCCTTTTCATATGTTGGTTCTTTCTATTGATCTGGTTTGGTTTGTGTTCTCTTAACCTCATGTGAGATGAGCTTATCACTAATCGGAAGCGATTTAGTTTCTTGTTGTAACAATTTGCTGCGATGAATCTATCACTGTATATTCAAGTCATGTCAATTTGGACTGTAGTTCTATTGTTGATTTTTTCTGCTTTTTAAATATATGGAAGAAATCTTATCTTTGGAACTCAAATATGTAATCTTAGTTTAGACATACGTTTTCCCATATTAGCTGCCTTGATATTTGACCGTAATATTATCTCATATACTCTTTTTCTTTGTTCAGATGCTGGTTTATGAATTCATGCCCATTAATGGTACCCTAAGGGAATGTATTTCTGGTAAGGAATTATAGGAAATTTTTGTATTGAACTTAGCAATGTTGTCTATATTAAATCTAGATTGATATTCCTTTATTTTGTCTGTGCACATGAACTCTTCATCTTCTTGTTTTCTGCAAAGTTGAATATCATCTTGCCAAAATATTGTATATGCTCATGCAAAGTTGATAATGTTTGAATTTTAATATTTTCACTACCACTAGCATTTCAAATATGAATTGTGGTGCATTGACACCACATCTGGTTATATTTTATGCCATTTACCAAGTCTACTGCCGGAGAATAACACTAGAATACAATTATAATTTATAACTTCAATCTGCCCGAACAATTTAAGTCTCTCAACGTTTACAACTAAAAATGGAGGTAGTAATGTTGAACAAAAGAAATAATGATCGAAATGGTAGTCAGGATTTAAAATTGTGTATGTTCTTGATGATGCATATAAGTTAATGACTACCATCATCTTGCAGGTAAAAGTGAAAAATGCAAGGAAGGGCTATGTTTTTTTATGAGATTACGGATTGCAATGGGTGCAGCCAAAGGCATACTATATCTGCACACTGAGGCTAACCCTCCTATATACCACAGAGATATTAAAGCCAGTAACATACTTCTAGACTAAGTTTACAGCTAAAGTGGCTGATTTTAGATTTTGGATTGGCTGATTTTTAAAATTCAGCAGGTTTTGTGTCAGACTTCATTTTTCATTCAATTAGCAATAGTGTCTTATCAGGTGAATATGGTTTGTTATTTTGGCATGATATTTCCCAGTTTAGAATTTAGACAACAGGATGATTTGCTCCCATCGGATTTGAGTGTTTAACTTTAGCAGTTAGATGTTTCCATGACAATAAAGAGGGAAGAGTCTATAACTGTGAAGTTGTCAGCAAATCAATAGTATAAACTTTTTACCAAATTCTGAATCTACAATGAGATATTTTTATTTAGAACTAACTAGTCTACACAACTTGTTAAGCAGATCATTATTTTAAATATATAGTTGTTTGGCACAAAATGAGATACTATTATTTTATACAAAATGGTGTGTTGTAATATAATTCATAATTAGCTTAGCTGTTAACAACTTTAATAAACTAGTCTGCACAATGTATAATATAATATATTTTGGTTTTTTTATGCAGAAAATTGGAAAAGCTGGTTGAGTACTCTCTTGATGATACAAGATAGGATTTAATTCCAGAATTCGGTATGACATTAAAATGTGTTTTAAGCAATCTTTAAAGTGGAATTTGACTTGGCTTGGAAAGAAAGAGAAAAATAATCTCCTTGTTAGTCCAGCATCCGGCTAAATAATTTGATTGAGACATACATATTCATAAAAGGCTGATCATATAACTTTGGCACTCAGTTGTTGCCATGACTACACATAAAAGAGATTATCACTGAGGTTAGATGTCAAGATGGAGCTACAAAAATATTGTTGCAATGCTTCCAGGAACTGAAAGTTCTTTCCTTTTATGATTACAAAGTTGCATCATAAGCATTCTATAGGATAGGAGAGGTCACCTGTTTAAGAAAGTTCTTGTCATGGGCCATCCACTGTTCCTAGCTGATCCAATTATTCTAAATTTTACTAAGTGCATGTTTGGATTCACACTGGCCGAGAATGGTAGAATTACGGTGAACCGCCGTTGATTTTATCAAACTTATTGCTTCAACAATAACCAAAATCCTTCATCTTTAGCAGTTCCAGTCTTCCAGATAGCAGTTTGAGTTTGAGCCAAGTATTTTCGCTGCATGTAGTGTAATGGTAGATTGGTAGAGAATGAAAGTGAGATTGCTGTGTAATCTAAAAGTGTTTATAGTTCTTTATGAGGAAGAAATTGACTGTGGTCTATATGATTCAATTGGGATTGGGACCCAGATTTAAATATATTTTGAATGTAATATTTTTTAGAAAACCTTATTTGTATTTAAAGCATAGAGAAGTGGAAAATTCTAAATTTAAAAAGTCCTAGTAAATGTGTCAAAAAAAAAAGTTCTCGTAAATCAATTTTCCTGAGAGCTTCCAAATGAGTTGTACGAATATTTTATCTTTTAATACTATATTGTATAAAGTGTTGTGAAGCTGTAAATAAATTATTAGTCTTATATCAATAGCATTAAAAAAAGTATACAATTACATACCGATAAAGATAGATACTCATTAACTTCGTACATATATACAAAGGAATCATGTTCTCTAACCCTCTCCCAACCTTTGCTGCGACTAGGGTTTGATGGAGATCTTGTCTCAGGTTCTCTTGGCTTTCTTTAGGTTCATTCTGGCCTCCTTTTCAAGTCCTCTTGGTTACTCACCCCAGCTGGGGTTTCGCCTTTGTGTCCTTCCTTTCCTCCATTTCTTTTTCTCCACCACCGTTTTGTGCCTATGTGTCTTTCCTTTCCATCACTGGTTCATTGTCCTCTTGAGTTTATCAAAGCGGTAGTCAATGTGGACTACATCACGGGTTCCTAATCTCATATCTGATTCAGCAACAAACCACCAAGTTGAGCCCTTCCAACTTGCAGTAAATCTTAAGTCACCATTCTGCCACCACTAGAGCCACCTCCGATAGGTTTTTGTCTAAATCCTTTCTCAACTGATGAACTTTTAACTACTGATTGTGTTTCTTGTCGTCCTCCACCAAAACCGCCATGGCTATATTGGGCTTGTTCAAGTTTACTTGGATGGTGTTTGTTGATATACCTCAACAAAGATTTGGGGTTTTGGATAAGAAAGGGCTTGGTAGGTCCGCTTGGTGTTGTGGATACCAATATTTGCAACCACTTCCTGTGTCGATTTTCTTTCAACCGGATGTTCAAATTTGACATCATTAAAACCACTTATAGTTGAAATGAGCTTTCAGCAGTCAATTTAATCTGTAATTGGATAGAAAAAAAAAGACTGTGGATTCTCTCTTCTTCATTGTCATTGCCCGTGGGCGACAGACTTTACAACCCTGAAAGTTTGTTTGCAACTGTCGGCTAAACAATACTCATTTGGCTCCTTGTCACTCTTTTACTACTTATTTCTTGTTAGGCTTTGATTTCAATTGTTCTCTTTTCACTTATCGGATGTTTCAATTAGCTTGTAGTCAAAAAATAAATACTCATTAACACAAAAATGTACTAAAAAATACTCATTTGTTCTCAAAGCCTTGTGGAATTTACCTTAAAAAAACAAAATAAAAAGATAGATACTCATTAACAAAATGTACCAAAAAATTAATACATATTACAAATACCAATTAAAAATTATTTTACAAAAATCTATTATGTTTCGATTTTTCTAATGCATGCATCATTGTACAACAATAAAGATGTTAATAGTTACCTTCAATGATTTGGTCTATGCGGTAAAAGTCTTATGCCTTTTAAGATGGTTAGAAGTTCAATTTTTGATTTATACATATGAAAAAATTTCGATTGAAATGAGAGAATTCATATTGTGTATCTTACAAGTTTTTTAATGGAAATTAATCATCACTGTTGGTTGTGAGAACTTCATACCTATATTATAAAAGTCCAATTTTTTTTTTTTTTTATGTAATAGTCCACAAAAAATGTAATAGTTATTCTTTTTACAACTCGTTAATTTTTCATTTTTTTTATTAATTGATTTTTCATGAAATTTTATTTATTATTATTATTACGGTAAAAACTTTTTTATTACTTAATACCTATTTTCCTTTTAATTTTATAAAAAGATTTCCTTATAATACTTATATATATATATATATATATATATATATATATATATATATATATATATATATATATATATATATGTAAACCTTAGAGTATCTTCGGTGAGAGTATCAAATAGAGTTTCATAAGTTAATGATCCATATATTATTTTTTTCTTATCATATTGAAGCAACTATGACGTGGAAGATATCTAAAAAATAATTCAATTACCTTATTTAAAATATTGTATCATCGATTTAATATTGATTTACTTAGGGGGTCATATTCAATATTTTTCAAATATATATAATATCATTCTTTTTGACCAAATTTTTTCTTTCTTTTTATAAAAAGCTATATTTGTATTAGGTTTTGTTTTTCAAAAAAATGCAAAGGCATACTCTGAAAAATCTTTAATAACCACTTTAGCTACGAATTTTGTTTTACGATATATTTTATTGACAAAAGTCCAAAACAATAGTTTTTTTCTTTTTTATTTTTGGGTATAAGAGATACTCCCAATAAAAACAAATAAAATAGAAATAAATCCTGCAAAGATACTCTTCATTTTTTTATGATTACCATTTCTTCTATTATTGAAGTTTTTTGATATTTTTAAATATATAAATAATATTATAACGCTTTTTTATTTATATTTCTAAAACTATAGAAAAAAATAGAAAGAATACAAAATAAAAGAGAATATAAACTCAAATACAGTATATCTTTCAACAAAAAGGGAACGAAAGGACTAAATAATTTGTTGGTGAATTTTTAATGAAAATTTTCAACACTTGTTAAAAAATAATTATTTAACTCGTAAAAAAAATGAATAATTTATTAATTAATTAACCAATAGAATTCTATATGTATGGACACACATTGAGGTAAATCAGCAGCAGCTGTTTTCTGCGTGCGCAAAGTCGCCGGTTTTCATTTTTCCCCCAAAAATTTCTTATCTTTCCGATCAATCAATCAATATATAATAATAATCAAATTAGGGTTTTCAAATTCTTCTCCTTTTCTTTCTTCTCTAATCAATCATGTAAGCAATCCACCTTTCCCTTTAGCTATTCTCTTAATTCCAATTTCCAAGTTCCAATTTTTCATTCAAATATCACAATGCTTATATTTTATTTTATTTTTCAATTTTAGGGTTTAATTGGGTTTTTGGGTATTGCTAATTCATCCTTCAACAATTTATTAGATTATTGTATTTGTTTATTCTGTATACCTATCATTAGAATTGATATTTTATTTTCTGCATTGGTCTCTGATAATTCTTTGCTATTTTTTTTTATATCAGCTGCAGCTAGGTTGGTCATAAGATATAA
Source organism: Trifolium fragiferum (assembly GCA_954870985.1). Lineage (NCBI taxonomy): Eukaryota > Viridiplantae > Streptophyta > Magnoliopsida > Fabales > Fabaceae > Trifolium > Trifolium fragiferum. The sequence goes on from OX940793.1 coordinate 21,452,986, forward strand.
TAGACCATATACCATATGCTAATTCATAAATTCATTGAATTGAATTTGGACTGCATTTTTGTGGAATTTCAAATTAAAAAAGAAAGCACTTTTTTGATTTAATTTGATATAGAATAGAAGCTGATGGAGTTGTAGCTTCTAGGAGTTTTGATTTGGGCCTGGTGACATAAAGAAATTGTTCCTTCATATAGAGGGATTATGTTGCACATGGCTCCAAATCTGAAGTTAAGGTTAGGTGTTTCCTTGTTGTTTTTACTGTTGAGCTTTCTTTTAATCGGAAATTCGAATGGTGAATTGGAAAATGAAGTTTTGCATAATAAGGTAAGAACTGCTCCACATAAGGATGTAGGATCCGTTGTTATTGATGGTACTGGTGTAGAGAATTCATATAAGGTTGAGAATGGAAATAATGTGGTGGGCAATAGGAAGGGTGGAAGCAGTAGAGTTTCGGTTTCGACGGTTGCATTATTTACATTGGCAATGGCGGCGGCTACCGGTTTAGGTGCAGTACCGTTCTTCTTTGTTGAGCTTGATCCGCAATGGGCTGGGTTGTGTAACGGAATGGCAGCGGGTGTTATGTTGGCTGCAAGTTTTGATCTAATTCAGGAAGGGCAGGATTATGGTTCTGGAAGCTGGGTTGTCACTGGAATTTTGGCCGGTGGAATCTTTATTTGGTTATGTAAAAAGGTGATTATGATTCTTCCTGTTCTATGGCTGTCATTCTTTCTCCTTATTGTAATTACATGGTGTTGATGTTTTTCCTTTGCAGTGCTTCTATGCACTACTATATGTATATATTTCTTGTCATGGTTTGAGAAGGGTTTTCTTATTCAAATCTCATGTGCAAGTAATTCATATCAATTTCTGGTGAAATTTCCAACCCATTTAATACTAAAGGAATGTTAGCAAAATCTTTTTTATTTTTTGGGTTGCATTTTTGTTGTGTAATTCAAATTTTACTTGTAGAGTCTGTTTTAGATTTATAGTATTCTCATTTTTTGCTTGCATGTCCCTTGGATTTCAGTTTCTTGAGCAATACGGGGAAGTAAGCATGTTGGATTTAAAAGGTGCTGATGCAACAAAAGTTGTTCTTGTTATTGGAATAATGACTCTCCATTCTTTTGGAGAGGGATCGGGGGTTGGGGTCTCCTTTGCTGGCTCAAAGGGTTTTAGTCAAGGCTTGTTGGTAACCTTGGCTATTGCAGTGCACAACATACCGGAGGGTTTAGCTGTGAGCATGGTGCTGGCTTCAAGGGGCGTTTCACCACAGAATGCTATGTTATGGAGTGTAATTACATCTTTACCGCAGGTAAATCCTAGTAAATTTTAATAATCTACATTGTTAAGAAGAAAATTGTTTTGACTTGACTACTCGCTGTAAGCCTCATGCTCATGCTCACAATATCTGCATGAATAAGGTTATGATTGGGTTGCTTGTGGTTGTTCCACTCTATTTAGTTACATTTTTAGTGGCATTGTAAATATTTTGTTAGGGGTGGGGGTCGATTACCTGACCTCCTTCACTCCCCCACCTCAGCCACCAAACCGACCTTATATCCCCTAGTTAGATTCAAGTGAGGTGTAATATATTGCCAATTCCCTATATTTTGTTTACTTTGTTATAGTTTAATCCTTTTCGACCACTAAAAACCAATAAACCAAACAATTTCTAGCTGTGCTTATCACTAATTAGCAGTGTCACCTAAACTAAGGGGATCAAGTCCTAAACCTGCTTATCACTCCCCTCCTTTACTCAACCATTAAATGAACCTTATATCACGTGGTTATATTTTTAGTATGATTCACGTGAGTGTACTACGTTGCATGATTAAGCCAATTAGTTCTATATTTTATTTACTTTATAGCAGTTCAATCCCTTTGTACGACTAAAAAACAATAAACTAAACCATTTGTAGCCGTGCATTCCACTAATTGGCAGTGCCATCCAATCTAGGAGACACTTTATATTTGTACTATCACTTGGACTATCAAAGTATCAAAGTTTTGGTAGTTACTTTTGAGTTCTTAATATTCCATATGTAATGGAATTACATCCATGAGTAATTTCTTTCGCCATCATGCGAAGTTGCATTTCCATTTTCCAATAAATACCTAACATAGGTTGCTGTAGTAGTGATGAAATTTTATCTTTAAGCTAGTCTAGCCTATTAAGACTGTTAATAGGTCCATGTTGATATGATTATATGTTACAGACATGAACACTTGCCCAGACACACTTCTAGCTATTCAGTCTTGGTTTGTTTTCATCTTTGAATTCAGGAAAGAATTAGTAACCATATAGAAGGATATCAATTCTTTAGTTCAATGCAGTTAATCTGTTTTTAATATCTTATTCTTGATGTTAATGCATTGCAGCCAATTGTTGCTGTTCCTTCTTTCATTTGTGCGGATGCATTCAGCAAGTTTCTTCCTTTCTGTACGGGATTTGCTGCTGGATGCATGATTTGGATGGTTATTGCTGAAGTGCTTCCTGATGCATTCAAGGTTATTTACCTTTATATTTTTACACCAAAGCTATTATGATATGTTCGTTTACCACTGCGTTTTCGAGGTGTAAAAATTTATTTTTAGTAACTTCACTATTTCAATTCTTTTGTTCTTTTGCGAGGACCAATACCAAGTCCTTAAGGCTTAAGCTATTAAAGGAAGGTGTAGTTGGAGTATTTCTTAACCTATTTATATCGTCCTTTTCTTCATGGGATTTGCAGGACTTCCACTCTTTAAGCCACACATACATTTCTATGCTATTATCTTCTCTTTAACTTATGTGGAATTGTCTTTTCAGTTATATATAATATCATTTTCTTTTGGGTTATAGGAAGCCTCGCCTTCGCAGGTTGCATCCGCTGCAACCCTTTCTGTAGCATTTATGGAAGCTCTCAGCACCTTCTTCCAGAATTTTACCCATGATTACAAGTGAGTTTGTGTTTATGTATGTCTCTACATTTGGTATTATCAAATACATTTTGTTGTTTGGCTTTGTTGCTTCGTTGAATAGTGCTTAATTATCCATGCTCTGTTGCTAAATGTTTAAATATACAGAAATATGCAGAATTTCTCATATTTCTTCCATTTGAGTTACCCACCTGAATTATGATTTCTTTGCTGCAGCTCTGAGGATGCTTCTGGCTTCTTTGTTTCATTACTGTTTGGCCTTGGCCCATTACTTGGCGGCATTTTCCTGGTAGCATTTGCTCTTGCTTTTCATCTTAAGCATGCTCTTCTCATGGGCACTGCGTGCGGTATTGCCTTTGTGCTTGGTGCATGGCGACCGATACAGCTTATTTTGTCTTCAAAATTAGGATTTATTCCCGTTTCATTGCTCCTTGCAATGGGAGCTGCTTTTGTCCATATATCTTCCTCTACTGTACTGAAACTTGCAGTTTCCAAAAAAACCTCAGCCCATAGCTTACCTACAATCACTGGCTTCCCACTCAGTATTCACACCCTTCAATCATTCATATCATGCGGTGCAGTTGCTTTTCATGCTGTGGCTGAAGGACTTGCATTGGGAGTGGCTGCCCCAAAAGCTTATGGACTCGGTCGTCATATGGTCCTTCCAGTCTCTTTACACGGGCTTCCTCGAGGTGCAGCTGTTGCTAGCTGCATATTTGGAGCAACTGATAGCTGGCATGGTTCTCTTGCAGCAGCTGCCATAATTGGATTTATGGGTCCGATATCAGCAATCGGAGCTATTCTCGGTGGTATTGATTATAGTGGTCTTGATCACATAATGGTTTTTGCCTGTGGTGGATTAATTCCTAGCTTTGGCAGTGTAGTTAAGAGAGCGCTTAGTTTGGACAAACGGAAGAGCACCTGTGGTCTTATCATAGGTATTACATTTGCTACTTTATGCCTAACATTCACTAGATTGGTGTGCTTGCATACACCATACTGTAATTCTGCGCCGGAGGCTGTTAGATAAGAGGATTATATGCAGCATTTCCTGCTTGCTCTGTGATTAATGTTCTTGCAACATACACTTCTTTAGTTCAATCTTCCAAGGCAATGGTTGCACAAATTTGAAGAGATTATCAGTGAAGAAAGAAACTAGAATTTACTGGGTGACCAAGTTTTCATTCAGAACTTGTCCATGTGTAATATTTTAGTGTTTACTTGTATATATTTTTAGTGTTTACACATGATCAAAAAAATTTACAGTGTAAAACTATTGAGAAGCGGGGCATATATTTTTTCTCTTTTTTTCATTTCTTGGTCTCATTTGGTTATTTACAAACAGAACCAATATTTGTTGGTTGCAGGCACATTCTCCTAATCCATTTATGTTGTTAGCTGTAATGAGTTATCTGGGTTTCCTTTTTGTTTTCTTATATCGAAGATTTATGACATTGTTTATAATAAATGCATTAAAATCAAACAAATTATGAATGCATAAATGAGTCAAAGAACGCTTGCTGCAGAAAAATGATAATTTTCCCTTTTAATTTGCTTGCAAGTTGATAATAGCAAAGTAATGAATGACTAACATATGTTTGGTTCAAGTGGTAGGGGACTTTGGTATGCTAAGAAAATAAGTGATCAGTGATTTCTCCGACTTTTACGGATGCGAAAATGGTTGCCGTATTTTTTGAACACGTTCTATAGTGCTCTACATGAATTGGTGTGTAAATTGATCACCTTAGAAATGTGTAAATTCAATAAATTGGTGTGTAAATTGATCACTTTAGAAATGTGTAGATTCTTCTTTTAACTAATCAATCATTGGTGCTAGTAAAAGTGTGTTGAAGAGTGTCATCAAGATAATAATGTGTTACATTTTTATGTTAGAACATAGAATTATGCAATCAAGATTAGTTTTCCCTATAGGGAGGGGCAGCGATGCTGAATGGGTAGAGAATGATAGGAGTGATGTTGAGAGTGCATAGAGAAAATGATGGAAGGAGTGACAAATCAGGTTAATATTGTGATTGAATTAAACTGTTTGTTGAATGAGACAGTGTTTCCATGTACAAATTTCAATTTATAAATAAAATGTAACCAATTATTGGCTTTCTGTCAAATACTACAGAATATGTTTTAAATCAATTTGTAATTTTAGAAATAGACAAAGTACCCTAGGGAAGCATGACATTATTAACCACATTACTTATGATAATGTATATTTTTCCCTGTAGAAATAGGCGAGACACTTTTTATCAAAGTAGTTTGGTAAATTTCAAACTCTGACTCTTTCATTTGTAATGTTCCTACCAAATACCAGCTGAGCTATGTCAAGGCGAGTAACTTTTATTCGGTCAAATGTGGATAAAATTCTCAAAGGCATTGCTCAAAAAGTACTAAATAGTAAAGTTTAATCAAAGTTGTGATTTTAGAAATTTCACCGTGATACCAAACATGCACTTAGAAGATCAACAAACAAGCAATTACTAAATAATTAAGCAAAAAAATACTCAAGAAATAATAAATGTGCACTAAACAAACAAGTACTCTTTTTAAGTACACGCCGACTCTAAGTGCATGTTTGATATCACAACTTTTTGACTGCTTGTTTGTGTTACTGTCTAGTGCTCTTAAGTTCATGTTTAGTGTCAAGAATGGGATCTTAAAGAGAACTTTATTTCTCATGATGATTTGTGTTTCTTCATGAGTTTCTGAAGTTGAAGATGAACACTAGTTGCATGTTCTCAAAGAGGATACCTTGTCTTCATTCAAAGATACATACAAACGAAAGTGAAGGGACAATCAAGACCAGAAAAAAGAATTTTAGATTTTGTTTTATTGTCGTTTTAAAACTTAAATGACCTATTTGACACAAATACATGAATTTAAAAATATTCACTACTCTTTGATCTCAAGTCAAGTCTACGCCATAACAAGAATTCTAAAAGAAATGTAACTTTATGCACATAACAAAACTTAAAGGCTATGTGAGAAAAAAATAAATACTTGAAATATGCAATTGTCTATCCTTAAAATACTGAAAAAATAAATAAAAAAAATACACCAAATAATTGATGTTGCACAATATAATCTCAAAATATCATACACCTGGTTTTATTTAGCCAATACTCCAAACTATTATTCTGATACTTTTACAATGATAATAATGGTCTAGAAAAAGACAACATAAGACTACTGATAGAACAGAAACAAAAATACAGCAACATAGTAGCCAGACATTTTCATTTGTGTAGGGGGGTCCAAAATCCAAAACATGGCAAAACTAATTTTGTCACCTTATTGTTTCAAGTTGGAAGTTTCAGCAAAATACCAAATGCCACAAAATAATACCAAAATCTTCCATCTCAATCTACCTTTCATTCTTATTTGTTGCTGCCAGAAAATTCAGAAACTGAAAAAGCATTCATTCACCTATCAAACAATCTTAGTCCAAGGAATAGATAATAAAAACAAACTAAGTGATACTATTCACTTTGTTGGTGTTATTTGATTGTCATTCTCCAAAGCCTCTTCCCTTTCCCTTTCAACTTTCTCACCTAATCCATCTTCCAATTGTGATGGCTTTTCACCAGTACTCTGTGCCCCAGTCAACCTTGCCAAAACAACAAAAGACATTCCCCCAAGAACATTGTTCACAACTCTAAGCACCAACACTGAGGTCTTAAATGCCAAAGGATTAAGCGCTTTCTCTAACATGAACTCGGCACCATTTAGTGTTTGGTACCTAAAATTACTGCTGAAACCCATATGAGCAGCCCAAGTAAGAGAGTTGAGTAAAGTAGGTGGTGCCTTATTTGGTGTCTCAAAATTTGGATCCATTTTCTTTCTCAACTTAATCAAACCATTTGAAAGCGCGGTTCCGGCAAGACCAGCACCAAATCCAACAGCGGCAAAGATGGTTCCTTTATATACCAAAGTACCTAACCTCTCCAATAAATTAAAAGCACCAGGTTCAAACATGTGACTCTTAGGACAAGATGCAAAGATTGCAGGCACACTCGATGAAGAAGCTCCTAACGTTGGTGCTAATAGATACATGAGTGTGAAATTGAGAATAGCACCAACAACAAGAGTTGAAAAAACAAAGTCAAGTTCATTTAAACCAAAATTAGGCCTTGAAGCCATATCACCTAAAACACAAGCAGTAACACCAACCAATTCTTCCATCAAAACCTTGAAAGGAAATTGAGGATCAGCAGCAACCCTTGATCTCCATCCATTCAGAAACAAACCCAAAATCCCAAAAGATGAATCTTTGGACTTTCCATCATCATTACTATCAGCACCACCCCAATTTTCACTTCCACCACCTCCACTACTACCACCACTACCCCCACCACCACCAATAACCCCATCGCCTCCGGCAAAAGAAAGTTTCAATCTTTGAGGCAAATGGGTTTTTGGGTTGGTGAGATATATAGAACGGTTATGAATCTGTGGAGGTGGTGATGATGACAATGGTGATGGAAATGAAAGTGCACGGCTTTGACCAGAGGGAGGTGTAAAACGCAATAAAGCCCCCATCGATGTCATTTGATCTGTAACAAATGAAAAAAAAATCAAAAGACAGAAACTTTATAATAATCAAAAAACTTTTATTATTATTCTCATACATTCATGCTAAAAAATTATTCTTTTATTTATTTATTTATTTATTTATTTATTTTGCAATGAATCAAAACCATTTTTCCTAAACATGCAAAAAACATGTAGTGAAATAAACTCAAGCAAGTGATTTGAGAGAATAGAATAATATGATAATGAAAATAAAAAAGAAATATTTATTATGATTGATGAATCTATAGAATAGATGAATATGATAATGAAAATAAAAATGAAATATTTGAAACATGAAAAGGAAGATGGATTTAGTGATTACCTGGATCTAGGATGGTGGGATCACAGTGAGAGTGGCGGAGGGATCAAAGAGAGAAGAAAAGCTTAAACCTTGAATGAAGAAGAAGGAGAAAAAAAAAACCCTTATTATAAATATTAAGGTTGTGATAGTGACAGACTTTTTTTTTTTTACTGAAGTTGAGAGTTCAATCGTGAGTTCAGGTATGGTGCATCTAACCCAGTCCAATTGCTAGATGTGTGACATGTGGATAAAAGAGAAATGATATTTTGACAATCATTTAGTTGTAGACAACTTCCATTTATGTTATTCATCTATCTTTCTAATTTTTTATTACGTCTCGAACTACGTGCATTGTGAGTAAGTTGTCAAGTGGTTGTTTATTTTAAGATGTCAAAATAACACAACTCTGGATAAAATAATCTCAGCAGCTATGATTAAAAGTTGATATTAACTATTTATTTAATTAAAACTAAAAAGAAAAGAAAGCATTGTACCAAAAAAAAAAAAATAGCAACAATAGTTTCACCTAGGGGTGCGCAAAATATTTGGTTAGAAGGTTCAAACTCATAACCATATCCAAATCTATTTTAAAATATTCGAATTTTGATATATGGTTATTAACCAAACCATTTTCATTTGGTTGGTTATCCATTCAAATTAAATTTTTAAATTTGGTCTAAATTGGTTATTATATCCTTTTCAAATTTATTTCTGTAAAAAAAAAACAAACAAATATCTTTTTCAAATTTGTTTTTGCCAAAAAAAAAACATATATCCTTTTATTAAAATTAATTCACGCACAAACCATCACAATGTGCGTGTGATATCTACAATTGTGATTTGCGATAACCCTAAATTCCAAATCTACAATAATCTATTCAATTGAACTCTAATCGCCAATATTCTTTTTCAATCGAACCACCCTCATTCTCTCCAAACAAACATATATCCTTTTATTAAAATTAATTCACGCACAAACTATCACCATGTACGTGTGATATTTGCAATTGTGATTTGTGATGAACCCTAAATTCTAAATCTACAATAATCTCTCTAATTGAACTCTAATCGACAATATTCTCTCTCAATCGAACCACACTCATTCTCTCAAATTTGTATACCCTTATCTCGTTGGAATTAGAAAAAAAAAATTAGAAGAAGGAATGCAAAGAATAAAAAAAGAAAAGTGTATTTTTTTACGGTTTTTAATATGTTTTTCGTCTATGTAAAAAAAAAAAAAAGACCAAATTAATCATTTATTAATCCAATTTTAAATATAACCAGTTAAAAACTGGATTTAAAAATTATCCGCTTTTAAATCGATTTTATAAAAATATCTGGTTATTTATCTGTATCCAAATTTATAACTGGTTATATAATCGGTTTATAAAAAATAATGGTTATAGTCATATGTGGTTTTGGTTTGAATATGGTTTGGTTTGACAAAATAACCGACCATACACACCTCAAGTTTCACCACTGCCTCTCCCCTATTCTCTCGCCGCCGTCTCCACCACGGTGTAAAACCCTTGAAAATTCAGACGAGCAAAATCAGACCTGAAAATCACATGAGAAAAAAATAATGCTTAAGACGAGGCTTTGATATACAGCACCACGGTGAAAGACTCAGCAGAAAGGGACTTGTTTCTTTCTATTTTATTTTAATTAATTAATCACAGCCGTTGAAAATTTTTTATACACATGTCACACATCTAACAATTGAACTGGGCTAAATGAGCATACCTGAAATCAATCAAAGTAAAAAGGCGTGAGAGACTCAAGTGGAATCAGGTACCATGCAAGATACCTTTGAGTTAATCTTGTCCGTTTGAACAATCTCGTGAACTAAAGCATGCATTGATGTATATAGTTTATAATTTTGACTAAATACATCAAATTTTTAATGTATATAAAAAGTAATTTTTTTTTTATATTTGTTGGGGATAAAACCCAAGAACAAAGAACACAGAAGAAAGAAAAATGATGAAGAAAAATGAAATTTAGGAAAGAAAGAATGTAGAAATCTTATTCACAAAATTGTTGTTTTACATGTGAAGTTATACCCGTATTTATACACAACTAATTAACAGATAACTTCTAACTAAAAAAAAAAACTACACATAGCAAGCTGAAACAAAGCTTCAGAAAGAAAATAGAGCTTCAGAACAAACTGAGCTTCAGAAGCAGATAAGCTTCAGAAGTTACGAAGCTCCAGAAGCTGCTGAGTTTCAGAACCCAAGGAGCTTCAGAAGCTGAGAGGCTTCAGAAGCTAGAACCATGTTTCATAGCTTGGCTTACAAAACCAATACTCCTCCTTAAGACAAACTGTCGAAACATACAATTCTTATTTCCCTCTTGAGCTTGAGGAACTGATCTCTCTTCACAGCCTTGGTAATTAAATCAGCTTGTTGGTTCTCAGTGGGGCAATACTCCAGAATCAGTTTCGATGTGTTTGCTCTTGTCATGACTAACAGGATTCTTAGCCAAATTGATTGCTGATTTGTTGTCAAGCTACAGCACCACTGTGATGTCTTCAACAATCCCTATCTCACTGAGAAGTGATTGCAACCAATTAGCTTGACAAGCTGCTAAAGAACCTGCTACATACTCTGCTTCACAGCTTGAGAGAGCTATGACTGACTGTTTCTTGGAGCACCAAGACACATGTGCATTTTGAAATTTAAACAAGTAACCACTGGTGCTTTTCCTTTCTATCTTATCACCACACCAGTCAGCATCAGAAAATCAACTCAACTCTAGCTTTCCATTACCCTTAGAGTATGGAAACAGCACACCATAGTGGATTGTACCATTGATGTATCTAAGTATCCTCTTTGCTGCTAACAAATGACATTTCAATGGTTTGCTCATAAACCTGCTTACATAACCTACTGCATAGCTTATGTCAGACTTGGTTTGACATAAGTATCTCAATGAACCAACTAGCTGCCTGAACATAGTTGGATCAACACTGTCACCACCTGCTTCCTCATCAAACTTGACCTTAGTATCTGCAAGTGTGACTGATGAGTTGCAGTCAAGCATCTCAAACTTCTTCAGAATCTCAGTAGCATACTTGGATTGATGCAGTATCATTCCCTTTGGAGTTTCCAAAAGCTCCATCCCTAGAAAGTAGGTCAGTTTTTCTAGGTCAGTCATTTCAAATTCACACTTCATCTGTGATTTGAACTCCTCTAATTCTATAGGTGAGCTACCTGTCACCAACAAGTCATCAACATACAAGCATATGATTAACACATGCTTCCCATCACTGCCTTTTACATAAACACCATCATATGCTTCCCATCACTACCTGTCATCAATTCTCTTGTTCCAAGCTCTTGGAGCTTGCTTCAGACCATACAAGGCTTTGTTCAACTTCAGCACTTTGTCTTCATTGCCCTTTAGTTCAAACCCTGGAGGCTGCTTCACATACACATCTTCCTCTAGGGGTCCATTCAGAAATACTGACTTCACATCTAAATGAAACAGGGGCCATCTATTGCTGCAAGCTAAGGCCATCACTAACCTTATTGTCTCATGTCTTGCCACTGGTGAAAATACCTCATCATAGTCCAACCCTTGTTTCTGCAAAAACCCATTAGCTACAAGTCTTGCCTTGTATTTTATCACTTTGCCTTCAAGATTTTGTTTGACTTTGTATACCCATTTCACATCAATTGCTCTCTTGTCTGAGGGCAATTCACACAAGTCCCATGTTATGTTCTTCTCAATTGACTTCAACTCATCAATTATTGCCTCCATCCATACCTTACTCTTCAATGCAGCTTTGGTATCTATAGGCTCAGTGTCTGCAAGCATTGCATAATGCACAATTTCTCCTTCATTGTCTACTGCATTATCAAGAACAATCTCACAGTCAACTAGCCTTCTAGGCAACTGAACATTCCTCTGAGGTCTTGGTGGTACAACATTGTCATCATCACTAGAGGTATGCATATCTTCATCACTGTTGGCACCTTGGTTGTGATTTTGGTTCACAACTATGACTGTGTTGTTAGTGTTACTTGATCCAACATCTAAGTCCACTGCACAAGCTTTCTTACATGTGATCTTATGTTTCCAATCCTAACTTTCATCCTCTAACACTTTCACATCTCTACTAATCTCTACCTTATCTAAAGTAGGATTATAGAGCCTATAAGCACCAGTCCTGTGATATCCAACAAATATCATAGGTACACTTTTATCCTCTAGTTTCTTCCTCTTAACATCAGGTACATGTTCGTAGCACAGGCTACCAAACACCTTCAAGTGACTCACACTTGGCTTACTCTTAGACCATACCTCTTCAGGTACCTTATCCTTCAGTTTCTTAGTTGGACTTCCGTTTAGTATGTAAACAGCTGTGGCTACAGCTTCACTCCAGAACCTTGATGGAAGGTTCTTCTGTTTTACCATACTTCTGGCATATCTAGAATGCTTATATTCCTCCTTTCAGCAAGACCATTGTGTTGAGGAGTGTATGGTGCAGTGACCTTATGGATTATGCCCTGATCTTTACAGAATTTCTCAAATTCTTTAGAGGTATACTCACCTCCACCATCTGTTCTCAGAATCTTTAAACACTTCAAAAGCTTCACTCTTGGCCTTGATATGATACAACCATATCATCCTTGAGTATTCATCAATAAATGTGATGAAGTACTTGTTTCCACCAGTTGATAAAACATCAAATGGTCCACATATGTCAGAATGCACAACATTCAGCACATCACTAGAACTCATAGGCAAATGACATTTGAATGAAGATAAATGATGCTTTCTTAACAAACAAGTAGTACATGTGTCTACTGGAATTATGACACTAGGTAAACCTAACACCATGCATTTTGAATTAAGCATTGACAAGCTTTTAAAATTCAAATGCACATACCTCTTGTGCCATAGATCAATATCTCTATCCTCCATGGTTGCAGACAAACATGTAGCTTCAATGGCTTTAATCTGAGTCTTGTAGATTATGTTCTTACTTTGTGATGTCTTGAAAACTAACCTCTTCTTAGAATCAAATAGTTGTAGAGTCTCATCCTTTATAACTATCTTGAAGCCTTTTGAAATCAACTGTTCTACACTCATGAGATTGCACTTCATCCTAAGAACATAGAGTACATTTTCAATCATAGCCTTCTTTCCATTAGACCTCTGAATCACAACATTTCCCATGCCTTCTGCCTTAATGGAATCACTATTAGCTAATCTGATTTTGGTGTTGAGACACTCATCAAAGTCTGTTAAGATGCTCATACTACCAGTCATGTGATTAGAACATCCTGAGTCAAAGTATCACACCATGGAATTTGCTGCTTCATCAACAATTGTCACCATGAAACTTATTTCATCCTCTGAACTTGAGTCATCATGTGCTACCTTTGCCTCTTCTTCATTCTCTTGGCCCTTCTTTTTCTTTAGATTTTTGCACTCATTTGAATAGTGGCCATACTTATCACAATTATAGCATTGGATCTTGCTCTTGTCAACCTTCTTCTTCTTTGACTTAGCTTTCTGTTTCCCTCCTCCTCCATCAGAGGATTCAGGTCCTGTCTCACCATCATCTTTGCTCTTCTTGGAATCTTTCTTCCCCTGCCATTTCTTCTTTTCCCTCTTGTATTTCTTGAACCTTGTGAAGAGAGCTTGCTCATCCTCCCTGACATGGCTTCTCTCACCATGCTTCAGCTGATGAGCTTTAAGAGTGCTCTGAAGATCTTCAATCTTGACTTCACTCAAGTCCTTAGTTTCTTCTATTGTCACCACAATGTGATCAAACTTGGGAGTTAGGGTTCTCAATACCTTTTCAACAGTTTCTTGCTCATCAAGATTACTACCACAATTCTTCATCTGATTAGTGAGAGTCACCAATCTTGTGAAGTAATCTGAAACTGACTCATCATTCTTCATCTGCAACAGCTCATACTGTCTCTTCAAGGCTTACAACTTCACCTTCTTGACCTTTGCATCTCCACCATAACATTTCTGCAAAATGTCCCAAGCATCCTTGAAGGTTGTAGAATCTGCAATTTTCTCAAACACCTTCGCATCAACGCATTAATGAATGAGAAATAGAGCCTTGCTGTCTTTTTTCTGTGCTTCTCTGAATGTTGCTCTCTGTTGATCTGTTGGATTCGCTGGTAATGGGTTAAGGACTATATTCACTTGTTCATCCACTTCTTGAACAATGAATATCACCTTCATCTGTTTCATCCATGTATCTCAATTCTTTCCATCAAGAATGGGCAAATTCGCGTGGAAATTGCTTTTCTTAACCATGGTTGATTCACCTCAACCTTTGATTCTCCTCTTGAAGAAGATTTGAATCAAAATCCCTTGGATCGTGCTTGCTCTAGATACCACTTTGTTGGGGATAAAACCCAGGAACAAAGAACACAGAAGAAAGAAAAATGATGAAGAAAAATGAAACTTAGGAAAGAAAGAATGTAGAAATCTTATTCATAAAATTGTTGTTTTACATGTGAAGTCATACCTGTATTTATACACAACTAACTAACGGATAACTTCTAACTAAAAAAAACTACACATAGCAAGCTGAAACAGAGCTTCAGAACAAACTGAGCTTCAGAAGCAGATGAGCTTCATAAGTTGCGAAGCTCCAGAAGCTTCTGAGCTTCAGAACCCAAGGAGCTTCAGAAGCTGAGAGGCTCTAGAAGCTAGAACCATGTTTCATAGTATTTTTATGACGGTGGTTGGAGCTGCAACGAGCTGCAACCGGCTGGGAGTAGACAGTACTGACACTAAATAGAGACCGACACTTCTACATATTCTTTACTATTTCCTTTGGTCATTTTTGTAAAAGACATTTCATCTTTCTAAATTCATTGAATAATTAATATATTTGATATATAATATAGATCAGATATATTAATTATTCAATCAATTAAGAAAAGTGAAATGTCTCTAATACTACCTCTGTTCCTAATTATAAGATCATATTTGACAAAAATAAATTATTCATTTACTTTGTTTTCATGAATATTTTCAAAATATTGAGTTTTTTTAATTTTTACTAATAAACAATTAAAGATATTAATGATCAAATTTATGCAGTGGTCAAACATTGTCTTATAATTAGGACACAATGGTAAAAGGAGAAAGTCTATGTTGGACATAACCCCAACACATCACATATGGGCACACACTCACATGAAATTTAAAATATTAAATAAAAAATATTAAAGTAATATTAATTGATGTGACTATTTTCTTTTTCCTTTAAATTTTTTTTATTTATGAGTATGTGCCTAAATGTGATGTGTTGGGGTTGTGCCCAAGTAAGACTTTCTATGGTAAAAGGGATTGGAGGAAATACTTTGTTTTTAAAAGAGAGCACGTGGCATATTTGGAATCGTTAGATCAGTCAAACGGACAAAATGGGTGAAATTCACCCTGCCTTTCATGGGCTAAAGTCACACAGTTCATTCCAGGAAAACAAAATTTTGTACCCCAACATATTTTGAAATATTCTTATTCTACCCTTATGTTATTTTAGTATTTTTTTTACCAATTTATCACTTTTTCAGTAAACTATACACGGATCCCAAAATACTGTTCCGGTAATGTATTTTTTTTCCAATTTGTTAATTTTACCGGTACACTTTTTAAAAAAGTATACCGGTTTGTGTTATATCAAAATCATATAATACCGGACCACTGTTTATAAGTGTACCGGTTTTGAAAAATAGTATTTATACCGGTATAAAAGAAGTGTACCGGTAAGTAACTACAACACTTGCACTTACTTACCGGTACACAGTACACTTTCCTTTATACAGGTATAAATACTATTTTTCAAAACAGGTACACTTATAAACATTGGTCCAGTATTATATGGTTTTGATATAACACAAATCGGTATACTTTTTTAAAAAGTGTACCGGTAAAATTAACAGACTGAAAAAGAAAAAAAAAAATTACCAGAACAATGTTTTGGGATCAGTGTACAGTTTACTGAAAAAGTGATAAATTGGTAAAAAAAATAATAAAATAACATAAGGGTAGAATGGAAATATTTCAAAATATGTTGGGGTAAAGGGATAAATATTGGGGTACAAAATTTTTTTTTCCCATTCCAGACCGAAGTGAAAAAAGAATTGGCTTGTTGTTTGACTCAAGTTTTTTTTTTTTTTTTAAAGAAATTAATGGCATTGTTTGACTGAAGTGAATGTTACTAGTACGTTATTGCTTCCTACGAATATTATAAGTGTTATATTTTGGTCAAAAAAATATATCAAGTGTCACGTTAGAAAAAATGTCCCAAATTCAAATTTTATGTGATAAAGATTGAAAACATTCACTTAACCAAAAAAAAAAGGTTGAAAACATTGAAAGAGATTTTCAGTTAGGTGATACTAGCCAAATTCGAAACTTCATTTGATCAGTTAGAAGGCTATTGTTTGCCTAAAGTTGATGGAGGGTTTGTCATTAAGAGTCCTTATCAAATGGATTAAAATCACCATATCTTTAGCTGGCTAAAGTGACACAATTTGTTTTCGTAGTATGTTATTGCTTCCTACATATTAGTAATATTATAAGTGTCAAATTAGAAGAAAAAAAATAATTCAATGGTTTATAGGTTCGTTTTTTGAAATACAAAATTGTTTCATTCTCGTAGGGTTGGCAGTGATTTTGTTGATCTGGAAAGTAGTCATATGTTCAAGAATAAAAAGGTTAATTTGGAGCTCATTTTTAAGCAGCAGATAATTATTCATATTTGGTGGTAGCTCAAGGTGCGAAATAATGGTTTTGTTTATAATTTTAGCATGTGGTAGACCAATCCATTGGAAATTGCATAAGGTTGAGTGATTGGTGGTAATTTTGTTTTTTTGCTTATGTTTTGATGTAGACCTTTTGTTGTATTTTGACACCTTTAGTTCTATTTTATGCATTTCTTGTGTTGAAATAGATTTTTTTTTTTAATAATGATTTGGTTCTTTGATTGATTAAACCAAAATTAGGAAATCAAAACTTTGAGATAATTGTAAAGATGCCACCTAATTTTGCTACTCACAAGGCCTCAAAATTTTATGCTACCATTTATACTTTTGATTTATTTTCATTTTGTATTGCTACTTCTTTGATGAATGAAATAAAGAGTTTATATTAATTAAAATATTTTACTTTAATTATAATAACTTCATACTAAATAATATTTGTGATAATGGTTAAGGAAACAAAAAGAGAAATAAAAGCAAAAAATTTTAATTACAATATATTTTTTAAAATATATATTTCAAGGCATCGAATGCATTATATTGTTTAACATTTTTCTAACTTTAAAAACATATTAAAAAAATGAAACATATTACTTTATAAGTAGTGATTTGCAATTGATTTGAAGTGTAAAAAGTTATATATGAAAAATGAATATTTGTTTATAATTAAGTCTTGAGAAAGTATCAATTAATTACAAATATCCTACAGAATCTAGTCAAGAATCAAAATTCAATGAAGGTGAGTTTGGCTCCATATGACAAACAGTTGAATTTCTTCAAGACATTCAGTTTTTCATTTGTTCCTTTGCTCTTTCTTAAAATCATTCCAAGTAGGTCTCCCTTACGTATACTTCATTACTTCAGTAACATTACCAGAACCTCAACAAACAAACAAAACAAGAAAATCTAATTACATATCAAAAAGACAAACCCTCTTTTGCAAGGTTATCTATCAACCTGATTGGAAATTCTCAACACATGTTTTGAATAGTAAGGATTCCACATCCTCCCTTTGCAAAGGCTTCAATCCTATCCGCCATAGAGAGCAAAGATGGGGATTGACGCAGCCTTCATTGACGAGATTGATAGCTAATCGAGAATTTGACACTATTATAATTTGAGTAGTTCCCTAATTTGTCTTGGCCGTCGGCTCGAATAATGGCTCACAACTCAGCCTGGAGGGCTGAGAATGGCCAAAAATATTTAGCAGAGAACACCCAGTGGAAGGTCCGGAAGAGTCCCAAGCTATACCTATCATTGCTACCATACTTCCCTTTTGACAAACAGCGGCATCATAATTAAATTTAACCATACCTGATCCAGGCGGGAACCCGGATTTCAGTATTCTCCATCTTGTTAGCCTTACAAACATCAAACTAGCTTTTGTTCAAAAGGGCTGGTTCCGCACACTGTCATCTGCCACATTAGGTAGCCATTGATCTCAGAAGCACCATTAGCTTATTTGTCATTCACCATTTATACGCTATACAACTTTTCAAATAAGTATCGTAATATCTGCATGTCGATTGAAGACAAGAATGCAAAACCAAGCTTACAACACAAGATGTAGAATTACAATCATGATATATGATGGAATATAGATTAGAGGACCAAAATTTATTAGTCATCCATCATTCCAAGTCCATCACTTCACCACCACATCATATGTAGACCTTTTTTTTTCTTTCAAATCCATCACATTTATAAAAATAACTGATTCAAGAATAAACCCAATGAATATATTGAGTTTAAAAGAGACAAGAAAAAAAAGCTTGATTTGAATAAAATATTCTCAATACCGAATTATATGAAAAAAAATTTCAGAAATTCTATATTACAGCGTTGTCTCATGTATGTTCAAGAAGGAAACAGTGACAAAAAGGGAAGAAAAAACCACCAGAATAGCAAGAATTGTTGGCCTATTTTTTTCACAGCTGCATAGAATGAGACATGTATTGGAAGATATTCTCAGCAACAAAGCACAAACCACCGACACAGACACGGTACTAATTTCAGAAAATAGAGTAATTGAATTGAAAGTAACCACATGTATTGAACACCAAACTCACCTTCGAGCTGAAATTTTGATGCTACGAACAGTGAATAGCTGGAGGACCACAATATCCATCTACAGTTCTACACCATCAAGGACACATTTCAGCGACTTGGTTATGCACGTTTCATCCCACTTGAATTGAATGGAATTATGGAAACACGCTACCACTTGGCCCAGTACAATCTTCTCTAAAATTCAACAGAGCTCCCTCTTAATTTAGTCTCGTGTGTACGCACATTCACATCCAAGGCAAAATGGAGAAGGAAAAAAAAAAAAATCACTAATAATAATAGTAAAGTTAAACAGCTTATAGAAAATTCCCCTGTTTTTAACTTCCATCAGTAAAATTGGTGTGCTAACAATTCAAACACTTGAGAAACTCTCCCTTAAAAGCTAACTATTAAGGGAGAAGAACAAGCCACTCAAATACTCTACTGATAGTCATATTACTTGTTGTGAATTCGATTACCTCACACCAATAAACTTATGATGTGTGGAGCAAATAAATTAAGCAACCAAAACAGCGAGAACCAAGCAATATAATCACGAACAAATAAACGGCGAAAAGTAAAGGACGCAATAGAATTTGTTGACCCAGTTCGGTGTTAGTGAACCTACTCTGGGGGAGAGAGAGCACCTCTCCGTTCCACTTGATAGAAAACTTGATTACAATGAAATTCCCACAACAAGGGTTACAAGAAATAGCTTTGATCCTCTTCTACCCAAGTCCCGAATTTCTTCCCGTGACCAAGAAATTCAATCAACAAGTGTTTCCCAAGGTGATAGAATGTTTCCCCTAGAGTCTTCCCAAGATGTTTCACTATTAACCCTAAAATCCCCTTAGAAACATCAGAAAACGCAAACAAAAAATATATGCTCGCGACCTGGCGCCTGGCGCAGAGTCCAGGAAGCTCCCAGGAATTCCACCTTCATGCCTGTGCCTGGCGTGGGCTGTGCTGCGCCCAGCGCAGAGCACAACAACAAACCTATTTTCTGAATCAATTCTAAGGCAAATTCCAACACTACTGATACACATTGTGGGACTTAGGCACCTCATAATACCAAAGTCCATATCATGTGTCTGCTAAGGAAGATATTAGTAAACAAACTCAGAACTAGTGAAATGGTTTAAATTTCCACTGTATTTAAAGATTTTTTCCACAAGCGGAGTATGGAGCTGACCAAAGTAAATTTGGCATGATTTCAGAAAAATACTTTTAAAGACAATGAAAGGAAAATTTGTCTTTGTTGTTTTGAATGCATGCTTGACCGTAAAAAAAAAGGGTAACATATAATAATAAATTTTCAACAGAATCCTAGTAAGTCAATCACCATGGATTTAACTCCTGCAAAGTGCAAGACACTTCAGAGAATAAAATGCAAGTGAAAATTGTGCTGATTAATTGCTCTGATGTCGGGAGTCATAAGGTGGTTTGGAGGAGAAAGATAGAGATTGAATTGATAAGAACACCATGGGGTTCAATTCTCCACTCTAACAGAAATAACAACCACTACTAACATTTTCCATTTCACCAAAAAAAAAAAAAGATTGATATTAAGTCCAAGACGCCAAAATTGGAAACAAACAAACACCTGTATGATACAGCAATATACAAATCGAGATAATATTCTGACTTTTTTTCTAGTAGGTATGTTTGGGATACTACACTGATAAGTTTTACCTTGGATAGATACAGTTAAGTCATATTAAATATAATACCTTTAATTTTAAAAAATTAATATGACTGTTTCCCTGATACTTCATACAAATTTTTCGTGACATATTTAAAAAGCAGCATCTTATGTGAACTGTGATCATCATTTGTTGTTATGGCTATGCATTAACGAGAAAAATGAAATGACCAATGTCCCTTTGCAGATGTTATGCATGCGCGTGTCAAAAGTATCAAGGTAGTATTGTATCTTGAACTTTATGAATTCCTAGTACCCTATATCCATATTGTTTCATACCCATGTCATACCAAGTATTTAGGCTCTGCAGACAATGTTATCTAGTAGTCTAATTTATTCGAATAAGTAAAAGAATTGATTGCGTGCGTGCAAAAACTATGAACTTAGATTCCATATTAATGAGTGGAGGGGAGGGATTTTGCTCACCTCCTATCTCCTCCAAACCCCCAACTATTGAAGGGAGCCAAAATTGATTTAGGAGAGATTTTCCTCCACTCCCCTCCAAAGCAATTGAACCAGATACAAGGGTTTAAAATAATCCATCCCCTCTGCAAAAATTGAACCAAACATCAACAATTAAAAATAATCTCTCCCCTACATTCTACTCAACCAAACATTCCCTAAATAAAAGTTGCATCTTTTTGTATTTCATTAGACAAGACAGAGTAAAGCAGAACATAGAAGAGTCCACCATGCATAACAAAGATAGATATAGGGAGAACAAACATACCACAGGTTTGAGCAGTTCTATGATTTCCTTAGCCTGCCATAGCCTTATTTCAACAATATTAGCAGGTTAATCAACCTCAAACGAAAAACATAGAGGGTTCATTGAAATGCTCATAGCCTGTTCTTACTCTCGATTTTTTCTTAAGATTGAAATAATAATAATAATAATAATAATAATAATAATAATAATAATAATATTCTCAGTCTATATCAGAAGTAAAATTAAGTCTACAAATCAATCACAAAATGAATCATAATATTTTTTTTGGGTATTTTGCAATATAGGACTAGGAAAGTTAAGTTTTTTATTTGTTATTTTGTCTGGATCTTTTATCTATCCCTTGCCTTCTAATATAACAGCAGAAAACGGCGCTTGCTTCTACTCGGTTCAAATAACGATTAGTTTAGTTTCGAATCCTTAACCACATGTACCAACCTAGTTAACCGATATCATTAGAAAATAAAAAATAATAAAACTCCGAAAAATTAATGTTACACATAATGCCATTATCTAACACCTCATTTATTTAGACAACACTCTAAACAAGATTTGTGATACTTTTACAATGATAATTAGTGTAGACAATAACAACTAATGCCTACTGATTCAGCAGAAACAAAAACAGCAACATAATAGTCAAAACATTTTTATTTGGCCAGGTAATGGGAGTCCAAAATCCAATACATGGTCATAGTAATTTGACTCTTTATTGTTTCAGGTTGTAGGTTTCAGCAACAGAACATCAGCACCTACCAGAAACTTGTACCAAATCTCTCATCGCAATCTACCCTTCATACTTATTTGTTGCTGCAAGACTTTGTGAGTAGGAAAATCTACACAAAACTTGGAAAACTAAAAAGCCCTCGCCTCAACTACAACTTAAGTCAAAGAAAGAAACAAAACCAAACTGAGTATTGCTATCACTTTGATGGTGTTGTTTGGTTGTTATTCTCCAATAACTTTTCGATTTCCACCTTATCCTCCTCACCTAACCCAACATTCGCACGTGATGGCTTCTTTTCACCAGCATTCTGCGACCCTGTCAACCTTGCCAACATCACAAAAGTCATTCCCCCAAGAACATTGTTCGCACACCTGAGAACCACAACTGAGGTCTTGAATAGCACGGGATTAAGCACTTTCTCCAACAAAAACTCAGTACCGTTAAGAGTTTGGTACCTCAGGTTGCTGCTGAAACCCATATGGGCAGCCCAAGTGAGACCATTCAGCAATGTAGGTGGAGGCTTGTTTGGGGACTCAAAGCTGGGATCCATCTTCTTCCTCATCTTGACCAACCCATTTGAAATTACAGTTCCAACAAGACCAGCACCAAGCCCAACAACACCAAAAATGGTTCCTTTATACACCAAAGTTCCAAACCTATCCAATAAACTATAGGCACCAGGTTCAAACATGTGACTCTTAGGACAAGATGCAAAGATAGCAGGCACTTTGGCTGAAGAAGATCCCAATGTTGGTGCTAAGAGATACATGAGCGTAAAATTAAGAATAGCACCGACAACAAGAGTTGAAAACACAAAGTCAAGTTCATTCAACCCAAAATTAGGCCTTGTAGCCATGTCACCTAAAACAGCAGAACTAACACCAACCAACTCTTCGCTTAAAACCTTGAAAGGAAACTGTGGATCAGCAGCAACCCTCGATCTCCATCCATTGAGAAACATCCCCAAAATCCCAAAAGACGAATCTTTTGAATTTCCATCATCACCCCCCCAACTTCCATCTCCACCATCACTACCACCCCGACCAACCCCACCACTACCACCCCCTCCGGCAAAATTAAGTTTCAATCTTTGAGGCAAACGGGTTGGTTTAGTAAGATATATAGAACAGTTATGAAACTGAGAATGTGATGGTAATGGTAATGGTAATGGTAATGGAAATGAAAGTGCATGGCTGCGACCAAAGGGAGGATTAAAACGCATAAGAGCCATTCTCTCCATTCGATCTGCGAAAAAGCAAACATCAAAGAGAGAAAACTTTGCAATTAAACCAATCCCACAACATCCACTCATTCATAACTCATAAACTCATAAATCATAGCAACAAATCATTATTCATTCATAATCATGTAAAAAGTAAAAAAATCAAATTTTTAAAACAAACATAAAGAGCATGATGGATTAAATGTTTACCTGAATCTAGATTATGGAATGAGTGATTAAACAGCAAGATTAACTGCAAGCTAAAACCACAAAATTAAAATCAAAGTAAAAGTAAAAAACCCTAAAAAAAAGTTGTAAAGTTTGTGAGCAGTTGAGAGTGAAACCCTAAGGAATACAATGTTTGTTATATATAGTAGGGTAGAGGAAATCAACATGGTGTTCATCTATTGGTGGGAGAATGATGATGAATGTGACCAAACATGGACCACAAAAACTTGTAGCCTTCGGATTATGTGATCCTCACATAAATATGGTGTATAATACATAGCAGATTCATTCTCCCTCTTCTCTCCATGTCACAGAGTTAGATATTTGGTTTCACCTGAACACGTTGCAGAAAAAATCTATAATTGGCAAAAAAAGACAAAAAATAGAAAGGACAAATGAGTGCAGTGAAGAAGAAAAGTGAGAAAGGTGAGAGATTTTTGTTTACCCTTTGCATGGGGTGGATTGGAAACTGAAGTTTTTTGTTGCATTGTCATCGGAGAAGTTGCCGGAGCTGGGTGAATCAATACTGCAGAGCAGAGTTAAGCCAATTTGTGAGGATGACACGATAATATACCAAATACCAAATTTTGTTACTCCAAAATCCAAATCATTCAATTTTCACAATTAATAGGTATCTTTTGGTAAAAACAGATTTACAATAAGTTCTTAATAAAAAAAAATAATTATCAAATAATTTTAGCTTTTTCCTACATACATTCTGCTGCAAAACCACCGCACCACCTACCATTACGGCAAAAGATATTATGCATAAGTCTGATACTTATGCACGGTGCATAAGTAAAGCACAACCATCAGATGACATTTACACGTGTTATAATCGCAGCCTGTTAGAGAAAATAAACCCCAGCCTTCAAATTCAGTTACACGTGTAATAATCTCACACCTGCACATGAGCTAACGGAATCCGTCACACGAGATAACAAAATTCTTCACAAGAGCTAAGCAATCCTTCTCCGACGATCTCCGTCGCCGAAATCATCATCATTGTCACCGATTGCATCATTTGGCGAAAGCATCATCATCGAAATCATAATCATTGTCGCTGATTTCATCATTCGCTGAAATCATCATCACCATAATCGATTCCATCATTCATCGACATCGCCGGCAACATCGCTGGAATCACAGTTAGAATCTCAGTCATCACATTCGATTAGGAGGTTGGTTCATGAGTTTTATTTCTACTGATATTTTTTATTTTGATTATTATGTGTTTGTCACTATTGGTTTAATCTTTGAATGGTTGTGGTTATTTATTAATCTTTGAATGATTATTATGTGTTTTTCATTATTGGTTTTTCACTAGTTTGGGTGTTTAAGAGATTTCTAGTCTATTGATTTTATCAGAAGGTGTTTTTTCAAATGTAATTTATGTTTCTTACAATTGTCTAATGTAGGCCATTGATAAACCATTTTACAATAGTAATGGTTTCAGTACATAACACATTTAAACCATGTAAAGAAACTATTTCAGTATAACTAAAGTATGGGAAAATCAACAACTGAATTAATGTATTTTAATAATGTCATTAGTGTATTTTAGCATAGTTAAATGTTGTTCTTGAAAATGATCAGGTAGTCATAATTACATGTTGTGTTGGTGCTATATATGAATGAAAAAGTATCTCTTGCCATCTTGACAATTTTGATGTATAATTGACAATTTCTTTATGACAGACTCTTGAGCGTTTCCTTCTTAGTACTGCACGAGCAAATAACGTCAAGAAAATATCTCTAGGATTAAGAAGAGAAAGTGAAACTTTGGAAGGAAAATCAAGGTAAATATAAAATGATGTAGTTATAATAATGTAATATTGTTTAAGCTGTGTTGGTAGAAATTGATCATTGGATTAACCTAATTCAATGCTCAATCTATTTTCTCAAATGCAAAACCAAATTCATCGTTTACGTTATTAATAAAAGACTTTTTAATAGAGTGTCATACATGAATTTGAAAATTCCTAATGTTTAATGTCGATGAAATTTAAGTGGATTCATCTTGTAACCTCCAATGAATTCTAATGTTGATGAATTTTCCTTATGTATAATAACTGGACCCATATGAAAATGCTTGCTTACAATAATTTGTATGAATATTCATGCAAGTGTTTTACATCTCTGCAGACAACCACAACCATCTCTGCTAGCAACCATTTCAAATCAAGTTGTTGAGAAAGTGTGGAATTCGACCATCTTCATCGGTGTTAACAATAGTCAAGGTACTAGAGAGTGAGTTATATATGATTGTTATTGGCAGATGTTCTTGTCAATAAATTTTTGCTTGTTTTCCAAATTCATTGTTTACATTTTTTAATGAAAGACCTTTAATAGAGTGTCATATAGAATTTGAAAATTCTTAATGTTTAATGTCGATGATATTTAAGTGGATTCATGGTGTAACCTCCAATGAATTGTAATGTTGATGAATTTTTGGGTTGTAGGTCTTCATATTAGTGGATTAAAAACTGGGATCAGATGATGAAAAACTGTTTTGATGGAAGGCCAACTTCAGACTTTAGTTGGCTTGTTCAAACTCACAGGAATCGTATGCATTGGTCTTCAGTTTGGGTCAAGTCACATTTCACAGTTGGTTTGAAAACGACCCAATTAAGTGAGTCCTTCAATGCTTTTCTTCGTGGTTTTCTGCAGCCTGACCATTCACTGGTTCAATTCTTTAGCCATTTTAATATTATGGTTCAGAGAATGAAGGATAAGCATGCTGAGTTGGACTTCAAGGCTGCAAACACTAGATCGAAAAACAATTATCCCAACAGTCAACTGATGCGGTCTGTTGTAAACAAGTACACCCCAGCTTGATGAAGAAATTTCTGAAAAGCTTTCCCCAAATTTTGAACAGCACGATTGACTTGATGAAAGGGTTGTGTCAATTGATATTAAGAGCAAACGTATTAGCTGAACATGTCGTGTGTTTGAGAACAGGAGTTTTTTATGTTGACATGTTTTCAAAATATTGGAGTTCTTAGGTGGTTCTGTGCAATATCATAGTTTGAAGACAATACCTGTAGAATATGTGTTAAAGCGTTGGACTAGAGATGTGCGTCATTCTATTGATAAGCTGAAATCTACCATCAATGTTGCCACTGAAGGCACAACTCAAGCACAACGATATCAACAAATTTGTGCTGTTACAGTTCAGCTTTGTACACATGTTTGTGCAGATCCCGAAGCTTCTCAAATTTTTCTTAATGGTGTTCTTGAAGCTGGGAAAAAGGTAGAGGAGTTGCTTATGTCTAAAGGTTTTTAAGCTGTTCTTTTGAACTATGTTTTTTATCTTGGCTGTCTGTGTGTTAAAACCATTTTTCACAATGACTGGTTTCTGACAGTTTTTCTACAAAAACCATTTGATGATAAAAATGGTTTTGTCTTGAACTGCATATATATTTGTTATCTGCACAATGATTTATGAAATGCTTGATAATTGTATAGAAATTTGTTATCTGCACAATGATTGATGAAATGCTTTATAGTACTATACTAAAATGTTTGATAATTGTATATGTATTCATACAGAACCATCTTCTGTGACGCCATCTAAGTCTTCCAATACAGCTACTGTCAGTGAACCATCTGATGGGGTAAAGTCTACTGCTCCAAAGTTCAAAGTAATTAAGACCAAATCCAATTAGATCAAAGAAGAGACTTAAAAGTGATTATGAAATTGTCAGAGAACACCAAAAATTGGTTATAGAGCGGAAGAGACGACAAAGAGAGGATGAGGCTTTAAAGGGAAAAGAGGCTACTGATTGATATATTTACATTTGGTTTTTTTTTTTTTCATGTTATCAGTTTGTGCTAGAGTTTGTTACAAAACCATTAAACTTGTATTAATCGTACTTGGTCATTTCATGTTTTTTGTTGGTATGTATTGATGATTATAAGATATCGATCATTAGACATATATTTTATTTGTATTAGATAGAATGGTTATATCTATTGCTATTTAGACTCCTAATAGGTTGATGAAACCATTAAGTACATCAAATGGTTGTCAGATGTTATTTAGTTAAACCATTACAATTGTTAAATGGTTTCCAGATTTTATCCACTAAAACCATTAAGTGCATCAAATGGTTTCCAGATGTCATCCACTGAAACCATTAATAATGTGAAATGATGTTGACATAATAAACTCATATTATCAAACATGTCGAATAATTAAATGTAATCAAATAAACTCATAGATTATTGTTCAATTCTTATCGCCTTCTATTATTCAATTCTTATAAGATGAGAGGCTATAATCAAGACTATTGATATTTTATATATATATATATATATATATATATATATATATATATATATATATATATATATATATCATATAAGTAATTTCTTAAAAAAAATCAAATATACATTAATAATTTCTTTAAAAAAATCTCTATATTTAAATATTATTGAAAAAGATCTATTTATCAAAACTTTTAAAACCATTATTATTGTTGAATGGTTTGCGAAGACAAATGTCTGGAACGATTTATTGTGCATATTGGTTTATAAAGTACCTGCTCATTTTCAAGTGAAATATTATTAAACAAACTAAATTTTACCATACAAACTCAATAAACAAATAATTAAAGGTAATGCTTAAATTTATCAACTTGATAGCTTTTGAAGCTTTTTTTATAGTAGCAAAATACACAACTAAATTTTTCATAGAAAGTCAATAAAATAAAAAAGTCAGATTTAAAACTAATCCATAAATTCTTCAACAAAAGATCCATGTTTAACTTGTTAGTTTTTCAAGCTTTGTTGCATGGTATTTTTTTGCTTCATTCTCCACAAGATTTCTTCTGCTATTGCTTGTGTCACTCAATATTGTTGAACAAATTCCAATCCTGAGATCCATCATCCTTGCAACCTTCAGCTTTTTTATCATTTTCTTCCAACCTTTGAAAGAATCCATTTGTGTGTTGTCACCTGCCCATTCAGCAAGGAATTTCATGCAGAAGACTCCACAGTTGTCTTTATCAATTTGATTAGGCATCTTTGGTGAATCCCACTGAAATGTGGTAAACTTGAAGGGCATTTGGATCTTTCCTCGCCTATAAATTTCTGCCACAAATACCTCCACCTCGTTCAGTAAGATATCAAACATATCCTTGTATACAGTGGGTGCGCCATTCTTTGTGTACAAATTTTCTCCATTCAAGCTATGGAGGAATTCGAATTTTTTGCTCTTCAAGTTCACAACAAAGCACACATAATGACTTCCCGGGTCCCCAATTAAAGCTAGTGTCATGATCTGCAGTTCCAATGAGAAAACCATTAGTTACTATTTAAATGGGCCATATTATTTACTATTGTATAGTTAAATGAGAAAACTATAGAATATGTATGCAGTTTCAAAGAAAAGTATTATGTACATCAAATGGTTTTGTAAGACAAGTTACTGAAACCATTATCTGTACAAAATGGTTTCACACATACAACACCAATAATATTTCAAAGTATTACTGCAGATCCAAGCATGCACTTAAATTAAACATCATATGAACTGAAACTTACATATTCTAGGCTGTTAGGGTCAATGGCCTGCCAATCCATGTACTTGAATTTGCTTAGTCTCTTGATGAATCTTCTGAATGCAGCTGAGTTATTTTTGTCAAAAGCACCAGGTTTTTCCAGGTCAGCCTGTTTATATAAGAACAAATCAGTAAAATCTATTATTCAGCTTAATTAATAAAGGAAACCATTAAAATTTATGGAATATAATGCATACATAGTTAATCATGGGTGTAACCAGTCTTGTCATCTTGTCTCTTTGCTGATTTCAGTTTAAGCAGTTGACCCAGGCATTGATCACAAAGCATGACACCCATTCGTATTGTTGTAGTGACCATAAGTCTCTCCTTTCCAGTGAATAATTATGAGCTTTGTTATCACAGCAGTACAGAAGCTCATACCTATTCAATTATGAAGCAATTTAGTAGTTGTAGTACTATAAAGATGATTTCATCAAGCACTATGCAGATAACAAATATATATGCAGTTTTAGATAAAACCATTTTTAACATCAAATGGTTTGTTTAGGTAAACTTATGAAACCATTCATTATGAAAAATGGTTTTAACACACAAACAGCCAAGATAAAAAATCATAGTTCAAAAGAACAGCTTAAAAACCAAATAAACAACCACTTTGGCAAAAAAATCAATATAAATATAATAAATACTCATCAGACTTACAGTAAGCTAAATAAGAAATTGTTTTCACTTACTCATCAAGCTCCGGACTCCAAGCATATGTTGATAAATTTTTCTGCAACTCAGATGCAGTAGACTCGTGGACAGCGTCATCATATGGGCTTGCAAGATACTTCGATTTCTTCACCGCCCGTCGACGCTCAGGGTATGTGCTATCTGAATAAAGCATATTATGCTTCTTTCTTTTCTTTGTCGTGACATCGTCGAAGTTAATTATTTCATCTGGCAACACTGACTTCAATGGAGTTGCACTGTGAAATAATGATACATAATAGTGTTATTTTTGTAGAATTTAATTAATATTGTTATTGTACAAAATTTAATTAATCAATAATAAAGTACAATTATGACATTGCTTGATTCTTACTCTATAACAATGTTTGGGTCACATTCTGTAGGCTTCTCCCCATGCTTAACATCTGGATCTGGTACCAACACAAGTGCAAGGCTTTGCTTGGGTTCTTTCTTCGTTGAATCATTATCAAAAAACTCAGGGTACTTCAAAATTGTTTCCTGTGTTGCTGAAACTTGATTTTCTGAAGCATTTGTTGTTTCCTGTGTCGCTGAAAGTGGATTTTCTAAATTATTTTCATTGGATCTGAAACCATGAAAAAACATTTTAGGTTTTAGACATCATGTATCAAAATCATTGACAAACATTTTAAAAGTCATGGTTTAAGAAAGTTTTTTTAAACCATTAGTTTGTTATTATAGTTTACATATCATAAATGAAAAATCATTTCTTACGCTGCATTTGAAGGTCCAAAAAACTCTGGAAAATTCAGGATAGTTTCCTGTGTCAATGATATTCCCACATTACATGCTGCTTTCACTGAATCGTCAATCATCTTCGCATCAATCTCAACTTCTTCATCATTGTCATTTTCATCATTACTTTTGGTATCATCATCTTTATTAAACCTGAAACCATTAATCCCTTGTAAAATAAACATAGCATAAAACTTAAAAATGGTTTTATAGTACTACTTTCTGAAACCATTTTACCAGCAAAATTGTTTAAAAGTACAACTCTTTGAAACCATTCTACAAGCAAAATGGTTTTAGAGAGCAACTTCCTGAAACCATTTTACAAGCAAAATGGTTTAACATTATGTTAAGTCTTGAAACTAAATGCAGTACCTATTTTCTGCTTGAGTGCTTGGGTTTGGGTTTGATGGTTCACCCTGAGCCTGTCCAGCATTAAAAGAGCTCATATCACCAGTTTTTGATATTTTCTCCTCCTCATAAGTACTTAACTTTGTTTCTCTTTAGTGTTAGGTACTTCTACCACCTTCTCAGTACTTGAATTCTTGTTCTCTTGAATTTCAGGTACTTCGACGCCCTTCTCAGCACCTGAACTCTTATTATCCTCCTATTCAGCTTCATTGGTTGTGCTTGTTTCTTCTGAATCTGCATCATTCAAGTGAGGCAAATTCTTCGGAGACTTTTCAGTACTTGAAGTATCAGTCTCTTCACTTTCAAATTTGTGTGCTTTGTCAACTGGAATTGGTTCACATTTTCGAGAAGTTGAAGCATTTGCCTCACCTATTCTCCTTTGCAAGGTTTTTGCAGCTGTACTGTAGACCTCTATGCAACCCCTGCAATAATTAAGATGCTCCTCTGCCTGCAATTGTTTATAAAAAAAATACCAATACAATTAGAGACAACCCTATAGCAAAATATCAACCATTATATATATTTCTATTTGTATGAAACAAAGGCTGATGACTGAAAAAGCAAGCAAAGCTCTTGAGAAGAGCAACTGCCTTCTGTAAGTATAATAAACTTACATAAAAAAAAGGTTAATAAATGGTTTCTACATTATTTGAATATCATTAATTTTCTCTCACCTTAGATAGTGGACATGTATCTGCATCAAAACAAATTACAAGTGGCACATCTTCGGTGCTATTCAGTCTCTTGACCCTAGCGGTCAAACCATTTTCCAGTCCCATAAGCTCATGCACCCTTTGAAGGTCTTGGTTTGCCGTCTTGATATCCCAATCACGAAGCGATGGCCTTTTGTATTTTCCTGTTAGAAATGGGCTTCTCTTCCCCATTTTCTCCATGTAATTAATCTGTGAAACATTGAAATAGTGAAATTGATTTAAGTACCTAAAATTAGATACCCCACATCACCACCATCATGATCAATCAAAATATATATATATATATATATATATATATATATATATATATATATATATATATATATATATATATATATGCATGCAGTTTCAAAGAAAACAATTATGTCTGTAAAATGGTGTTTTGAGACAACTATCTGAAACCATTTCTTGTGGAAAATGGTTTCAGACATATAAAGATCCGACATAAAAATAGAAATATATATAACTGTTTCAGACATACAAACTGCTAACATCCAAATACAAATATATATATATATATATATATATATATATATATATATATATATATATATATATATATATATATATATAGAGAGAGAGAGAGAGAGAGAGAGAGAGAGAGAGAGAGAGAGAGAAATATATATACCATTAGGAAGTGGAAGTCCGCTAATGGATTTGCCACTTTTGGATTTTGCAATCCGTCTTTCATATGTTGGAGAATGTGAGAGCACCAGTTAAAAGAAGAAGCATCTTCCAAAACTTGAGCATAATTTAGAGAAACAAAGCTGCTGTTTGTGGGGCACAAAATGTTGTAAATTATAAGACAAATGGCCCCTTTTACCCATGCCTTCGGTTTCTCCATTCTCTGCAGTATTTTTTCCAACTCTGTCACCTTGACAAATGCAGAATTATCACCATCCAATCCTAACTCTACCCTGAGCCTCTTTATCGCTGTTTCTGAGCAAAGTTTAGTGCTGATCTGCTTCCCCGCCATTGGCAGTTCATACACTATGTGCACATCTTCTTCTTTCAATGGGAGCACATCTGTCTTGCTCAGTCTTATCCACATATTATCCTTTTCGAAGCGTTTGACAACCCATTCGACAAAAAATGTGTGGATTTGTGTCCATTTACATATATGGACCATTCCTCCAAAGCCACTTTCATTCAAAACTCGAATTATCTCGTCTTTTCTTCTTTTTCCATCTATTGACTTCATAAGGTCATAGATTTTAGGTATGCTAAGCTTGTGCCTCAATCGCTGATCGGCATCCAAGTCTTTCTTTGCATTGTCGTCATCAGAACTTGCTTCTTCAGATAGTTGTCTGACATTTTGTTGTTTCCTTTTCCCACGCTTTTTCTGATCTGACTTATTTTCCATCTTCTTACCTTTTTTTTTGTGAATTGTTGTCATCTGAACTTCCTTCATCAGATTCTTCTTCAGCAGACTGTTCTTTATTTTTGCCACGGTTTTTCGGATCCAACTTCTTTTGCATCTTCTTACCTCTCATATTTACTTTGTTATCATCTGATTTTTCTTCATCAGATGGTGTAAGTCCAATACTGAAATTTGGAATTGGCCCTAGGCCCTTAGATTTGGTAGCCTAGATCAAAGAAAACAATTATCAGTATCAAGTGGTTGTGATGTAAACCTTTATGAAACCATTCTATGTGCCAAATGGTTTTAGACAGTATATCAACAAATTGCAACTTTTTAAATTTGTTATTCTATATCATTAATTACTAATCATTTAGAAATAGTCAGGCTTGGATATTGTTGAAAATTAGGGAGAAAACCATCACCGATGGACCCTTATTTTTGGGTCCATAATAGGGGCTTCCATATGCATGTGTTGTTGATAATATACTAGAGATATATTATTCAAACTATTCCATACTAAAATTAATTCTAACTAACATATTATTCCTGAGAGATTAATTAGTTCCAAATTATTATTCCACACTGAAAACATATTAATTATATACTCCAGACATTAATTAAAAGAAAACAAATACCAGCATCAAATGGTTTGAGTTTAAAACTTGCCGAAACCAATTCTTGTGTCAAATGGTTTCAATCAGTATTAACAAGTTCATAATGATCACATTCTACTCAACCAGTGAAACCACATTTGACTCAATTTCATCAATCATAAATTGCACAATCCTATAAAATTCAACAAATCTTCAACCCTAAGTCACAACAAAATTGAAAACACAAGTTAAATAAACTGTTAATTTAGGTATTAATAGATTATTATGATTACTTGCCAAACTGAACCATAAAACCATTTTCAACAATTTTATGAACAAATTTAACAGAGAATCACAATAAACTTTAAATAAACATAAAAAATAAACTGTAATTTTTAGGGTTACAAAGATGATTTTCATTAATATGCAAACTCAACCACAAAATTGTTAAGTTATTTACGAAAATGAGAAAGAAGAAAGTTGTGGAAGAAAACCTGTGTTGTGTTCTTCATTTTCTTTGTGGAAAACGATTTCTGAAGTTTATGTGTTGCTTCCATTCTAGCCTGCGATGATGACGACGGTTTCAGTGATGTTGATGATGACGGTGATGATTGACGACGATGATGATGATGACGACGATGGATGATTCCGGCGACGGTTGCAATAAATGTAATTCAAAAATAAAGCGAAAAGAGATAACGGACGTTTTCCGTTTGTTTTGTTTTGGGCTTGCGGTGTATGAGAAAAAAGGGGGGTGTATTGATGGAATTGGGTTGGGCAGCGCGCTATTGGGCTGGACTTATGCAGCGTGCATAAGCTTTGCTTATGTATAATAACCGGACCCTACCATTACTATCTCGAACAACACCACCGCAGCCCGCCGTGATAGGGGTATTCGCAGTGCGGTTTGGTTCGGTTTTAAGCATAAACGTCATCCTAACCGCGAGATAAAATGACATGCGGTTCGGTTTGTTTTTAAAAAGTCATCCAAACCAAACCAATGCTGTTAGGTTTGGTTCGGTTTCCTCTGTTTATCACGATAGAAATAATATGAAAATATTGTCAAAATGTTACAAAATAAATATCGGAAATTTAATTTATTTTATTGTTTATATGATATAATATGCATATACGGGGGCGATCTGTTTAAATGCCGACGGCAGCCTCTTGGGGTCGATGCATTCTGCAGGTTTCGGAGGTCTGCTTCGTAATAATACAGGCATTTTTCTTGGTGGTTTTTATGGAGAAGCGATGCAGCCCAATGTTTTATACGCTGAAATCATGGCTATCTTCCACGGCCTAGAGTTTTGTTGGAATAAGGGGTTCCGTAATGTTGTGTGTTTGTCAGATTCTTTGCAAGCTGTCACCTTGATCAAGGAGGGTGTTTTACCGTATCATAGCTTTGCAAATGAGCTTCAAAAAATTTGCCAGTTGATAAGAAGATCATGGACTGTGGTTGTTGAACATACTCTGCGCGAGGGCAACAGATGTGCAGATCATTTGGTTAAGTTAGGAGCAGCTTCAAACTCTCCCTTAGTATTCATTTCAGAGCCGCCTTTTGAGCTTGTCAGTTTGCTTCAGGCTGATGCTGGGGGAGTGTCGATTGTAAGGATGTAGTCCTTTTGGTTTTTCTTTTTATTTTCTCTCTTGTAACCAAAAAAAAAAATATGCATATACATAAATTGTACACATAAAACTTATTTTTAATACTAATAGTATAGTTTTGAATCTCGTGAAATTATATGTTTTGACAACTTACTGTTTTATTGACTCAATTTGGATTTGACTTGCTAAGTTTGACTATGTAATAAGTTGATTGCTAATAGTTGATGTAGTTAAATTAACTTTTGCGGTTTGGTTTGGTTTTCTAAAATGAAAACCGCAAACCAAACCGTGCAGTTTAGAGGAAAAAGATCTGTGCGGTTTAAACTAAATGCGGTTTTTTGCGATTTTCAATTTGGATTGGTTCGATTTGCGGTTTTACTTTTGGATTGGTTCGGATACAATCACCCCTACGCCGTGATACCTTCCTTGCAAGCTCCATCGGTATTAGGCTTCACTCTTCCATTCGCCGGAGGAGTCCAACCAATCATATGAACTTCACGAGGGATCGTTGTAATAATTATATTCTCCATGCTAGCTTGGTAATATTCTTTGATAAAATTCAGCCAAAAGATTTACTACAACAAAACTATATCATAAAATGCTTCCTTTCCAATCAGAACAGTCCCCAATCCTTGTCAAAGGTTTGTCTAAGACAAGCGCCGGTGTCTGAAATGTGTTTGCCATGTGAGACACCAAGGTGTCTGTTCATAGGTTAACATCAAAGGCAATTATAGATATTCTAAACTTGCAGATTTTCATGAAAATGTATTGTCTCCGGTCATGCATTCGCATTGTTGCAGATGTGGACTATTCGATCAAGGTTGAACGGTGATTTAAGCATGCAACATGTGAGTGAATTTTAACATACGCACATCGAAAAAATGGCATCATTCCTATCCTTTTCCAATCAAAATGGACAGAAAATCTAAAAGAATTTGCAGAACATTTATAGTACCATTGTATATAATCAAAATACAACTTTTATCCCTTGGTACATGGTAATGTGTTCATCTGAGATGCATCATCATTCCAACTACGGTGCATATCTCTTGGAAGAGAATACAAATTCTTGTGACAAACAAAAAAAATGAATCCAACCTATGCTATAACTTACATAAATATTAAAATACCATGACACTTTGACACATGCCAACAACACTTCATTATCTCAAGGCCTATAACTTTACCATCAACCATGACATGTATATAATATATATTCCACACTTCTCAAAAGTAACTGACTCAAGAATAAATCCAATGAATGTATTGAGTTTAAAAGGAAAGAAGGAAAAAAAAAAAAAGGTTGATTTGAACAAAACCTATTTTCAATACCCAACTATATAAAATTTTGTCTTTAAGAAATTCTTCATTCCAGCTGTCTCCTTTCTGTTGAAAGAAAAGGTAGGGAAAACCACCAGAATGCTAACCAGAAAGCATTGTTAGCCTATTCTTTTCATAGCTGCATTGAGTGAGACATGTGCTGGAACATATTATCAGCAATGAATAGCAGGAGGACCACAACAGCCATATACACCATCAAAGACACATTTTAGCGACCCGGCTTTGCACGTTTCATTCCACTTGAATTGAATGGGGACACACTGCCACTTGGCCCTGGACTCTCTTCTCTGAAATTTGAATTCAGTAGAGCTAATTCGCGCAGCTGCTGCCTCTTAATGAAGTCTTGTGACTCATCCTGTGTATCAAACATTCACATCCAAGGCAAAAAAAATAAAAAAATAAATAAAGATGGATCATGTTAAGTACAACCTAATCATTTATTGATATGGTTTCATAGATCGTGTTAAGTACAACCTAATCTATTCGAATAAGTAAATGATGGAAAATGCACAAAAAATAACAATCCAGAAATACTAAAGATAAGTTGCATCTTTTTGTTTTCTGTTCGAAAAAGTGAAGGAGAAATAGCAGTCGTTTCACTGTGCATAGCCGAGAAAGATATAGGTTGAATGAACATACCACAGGTTTGAGTAGTTCTTCTATGACTTCCTGAGCCTGTCTGAGCCTTATGTCAACAACATTAGCAGGTAAATCAGCCTCAATTAATATGTGTAGAGGTTCATTGAGATGCTCATAGCCTGGTCTTCCTCGTAATTTTTCTTCCTGAAGATTGAAAAATTCAATAACAATCTCAGTTGATATAAATAAAATTAAGTATTCAAATCAATCAAGAAATGCACCATATCGTCTATGCATTTTGAAATTTATAACATGGAAAGTTTTGTATTCATTACCTTGTCGGGATCTTTTATTGACCCTTTTCCTCTAATATATACGCGGCAGCCAGTAGTAGCTTCAACCCGTTTCAAAGAATTGCCTCTGGGTCCCAGAAGTCTTCCAACAAAATTAAACTAATGCAATAAGAAGCAACATATTTCTATTACTTATAGTTGATAATAGAGTTTTCACTCCCAAAAAGAACAAATAAAGGTGTCTAATTTAGTAATCAAATTTGATTTACTATAACCGGCATTTGTATAAAAGCTTACATTGGGGAAAGTATCTACTGGAATTTCCAAGCGCAGTATTCTCTTAACAGTGAATGAACTAGGACTTGCTGGTGCACTTTGCCAGTCCATATTCATTCCAGGCGGTCCACATAATCTCTGTATTTATCATATGAAGTAATGTTAATGAATGGAAGTTGAAAGTAACTACCGTAAACGACAAGAAAAAATCATAACGCCTTTTGTTTAAAAATGAAAATCAACAACCAACCAACATTGTCGATCTGGGAAACAACAAAACATGAAATCTTAAAAGTTTGAAATGATTGAGAGGGGAAAACAGATCAACATGTAGAGAGGTAGTGCAAGAGGGGGGAATACCAAATGTCTCCATAAGTCATATAGTTTACAGCTTTACTTGTCATGGTTAATAATGTGGCCATTCAGATTTGGTGGTCCTTATTTATACACGGGATTGGGAGGGCCCTAGTTGACTAGATAGTAGATATATATTTCTTCCTAATTTCACTTCATGCATAAACTTTCATCCTAGTTTTTAGTCAAGTATGTGCCATGTCTAGTGTGTTACCATGAACTTTTGACTAACAACGAAATTCACAAAAAAAACTATAAGATTTAATATAGACGGACATCTACAGACACACAAGACTACAAGTGATAAAGGATGTGTGGAGTATGACCATGTACAAATCACGAATCCAGAAATCAATATTTCGCGGAGGGCTAAAAAAAGTTCAAATGGCGTGTTTCAGAACTTAGCAATATGATATAAAATGGTCTTTTCACCTAATAGCTAAAGCTTTTGGGATATTTGATTCATAACAACTATAGTTTTTCCTTACCCCAGATTTGTATTCACTATTCAGCTAGGTCACACACTTAGCATTCAAACCAACCAGAGTGAAACTCGAAAGTATTGTTCCTTTCAACCAACTTGGTCAGAGTGATGCTAAGTGAGAGCTTCGGTTAACTGAGATATTTTAATTGACATTTTCTAATAAAAAATTTCCTTTTATCAAAATAATACTCACATAAACCAAGTGATTGGCTCAAGTGGTTAATGAGCTTCCCCTGGACAAATCGTTCGGGAGAACCCTAGTTCAATTCCTGAGAGGAACAATTGTTGGCCAAAGTTTATTTACCTCACGGCCAAACCCCGGATTACTAAGGCCCCTTCCCCTAGAAACCGGAGGGTTAACACACAAAAAAATAATACTCACATATTTACACGCAGGCTTGTGTTAAGCAAATATTTGTTTTTATTGTGATATTTATAATTCCTAATGATTTAATAAATGCACATGTTTAAACTTCAATAATGCTCTTTCTCCTCTTATTATTTAACGTCATTGATTTTAAGATTTTCCACTAATTTATTTCTTGGGTTACCATGATATAGATACGAAGTTTCCACCGCCGTTGGCGATGACTAATCTCCGTCATGAGTTCTCCCCTCCCAACCGAATTTTTTCCATACAGAGGAGCCACAAATTGAACCCCTGACCACCTGCTTAAACGGCCTAAGACCCTTACCACTTAGACCAATTCATTGTTGGTGCATCCATTAATGACTTTGCACATAGTGATTTTTTCCACTAATTTAAACTTATGTAAAATTTAGAGTATTTGATAAATATCTCTTCAAATTATCATTCTATCATAAAACATATTGTATGCTATCTTTAAAGATTAGTGTCCGTATTTCTTTATATATCATGATTTATCACCTAATGTAATTAGGATTAATAGTTTGACATTAGTATAAATAAGGATTAAGGATTAGTGTTTTTCCTAGTGTAACAACATCCAGCATATCATGCATAGCAATATTATTTTATTATTTTGAGTATTTCTTTTTTCCCTTTAAACCTAAAAGACCAACCATGGAACTTCAACATGGTATCAAAGTGGTTATCTCCTCCATGACTTATCTTGTCGCCATCTCCTATCAAATTACCTAAAATCAGGAACTCTAGCGTGTAACAATGTGATTATCTCCGTGTCGTTTTTTCTTTCTTCCGGTCAGTTGCGCACAAAAGTTGGCCAGCTATTTCCATTCTCAGGTTCTAACTTTATGAATGGGTTTTTGTGTGTCGCTTTTGAAACTATCTCCGGATCAGTTCATCCCATTGTCGTATTCTCCTTCAGTTATACTACGTTAAGAATTAATTTGTAATTTGATTGAAGTTTAGTAAGCTTTAGCCTCATGGTAAGAGTAAGAATATCAGAAAAATATTTCTTCACATTATTACTCTATCTATTAGCATTAGTTTTCATATCTCTTCATATATATCGTGATCTGTTTCCTTTTTAATTAGGATTAGGAGTTTAGTATATTAATATAAATAAGGCTTACTATATACAAACAATCCTACCTATTAATTAATTAATACGGATTTGTGGTGACATTCAAAGATCGCTCTTGGGCCTTTCGACACGCCTCATGGTCTTCTCTCTTTATGTGAGAAGGCGGTGACGTGCGGAGCAGTATAAGAGTGACTTGATCATTAATAGGCCTCTCCTTATTTGACTCACTCGGTGGGACTGCAGACAAACAGTCCATCAAAAGGGCGGAAAAGCTACTTTAGTATTTTGTCTTTCCTAATAACATCCAAAAATCATTTGTATCAATAGCCGAGCAACCCATCTAATAACGTCGGACACTCAGCCCTATTTTTCAAGAAACTTCTTTCAAGAAAGAAAGAGTAGAACCGTAAAAAAATAAAAAGAACGAAAGAGTAGGATTACTAAGTATTGTGGCCATAAACCTCACCTTATGGCATTGAATTACTTTACTATTATCATTAAATTAGAGAGAATGAATATATAATTCAATATTGATCACAATGGCATCATGGAATCGATGTAGCCAAGCCACTCAGTGGGAATACGGATCGATTGTTGTGGAGGCTGAATACAAAGAATAAGTGATATACGTCAAGAGTTCAATGCTTCTCACATCACAATCCACTATCGAGTTAGATGATGAAATTTTAGAAAAATGTCCAAAGTTAGAAATTAGACAAGCATTATATATGCATTTATAACCGAGATCATATCATAGCAAAAGCAAAATGTGCATCTAAACATATAAATAATATAATTAAAACTCAAGCATATCAAGTTAAGATGTAACAATTAATAACTTTAAAGCAGTCACCTCCTGCTGAAGACTATTCCATGCTCCCATTCCTGTCCCAGAGACATTTGACCTGAGGTTTGAAGAAGCCATAGGACTAGGACTTCTATGCTGCAGTCTATCAAAGTCGCCAAAACCTTGGTTGGACAACATTCCAGAAACTCTTAATATTTCTGCACATATAACATTGTAATCAGAAACCAATGCATCAAGTTGAAAATCATAGAAAATGAATGGAGATGGAATTTATAAATAAAAAAAAAAAATAAAGCAACAAATAGAGATCGAGCGACAAATTGTGCCAAGAAAAAGAGGGAGATCGAATGAATCATATTTTAACTTCATCAAAGGATTTAAAATACAAATTGATATCCGAATCATCCGATCTCCATTCTACGACCAAAATCATGACTGCCAGAAATACCAACAATTCAAGTATGACTCCGAAAATCATAAAGCCTCACATTCTCACATAAGGCCCAAAACAGACAATACCCCAGAAGAGCACTACGACCGACTTGAGGTCGGAACACTCACCGTCAAATTTACTACTTCTTGTACCAAAGTTAAGACTATGAAGGTACATTTCATTCAATCATAAGACAAAATCCAATAAGAGACAATTTTTTCATTTCATTTTATTTTCATTTCCACGCCTAAGAAAACATCAGTATCAAGTGAAGTGAAAAAGGAATAGTGCCACCAAAATGATAGATGG
Organism: Trifolium fragiferum; assembly: GCA_954870985.1. NCBI lineage: Eukaryota > Viridiplantae > Streptophyta > Magnoliopsida > Fabales > Fabaceae > Trifolium > Trifolium fragiferum. Next base: position 21,494,227 of record OX940793.1, read on the forward strand.
TAGAGAAACCAATCAAAGCATGATCAACAGTATCTGAACCATTGACATGATCTAAGTAAGCACAAACATCAATCAAACATGATATCATAGACATCAACTTGAAGAAAAAAAAATCCAAAAAAAAAATAAAAAAAATAGATCCAAACACATAACATAAACAAACATGAACAGACCTTGATTCAAGAGGCGGCTACATATAGGCAACACTTGCAGAAAAGGACCAAGCTTCTGATGTTCTGCCAGCAACTCTGATAGATACTGACTGCAAAAACAAAAAACAAAAACAACAACAACCCTTTTCATTTCTGAATCAAAAGAACATAAATTTATTCAAAACAAATAAAACAAACACAACTAAATCCAAAAAAAAAATAACCCTTTTGATTCTTATATTGAAAGCTTGAATCTTTTTTATGAAAATTGATCTCAGAATAAAAAAGAAAAGTATAGTCCTATACCTGTCAACTTCTGAGCTGGTTCTAATCTGAGGAGAAGCAGCTCTAGCATGTGAGAAGTTCTGATTATACAAACCTGACATGACTAACTTTTTTGTTTAAGGTTTTTTTTTTCCTTAAGAATTGAAAAAATATAAAAAAAACTAAACCTCAAAAAAGTTGAAAAAGAAGTTTAGTTGGTGCAGTTCTTTCTTAAAACTTTGCAGAAGAGAAAAAGGAGAAACTGACCAAGACCATCATCAATAAAGGAGGTCTGAAATAAGAAGAAAAAACAACAAAAGGGTATATGATTTTTTCTTCTTTTTTTTTGCATAAAAAGGAAGACAAGAATTATTAAATTATTTTATTTATTTTCCACCTTGTGTTTCTCTCTCTTTATACTAGTCTTAATATACTTTTCCTGTTTTGGTTTTATATTAAATAAGAATATTAATAATATTTCATAGTCACAAAAAATAAAATAATAAGAAAAGTGGAAGACAGGAATAAAAGTGAATCTAATATCTAAATAAGGAAACATGACTGTACACAGTTAAGGTGGTAAAAGATAGATTTGTTCTTTGGTAGTTAAAAAAATAAATTAAAATAAAAATTTCCATGGTGGTTGGTTGAGGTAGTGAAGTGGTTAAGTCAATAATAATAATAATAATAATAATAATAATAATAGTGATGAATTTTTTCATACACATTTTAGTATTAATTTATTTCTCGGAAGGATAAATATAATAGACTCATAAATTATCTTTGTAATTTTTGTATCTAACTTCTTAGGACATGTTGTAATCGTGTAATTTGTTTTTTACGATTGTTTAGTTTCATGTAGTATATGATAATCTTTTTTGGCACACCTTATGTTGAAGAGATTTGTTTGGTTGAAGTATATATTTCATTTTGGCTTCTTAAAAAGAAATTGAATCTAACATAGTAATTATTTATCTTAGAGCATCTTCAATAAGGGTATTAAAGAGAGTATCATAGACTAATGATCCGTACCTTAATTTTTTTATCATTGGAGTTCCATGACGTGGCATAGAAGTATCAAAATTGTTGATACCGGTACCTTATTTAAGGTATCATCAATTTAATATTAACTTTTTTATGTATATCAAATTAAATAAAATTAATGACTTGTTAATAATGTATATCATTGGAGCAAAATATGTATAAGTTGCATAAATATTATATGACATTATAGAGACCATTTTTTAGTGATGTATAATACCCAAAGTGGTATCATACCATTGGAGATGCTCTTAGTAGTGTATCAATATATATTCAAATAAAATATGCACTGAAGTGTTCGCCAATAATAATATAATTTAATTTGTATATACCAATAGTGTAAATTTTGATTGAATATTTGTATATACTAAAATTCATATTGTATGGACAGTAAAATATTTGAATCTAAATGTTTAACTTAATAATATCGATATTTTTAGTTGAATTATAATTTAGGAACAAATTTGAGTTTTTAGAAGAATCAAATAATAATATATTAATAGATTGTTGAAAAATAAAAGGGTGGAAATGCAATGCAAGAGACAAGAAGATGAACAGGTGGAGACGCGTGTTGGGCATGCAAGAGAATCAAAGGGTTAGTAAAATGCAATGATGAAGGATTGTGTTGTGGAGAAGAGAAAGATACAACCAAAATGTGAACATGGTGAATGGGCAATGATAATGATGTTTGCCAACGTACTCTTAGCTGGACCGTTACACACTGCATCCTTCTTACCAACTTAAATCTAAGTTCAAACATAAACTAGCTTCAACTTAAGTGAATTTTGCTTATAGATTAAATAAAAAATTAAAAATTGAGTAAATAGTCATATGACCTCGATAAATTATTTCTTCTGTTAGATTGTTACATTAAATTTGATGACGTAGATGTTGAAGCACATGACAGTTATATCTAGACTGATAATTATTGTCATTTCATAGAGAGCATTTTGATTGAATTTAGAGAAAGAGAAAGAACAATTGCAACAACAACAACAACTTAAATTTACATGTAAGATCTTATCAGAAGAGTAAAAAAAAACATAAACAACAATATTGATTTTTGAAGGATCATTTGCAACAACAACGGATGAAGCAAAGTCAACACAAGTCAACACTTTAATAGTTACTTGAATAACAAGCTATCAGTTGTAACCAACTATTAGTTAGTTAGTTAGTTATTGATTGGTTAGTTTGTTGTTGATGTATAATTGATTTGTAACTGTCATGGTTGTTAGCTAAGAATAAGAATCTAGTTGTATATATAGTGTGTGAAGTCACATTGTATGAACTAAGTTTTGTGAACAATAACAATTGATTCTTCTCCGTCTTTTGCTTTCTCTGCAATTTCTTGTTTTTGGTTAAAGATTAAGCTTCATCAATGGTAGCTTAACTTGAGTTTTCACATGGTATCATCGACCTGTGATTAGACCTACCATCTTTCGCATTGATTCTTTGCTCACAACTCTTTCATTTGATTTGATTTTCATCCTTTTCTTTTCTAAAATCTCACCAATTCATTCTTTCTAGCACAATGGTTGAAGAAAGCTCTGCAAGCAATGTTAATGGTGATCAGCATCATGTTCATGTTAATAAAGAATATCAAACTGATATTCTCAATTCTTATTTCATGCATCCCAATGAAAATCCAAGCAACATTCTTGCTACTCCTTTATTATCGGGCCCCAATTACCATTATTGGTCTAGAGCTGTTATAGTTTCTCTCAGGTCCAAACATAAGCTTCACTTTATCAATGGTGCATTGCCTCGACCCTTAGATGATGACAGAGATTCCATTGCTTGGGATAGATGCAACACCATGATCATTTAACGGCTCATCAATTTAGTGGAACCATAAATTTCTCAAAGTATCCTATGAATGGATACAACTGCAGAGATATGGAAAGAACTCAAAGATAGGTTCAATCAAGGTGATGTGTTCAGAATTTCAGATTTGCTAGAGGAGATCTACACTTTGAAGCAATGTGATAGTATTATCTCTTCTTATTACAGAAAAATGAAGAAACTTTGGCAAGAATTAGATGATTTTAGGCATATATTCCTCATAATACTTGCACTGAAGAATGCAAAGTTCTTGCTAAGATGTGTGCATATAGAGATAGTGACCAAGTCATAAGGTTTCTTAAGGGTCTAAATGACCAATATGTTGTTGTTAGGTCCCAAATCATGTTAATGGACCATTTGCCCAACATTGAAAAGATTTATTCTTTGTTAGTTCAACAAGAAAGACAATCTCTGATTAATCTTGATGAGTCCAAGATTTTGGCTGCTACTAATCATCAATCCTCGGGAAGAGGTTATTCATCTCAGAGTAGAAGAGGTTACAAGGGTAGAAGAACTGGTGTAGGAAGAGGCAAGGGCAAAGGAAACAGGATTTGCACTCATTGTTGAATGACCCACCACACTGTTGATATATGCTTTAAGAAGCATGGCTATCCTCCACACATGCAGCAGGGTGGAAGTGCCAACAATTGTCAAAATGAAGATGATGAAAAGGATGCAAAATCCATGGCATATGATGAGGATCATAGTGAATCAGACAAAGGTTTGTTCTTTACCGCAGATCAACACAAAGCTTTGCTAACTCTTCTTCAAAAATCTAGCAGTTTATCATCTCATAGCATTAACCACATTATCTCATAACCTACTCCTAATACAGGTATTCTTTGTGTCATTCCTAATTCCATTGATTCACAAAAAACTTTATTCTTGACACATGAGCTACATATCATATTTGTCACTCCATCAAACTTTTTTCAGTGCATGAAGAGAATTAACCCTATTAACATAAAATTACCAAATGGCACTTTAGTTTCCACAATTCTAGCTGGTACTGTTTTGTTTGATAAAGACTTGTATATCACAAATGTCCTTTACTTTCCTAATTTTTCTTTCAATTTGATTTTTGTCCCTAAACTCACCAAAAATCTAAACAGTTTTTTGACTTTTGATGGTAATAAATGTTTGATACATGATTCTTCATCTCAGAAGAAGATTGGTGTAGCTTAAATGATTCATGGCTTGTATGTGCTCGTTTAACCTATAGTTAGCCCCTTATCTTCACCTTATGAACATTGTATAAACATCTCCTATAAGACCATCAATTCCTTAGATAAGTGTGATAAGACAAATGATTGTAATTTGTGGCACATGAGATTTGGCCACCCTTCTTTTGAAAAAGTGAATGATATTAATAAATTTTTCCCTTCTGCTAATGTTCAAAAGTCTTCATTACCTTGTGATACTTGTTTTTATGCCAAACAGAAAAGATTACCATTTCCTTTAAGCACTAGTATTTATGTTAACAATTTTGATTTGATTCATATGGATACATGGGGTCCATTATCCATTCCTTCAATTTTTGGATTTAAATATTTTTTGACCATAGTTGATGACAAGAGCAGGTTCACATAGATCTATTCGATGAAAATGAAATATGAAATTGGCTCTTTTATTCAGAACTTTGTAAAAATGGTTTTTACTCAATTCAACACAAAAGTTAAGTGCATTAGAAGTGACAATGGACATGAGTTCAATCTTGTTAATTTCTATCATGAACATGGGATTGTACATCAGAACTCTTGTGTTGCCACTCCATAACAAAATGGTATTGTGGAGAGAAAACATCAACATCTTTTGGCAATTACTAGAGCTCTAATGTTTCAATCTCATTTGCCTAAAGTTTTTTAGGCGCATGCCATTAGTCATTCTGTGCACATCATCAATAAACTACCAACACATTACCTATCTAACAAGTCACCATTTCAAGTTTTACACAATACTCTTCATGATATTAATAATCTCAAAGTATTTGGTTCTTTATGTTTTGCCACCACTTTGTCTTCTCATAGAAAGAAAATTGAATCTAGGTCAAGGAAATGTATTCATTTAGATTTTAAACCAGGTGTTAAAGGTTATGTCTTCTTTGGATCTAAAATCTAGAGAAATTTTCTTATCTAGGGCTGTGATTTTCTTTGAAACTATCTTTCCTTATCAAAAATCAAACCAAACTGATGACCAATCTCACATAAGTCACAATCATGCATTCTATGACACTTATGAAGACAGCTTTTTTGACAGTCAAAATTTTGTCATCACCCCTAACACTACTTCAAATTATATAATATCTCTCATTCCATTACCAAACAATGATGTTATTCATCATTCTGAGCCCACATCTTCTCATACTACTATCATTGCCCATATTGAACCTGAAAATGACATTCTTACTTCACATAATGAACCTGAACCTCCTACAAACAATGAATCTTCACCATCTAACATTCCCAACTCCTCCACACCAATTACCCCACCTAGAAAGCCTTATAGACTGACTCAACCACCTATACACCTTCAAGATTACCATTGCTACCTATTGAGCAATACAATTCATAACTCAAATGAAGCTACATCTAATCCATCTTCTGATTGTAAGTATCATATCTCTTCTTTTATTTCTTATCAAAGTATCTCTTCTGCACATAACCATTTCCTTTTCAATTTATCCAAAATTACTGAACCTACATGCTATGAGAATGTTGTCTGTAATGATAATTGGAAATTGGCTATCAATGCTGAGTTAGATGCTCTAGTAAGAAATAATGTTGTAAGTGGATGTTTAAACTCAAACTACACTCTAATGGTTTTATAGAGAGATATAAAGTTAGACTGGTTGCCAAGGGTTATACATAAACTAATGGCATAGACTATATGGACACTTTCAGTCTTGTAGTGAAGATGACAATCATCAGGGTCTTGTTAGCTCTTGCAACTATTCAACAATGGCCTATATACCAGCTTAATGTCAACACTGCATTCCTTCATGGAGATTTGAATGAGGAAGTGTATATGCAACCTCCTCCTGACCTTCAACTTTCGTCTTCTAATATTGTCTACAAACTCCAAAGATCTTTATATGATTTGAAGCAGGCAAGCAGATAGTGGAACACTGAGCTTACTGACACATTCACTTCATCTGGCTACATTCAATCTAAATCAGATTACTCACTCTTCATAAAACAAAGATCTTCAAGTTTTACAATGATACTTGTGTATGTAGATAATCTTGTTTTAGGGGGGGCAAATACTGATGAGATTACTCAAATCAAAACTTTATTAGACATAAAATTCAACATTAAGGATTTAGGTGTTCTCAAATATTTCCTAGGATTTGAGGTAGCTAGAACAAAAGATGGAATATCTCCATGCCAAAGAAAGTATGCTTTAGACCTTATCACAGATGCAGGATTACTTGGTTCAAAATAATGTCCTACACCAATGCAGCCACAAGTAAAACTTCACAAATCTTCTGGTGAACTCATCTCTGATCCTACAACATATAGAAGACTCATTGGGAGATAGCTATATCTTACACACACTATATTTCCTATACTGTAAGCAAGTTAAGTTAGTTCCTTGATGCACCAACTACTAAACACATGCTAGCAAGTTTACATGTTCTGAGATATCTGAAGCAATTCCCTTGACAAGGTATATTCTACAGTTCTAATGCACACCTAAGTCTGAAAGGCTTTTCTGATTCTGATTGGGGTAGGTGCTTGCCCATATACTAGAAGGTCCATTACAGGTCTATGTTTCTTCCTTGGAAATTCTCTGATAAGTTGGAAAAGCAAGAAACAAAATGTTGTTTCTAGATCATCTTTTAAAGGCTGAGTATAGGGCTTTAGCACAAGCCACTTGTGAAGCTCAATGGCTGGTTTATTTGCTACAGGATTTGAAGATCCAACATTCTTCACCCATCATCATTTACTGTGACAACAATTCTGCATTACATATAGCTGCAAATCTTGTCTTTCATGATAAGACAAACCACATCGAGATTGATTGCCATGTTGTGAGAGATAAGGTACAAACTGGACTCATGCATCTGCTTCATGTTCCATCAAAAAAGCAAGTAACAGATATCCTCTCCAAATCCCTTCATCCTGGACCTTTCAATGTCTTGCAGAGCAAGTTAGGAATGATCAACATATTTTCCAACTTAAGGGGGGATGTTTAAAGATGAAGCAAAGTCAACACTTCACTAGTTACTTGAATAACAAGCTATCGATTGTAACCAACTATTAGTTAGTTAGTTATTGATTGGTTAGTATGTTGTTGATGTATAACTGATTTGTAACTGTCATAGTTGTTAGCTAAGAGTAAGAATCTAGTTTTATATATAGTGTGTGAAGTCACATTGTATGAACCAAGTTTTATGAGAAATAATAATTGATTCTTCTCCTTCATTTGCTTTCCCTACAATTTCTTGTTTTTGGATCAAAATTAAGCTTCATCAATGGTGGCTTAACTTGAGTTTTCACAGCATGAGAATACCTTAGCAAGTGGTCTAAAGAAACTTGAATAACGACATATTTTAAGAAAATCTCAAAGCTAACAATAACACTAACAACAAAGTTAGCATCATCAATGTGAGCAAAATTGAAACAATAATTAATTGGAAATATGATTCAACAACAAATTTTCAGACTAAAATTAAAATGGGGTGAAATGCAGAAAACAAAATTAGGAGCAAGAAGGGAGTTAAAATTGAAAAAAATAAATAAAAGGGAAATTAGGGTTCTTGGATTGATCCATAGATGAAAAGATTCTTGTTTCTTTCATCTACCTACGATTTGAAGAAACAATTATGCCACTCATCGTGCTAGAAAGGAGAGAAATGAAGAAAACGTCATTGAAGATGATGGTTGAGCTTCTTTCAACGTGTTTCAAATTTTGGTCATTTACTCGACCCCTCTTTGACGTGGAATACGATCAATTCAGTCCACGCGACGTGGAGTCACATTGTCGGCTGTTAAATATGCAATTTGTTAAGAAATAACAGGGCTGAAGAAGAAAAATAAACAGAAGCGCAATCAACAACAAAATAATATAACGTGGAAACTCCAACATTCTTCTCATACATAGTCGATGTAGGACTTAATCACTCACACTTGAAACCCAACACAGTTAACGTACACATCATCACCATTGATGGAGTAAACAAAAATAGGAGTAATTTGTCAGACGTCACACAAATTAAGGTGTGTATTTGCAATTTCAAAAATTTCAGGAGAAAAGGTGATATTTTTGCAATTTCATGGTCATTTGACTGTTTATTTGAAAATAATTAGTTTGGAGAGCAGAATTTATCTTATGGGCTTTAGAGGTTTTATAACAGATATTAGTAATCGTTAAATGAAGGTTGAAACTTTGTATTAATAATATGGTAATAAAAAACTAATTAGTTGAAATAATTCGTTATATAATCTGACAAATTAGAGTTTTGATGTATTTGTATCATTTTTTTTTTGTTTAGTAATTTAGCAGTTAGAGTAACACGCACTATAAATGTAGAGAAATGAATAATCCAAAGTTCAAACCCTTCGATAATATCCCTAATAATTTGTAAAAGAAAAAGAAAATACTCGTAATAATTATCAACCGAACTATCAGAACTTCAATTAATATCATTAGTCTAGCAAATCAGAACTTTAATATGTTAATATAAATTTAATTAACTCTTGTGAACTTATGTTAATTGGTGATGTAAAAATGTGCAAATTACATGCGAAAGGATGCTAATGTCTTTCTATAAATATTGGCAACTTGTGTCAAAAATAAATAAATAAATATAGTAGCAACGTAGTTGAAGTTACATATTCATGTTAAAAGAATTTGGACTATTCGATAAATTTTTCCTGCCGATTGCAATAAAAAAACAAGTTTAAAGAAAGAATGAACAAGAAAAGGAAGAATTGAGATTTACTATAACTTTTTTTTACTAGGGAGATGTAGAAGAGTATTCCTTCTACTTTCTACTATTGTTATATTTTATAATGGATGAAGTATACTTTTCAATATCTCTTATGGCATTTTTTTTAGATTAGAAATTTTTTTTTATGGTAAGTCAAATAATAAATTTTTTTGGATTGACTTATTTTTTAATTTATAAAAAATTGTTAATGCAAATATATATATATATATATATATATATATATATATATATATATATATATAAGATTTTACTAACAAAAATTTTATCTTAATAAATTGAATTATTATAAACTACTTTGATAAGCTTATTAACAATTAGAAGTGGCAAAACGAACCCTATCCGCCATGCCAGGCCGTTTAACCCACTTTTTTTATGGGTTAAATCGAAATTTTGAGCTTGACCCCTCTAGTTGACTCGTTCCATGAACTCATTTAGAAAACGGGGCGAGGCAACCCATGAGTTATATAATTTTATTTTTCTTCAAGTAAGTCTGACAAAAGTACTTAATAAAAAACAACACTTATTTAAATAATTTAGGTCTTCTTTCAATTCATTCACACACTAATCAATGCCAAATTTGGATTATTTGTTGTTGTCACTTTACCCTCTTATTTGAATTGATTGTGCTTTTTCTTTCTTGTCTCTCATATTTGTGCTTCTTCTTCATCAGATTTCTTGCGTAAATTACTTTTTTTATTCTATTACTTTGATATCTGTTTCACGTTAGATTTATACTGATGACATTGTTTCAAGTATTAATTATGTTGAACTTGTTACCTATCTTGTTAGGTTTGTTGATTTGATGGTGTGTTGGTGTTTTATTTGGTTTTCCACACAAATTTGTTTGTTTCCAACATTTTAAATAACATCAACATGTTTCTTTATAACAATACATGGGTAAAAAAAAACAAATAGTTTGACAGGTCAGCCCGCCAACTCGCTTGTCCGCTAACAATACATGATGTATCGAAAAAACTTATTTATATAAGCTATTTTGTATAAATTCAAAAATAAGTCAATTCAAATGAAAACCCAATTAAATACTAGATGTGTCTAATAAAAAAAATTGACTCAGCGACTTACAAAAGTTTAAGCACAAGATATAAAGAATATGCAAATGAATCAAACTACTACGAATCAAATTGTCTTTTGTCGGTAATCTCATGAACAATATTCAAACAAAGATAAAGGCTTTTTAGAAAAATAATTTATATCAATATTTTCAAATACTCTCCGATGTAATTTATTCCGAATAATTTTCTTAGATGTGAACGTTGGTTAAAAATTATGATTAACATAATAAAATCTATTCTTGCAACCATATTTTTTTTCCATCTAAAATATTTCAACCTGAATTTATTTTAAGGAATTCAAATTGAGTTTCACTTGAATCACCTTAATGTTTGCATTAGTCTGTACTTAACTCCAATAATGCATTGTTGCGCCATTGTTTCAGCCATATAGTGTTGGGTTTTGGCAGTTATTAATGAATAGATGCTACATTCCAACAACAAAATAAGAGAGACCACAGAAATAAAATAAATAAATAAAAAAGAGAGACCACATGCAACACTTGAGCTGCTAAATGCAATGAATATGAATTTCATGAAAAACAAAAAAAAAATATATATTATTATTTTAAAATTTATTTAAGAGGTGTAATTGTAGTTTTAGTCTTCTTTTTTTTTTTGGTGGTTAGTGAGATTTTTTTTGGTGGTGTAGTTTTAGTCTTCTATTTTCATTATTTTGCAAATTTGGTCATCTCTATTTAAAAATTTAACAATTTTGGTCCCTCAACCAAATATTAATTTGATCTAAAATACCGTGATACAATATGTTTTCAATCAAGTTTTTAAGATAACTTTCTTACAATTTTATCGTTGTTGATATTTTTTTCATCATAAAATAATATATATTACGTCATTAAAATATATTACATCACCGAGTTTTTAATTCAAAAATATAATGGAGAATCAAAACTTTCATAATTTAAAATAGGAGACTAAATTTACAAAATGGTGAAAATAGGATAATTAAAACTGCAATTAACCGAAAATTATTTATCTTATTATTTTTTCAAATTAATTATTTTCACAAGGCTCAAGTTGGGGACTATATAGGGAAAATTATTTTAAGGAGATTATTAACTTATTGAGCATAATTAATTTTATGGTGGTTTGATTATAGTTCATAAATTGTGATTTGATATAATGAAAAAGTAATAACATTTGAAAATTTGATGTGCCAAAAAAAACATTGGAAATATAAGATCATATTTAAATATAATTCTGTTAAGCATATTAATTATTCATAGACAAAACTTTGTACATTCTAAACTGTGGCACAAATATAAATTGTAAAAATATTTAATTTGTGACACTTGGTTTTGAAACTCAACCTCAACAGTTGATGTCCAATGTACCCATGCAAACAATTTTAAGAATTGATTTTGATAGAATTGATTATGTAAAATTGATTCTGACCAAAATTAATTTATATTTGGATATATTGATGTAAAAGTGAGTTGAATAAAAAAATTTAGTGTAAAAATCAATTCTAGAATCAGAAGCTACGATTTGTAGCTTCAAGTATAATCGATTCTGGAAGCAGAATCAATTCTACTTTTCAGAAATTAAACAAGTCAGAATCAATTTTACACGCCTAAAATCAATTCTGGTAACTCCATAATTGAAACCACACACTAAACAAGGGCTGAAACACAGCTATTTGGATTGATTAGTGGATAAACTTATACACTTTTATATATAGAGAAGTAAACTATTTTGAGTTTAAATTCAAATTTCTGCATATTAACATTTTTGCGGCTATACTTAACATGACAACAACTCTTCCATTTTATACTACTTAACCAAAGCACCAATAATCAATTTAAACATGTAGTTGAGGATTCAATTTCTGATTTATGTACGCATGCAGAAAATTCAGTTAGGAATCTACATTGTGTGCTCTATAAGTTTTTCGACAAAAATTATTCATTGTTAATTAACAACAATAAAAACTTCTTACTAATAAAAAATTATTCCAATCAGTAATTAGCAATGACTCGTTGGAAGCAAAAAAGACAATAAGTGTATTAACTAATTAAGATTTCTGTTAAAAAAAAAAACTGCTTTCTATATTAAAGAAAAAACAGAAGATGCATGTTAGGGGTTGGTATTCTCTTGTGCATAAACTATAGAACTGTCCACGACCACAATGAGACAGTGCAGAGTGGGCCATTATTTTTATTGCCTCACTGCCTCTGACTCTCATGAGAAGAATCCTAAGATGTTTTATGAAATAATATACTAGTAAATAATACACCTTTTCTTTTGGTTTTTGTCCTTGGTTTTGATCCCTTCTCTTGCATCTCAAGTATTCTTTGAAAAAACCAAAATAAAGAAAGAGGGAGAAAACAGCAATAATTTGAAAAAAGCTAACTAAATGGGACCAAATTTCCTTACTTATGATTATTTGTGTTATTTTTATAACCATGCCAAGTATTTACTAATTAATTTTACCAGCTATTAATCTCTATTGAGAAATTTGATAACTATTTTATTGGAGTCTTTTTCCACAACTACAATTTTCTATTCACAAAACTCTAATGCCTTACTTGATAATATCAAGTCAAGTTTTACTTTGACAAATATAAATTGATTTAATTAAAAATTAAGCTCAAATAGTTAATAAGCTCATTTAGGATAAATTATTCGGAAGAATCCGAATTTGATTTCTAGTGAGAGTAACTTTTAGTCAGATTTTACTTATCTCATGAACAAACTTTAAATTACTAGAACCCTTTTCCCGAAAACCAGAGGATTGACACAATATATAAATTGATTTATCAAAACAAAATAAAAGTAATTTTCTTTTCAACTTAATTGATTTGAAAAATTAAGCTGATCAAGGAAAACAGAACATGACCCAAATTATCCAAGTAAATAAAAAGGGGGTGGAGGGATCTAGATTTTGTGCACTTGAATAAGTGTCATCTCAAAATTTCATAAAAAAAATTAAAAAAAAAAAAAAATCTGTCTTGAAATCTAAACAATCTAATTTTAATCAAACTTTACTTATCTCGTGAACGAACTTTGAATTACTAGAATCCTTTTTCCAAAAACCAGAGGATTGACACAATATATAAAAATTGATATATCAAAACAAAATAAACATTTAGTAGTAATTTTCTTTTCAACTTAATTGATTTGAAAAATTAAGCTGATCAAGAGAAAAACAGAACATGACCCAAATTATCCAAGTAAATGAGAAGGGGTGGAGGGATCTTGATTTTGTGCACTTGAATAAGAGCATCATCTCAAAATTTCATATCAAACAAAAAAAATATAATTGTCTTGATATCTAAACGGTCTAATCTTATCAAACGGTACATAATTATTGACCACATGCAATTCGACTACATGTAATCCAATTCTAGGGGTGGAGTAGATTAGAAAGGGCACAACCGCACAAGGTCAGAGTGAAGAACAATGATATCAAATGATACAACCTAAGAATGCTTTATTTCCAAAATAATAGGATGACACAAGAAAAATGTCTGTTGCCTCCACTCAAGTATGACAAGAATCTTACAGGTCATGTTTTCCAAATTGAAAATAGTTGTGGTCACCGGTACCAATTTTTTTCAATGAAAATATTAATTAATTAATGAATCATTCATTTAGTAATACTCTTGAGAGACAATTTCAAATGCTAGCTACCCTCATGAAAATAATCCTATCTACACAATTTCACATGTTTAAACATCTTATTTTGTCAAAAAAAAAAAAATCTTACGATAAAAAAACCTTAATACAGCCAATTCACCACCTTTTTTTTTTATTTTAATATTCTTTTAGGTTTGGTATGGATGTCCGACCTAATTGTTACGGTTGAAAGCTACGGCATTATTTTTTCAACAAGCGAAAATGAATTTTATTTATAAACCAACAAATTATGATCAACACAAGAAGTGTCAATCAGAATCACAAGAAACTACAAAAGTGTTGTGTTGTTTTCACGCCCCCGCAACCAGTCATATAAAAGTGGGCGTCGTGAGTAATAGTGTAGCATCTCACTAAATTGTCTCTGGTCGGTAACTTGTAATTGTCAAACCAACACGAGGTTGATACCACGTTTGTTAATTTTGTGTTCAAATAGCAGGTTTGGTTGGGCAAACCTCAAGGGAATCCTAGGAGAAGTGTTAGTCTGTTAGATGTCTATTATTTTTAGTTTTTAGTTGATGTGCATTTTTGGATCTGGGTTTGAGAACGAATTTTATCGTTCCCACAGACGATGTCACTGTTTAGATCTGACCTTAAGTCCACATCTCCGAGAGATTGTTCGCTTTGGGGTTAACCGGTCACGGTTTTGTCCTTTGTAGAAAAGGGGCGCATCGATTGGTTAGAGGAGTGTGGCATGTTGTATATAAACTATCATTAGCCTCGAGTTCCAAGCGATGTGGGACTATTTGGTGTATCCAAAACAATTTCAATGTAATGTGTTGATGTTTTTATCGGATATTGTTTTTACTGTTTTATTACTACTGCTTTTTAGTTATGATCAAATTCAGTTCGCTAGTAAAGTAGCAAATTGTTAGCAAGGTGTCCGCTAATTAACTGTCGAACCAATTTGTTACAAAATACAATTGAAACATAAAGTCAAAAAAATTATTATTTTCATTACAACCGAAAGCAAAATTACACTGAAATAAATTTTTTATAATGTAAAACAAATTAGTTTAAAAATTAGATAGAAAAATTACATCAACTAAGACACTCCATCAAGTGTCTCAACTCCAAAATTAATATAATAAAGGGGACCTAAATGAAATCGCCTCCAACAGATAAAAGAGGGTAGGTTCTTCTTGTCAATGTCAGTCCTCATCGAGTGTCTGAACTTTACGGAGAAAAATAGGGACAAGTCCCTCTTATGCTTTGTGTACTATAAGCTTACACTTAGAAGGTCAAGCTTTTATTTTTAGCCCTACAGAGTGACAAAGATTTCTCTTCCCACCCCCACGTCTCTTTTTCACCCCCTAGAAATACAATTTTACCCCCCAAAACTTCGGTTTTCAATTACCGAAGTTTTTCGATATAGAAAAACATGTGTTTTACATCGTTTATAACTTCAATACGTGTTTACCGAAGTTTTTTTCAGAGGTATAAATGGAAACCCATGAGGTGAAAAAGAAAGACGGGGGTGGCAAGAGAAATCTTCCAGAGTGACACTTAGCTGCTTCCACCTTTCGGCCCTAGTTTAGTAGCATGAGACGGTGTTACATGCTCAACTAGAAAAATTCTCATCCCACCCCCCACAACTCTTTTTCACCCCCCAATATTCCGATTTTGCCCTTGATAAAAAAGTTCGGTAAACGTTTTCCAAATTTTTTTTACCTTGAAAATGAACTTCGGAATGTGTTTTTCCGAAATTTTTGCTAAATTTGCACTAGAAAAATCTCGGAAAACGCGTTTCGAACTTTTGAATCAAGGATAAAATTGGAAACCTGGGGGGGGGGGAAGAATTGTGGGGGGTGGGATGAGAATTTTTCGCTCAACTAATGCTAGCTAAGACAAATGGGCCAAGCAACAAACCTAAGAGAATCATCGAAAAGCCCAAACATTCTGAGGATTAAATAAACTGAGCTAGAGGACAATATATGAATCGAACAATTTAATCTTTTTACCGTTTGAAGATAGAAGGCTCTAGAATATTTGTTTGTTTCTTTTACCTATAGAAAAGGAACACATGTGTCTCCTAGATCAAAAAATATAGAAAGTTGTCGTGAGCAAATTAGAGTATAAATGATTGTATTGTGATTGAAAGAAGTAAAAAATTATATTCTATTCTAAATTCTCTCTGAGACTTAATAGTCGGTTTGGAACGAGAGAAAGAAAGTGAAAGGAAGGAAAATTACGGAAACCGATGAATAAATTTAAACTAACTTTGGTTTAAATTCATTCATCGATTTCCGTAATTTTTCTTCCTTCTATTTTCTTTCCTTCATTTCAAACGGGCCCTTAATCTTCTGCGCGCACACACGCACACACCATGACAAAAACTTTTACTTGAGTGTCATCCATTTCGGTTAGCCATAAGATTTTCAGTTTGACCACAAAAAGTTTCTCATCAATATATTACCATAATGTTCCCAACCATGACCATTAAACAACACCGGTAAGAATATTACGAGTAACAGTAGAGGACGCTAAAAAAATCATCATTGCTTGGACAAATGAATGGAATGAGTGGCCAAAAGAGTTAAGAAAAGCCCATGAACAAATGGTTGTGATGGTTTCTCTTCTAGCCCCCCACGATTCTTTTTTACCTCTCGAATTTCTTGTTTTGCCCTTCAATAAAAACTTCGGTTTTCATAAACCAAATTTTTTTTTGCCTTGAAATACAACTTTGGTTTCCTGAAATTTGAACTAGAAAAATTTCGATTTTTGCGAACCGAATTTTTTATTAAGGGCAAAATTGGATTTTTAGGGGGTAAAAAAGAAACGTACAGGGCTGAAAGAGAAAACTTCAAAGGTTGTATTCGTATTCGGCTTCAATGGATGGAGATAACATTTATATTCTAGTTTCTTAGGAAAATTTCAAAATAAAAAATTTGTAAAATATTACCAGAAGTTTTTGAATTTTGAGATATATTTAAATGCAACTTGTAATATATATTGTCCCACTTTAATCCACAGCTACTACAACTGATAATTAGATCATCAGATAATTGGACATAAGGTTTATACCTTTTTTAAGTATTATATATGTTCATGTTCATGCTCTAAACTTCTAATCACATTTGCTTCAATAATTAATGTTTTTAAAAAATAGAATTTCTCAAGACATAAACTAACTAGACAGTTTAATGCACATTTAAAAATCAATGAAATTCGTTCTAGTGAGCTTAATTCAGTTGGTAGGAACATTATATTTTATATATAGGGGTTGAAGTTTCAAGATAAAATTTCTATATTGATATATTTAATTAGTATCTCGAAAGTACTGTTTAACATAATCAAAAAAAAAAACCATTGAGATTTTGAGTCCAAAAAAGTGTAACATGCTTTAGTAAAAAAAATGTAACATGCTAATGACAAATGAAAATAGATTTTTTTGACATTAAAAAATATGTTATTAATAAAAAAAAAAGGGCAATATTTTTTTTTTTTTACATTAACTCTCTTATTTTTAGAAAAATTAGTATCCAGACCCGTGCCAAGCACGGGTATAAATGCGTTTGTAGATTTATTGACTTATAACTAATATATTTTACTTTAAATTAAAAATTTAAAAATTTTATTGCTAATAGAAGTATTTTTTTTTTAAACCAAAGAAGATGCTAGCAAAATGCTAACACCCCAAAATAGATTAAAAGATAGATGTTACAAAGATGTAGGGGACTAAGCAAAATGCTAATAGAAGTAATTAATAACAACTACGTAAATATTTACAATCTTATATAATTTAAAAATAAAAAATATTTTGTGATAAAAACTAACTGTAAAATTTACGTAGTGTCATAGATTTTCTTAAGAAAGATTTCTATAGTTTGTATTTTTTTTATCAAATTCAAAATGTATATCATAGTTGTTGTTTCTATTATTCTCCACTAAAAGAACTATAAAGTTGATGGAAAATAATTTCTCTCTGGCATATATGGAAGAGAATTTGAGGTTTCGTAAAAAAACTTTGAGGTAGAAATGAATTATAAAAAAAATATCAGTGTACCAATATATGAGTAGAAATATAGACTACAATATAAATAACAAAAAAATTTGATTCCCGAATTAATATTTAAGTAGAAATATAAGTTCCCGTTGAAATTTTAAAAAAATAGTCTCCCTATTAATATATGAAAAAAATATAGATTCCTTAAAAATTATAAAATAAACAGGTCTTCGTATTAAAATATGAGTAAAAATATAGATCTAAATATAAATTATATATATATAAAAGAGTCATATGTATTAACACATAAGTAGAAATATATGTTCCCGTAAAAATTAAGTGGTTTTATGTGAGCGTCGGATGGATTACAATTTTCAAAGTTTAGTTCAATGTGTAATATGATGATGTCTATAACTGAATTATGGATCAAAAGCACATTGCATTGTGTTAGTTGTATTTTTTCACATGACAGCGTACAACATAAATTTTATAAAGGATAAATAGGTCTTTATCTCCTGCAAAGTAGACTACCTTTTTCCCCGGCACAATTTTTTTTTTAAAAA
Source organism: Trifolium fragiferum (assembly GCA_954870985.1). Taxonomy (NCBI): domain Eukaryota; kingdom Viridiplantae; phylum Streptophyta; class Magnoliopsida; order Fabales; family Fabaceae; genus Trifolium; species Trifolium fragiferum. The sequence continues at coordinate 21,512,715 of OX940793.1, forward strand.
ATGCCTACTTGCAATGTTGAAGATTTTGTTTTACTCCACTATGTTGACTTTTTGCTGATGCAGCAGGGAAAACATCATTGTCACGTAAGCAAAAGTGCATTGTCACGTCCGCAAAATGTGACTTTTTCCCTGCCACATTAGCAAAAAGTCAACAGAGTTGGGTAAAACAAAATCTTCAACATTGCAAGGGGGTATTTTCAAAAAAAATTACAGGGGTAAAGACCTATTTACCCTTTTATAAATAAGTACAAAATATTTAAATTAATCTACAATCATGATATATCATTGGTTATGAAATTTCAAATTAACACCCACATAGAAAAATAAGAAATATGATAATCTTCATCTCTCATCACCTCTCAAATAGATGAACAAATCTTAGTCCCTCAAAAGTAAAATAAATCATTGTAAAATAATTAAATTTGGTAACAATTTTAGGGACAAAGAGTTTGAAATATATAATTAAATTTGGCAACAATACATACAAATGCTTCAAATCACTTCAAAAAATCACAAATTGTATGAGAATAAGAAATAAGAAGAAAATATCATTGATCAGTCATATTCAGTTGCAACCATCTTGGTCTTAATATTCATTCCCTTCATAGCCTTTTTATACATTTGCAAATAAAATATAAATAAAAAAGTAAACCCCCGTATAAATTACATAAAATTAGAAATATATAAATATAGTCCCATATAAATTTAAAAAGTAAGCCCCGTATAAGTTACTTAAAAACTTAACATAGGTCCCGTAAAAATGTAACATAAAAAAGCGCTCATGTATTAATATATCAATTATTTTATATTTCTTTTTTGTTAAAAGGTAGAACAAATCAATAAAATTTAGTCAATAAGTGGAAAAAGAAGAATTGAAAATAAAAAGAGAGGTAAAGACGCATAAAAAACAACATGTTTAGAAAAATAAAAGTGTATATGTAATATTTTGATGAATAGAAAAATATATATGTAATATTTTGAAGAATAGAAATGGAATGAAACTTTTATTCCCATTTCTTTGTTATCATAATTTATTGCATATTAATTAGTATTACCAATATTATTTTCATACTGTATTGGTTTAAAGAATTAAGAATTTGGAAGCACAACTTTTAAAAGCTGATCACAATTTTTTGGACTTGTTATTTTTTTTTGACAAATTTTGTGTTGTAGTAAAACTAATGCAATATATATTATTTTTATATTTGGCTTGAGCAATTGAGTGCAATGCAATCTCTAAATAAAACTACACATAAACTTTAATTTCGGCTGTTTAATTTTCTTTTTACCTTTTTTTCTCATGTTTTTCTTATATAAACTTTAATTTTATTGAAATAATTAATTTTAATTAATTTACTTGCATTATTTTTTTATTGAAATAATTATAGCTTTTAGACAAAATAGTCAAACTTCAATGTTATAAGATCAATCAAAAGAGTCAAACAAACAAAACTATTTAAATGATAGTCAAATTTCGATAGACTCTAGCGCGCATATTCATTTGGACAGTAAAAAATGCGTTCCATGTAAATATTTCAAAACTCTAATTAATTCAAATTTAATTACAATAAAATCAATAATTTATAAATCTTGAAACTGTCGATATAATCTTGAAAGTATCAAAGAGGAAACTTGAATCATCTAAAAAAAAGAAAAAATTTGGATTAGAACAATCACTTTCAAGTTTTGAAAGAAATTAACATAAAAAATTAACTAACCAAATAGAAAAGAGTGAAGGAAGGATTCATGAACAACTGCGGTTGACTTACCGATGGAAAAGAGAATCAGACGAAGCATAAAAAGTCACTCCAAAAACATCTGCAAAGAGAAAGAACCCAAAATACTAATAAGCTTTAATACTTAAAAAATAGAAAAAAAATATATAAATTTACTCTTCTTCCGTATTCATAAGCACTTTCGATCAAATGGAAAATATATACGTAAAATACAATAATTAGCACAAATTGCATCTCATTTATTTAATACACCACCGCAAAAAATAATAAAAGAGAAACACAAATTGCATCTCATTCACTTAATAAACGTTTGAGAAATTCCATGATTCTACATGAACAACTTTAACCGATATATTCCATGATTATCTAGAAGGAGTTATTTTAGAAATTTCAGAAATTGAATTATAGTTTGGAGGCATTTTCTTAAAAATTCGAGTAAGTAATTAACAATTAAATAACTAAAAGGAAATTTTGAAAATTATGAGTTGTAGTGTTCACACGAAAATCAAATATATAGGGAAAAAATGGACATATGAGTAATTTTGTGTTTAATATGCAATTAAAACCAATTACTACACAATTAGTCAACATAATAAATTCTATGATTTATCAACAATCAAGAACATTCTTCTTTTTTTTTTGGTGTAAACCGGGTATCCTCTGCGCGCAACTGCAGAGACTAATCCCTCGAGCCTTGTGGGACCCAAATGGGTGGCAAACTCTCCCTAAGAGTTTTAACACTGCTGCATGCCCAAGACAGGGATCGAACCTAGGACCTTGGTTAAGCTAGAAGAGACCCGCGCCATCTCATCTAAGTGCTCTTGGGTAACAATCAAGAACATTCTAATATAACACGTTTTTCAAAAAGGAAATTCCATCAGTCATTTTAATTTATTTTTTTTGTATGTACCAAAAAAATTATTTTTTTTGTTAAGCATTTTAATTATTATATGATGAAACTATATTGCACGATTTACAAAAAAAATACTATATTTGTATTAATTAATAAATTATGGAGAAATTAAATTGAGGAATGTATTAATTTAAAAATAAATTCAAGCAAATTAAATAAAATATTTTCAGATATTTTGTTGATGTATATAATTAAAACAAAATTATTTTTTCTATCATTATTTGATATAAAAAAATTATGTTACGAAATTTACCATTATATTTACTTATTTCATTAATAAGAAGAAAAAAGAATTATTTGAATTTCTTAAATAAAATAAAAAATTTATTTTACATTGTACTAATTGTTTGTATTTTTTCTGAAAATATTTAATGATTTATATATAGTTTTGTAGAAAATCAATAATTAACTCATAAGCTTTTCAAAGAAGCAAAGAATCTCATAAAAATAATAAAGAATTGAATGCAAAGTAATTGTTTGTATGGTAAAAATAATTAAATCAATAATCTCATTAATAATTTTCGATTTTGAGTTGAATAAATTGAATTGACTATTAGTAATTTATTATTTGTAAAATAATTGAAAATTAAAGATAAAATACTTTTTTTATTATTTTGTGAATTAAAACCCTTATAATAATTATTTTTACAAAAAATTAATTTTTATAAAATATATAAACTTTGTTATATTTTTTTTATAATATGTCAAGAATTATTTGAATTTGAAAAATAATAATTTAAATACGAAAATAATATAATTTTTTGAAATAAATAAATTTAAAATAATAACAGTAATTTAAATACTAAAATAATATAATTTATTTGAATTAATTAATTAATTTTTAAATAAATGTGATTAATTTGACTATGAAAATCTAGATTTTCCTATTTGGGACCTATCATAACTATGCTTTTATTATTTTATTTTATGCTGATTCTTTTATTCTTTTATTAAATTAGTTATGATCATTGAATGCTAAAACAATATGGAAGGAGAATGCTTGTGGAAATGTCATGTGTACACTTGCATTTGAAAAAATGCTCTCAAATTATATATATAGAGATAAGTGTAATAATTCCAAATTTTATTTTGAAGTAACTTAAATTTGATAAAATATTATTTCTATTATTAGAAATCAAACTTAAATTCTTTCAAATTATTTATTTTAGATAAAACTCTTAACCATTAAAATTTAAAAATTTAAAGAGAATATGCTTGATATCAAATGTTTGTTAGCGACATTTTACCTTGGATTACAAATTTATTCCAAGAAACTTGACTTGAGAATTTTTCATTCCTATGTTTGTTTCAAGTTTTTATAAATTATGCCTAGGAATATTTTATTCCAAAGAATACAATTTACACATGAATTTCTCACTTTCTATTCTCATGTTAAAAGGGTGAGAATTTTATATTCCCATAGGAATAAGAGGTAACCACCCATAACTCCCCACTCCCCCATTATTTTTAACTCATTTTGTTAAAAATTTAATATTTTAAAATTTTATTTGAATTTATTTTAAAAATGTTCCAAGGAAATTTATTTATTTTACCAAACACATTGAGTGGAATAATATTCCTGATAATATTGTTCCTGAGAATAATATTCCAAGGATTATAATTTTAATCTCTGAAACAAACGCACCCTTGTAGTTTGAGAACACAAATATCTTCATCATTTGACACGTTTTTTGGAAGTCATAGCCACTACTTTAGAGGAAACCAAAGAGAGTTGTATATCATTTCAAACCACATTTCACTTTGAAGTCCAGGGTACGTGACACAATATTGATATGAATTTTTTTTTAAACTTTTGATACGATATAATCGTAATACATTATTTAAAAATTAAAATTAAATATATAAATGTATAATATATATATATATATATATATATATATATAACTAAAATCGATAATAATAATAAATTAATAATTAAATTACTCAAAATAAACAAATAGTAAGTGATAATTACATATCTTAATTTATTTTATTTTTTTGTGAATCTGGAAAAATTATATTAAAAGAAACCAGTTTACACCACCCATATCTTTTTGGATATGGCTATGCATACAAAAGGGAAAATTGGAAAACCAATCTCTATTCGGTTCAAACCCTGCTCAGATCGCGAGTTCGTGAGCCACAATGTTTCCTTCCCTCTTGACCCAAGAGATGGCCGATCTAAGGTATGCATCAAGGAATCGTGAAAAGCTTCGCGCGATACTACCCCAACGAGTTATGGGGAAAATTTCTCATCTTCACTGATTTCACAATCGTTGCCGCGTCGAGTTGAAAAACGACGCTGCTTATCTTCAGCTTTTCAACCCACGACATGGCTTCACTCAGCCCTAATTACTTCCGCCAAAACCATGTTATCTGAACAATTGCACACCCTCGTCGCCGCTCCAACTCAACGACCATCGTCCTTGCGCAAGACGAGACCTAAACCCCAATGACCAACATCTAGAAGATGCACATCCACATTGAGCTTCATATCGTTCTTGGAAGGGAGACTCCAACTCTTGTTGTTATGGTGCTCCGAGAGTTGTTTAGGAGATCGCGTTCTTTGATCTCGGTCTTCATATCTTAAGTTAAGTACTACTCCAAAAGGATATAATTAGTACTATCTAAAAAAAAATCTTAGTACTATTCAAAAAAGACATAGTTGAATATAAAGAACATTAAACTTTAACATTCACTACTTAGAAAACACAAATTGTATCAGTCTCATCTCCTCTGTTTCCATCGTCAAAGAACATTAATTGTCCGATATTTCTCTGATACGCGTATCGGAGAAGTATCTGACACGTATATGCCTTTTTTTAAAAAAAATAATATTAATTGTCTGATGCATCTTCAATACACGTATCAAAAGGTATCAGACATATATCAATATTGAATATGTGTCGAATATGTGTCGAACACGATACTTAACCTTTTTAAAATATCGGGATAGTTGGGAAACTTTGTTAGAGGATTCTTTAATAGTATTTTTTTTGGTACATAGAGGATTCTAGGGGTGTAAGCGGATCAGAAAAATCCAATTAAACCGATGATCCAATCCAATCCAAACCGAAAAAAAACCGACTTTTTTGGTTCGGATCAAAAACCGAACCAAACCAATTGAAAACCGATGTGGTTTGGTTCGGTTCTCGGTTCTGTTTTCAAATCCATTGGATTGAACCGAACCAAACCGATATCTATAATAGAATCAATTTTAGCCCATATGTGATAAACTCATGTCAACATTAAACCGGCTCAACCTTAATATTTGTTAGGATTTTGAATTCAAAAACACGCAGCAACCTTAAGTTTGGATCTTTTTAATTATGTGAATATAAGTTTTTGAAAATTTTATGAGTTTCAAATATATGAGTTTGAATTAAGTTTCTGAATTATATTTTGTACTATGTTTAAAAACTTTTTGAGTTTCAATATGATGTTATTGTTAGTGTAAAAAAAATGATGTTATTGTTATGAACTGCGATTCATTTTTTATTGTGTATGATGATATTTGATTACGCATCGTCGAAAAAATAATAGTAGAAAAAAAAAATAGTAGGAAAAATATTGAAAAAAAAAGCATTATAAAACCGATCAAAGTATCCGAACCAAACCGAACCAAACCGATTAGTTTGGTTCGGTTTCATTTTTAAAAAACAGGACAAACCGATCCAAACCGAACCAATTGAGTACACATTGGTTCGGACCTTGGATTCATCAAAAATCGATCCAAACCGGTCCAATTACACCCCTAGAGGATTCTTTAATAGATGAATAGAGGATTCTTTAATATGATATACCTTTCCTCATTTTTCTTGTTAAATGAAATCCTTGCAAATGGTTTGTTGTACCTCAAATAAAAAAATAAAAAAACTATTTGTCGTGTATTGGAATAATTTATTGAATGACAGGAATAAATTATCGAAGAGAGGGCACAACTACAAACATAATATTAATCCCAAAGTGTTTTTCTAAAACATGTTATAAATATTATTCAGGTGTATAATTCATATTGCTTTGTGTGCTGTTCCACTGTATGTATGCCTTGGATGAATAGAATGAAGAGAAATAAGAAATTTATGATAAAAGTTTGTGCATATAATTGTGCATATAATTGAGCTAGAAAACATAAAAATTATTGGTTTTAAAATTTTAGTTGACTAGTGTTGCTGGCATTCTGGCACTGACCATGTGATGTCTTACTTTCATCAATTATCTCACCCGTGCAACTACAAACTGGTATCTTCTTTGGTTATATTATTCTTTTTACTATTAGACTGATTGGACCGTTTAATCTGGTTTATAAATCAATTTTGACATCAAGTAATTCTAGTTTCTTCTTAATTGTAATTGCGAAAAATCGAACCGTGATCCTATTTATCATATATAGTGTCAATCACTACTAAATCAACTAACAATTAGTATGATTAATTTTTGTGGATACACAAGTGATACACACACATGCACCACTTAAAACTCATATATTTAATTATGAAATTTTGAATTTAAACTCACGGAAAATTATTCAATCTAACAATATCGATATTACTCGTTAAGCTATACATTACCGGTCTATTTTTTTATTGTTTTTACCACCAGTTGAATCTGGTTCGGGGTCAATTCTAGCATCAAGTGGTTTTCAGCCTCCTCTCGATCGCAGTTGCGGGGATTGAACCATGATCCTCCCTGCCAAGTTCAACGTCAATCACCACTCAACTAACTAATGATTGGTCATTACCGTCTTCTTTGTTTTGCTTATTGTATAAAGATTGAGTAGTTGACTCATACAAATAATTAAATAGTGGCTTAAGTTGTATTTTTCAAATGCTATGCAGTAGCTTAGAAGACAATAATATTAAGATGCATAATTGCATATACAATAATTTTCATGTGTTATATTAGTTGAAAAAGAAGAACTAGTATTAAATATGGTTTTCATTTGGGAGTGTTTTGATGGCTTGACAGATAAAAAGTTTAATGGCACAACAATAGTATTCCTCCTTTCCTTCCCATGTGCTGTCATTTTAGTCTTTGAAAAATAAAATGTCAATTTGTAGTTTTGAAAAGGGTTGAAGTCTTTGCTGTCAAAACTATGAAGATTTACTTCATGTACTGACATTGTTGCCTGCATTACAATTACAATGTCATTTTCAGTTGTAGATGACCACTGAAATGTCATCACTCAACACCACAAAGTTTTGGTATTTATTTATTGGTATTTACTTTCTTGGTTACTTTCCTTTGTCAACTTGTTTTGGAAACAAATTTAAAACACACTAAATTTAATAAACAATTATTAGGAGAGGCTCCTTGAATAAATACTAGTACTTTATATACTATTTCTATTCTAATTTTAAGTCATTAATCATTATCTTCTTAATGGTTGCTAACATGTGGTTGACCTCATTAACAAAGACTCGGATACTTTGGTGTGTTTGATTTGAGGGAGGAAATAAAATTACTGAAATCATTGAATGAATTTATACTAACGTTAGTCCTTAATGGTTTCCTTAATTTTCTATCCTACCTCTTTCTCTCCTTCAAACCAAACAGGCCCTAAGCAAGTGATCAGGTATTTGATAAACGACTTTTAAGTATGGAGAAAATATGAGGAGAAGAACTCACCTTATGTATTCAATAGTTTTCTCAATGAAAATGAGTCGCGCCTAAACAACAATAGATATTTCATAACTATAGTGTGACTATTACAAAAATGAAAGAAAAAAAAAATCTTTTACATTTTCTATTTGCTGTTTTAACCTCAAAAAGTCCCTTACTAAATGGTGAAAATAACCATTTTGTTTTCACTTACAATTTTTTGGAAACTGAAATCATAGTGAAAACAAGATACAATAAAAAATAACTGAAAACATATGCTAAAATCAAACATTACATTGGTCTAAATGAAATTGAACTCAAATTCTTTAAGCAAGGACTCCGATTCAAACCTTGTGGACAGAAAACATGCGGTTAGAAAGAGACTCCGACTCTCCGCTAAAAGTTAGTCAGTTAGGTTTCTCGGCGGAAGTTAGTCACCAATAAAGCTGGTGGATACTTCACACCAATAACATGGTATATTGTGTGTATAATTAATTGTAAACACTGAATCATGCTGAAATCCATAGAGTCCAAGCAAAAGTGTTCAGATTGAAAGTTCATCTTGGGTTTCTACCTCACTTAAATGAATCAACAGAAATGATGGTAATATGTGACCACAACATTTATATCAAACTATCCAACTTTCAACCATGTGAAAAGATAAAGTAAAAAAACAAGTTAAATAACCTCAAAAGAAGTAGTAGATGCTAAAGTTTTTATTCACTCTCAATAGAACATGACCAAAATTCATGGCATAATAATCAACACTTTTTACTCCTAAATAAATTAACACACAATGAATCATGAAACAAAAAGATAATTGATGTACACAAAAGAAAAAGGTGTGATTAGAAGAATTTCTGATTACAATAAATTAACTTGAATATGAATGGAACAGCAACTAAAGATTGTGCAAAACTATAATGTCAAGGTGCATATTCATGTTCAAGTGTTGGTTGTGTTCTTGTAACTGTTGCAGCAGGTGCTTTTGTATCACCAATAGAAGCCATTTGAAGAGTTTCACCCGAATCCGCGGCCCTTTCCATACCTTGCATTTTCTTCTTGTGCTTGTATTTGTTTATACACAAAACTAGACATAACAACACCACCAACAATACTATCCCTCCTACAATAGAACCAACAATAATCCACACATTTTTATTACTACTCTTCTTACCTTCTCCTTGAGGATTTGGTACAAAAGGACTAGTCGATTTAACCATCACTATCGAGAAATGGCCTTGTTGAGAAGTAGAACATGTGTTACCTTCTTTTACATTGCTGAAATTCGAAGAACCTTGTAAATCGAACCAAACACATCTTGCAACCGTGCCATAAGGAGGTGACTTAACATCTTGAAACTTAACCAAAATGTTGTCACCAGAAGCATTTATACTTAGTTCTGATAAATTTGTAGCTGACAAATTCGAAGCATCGTAAGCTAATAGTCCTAAAACCGGTGCCAAGTAAGTGTAATTAGGTAAAGGGTAATATTTTTTCGACCAATTACCTAAATTTTGATACACAAAAATTAATCTTTCAACATAAGGATGTACGATGACTCCATTCGGAATATCAAACTCATTGTACATATGAAACCCTTTTCTCCTTAAACTTCCACTCCTTAATCTTAACGCTGCAACTTCGATTCCGGTTAAATTCGAAGGAAGTTTAGTTGCATTGTAAATTGTACCTGTTTTCGGATTCACCAAAGCCTTGTAAGCATATTGTTGGAGAATTACATCTAAAGCCTTTGCTTCCTTATTTGAAGAAGATTGAGACATAACATGAGGAAGTGATTCAAAGCACATAAGAATAAGAAGAACCAAAACAAACACCATTGTTCTTGGAAAAGAAAACTTCATGAATACCACCCTTTTGAAATTGTAACTCCAATGGAATATTAAAGCATACCATAAACCAATACTTGAGAAGCAGATTGTAACTGAAGGAAATGCAATAAATTTCTTCAAAAGGGGTCTCTAAAAATTGAAACTTGGAGACACGTTTTGCTTTGTTAAAGACAAATATTCACTTGGGGCATTAATACTAAAGTAGCTTTGAAGATTTCAACCGTTGCAAAATGCTACTATAATCTTTTCTCTCAAGAGTCCTTGCAAAAAAGGCAAAGGCCAAATAGGTAAAAACTCACTCAAATACTTCACAATCTTCTTCTACCTATATACCCTAAAGTAGAAACAATCTTCTTCTCTCTACAAGCAATAAAGTAGAAACAATTTGTAGAACAATAGTAAAACCTAAAGAAGGTGAAAATCAAAGTTGTAGATCAAATTAAGAGATTCTGAGTGGTAGATCCATGACCCTTTTGGATTTCATTTGAGTATTCACCAAAAGACAAAGCAAACAAAGACAATTATTACCTTAAAAAAACTGTCTTTATTTGAGAATTTCAACAGCTGTCACCAATTTACTTGAACCTAAAAACACAAAAAACTCCACAAAACAAAGAAAGCTTCTTGGTTGTATAGATGCAAATAATCTTCAAGAAAATCATGACTCTTTGCAAAATCTAGTGGACAATGACTGAGAGAGACATTGGAAGTGAATGAATGTGAATGTGTTTATAATAATGGAAGAGAAAAATAAGCTATTTTTAGTGTAAAATGGAAGGTGTTTTTTTATGACTTTTTGAGGTAAGTGAGAGTGAGTGAGAGGAAAGAGAGATAAGTTATAAGTAGTTTAGAGCTTAAGATGGTCACTGTGGGGGCTCACCAACCAAACAACCAGCAAAGGAAATAGTGATGGTGATGATAATAAAAAAAAGACAGAAAGGCCATGTGAGAAAAAAATAAGATTACAATGGGAAACAGAAAGAAAGTGTTTATGTTTCTTTATAATTAAATGTTTTTTTTTTTTTGTTTTAAAGTTTTTGTGTTGTTAGAAATGGTTTTAACTTATTTAAGTAATTTGTAATAAAAATTAAATTTAAGTACATTAAAATGACTTTTCAATGTATATACCGACAAAATTATCAGGCATGTAAAACAAATGAAGGAAGATATAAAATTCTTTACTTTTTCTTTTGACAGATAAAAAGTATTGAATTATTAGTATGCAAAAAATTTGTGATTTTTTTTCCTACATCATTGTTTATAATAACCATGAAAATAAGTACAGTTATCTTGTTGTGATAAAAATTAGATAATCACTTTGTTATATGGGAGTCAATTAATTTTGAACTTAAGACACCATCCATGGATTTTTTATAGTGTATTGTTTTTGTATTAAAAAGACTTTAATAAAGATTTTTTTGACAAAATAAAAAAGAATTTTTTTATAAAAGTCTTAAATGAAAAATCAGTTTAAATATTTTATTTTAAAATATCTAATTTGGTGTGGCACAAATAATAGTTAGGATTAGTCTCCATATGTGTGGTGCAATTTCATATAGTACTTTTAGTAAATAATAAATTTAGAAGATAAACATGTCATTTTTTACAATTCTTTTTAATAAAATTATATTCTTAGTCAAAAAGTTAATTGTAGCAATATATTGGATGACTGTTTTTGATGGTGCTGTTTTTTGGGTTTATATGTACATACTTATACTTATGAGTTATGTTTGTTGATTTTATGATTGTGTATCATGCGATGCAGTTGTGTGATTTTTGATAGAAGTCTTTGCAGTGTATTGTGGCCTGTTTTGTGCTTTAATTTTTTTATTGTGTTATGTTAATATTGTTTGTTTTTTCAATAAAAGAAAAACATTATTTTAAAAAGAAAAAAAGAAAAACATTAATATTAAAAATTTCTTTTTAATTTCAGTAAAATGAATTACTAGTCTCATAGTCAAAGTGTAACAGAGAATATATTAATATCTTATTTTTATATCAAACCTTATATTGGCTAAACACACATTTTTAAGTTGAAGAAATGAAAAAAAATATATTAAGTTATACAGTATATTCCTAATTTTCTTAACACCCCTTTCTCTTTCTTTTCGGTACTCTCAACTAAGAATTACGTCCTAAAATCTAATTTCAATTTTGTTGGGTTTTTAGATGTTGAATTCATTTTGTAAAAACAAGATGCTAGTCTAAGGTGGTGACAGATGTGGTACACATCCGTCTACAACACTGCCAGCTGGATTTGAAACCCTAATACATGCCCTGTAGCGCGCCGTTTCTTTGAACCCTAGTATTTCTTTTGTTTCAGGTTTAACTTGCGCGCCAAGACAAGAGGAAATCAACTAGCTTGCTGAAGACTTCATAGGAAGATTTGATTTTAAAATATGTGACGATATATTTTGAAAACAAATCTTTTGGTTCAAGAAATATTTTATAAAGAGATCTTACACGCATTTTTCAACAAGGAACCAGAAGCCCTATTATTTCATATAGTTCAAGCAGCTCAAGACTATAAATATGTGAAGACCAGGACTGAGTTTTCTAAGAGAGTCAAGCCGTAATTGGTGATTAGGGTTTAGTGTGTTAATCGAGTCTCTTTGTGAGCCTTTCGTGCATTGCCTTAATACATGTTTAGGACTGTGTTTTATTGAGTTGTATGTAACCTTCTCCGAAGCTTTGAAGCAAGGAGTTTGGTTAGTTTAAGCACTTGAAGCCTTTAGGTAAAAGTGCATAGGTTGTCTAGGAGGGTGTCTCCATCAAATTGTTTTGAATTGTGTTTTATACCCAGTAGTTTTACGACGATGTGGAGGAGCATCGTTATTAAGAAAGTGACCTGTAAGACCCATAATTCTACTGTACCGTACGGGTATTGAGAACAAGAGTAGTGGTTAAGAGTTTAGGGTTTTGGTTAAGTTATTTTGCAAGCATCGTTGTAATAACAGCATTATTGCTGAGTTGGAGCCTGTTTTGTACTCGTGTGCTAATAAAGCCCAGACTTTAGTTCCCTAGTCTTTATTTACCTATGAGAACGTTCCTGTGCCTTCAGAATTTCGAAATTCGACTTTCTCCGTTTATTGGAAAAACGAGTAGAAAACTGTACCCGCTGTTGGAAAATTTACGGTTTCTGTTTTCTGTCGAAATTTAAGTGGAGACTTTATATATCGGCACGAGTTAGAATCTAAATTCATAATATTTTTGAGAGCTTAGGATAAAAATTTCAGTCGGAGAATCAAGTTTAGCGATAATTTTTAGAAATGGTTTACGACGGACTTTTATTCCGTGGATTTTCTATTTTTGCAAGTTTAGTTCGTCGCGGCGCGTGAGAGCTGAGCGAGTTGGGTTGGCAAGCTCATAATATCTAGATATTTATGTTAGATTACTTGGTGACCAAGACTTGATCAAGTGGCTAGGGTTTTGTCTTGAACCTTTTTCCTATTTGATCCAAGGGTTGTGATGCACCAAGAACATGAATAGTAAGGAGGTTTGTTTGGTTGACTTGTAGAGAAACTTTGCTCATGTGTGGACTTAGAAGAAAACATCACAAACTCTTCTTTCTTTCTCTCTTGCCGTGGCATTCATTTCTTCTTCCTTCCATGAGAAAAATTCTCATTTCTTCACCATTTCAATCCATTTCAAGCTTGTTGGATCATAGGAATTTCAAGGACTTTCTTCTCTAAGGTAACTAGAGTTCCTTTCATCTCTTAGTTGACTAAACTCTTGGAGTTTTATAGATTTTTGGGATTATGTTCTTGAGAGAAATTTGTGAGAAATTGTCCATAAATGATTCTTGTTGCTTGAAAGTTGTTCATGAGTGATGGACTAGCATGTTTAGGCTTAGTAGTGATGCTTTCCATTGTTAGATGTTGAGATCATGAAAATCTTTACTAGGGTTTTGAGGAAAATTCCTAATTGATCAAGAACATGAGTTGTTGGTTGTTGATTATGAAAATGATGTTGCTTTTGAACCTTTTATGAAAATGGATGTGTGGAAAGTGACTTTGTTTTAAGAAACAAGAAAAATATTTTGTGTGTGTTCTTGAGAATATTTGTGAAAACTATTTTGAATTGTGGATTATGTTTTGGAAATGTTTTGTTTGATCAATTAAATGATTTTGGGAACTAATTGGTTAATGCTATGCTTTTGAAATGAAAGAAAAATGATTTAGGGTGTGATTTCATTTCTGGCCGAAATTTTGAAGGGTATTCTGGTCATTTTAAAATTGTTTTTGTGACCTGGAAACCTAACCATTTAATCCGTCTTTTCGAGACGAAGATTTTGGCGTATGGCTCGTCTCGATCGGATAAAAATTGAATGAGTTATGGCCGTTTTATTCGAGAAGTAAAAACTTGTAACTTGTGTTGCAAGAAAAATTTATTTTCGGTGAAACTTTTCGAAGAGTTGTTGGGCTGTTTTCAAATGGTTTTAGTGTGTGGAATTGATTTGCTTTGATGTTAAAAAAAAAAGTATTTCATAGTTTGATTTGAAACGAAAATATTTTCGTGTAGTGAAAATAGTGTATTTAACTTCGTGAATTTTTAATCACTATGGGGAGGACTCGAAATCACTATCCGAGAGTGTTAGAAAGTACCTTAGACCCCTCTAGATTTTTGGGTTTTAGTTTCGTTTTGATAGAATACAGTGGGAGTATTTTATTGACATTACGCTGCTTAAATTTTAGGAAGCGCGATTTGTAGAGTTGAGCGAGAAATAGTTGTGGAAGCTTGCCGAGGTAAGGGCACCTTTTATTTCCGTCATATACATGTAATGAGATATGTGTATGTTTGGTCTGGATTGTTTGTGTGTGCCTGACATGTTTGTTTCATGTATTCTCGTGATGAGAAAATGTTTATTATCGCATGGGTTGTTTATATATGTTTGAGAAAATATGTATTAACATGTGATTGTGTGCATATGATTTGTTGAAAATATATGTACTTGTTATGATTTGTTTACATACGCTTGATAGGTATGTAATTGTTTGCATTAGCATATATGGGGAATCGTATGCTCATGCATTCATAGTTGTGGTTGCGTGGGTGGACCACAGGGTGCGGTTGCGGGAGTGGACCCACCCGAATCCTGCGGGATTTTATTGAGTCTAATAAGTGGTTGCGTGAGTGGACCACGAGGTGTGATTGCGTGAGTGGATCCACCTTAATCCTTCGGGATTTTATTATTTAGTAGGGGTTGGACCTACGACTCTCTGCGGAGAGGTAAAATTCCGGAATTCATGCATGTGAAAAAGACCCGGGTAGGGTGATCACAATCATTTAGAGTCTGCATTGATAGGCTTTGTGTGCATTTGAATTATAATGCCCGTTGAGGAGGAAATGCTAAATGTTTATTTGCTTTCCGTATTTGGTATGTGTATATTCGGTGTGTATTATATATATGTATATGTGTGGTGACCCTTGCCATAATACATGAACGGGTTACCCCCACCTAGACGATGGATTCCTGTCCGAGACCGTGGATCGTGAAGACGACGGTGAGTTCGTGAGATTCCAGTGATCGAGGAGTGGTACATCTTAAGTTAGGCTGTTCGCCGGCGTGGTTTGTACACCGTGCTCTTTTTGGATTAGGCATAGGATCTGACTCTTTTGGATGACTGTATTCTGAATATTTACTTTTGTGGTTGTTAGACCCTTTGTCTTTAGGGTTGTAAATATTCAGGTGTTACACTTGCTTCTCTGAAGCACTAATGTTTAATTAGCCCTGTTGTATGATTAATGTCGGCTCTTGTAAAATATTTTCCGCGCACTCTGTCTCGTGTTTAAAAAAAAAAAAAATAATGCCCCTTTTTGGTCTTTGAAAAACGGGGTGTTACATTGTGGTATCAGAGCCCGGCTTTAGATCATCAAAGGGAAAGTGTGTAGTAGAGTTGTCCGTCCAAAGTCAGTCAGAATATAGCTAGAGTTATGTTAGTTCTAGCAATCGGTTTTGGTTGTGTTGTGGGTCATGTGTTCGTTCGGTGAGTCTAGCATGGTGGATGCTTAGGTAATTGATTGTGTCTTAATTGAAACGATGTTCCCTACACAGTTGGAACCCCCGAGCAATTGTCGAATTTGGTCGACAAGTGTCTCTGAATTCTTTAGACGAAGTGGTCCGAGGAGGATGGACTTGAGGCGAATAAGAACTACAAGGGATTCTTGGTATTAATTTAATGGATTGGAAGTTGAATTGGTCGTTGTCACCCGGAGGTGTTGAGTATTGACGAGTGAGCGTCGTACTGATAAAGGATTGCGAGTAAGGATCGGTTTGAGATGACCTTTTGGAGAAGATATTGGATATCCGTCTGATGAGTTAGGGCAAGACTCGATGAGGTCATTCGTTGGTCAAAAGGATGCAGCCACTATGGAAGGGTGGAGCATGCAGAGATGTCAGTTGGATTTTATTACGATGATTGGATAATCATCGGGGCGACTCATATTGGAAGTAAAGTGCGTTGCACGTCAAGAGTAAGTGAACCTGGTGGTGTTACACGATGGTTATACGAACGAAGGGTTCCTTAAGGTTTAAAGTTAAGTCGTGTGAGTTATATTAGAGTATGAAATACAATTATTACGGACGTATCACGTGATGATTGAGAGTAAGAGGCTAAATATCACGTTGATAAGTGACAACATATATGTAGTTCAGGAGATAGTAAGTATAGATATCGATGTGAGATAAAACTACAGGTGATTGATCGTTGGTTAAAGATGGATTTGGAGAGATGTTTAGGTAAAGAACAAGGAGTTCAACATTGGAAAGTGAGTTGTAGGTCGATGATATGTGATACTAAAGGTGTATGGTATGGAAATACCTAGAGAATTGTAACAGTGTAAGTTAGAATTTTTAAATTATTGACAGTTAAACTCTAAGAGAAAGTAAACATATTGAGTAATTCTTAAGAGATTAGTCAAGATTGAGTAGAGATCCTGTGTGGATGTGTATTTAAGTTAATGATTTTGATCGACCAAGAGGGTGAAGGACTAAGTAGTACCTTGAAATTATGGAATCATAGGAGTTGATGTAACAAAAGGTTAAGAAATTCAAGTTATGGACGAGAATTTTTGGATATTTTCTAGAAATATCAAGTTGTGATTAGACAAGAGTTCGCTAGTAGGAGTACTCAGATGATGAGAGTTGATCTGTAAGGACATTTGTTGTATATTAAGATGTAATGGAGGAATTTAGATGGTGTGGTAAATATTTTAAGTTCTTGAGAATTAGATTTAAGAGTTTGATTTGGATAACAAACGTACTAAGGATGAAATTATAAGTATTGTGCTTAGGTAGTTGTTCTTGAAAAGTCAAGCAGTGAGATTTTGAGATGGGTGTTCAATGGCTTGATAGATGAGTAAGATGTGTTGATTTGGAAGTGAATTATAGTGACGTGACGAAGATAAGATTAGAGATAGTTATGCATAGAGAGATACACAATAAGAACTTGATTGATTAATTAATTGGAGCGTTTGATTTCAAGGCGTACATTAGTTGACACCTTGGTGAAAGTTAGAGATGAATAAGAATCTAGCTAGTGAATGGATGTGTTAGGACGGGTAGCAAACGTATGTGTGAAGTTGGTTATTGGTATTGTGGAACCCTATGACTTTAGATAGTTACGACAATTTGGGATTGGTCGAACGGAAAAGTGTATGCTTGTTATGATTCAAAATGTTATGGAACGAGAGAGTATTTGGATTTTGTGCGGTGAGTTAAATATGTTGTTTGGATTTAACAAGTTATTGGTTATGGTCGTTTGGGAACCAACTCTAGACAGTTGTTGAACTTGAAAGTTGCAAATTAGTAGATTGATGAGACAAGCCTAATTGGAGTTTTGTAGAGTTTATCACATCGGTGAGATAGTCGCAAAGGAAGTTAGTCGTTGGAAAGACATGTTAAAAATAAGTAAGAGGGAAGCACATGAGAATGTGGCTTATGTCAATTAAGGATTGGCGAAAGGATTCACACATAATTTGGAAAAATTATGATTGTGCGTGTATATTAAGGATTCGAAAGCACCACCTGAATGGATGTCATGGAGGTGTGTGTGTTGTATGTGGAAGTAAAAAAAAAGGGTAAGCAATTATCTAATGACAAAGTTTGGTGGAAACTAATAGAAATTGATTCATTGTAGTTGTTACAATAAGGATAGGCGTAACATAGAGGAAAATGCGCATTGAGAAAACGAATGGTTTCGGTCGTTGACAGTAGAAGCGGTTGAACGATGGTTGAGGTGAGAAATATCTCAAGATATGATTGGATGTAGGAATTTACTCTAAGGATAAGATGTTGGAACAAATAAGAATGGTCAGGGTGACAAGCTCTTTTGAGTAAAAGAGAATTTAAGGGTAAGAGGGAAGAAACTCAAGAGAGTTTAGAAATAGAATGAGAATAAGATGTAGAATGGTTTAAGCCGACGATGGCAGTCGACGAGGAGAAATGTTTTATGCTAAAGCAGGCAAGGTTAACGTAAGTATTAATTTGGAAAATTATGTGGACGCCTGAAGGATTGAATTTTCGGGAATTTGAGATTTGGATAAAGGGAGTCCAAGCGAGGTAGATGGTATAAGTTGGCGCATGTCAGGGGAATTTGGGGAATGTAATCACCAACTGGATGTTGGGATGATATTATTAAGACTGCGATTGGATGGTTCGACGCAGTTATGAGATTAAAGGAATAATTAAGGGCTTATGGATATTGATGAAGTTGTAAAGTTCTCTCTATAGATGATAACTTCTTTCGGAGGGTAATGATTTGAGAGGTACTTGCCGTGGTGGCACTGTATTACTGTTGGGTGATACTCAACATATGTTTCGGGAGTGGAAGTATGTGGTTTTAAGTGACGTGTTTTGAGCATTGTATCTCGTCAGTGAGATTGAGATAGTAAGCGACCGAGGAAAAATGTGTAGAAAACTTCGAAGGAATTGTTGGACCCTTGTGCGTCGGAGGATCTTGAGCACAAGTGACAGGAAGCATTATTCAAGTTAGGTAAAGATGGTCTAAACCACCATTATGATTGTCGGCTATCTATTGACAAATTGAGGAACTGATCATCCTTAATCTCTTGTTAATAATAGACGGAATCGTGTTGACTGGAATTGACAAGTTTTTGCTAGCTTTGGTGGTGCACCAAGAGTTTCAGTGTTTCTTTTTGGAGGGTAGCTGTCACCACTTTGTGTGGGCCTAGTGGAATAGGCTATGTCGTGGAGGCGTAAGAGGTGACCTTGGAAATTTGTCATGTTGACCTAGGATCTTTGAGAATTAGAGTTGTGAACCTTCATAGTGAAGTTAGATTTCAAGTGGTAAACTCGTTGTGTGATGTCTATCTTTGTGTCTAGAGTTTGGAACCGGTGTGACTATGTAGAGGGTTGCGATTTGTGCACGGTCATGCCAGTGTGGTGGTGTTAGCATCTGTGTGACTACACCTAATCCGATGGGATTTTCTTGTGTTAGTGATAGTAATAACTAGCTGGGTTGTTGCTTTTATCTTTAGTTTCGAGGACGAAACTTCTTTTTGGAGGGTAGTAATGTAAGACCCATAATTCTACTGTACCGTACGGGTATTGAGAACAAGAGTAGTGGTTAAGAGTTTAGGGTTTTGGTTAAGTTATTTTGCAAGCATCGTTGTAATAACAGCATTATTGCTGAGTTGGAGCCTGTTTTGTACTCGTGTGCTAATAAAGCCCAGACTTTAGTTCCCTAGTCTTTATTTACCTATGAGAACGTTCCTGTGCCTTCAGAATTTCGAAATTCGACTTTCTCCGTTTATTGGAAAAACGAGTAGAAAACTGTACCCGCTGTTGGAAAATTTACGGTTTCTGTTTTCTGTCGAAATTTAAGTGGAGACTTTATATATCGGCACGAGTTAGAATCTAAATTCATAATATTTTTGAGAGCTTAGGATAAAAATTTCAGTCGGAGAATCAAGTTTAGCGATAATTTTTAGAAATGGTTTACGACGGACTTTTATTCCGTGGATTTTCTATTTTTGCAAGTTTAGTTCGTCGCGGCGCGTGAGAGCTGAGCGAGTTGGGTTGGCAAGCTCATAATATCTAGATATTTATGTTAGATTACTTGGTGACCAAGACTTGATCAAGTGGCTAGGGTTTTGTCTTGAACCTTTTTCCTATTTGATCCAAGGGTTGTGATGCACCAAGAACATGAATAGTAAGGAGGTTTGTTTGGTTGACTTGTAGAGAAACTTTGCTCATGTGTGGACTTAGAAGAAAACATCACAAACTCTTCTTTCTTTCTCTCTTGCCGTGGCATTCATTTCTTCTTCCTTCCATGAGAAAAATTCTCATTTCTTCACCATTTCAATCCATTTCAAGCTTGTTGGATCATAGGAATTTCAAGGACTTTCTTCTCTAAGGTAACTAGAGTTCCTTTCATCTCTTAGTTGACTAAACTCTTGGAGTTTTATAGATTTTTGGGATTATGTTCTTGAGAGAAATTTGTGAGAAATTGTCCATAAATGATTCTTGTTGCTTGAAAGTTGTTCATGAGTGATGGACTAGCATGTTTAGGCTTAGTAGTGATGCTTTCCATTGTTAGATGTTGAGATCATGAAAATCTTTACTAGGGTTTTGAGGAAAATTCCTAATTGATCAAGAACATGAGTTGTTGGTTGTTGATTATGAAAATGATGTTGCTTTTGAACCTTTTATGAAAATGGATGTGTGGAAAGTGACTTTGTTTTAAGAAACAAGAAAAATATTTTGTGTGTGTTCTTGAGAATATTTGTGAAAACTATTTTGAATTGTGGATTATGTTTTGGAAATGTTTTGTTTGATCAATTAAATGATTTTGGGAACTAATTGGTTAATGCTATGCTTTTGAAATGAAAGAAAAATGATTTAGGGTGTGATTTCATTTCTGGCCGAAATTTTGAAGGGTATTCTGGTCATTTTAAAATTGTTTTTGTGACCTGGAAACCTAACCATTTAATCCGTCTTTTCGAGACGAAGATTTTGGCGTATGGCTCGTCTCGATCGGATAAAAATTGAATGAGTTATGGCCGTTTTATTCGAGAAGTAAAAACTTGTAACTTGTGTTGCAAGAAAAATTTATTTTCGGTGAAACTTTTCGAAGAGTTGTTGGGCTGTTTTCAAATGGTTTTAGTGTGTGGAATTGATTTGCTTTGATGTTAAAAAAAAAAAGTATTTCATAGTTTGATTTGAAACGAAAATATTTTCGTGTAGTGAAAATAGTGTATTTAACTTCGTGAATTTTTAATCACTATGGGGAGGACTCGAAATCACTATCCGAGAGTGTTAGAAAGTACCTTAGACCCCTCTAGATTTTTGGGTTTTAGTTTCGTTTTGATAGAATACAGTGGGAGTATTTTATTGACATTACGCTGCTTAAATTTTAGGAAGCGCGATTTGTAGAGTTGAGCGAGAAATAGTTGTGGAAGCTTGCCGAGGTAAGGGCACCTTTTATTTCCGTCATATACATGTAATGAGATATGTGTATGTTTGGTCTGGATTGTTTGTGTGTGCCTGACATGTTTGTTTCATGTATTCTCGTGATGAGAAAATGTTTATTATCGCATGGGTTGTTTATATATGTTTGAGAAAATATGTATTAACATGTGATTGTGTGCATATGATTTGTTGAAAATATATGTACTTGTTATGATTTGTTTACATACGCTTGATAGGTATGTAATTGTTTGCATTAGCATATATGGGGAATCGTATGCTCATGCATTCATAGTTGTGGTTGCGTGGGTGGACCACAGGGTGCGGTTGCGGGAGTGGACCCACCCGAATCCTGCGGGATTTTATTGAGTCTAATAAGTGGTTGCGTGAGTGGACCACGAGGTGTGATTGCGTGAGTGGATCCACCTTAATCCTTCGGGATTTTATTATTTAGTAGGGGTTGGACCTACGACTCTCTGCGGAGAGGTAAAATTCCGGAATTCATGCATGTGAAAAAGACCCGGGTAGGGTGATCACAATCATTTAGAGTCTGCATTGATAGGCTTTGTGTGCATTTGAATTATAATGCCCGTTGAGGAGGAAATGCTAAATGTTTATTTGCTTTCCGTATTTGGTATGTGTATATTCGGTGTGTATTATATATATGTATATGTGTGGTGACCCTTGCCATAATACATGAACGGGTTACCCCCACCTAGACGATGGATTCCTGTCCGAGACCGTGGATCGTGAAGACGACGGTGAGTTCGTGAGATTCCAGTGATCGAGGAGTGGTACATCTTAAGTTAGGCTGTTCGCCGGCGTGGTTTGTACACCGTGCTCTTTTTGGATTAGGCATAGGATCTGACTCTTTTGGATGACTGTATTCTGAATATTTACTTTTGTGGTTGTTAGACCCTTTGTCTTTAGGGTTGTAAATATTCAGGTGTTACACTTGCTTCTCTGAAGCACTAATGTTTAATTAGCCCTGTTGTATGATTAATGTCGGCTCTTGTAAAATATTTTCCGCGCACTCTGTCTCGTGTTTAAAAAAAAAAAAAATAATGCCCCTTTTTGGTCTTTGAAAAACGGGGTGTTACATGACCTACGCTGGTCATATCTAGGTTATGCCTATGTAGAGTTTGCACAGATAGGGATTGATTGAGGAGTGCAAGCAGGTCGTTTGGCTTCGAATCCATACTATTATAGTGGATTCATTCCTGGATTGGTATCCCCCAGAGTAGGAGCAGTTGCGTCCGAACTGGCTTAACAAACACCGTGTGCAAGTTATTTTTACTGCTTTTACTTGCTTTATCATTTGTTATGCTATCGTTCGTGAAGACAAGTGTTGAAACATCTGTCTCACCTTCCAACGTTATCTGGACAGGTGTTGGAACATCCGTCAACACATCTCTCTAGTGTTAGTGCCAAAATTTCAAACTTTGCTCATCTCAAGAATAACTACACTCTTCTCAGGAACAACGTCCACATTCCTCCAATTTCATCATTGATAATTGGTTATCAACTCTTTTTTATCACTACAAGCCTCGACTAGAAATAATCATTTGCAGAAGGGTAATTGCATAACTCAATGATCCTACATCTATTTTTTTTTCGTGAGCGCAATAGGATTCAGATCTTTCTATATTCGTAAAATGACATGATCATTATATATCCTTATTTATAAAGATCGTTCTCCAAGCAATGTATATATCATCGTCACAAGTGTATTAAAAAAACAAGCAAACTTACTTGAACAAGTAATCTTACTTGTCTTAGAATTGAGTATCGGGCCTAACTCATCCTTACATAACCGGCTTGTAAAGTAAGGATTGCCTCTATTTTATAAACACATATTCAGGTCATCTCACAAGCGATGTGAGATTTCATAACACAACCCCTCGCGCTATTGGGCTTGGGGCGCATATATAAATGGTGGATGGCCCGATCAAAAATCTGATAGCAGATGGTCCAGAGGATCGTGGAGAGGCTATGATACCATCTTAGAATTGAGTATTGGATTTAACTCATCATTATAAAACCAGCTTATAATATTGCTTCTACTTTATAAACAAATATTCAAGCTATCTCGCAAGCGATGTGAGACTTCTTAAACTTAAAGAAACAATTTCACCTCCTACAACTTATGATATCATCTATCATAATCATTATTTTTCCTCCTCCAACTTGAACAACCAATATTACATAGACAAGTAATCTTATGTGTAGGTAGGATTGTAGGCATGATGTTATCATTACTAATCCTTACTTTTATTGGGTTTGTATATATAAAGAAACATTGTTTTGTAGATGTTCTCATCCGATCCTCAAGCCTTATCTCTACATAGATACATATTATTTTAAAGAAGTACACGATAAAATAATAAGTTTAATGAAAAATATAACATATAATATACTAAACATTAATATTTAAAACATGAAATAATAAAAAAAATAGATTAAATTTAACTAATAAATGCTTAGTATTAAAAAAAAAAAAAAAACAAAAATGCAATAAATCATCCTAATAAAAAGGTAAATAAGTATTACAATATATTCTTTAAAAAAAAGCTATTACAATATATGTATGCGGTTTGATTCTAGTTTGATCTGTTTTGAAAAATCAATCCAAACATATCCAAAAATATTCAATTTTTTACGATAGGTTTTATTGGATCGATTTGCGGCTTTAGATAGGTGCTTTATCACCATTTTATTTAGTATTTTGTTAAAGGTAATCGTAGTTATATTACTAATTATAAATATCAAATCTTAATGCATATACATACATATATATCTCGTGCGAACGCACGCGTATAGTATCTAGTAATTATTATGTTTATATTACTACATGTATGTGGACTGAGACAAAAAAAACAAAACCCAAATGGATGAAAAAATAGACAAGATCCAAAATAAGGCCCAAAGTGCAAAGACCATTAGTAACAAACCCTAAATTATCTCACACTCACCCAATCGCCTTTCATTACATTGTATTTTATAGTGAAGTTAAGGAGGTTATAAACTCTCTCTATGTTTTCTCAAACCCTAACCGAGCCGCCTCCGCCGTTCCGTTGTCATATTTTTATCGTTCCTTCATTGTTCTTTTTCTCTGTTGATCTCAAGATCGTGGTACACCATTACTTGTTATTAATTTTGTTGATTCTTCTTCATCTTCACCCATTCACGTGAGTTTATTTTCTCATTATTTTCCTTTCTTATATAGATCTATAGATGTAGTAGTATGATTTTGACTAATTTTCATGTTATTTTCGATTTATGATCGTTGAACATTTTGTTGATGTTAAGGCTCATGTTTTTTCTGATTATTTAACGAGGATTTAACTATGAAAACTCACTTTATATTAAGAATTTAACTATGATCATCAGAACTTCTCAGATAAGTAAGTTAAAATCCATGATTATTTTTTTGAAGAGGTAAAATCCATGATTGTTACTCGATGTTTATGTTTATAAAAACAATAAATGTGCCACATAAACAATATATAAAAATCATCCCTTTTTTTTTCCTATGATAAATATTCAATAACTTTTTAACCGTCATCGGTGTAAAGAGAAAATTTAAGAGAGGTTCTGTTTCAATTTTTCAAAAACTTAAACAATTGGAGTTATTTATCGAGGGAGGATATATGATCATAATATTGACTACTTTTATATTTTAGATATCATAATGACTTCTTTTTGTTCACACATCTCGAAAAACTTTCTCTGATGGTGAATTTTGGAGCTCTGTTATTTTTAGGATGTCTATTTTATTTTAAATGTTATAATATGACTTTTAACTATATTGTTTCAATTTTAAGAATAGAAATTCACATATGGTTGGACTTTGGAGACAAAGAAGAGAATTTGTAGAGTTTTTTTCATAATGATTTGAAAAATGTAGAGTTGCATAGTTGTGTTTGCAACATAAATATGTTTAGTTTTTTTTTTCAAGCACATTTTCTTAAGTGAATTCACCTTCCTCAATAAGCTAATTTGCAAGTTTGCTTATTGAGGAAGGTTTTGAATTTGCTTTAGAAAATGTGTTTGAAACAATTTGTCATATTTATGGTGCATATACAATTATACAACTCTACATATTTCAAATCATTGTGAAAAAAAACTTTGATTATTCTCTTCTTTGCCTATAAATTCCAACAATATGTGAATTTCCCATCTGTGAATTTTTTATCTAAAAATTGGAAAAACTTAGTTAAAAACTCAAATTATAATATTTAAAATAAATAAACATCCTAAAAATAGTAGAGTTGCATAATTCATCGTCAGATAAAGTTCCTCGAGATGTTGACGATCCATTACAATATCTAAAATCCAAAAGTAGTCCATATTAGGATCATATGCTCCCTCGATAAATAATTCCAATTATTTAAGTTTTTGAAATTGAAGTAAGACATTTGTTAAATTCTCTATCTCTTTACACCGGTAACAATTAAAATGTTAAAGAATATTTCTCGTAGTAAGACATTTTATATCTCTTTACATCTTTTTACTATTTTTATAACCATAAACATCAAGTAACCTTAATGAATTTTTACTTATGTGTCTAGGAAGTGCTCATGAATATGATCATAGTTAAATTCCCTATGTTACCACCAATGCTTTAAAAATTGAACCGGAGATTGAATCAATGAGTACTCAGGTCAAGGGTTGACCGGTTGGGCATTTGTTGAACCAAATTAAATACTAAAAAAATAAATAATAGTATATATATATATATATATATATATATATATATATATATAAAATAGATGTAGGATCATTGAGTTATGTAATTACCTTTCTGCAAATCATTATTTCCGGTTGAGGCTTGCAGTGATAAAAAAAAACTGATAACCAATTATCAATGATGAAATTGGAGGAATGCCGTTGTTCTTGAGAAGAGTGTAGTTATTCTTGAGATAAGCAAAGTTGAAATTATGTTTTAGGTTGTAACTCTTAGTTGAGAGTACTGAAAAGAGAGAGAAAGGAGTCTTAAAAAAATTAGGAATATACTATATAACTGTTTTGTGCTTTAATTTGTCTTATTATATTATGTTAATATTGTTTGTTTTTTCAATAAAAGAAAAACATTATTTAAAAAAAAAAAACATTAATATTGATAATTTCTTTTTAATTTCAGTAAAATGAATTACTAGTCTCATAGTCAAAGTGTAATAGAGAATATATTAATTTAAGTAAATTTCTTTTTTATTCTCTGTTACACTTTGACTATGAGACTAGTAATTCATTTTACTGAAATTAAAAAGAAATTTTCAATATTAATGTTTTTCTTTTATTGAAAAAAACAAACAATATTAACATAACACAATAAGACAAATTAAAGCACAAAACGATTATAGAGTATATCCCTAATTTTCTTAACACCCCTTTCTCTCTCTTTTCAGTACTCTCGACTAAGAGTTACGTCCTAAAACCTAATTTCAACTTTGCTCATCTCAAAAATAATCACACTCTTCTCAAGAACAACTTCCACATTCCTTCAATTTCATCATTGATAATTGGTTATCAACTCTTTTTTATCACTGCAAGCCTCAACTGGAAATAATCATTTGTAGAAAGGTAATTGCATAACTCAATGATCCTACATCTATTTTTTTTTTGTCTGAGCGCAATAGGATTCAGATCTTTATCTATTTGTAAAATGACATGATTATTATATATCCTTATTTATAAAGATCGTTCTTCAAGCAATGTATATATCATCATCACAAGCAGAGGCGATACCAGGGAGGGGCTGGTGGTGGCCACGACCCCTCCCACTTCAAAAAAATAATATTTTTATAGGTATAATATTAATGTAAATATATTATTAATAGTTTTAAGTTATTTTGTATCTATTATATTTGTACAAATATTAATGTAAATACTAGTTTATTTTTCAATGACTATAACGAACAAGTATTAGTACAAATATTTTATATTAGGGTAAAATATGTTTTCAGTCCCTACTTTTATAGTGAGTTTTGATTCTCGTACTTGTAAAATAAAATCGCTCGTTTTCGTCCCTAAAAAATTTGTTCTTTTGTTTTTAGTCATTAATGGGCAAAATTTTGACAATTTTTTGATATTTTTTTTAACACAATATGAATTTATATAAGTTTACCATTATATATAAACATAGTATAAATCATTTTTAACATAAAAACGTAGTAATTTTTGCATTAACATGTCAAAATTTTACTCATTAAGGACTAAAAATAAAATAATTTTTTTTAAGGATGAAAACCATTGATTTTATTTTATAGGGGCAAAAACCAAAACTCGCTATAAAAATAACTACTGATAACATATTTTATCCAAACTTGAGTCAAATTTCGAACTGAACCAATTCCTATCGAACCGAGTCGAGCTCAGATAAGTTCGACTCATTTTCAGCCCTAAACAACATATAATAAAAGAGTTTTAATCATATTATTATTATTATTATTATTTGGTGGACAAAAGGGGCAAAACCCTTAACAAACTAGAAACCATGATGAAAGGTAATACGGGACAAGGAAATGATACTAGGAACAACATTAAAAATTTTAAAATCAATATTAAGAGATAATCCATGCTTCGCTAATCGATCCGCCACTTGATTTGTTTTTCGAATTACATTAATTCAATTAGGGCAGACAATGACTCGAGCCAACTCGTGAATAGTTTGAAGCTCGATTTGATAATTGACTTGTGAACTTGGTTCATGAGTCAAATGAGTGGAACTTGAGTTAAAAATTAAGTTCGTTAAATAAATGAGCTGAACATGAACTATATAGTTCGACTCGTTTGCCTCATGAATTAGCCCGGTTACACGCACACACACTTGGGTTGACTTTCATTTTAATTTAGTATTTGCTTTTTCTTTTAAAAAAAAAATAGTTTAAAAGGTTAAATATCAAATTTTGAGAAACAAAATTGTATTGGAAAATAATGTAATTTGACTTAATTAACGAGTTGAACCTAATGAGCCGAATCAACTGTTCGTGAATTTTAAACGAGCCGAACTCAAACTGAAGAAAGAGTCCGAGTCGAACATAAACCGAGTTTTAAGCTAAACCAGTTCCTATCAAGTCGTGTTGAACTCAGACGAATCTAACTCTGCTCAACTCATTTTCAACCCTAAATCCAATCAATCAATTTCTCATTCAATTATTATTATTATTATTATAACCTTAAATAACAAATATAACCATAAATTTTATTTTAAAAAATATTTTGACAGTAGTTAAAATTTTTGAAAATTTTAAATAGATTTAATTACCTTTTTGTCCCTTAACTTATTTTTTGGTTTCATTTCGGTTTTTTAACTATTAAAAGTTTCGTTTTGGTCCCTTAACTTATTTTTTAGTTTTATTTTTGTCCCTTAACTTTTAAAAGTTTCGTTTTGATCCCTTAACTCGTATTTTTGTTTCGTTTTGGTCTCTTAACTATTAAAAGTTTCATGTTGGTCTCTTAATTTATTTTTTGGTTTCATTTTGGTCCCTTAATTATTTTTGTTGGTTTCATTTTGATCCCTTGAAATGAAGGACCAAAGTGGTTGACAGAGGAGGAGTCAAGGGACCAAAATGAAACAAAAAAATAAATTAAGGGACCAAAATAAAACCAAAGAATAAGTTAATAGACCAAAACAAAACCAAAAAATAAGTTAATCAACCAAAAGAGTAGGGTGCGTTTGTTTTATCTTTAAAAAAAATAATTTTTTCTTTGTATTTTTGAAAATAGATTTTATAAAATCGTTTTTCAAAATATTATAATTTTTTAATATTTGTTTTTTCTAAATTCAAATACTAATTTTGACATTATATAACACTATAGTGTCCAGACGGGCACTCCCGTGTCCGTCAGTCTGCTCTTTCTTATTTTGATTTTGAAAAAAAATAAAAATTAATTTAAATTTGTTGGTTTTGGAAGTTAAGAATTGAAAAGTTTGAAAAAAAAAAACCACCAAGAGTATTTTGGTATTTTTAAAAAAGGCTACACCAATCTTCAAGTTTCCCCTTTATATATTGTATAAATAAACTACATTATTGAAGATCAAAACATAGTCAAAATCTCAAATTTTACAAAAAGTTGTATTTCTAAAATGATTTTTATGAAAATCTATTTGAAATAGCTTAAAATGATGAAATGATGAAAATGACATTTTAAGAATAACTATTCAAACAAAATTTTCATTTGAAGCTTTTATAAAAAATTTATTTGTAAATTTTTTTTACACAAAATTAAGGGTGCGTTTGTTTTAGCTTTGAAAAAATAGATTTTTTCTTTGTAATTTTGAAAATAGATTTTATAAAATTGTTTTTCAAAATAAACGTACATTATTGAAGATCAAAACATGGTCAAAATCTCAATTTTTACAAAAAGTTGTATTTCAAAAATGATTTTTATGAAAATCTATTTAAAATAGCTTCAAAAAAAGTGATTTTTTTTTTTTAAAATTTTGATATCCAAAAGAGTTTCAATAAAATGATGAAATGTCTAAAATGACATTTTAAGAATAACTATTCAAACCAAATTTTCATTTGAAGCATTTTTTAAAAAATTATTTGTAAATTTTTTTACACAAAATTATATTACACTATAAGAATCTATTTTCAAAAAATCTATAATAAACAGACCCTATATTACACAATAAGAATCTATTTTCAAAAAATCTATAACAAACAAATCCGTAATCAAACCTTTTAAATATTAGGGTTAATAGGTTTTTACCCCGTGCTAAGTGAGCTTGTTTTGCGTTACCCCGCTAAAAATTCTTTAAAGATTTCCCCTTTGCAAAGTAAATTTTTTTGGTTTCCCCCTTTGTCCCCTCTTGGGCGCAAGAAATTTACACTTTTTAAATCGGTCGAACACAATAACTGATTTAAAAACATCACTTTTTGAATCGGCTGAACAAAATAACCGATTTAAAAAGTGCATATAAGTAAGGAAATAAAAAAAATTTACATTGCAAAAAAGAATTTTCAAAGAATTTTTAGCGAGGAGTAACGCAAAACACGCTCACTTAGGCGGAAATATTAACCCTATTACTATTAGCTATGATGAAAAATGGAAAAAATGAAATGGGGAAATATGTATCGGGGGGATGAGAAAGCAAAGCAAGTATAGTATCCGAAATGGTTGCTTCTCTTTTCTTTTTCTTTCATCTCTCACGTTTTTTCTCTGTCCTGTAGCTTAGCTCTCTCTGTTTCTCTCTCTCTCTCTCTCTCTCTCTGGCGCGCCATTCCCCAGAGAGCGAGCGAGCGAGCGACCCTCTCTCAAAAACACAAACCCTATTCCCCATTTTTACTCCAATCTTCAATTACCCCCAATTTCAATTTTAATCAATTTTCACCCTTCAAACCCAAAACCCTAGCCCCTTTTACCCCTCTCAAATGCCGCGTCTTTGCTGATTCTATTCCTTCACGAACAATCCTCTTCACAGGTTAATCATTTTCACTTTCCTCTTTCATTTCATCATCATAATCATCGTTATAATCAACGTCAACGTCAACGCGTTTTACCAAAATTCTTTTCTTTTTTTATGATTTAGAGCTAGGGTTAGGGATTTGACGCTAATGGAAGGGAACGGGGACATGTTCAGATCTTCTCCTGTTGCCGGAGCATCATCGGCTTCTTCTTCATCATCATCAAATTCAAGAAGATATGGATTCCCGTCTGCAGCCAGTATAATTCAGGCACCGTTATCGGCGCTTTTGGAATACTCTGGTATTCTTCCCTCCAGGTCGAATCAACATCAACCTAACCCTGATTCTGTTCCCAATGATGGTGAGGTTTCGATTAGGATCATCGGTTCTGCTGAGCAAGATAATCATAGAGAAGAAGAGGCTATACCGTTGGTGGTGAATGATGGGGCTGCGACGGCTGCAATGACGTCTTCACCTTCACATGAGGATGTTGAGCGGTCGGGGAGTGGAAATGTTGATGCAGAAGCAGGTGGTGGTGGTGGTGGTGATGGTGCTAATGGGAGAGATTCTTCTTATCAGAGATATGATATTCAGCATGCTGCTAGATGGATTGAGCAAGTCTTGCCCTTTTCTTTGCTTCTTTTGGTTGTCTTCATTCGCCAACATTTGCAAGGTTCATTCGCAATTCCCAATTTCCATTTATTAATTATCACCATCAATGAAAACCAAACTATAAAATTTGTTTTTTTATTGTTTTAAAAGCTTGGATTTTTACCCTTTATGATTTGTTGTGAAAGAGCCTCTTTAAAGAGGTGATGTTGTTTGTTTGTTCTTTAAGTTTGATGATTTTTATTAATGCAGGGTTCTTTGTTACCATTTGGATTGCTGCTGTCCTTTTCAAGTCAAATGACATTCTGCGGAAACAAACTGCCTTGAAGGTATGATAGTTTGTGTTTCTGTGTTCTTTGTGCATGAGACGTGGAAAAAATGTTGTTAATGTATGTAAAAATTGTGTTTTTTTATAAGCATTTTTTAAAAAAATATTTTTGTGGTTGCAGGGAGAGAGGAAAATGCCTGTTTTGATTGGAATTTCTGTTGCTTTTGCACTTCATGTGGTTGGTGTTTATTGGTGGTATCAAAATGATGATCTAATGTATCCATTAGTCATGCTTCCTCCCAAGGAGATACCACCATTCTGGCATGCTATATTCATCATCATG
Organism: Trifolium fragiferum; assembly: GCA_954870985.1. Lineage (NCBI taxonomy): Eukaryota > Viridiplantae > Streptophyta > Magnoliopsida > Fabales > Fabaceae > Trifolium > Trifolium fragiferum. The sequence goes on from OX940793.1 coordinate 21,544,879, forward strand.
GTGAACGGTGTGTTTCTCCTTCCTAATTACTGGCTATGTTTCTTATTGCATATACTTGTATGCTTGTTTTATGTTCTACTTCTGGGAATCTCATGTTTTAGTTTTTCCTTGCAATTAACATGTCGTAGAGACTTGAGTGCACTGCATTCATGAAAAAAGTACAAATGTATCTCGGTCTAAGTTTTCCTTTATAATAATCTTTCATTAATAAATGCAGAGGTTTGTACTTCTATTGGGTTGCTGCTAAATTTTTTCTTCATAAGTGCTCAATCGATTCTTGTTTCTGATAGTCTTTCTGAATGATTCTTTTTTCTTCACAGACGTTTCACAAAAAGGATAATTTATGTATTCTTTGTCCATCATTTTCTTGTAGCATGTTTTTGCTTTGTTATAATTGCATGTGTTTGTATAAATTAAGCAATTCATTCCAGCCATTTCCAGTGATCTATTTTGACTTGTTTAGCATGGAACTATTACTGTGTTGGAATTCTTAGAGGCTGCTCCTTATGGAATTATTTATCCTTTGTTTGAAAATCAATAGGCGGAGGATTAATTTCGTTGATTTACAATTTCAGATACTTTGGCGCGCCAGGCTGCAATGGTATTGAAGTGTATATTGTTAATGTATTATAAGAATAGCAGAGGCCGCAATTATCGTAAGCAGGTGAGGTAATAAATTATGCAGCAATAGGGAAATATAATCTAAGTGTTTGATGTTTTGGAATAGAAGAATATTTGAAGATGACATTTTCTTCTTTTTAAGTTGATCTCTAGTATTTCGGTTAACATTTCCGAGAGTTTTCGGTTCAGGATTTGTGATTCTCTTTCTCATTACATTCTGATTGTACCATAATTCTTTCATCAGGGGCAAATGCTGACTTTAGTTGAATACCTCCTCCTGCTTTACCGAGCCTTGTTGCCAGCACCAGTTTGGTATCGCTTCTTCTTGAACAAAGAATATGGAAGCCTCTTTTCATCACTGATGACAGGATTGTATCTAACATTTAAGCTTACATCTGTTGTTGAAAAGGTCAGTTATTACTTATTCTTCCAAAATTTATGTTTTTATGTATGTAGCATGTGAAGAGTATCTTTCCAGCATCTCTCACTTGCCTACTTTGAGGTTTTAGAAGAATTCAAGTTTTAATTCCCTTGCATTATCAGCTTTGGGACTCACCAAAAGTTGATAGTAAGGATTTAAAATTAGTTGCCCTTGATGCCGAGAGTTGGGTTGAAAATAGCTGTTAACGAGGGTCTCATTCACATGTATATGTATAAAATAATGCAGCTTATATTTATCTTTTTGGCAATGGGAGTGCAACAATTGTAAATAAGATAAGGGCAATGTAATTTGAGTATCTCTCTAGAAGCTTGGGACCTTAATTTTTCAACTCCCATTTACATTATAGGTTCCAAGAAATAAAAGCTTTTTCCAAATAAGTGAGAGAAGTTTGGTAGATCTTTTCTGTTTTGTTGTCTGTTAATTTACTCATCGTTTAATCATTTGTAGGGGAAGTCCTAATGATTAAAACTGTGATAAAGTCATTTAGATGGATTGCAATGAAGTGCCCGTTACTTTTTTATATACATAATAAAACTTAGTTTTTAATATACAGTAAAAGTACTGTATGTGCATAACATGGGTTGGTATCTGGCGGTTCTTCTCTTAACTGTGTAGTGGTGGTTTTCAGGTGCAATCTTTCTTTGCTTCAGTGAAAGCATTGTCACGTAAAGAAGTGCACTATGGGGCTTATGCAACATCTGAGCAGGTATTATGGAGACCTTCATTGATTTTGGTGTTGGCAAATCAATTGTTAAAGTTTCAATGTTCATCCATTATCTCTTCAAATTACTGGTCTTGTTGATATTTGATCAGTTTGCTGACCTGTTGTTTTAGTGTATTTCCCCAAATTTTGTTCGTGTGGTCATCTAGACTGTTATAGAGAGGGAGTTCAATTGACTCCTCTCTGGTATGTACTATGTACTCTTTCATAAACCGTAGTATTTTTTTTGGTTAATTAATAACTACGACTGAAACGTGAAGCAAGAATTGTCATTCTGAACCAGCAACAAATGTTCACCAGTCTACCATTGATGCATACTGTATGTTTGACAGAACATCTAAGCTGCTATTTTTGCTAGTGTGTTGACTTAGAATTGAGTATCATCATAACTGTCCAATGAACAGAGGAATGTTTTAATTTTGTCCAATGGCTGAAGGATTGAGAACAAAAGTAGAAATTAACACTAGGAATTGTTGATTGCTTTGAAAGTTTCACGGTCCAGTTGATTATGAGATCTAATGTTTAGGCACCTATCGGCGTATGATGACTGATTTTAACCTGCTGTATGCACTTATGATAGCAGCAAGTTGTTCATGAAAATAATTTATCTGATTGCAGGTCATTGCAGCCGGTGATCTTTGTGCGATTTGTCAAGAGAAGATGCATGCCCCAATCTTACTTCGCTGTAAACACATTTTCTGTGAAGACTGTGTATCAGAGTGGTGAGACTTGCTTTGTTGTTACTTGTTACTTTATGTACTGGTCTGCGTAAGAATATAAAATTGTCATTTGCATTTCAGTTAAAAAACTAGTTAGTACTACTACTACACAGGTAGTTTACAAAATGTGAAAAATCAAATTAAAAAAGATATTTTAAAATGTAAAATTAATTGATAAATATACATAGATATTAAAAACATTTAATATTTTACTCCTTATTTGCTAGGTTTGAGAGGGAAAGGACCTGTCCATTGTGCAGGGCTTTGGTAAAACCTGCGGACCTCAGGTCATTTGGTGATGGCTCTACTAGTTTGTTTTTCCAGCTATTCTGAAATCATATATAGTACAAGCCAGGAAGTTTTTTCTGCTTTGAAGCTTTACTTTTCAAAGCAGCAATCCTGATCTATATACATCAACACTTGTAAAATTCACTGGAGTAATTTTGGAGACACTCTGAGAAGATGAATGCAGCTAAATAGAATTTAACTGGTCACATATTATTCATACAATGTACTTGTAAGAGGTTAACTGTATAATATATTATGACCCTGTAAACTAGGAAGTCTATTGAATGTATAATTAAATGTGACTCTTCATCTGCAAGGAATGAAGATCTCTTTCTCCAAACTGCAGTCTGTCATGTATATTGTGAATCAAATAGCAATTTTTCTTTTTTTGAATTGCTATAAATGTGGTTTGACACAAGTGTTTGCTCCACTGGCAGGTTATGTTCAACAACCTTGCCTTTCAGTAAATTTAATAATTTTGTGATACTATTTTATTTTGTGTGTGGGAATCTCTTGTGTCATATTGGAGTTTCTCAAAATTTAAACGTAGTATGAATCTCAACCATTCCAATAATATTCTTAGTAGCTACCAACAAAGCTACTCTTATAGAACAATGTAGTATTGCGTCTTTAGTATCTTGATTCTTGTTTAATAGAGATAATGAAAGGTTTGGAGTATCTAGATAACTCTTGATCCTTAGATTTCTCATAAAATCACAATCAACTTAACCATGACCAATGATCATTCGAGTTTAGAAGTGAGTGACAACTTTGTGTCTGATTTAATTCACTCAAATGAGTTAAGGGGTTTAGTTTCCTCAAGATAAACATATACAGGCAATAATGGAATGACAGCTGTTATAAAGTATGAGGACAGGCAATAATGGAATGACAGCTGTTATAAAGTATGAGGACATGAAAATAGCTACTGTAAAATATGAATAATAGTTATGAAGCACGGATACTTCTCGGATTAGATGTGTTTGTGTTGGACACGTGTCGGTGTTGGACACGTGTCACTGACACGACACTCATGATTATATTGAATTATATTATTTTTTCAAATCATTATCGGCGTCGACATATCAGTGTGCGATGTTTGTGTCTATGAATAAAAGTATAGTTGAAACAACTGTAACAGTGATTTAATGCTTGTTTGTCTTTTTTTTCTTTTCTTCTTTTCTTTCTGATGAAGTAATGAATTGATCTGGAATTTACATAAATGCATTCTGAAGTTATAATTTGCTTCATCACTTGTCACATTCTCAAGCAGATGACTAAGAAGACCTTGTGGTGTTCCGATCAATGCACATTTCTAAAGTTTTGAGGTGATTTATAAACTACCAATCCATAGTTACATTCCTTTCATGTAGTATTTTACAAAAGCATATTGCCTGACCCTGTTGTCAATTTTAATATTCCAAAGACAGACATTGAGCCGATATTTGAAGGGTGTGGTAAATTTAATTTTCCTATAATTTAATATACATTTAAAAAGTTAAAGGAAGCTATAATATTTGTACTAGGCCATCCAACAAAATTTGATCAGCCAATATACATTGAAAAAGTTAAAAGAATTTTCCAAACCAACCTCACAGTGACAGGAAAGTTACACACAAAACAAATGTGTTTTTCAAATCAAATACTCCCAACCTCTTAATTTCTCAGTCCTCACACTGCAATCAGGTAGAACAAATCAATGAACATATGTTAAAAATCATGCATATATTCCTCAAACAAGAGACCCTGATCTAAGGCTACCCTATGAATATGAACAAAACAAATGTTATCATTTTGCCTGCTGAGAAGGTGAGGCATTGGGAGGAGTCTCATTTTCATCTAATGTACTCTTATCATCTTCTGGTACAGGAAACATTACTTTTGTTGACTCGTCATGCGATGTCGGTGATAATGCATGTGGTGAGATAGATAGCACCCTAGTGATTCCATTGTCATCCATAGTGACTTCTTCCATTCCCTCATCAAGATACACTACATCCTGCATTGTCAGCTGATGGTATTCCACAATTTCCCTCAGGAAACGATTTTCCCTTGAATATGTCTCGTTCTCATTAGCTAAACGAGCCTTCTCAGCTAGAAGCGTCTCCAGTTGATGCCGAATCTGAGGAGAACACAAATTTAGTCTAAAGGCTAAATTTCAAATAACAGCATCAGTAGTAATAATGATGTTTTATGCATATACACGATGTTACTTGTATATATGCATAAAATACATGCTAGGAGCCTAATACTGAAAAAAAACACACCACAATACTACATGACAAAATAACATGACACTTTTAAGTTTCAAATTTTGTTATGTCAATGTGAGTGCTTCTTTCTTTATTGTTAACACAAATTTCACATAGGTAAACAGAAAACTAATTAATACCAGATCATCGTCATTATGATTAAGTCCCTTATCGCTGCCTTCTCGTTCCCTGAGTAATTTATTTTCTTCTTCAAGTTGAGAACTTCGTGCTTTAGCAAATGCTAAATCCGCTTTAACGGTTTTTAGCTCACGAAGAAGTAATTTTGCTTTTGCAGCTGTTGCCATTGCCACCTGCAATTAATCCAAGAGGAAATGTTGCTTGTTTGATCACATCAGAAACCCAAAAATTTAACTCAAATTAACAACCATCATAAACTTAATGCATTTTTCTAAATTTGAAATTTTTTTTGAGTGGAATATATATGTATATGTGCCATTTGTGGACTGAATTCATATTAATCACATGAAATGGAACTAAAAAATAGATTTAACTAACTCAATATATTAACAATTCCAAAATTATTATAAGATGTTTTATTATGTGTGCCTTCACTACAAGAACTAGTGAGGCCGCAACCGTTTACACATGATAACACAGTTGGCACCTTACGTCGCGAGATGCCTTGAGTTGGTTTTCATGGCGAGAAGGACCCTGTGTCGGATCTGAAGCTTGGTATATGTCCTCAGGTCCATTTCCTTTTCGCCTGATTTGTGATCTCAGGTCTGCAGTCTTATTCTCCACAATTGTTTTGCCTTCCTGACAAAATCATAGTAACATTTAATTAAGAATGTGATGTATATACATTGAACCATAAGTGATTGGCATCTCGAAGCTTCCGGACACTTGTCTGAGGTGTCAAACATGTATCATAGTGTTATTGATATATGAACATGCCGAAATGCAGCAGTATCAGTGTTTCATAATTACGAAAGGGAAGTATAAAGGATATAGAGAGAGTGAGTTACCTCATAAGCCTTCTCAAAAGTGTCACCCAGTTGATTGAGGGAAGTAGAGATTGCATCCAAGCCCTTCCGAATTGAAGGATTGTCCATTCTTTTATTAGATTCAGGAGCTTGAGATAATGGCTTCATTAATCATACCAAAGCAAAAACATACACAAATAAGTTGATTCCTATTCAACTGATAATGTAAATGACATACATATACTTATGCAGGATTATATTATATCATGCTCCCTCCGGTCTCATACATAAGCAAAAATTTATTTTTTCAGGTTCATTGAATAACTGATGCATCTCGTTCGTGACCAGATACCCAGATGCATCAATTATTCAATGAACCTGCAAAATGAATCTTTGCTTATATATGAGACCTGAGGGAGTATATCATATCATATCATATGTCTGCATTGTATAGAAAATAATATGTGAACAGAGAGTTAGTAATCACCTGAGATGAAAAGGGGCTAGTAAAAGTATTAAATGAGTGTGATTTGAGTGTTTGCGGCTTGGTGTCATGTTGTGAACCTGAATTGTTTTCATCCAACATTGATTTGGCTTTATGAGCCAAAACACCCCAAAAACCAGATTTATTGTTGTCATTTCCATAAGCATCAAAGCTCTGCATCAATATATCCATTCAAGACATTACATTCAATCTTTGATCTATCTGTCTATCTATCGGTCTGTCTATTTACATTAAATAATGATAACGTAAACAAATATCTATATTATCCCAAATTTTGTATACATGATCATCAACATAATATAACATGATTCAATAGTCACATATTGATTAATTTCATATTCTACCAGAGAAAGTTATTAAAAATGTAAATATGCCCAAGTTGAGGACAGAATACCGTAGATCGTTGTTGATGGTCAGGATGAGAGGGGTCCAAAGCGAAGGAAAGAGCGGGTTGATGACGAGCAGCAGAGGCTTTAATGGCTTGAACGGAGAGCGAATTAGAAGAAGAGAGGAAACCATTTTGAAGATCAGAATCTTTAGGATCATCCAATGATGAATGAACTTCTTCCTTGAATGTTGAAGCTCTTGTTATGCCTTGTCTTCTTCTATACGCCATCTTTTCTTTTGCTTCCAAAACCTGCCTTAGAGAGATACAAGAGAGAGAGAGATCACAAAAAAAAAAAAAAAACAAGAAAGGAAAAGTGTCTGATTATCATTCAACTTCCACCTAACCAACTCTTTCCGTTTTTTTCGTTTTTTTTAAGGGTCATGAAATGAAATATCAACCAAAATATATGTATAAAGTATACATTAAATTAATAATAATGTAAACTATATCAATATTAATTAATATAGTTGCTTCTTTAAGACAGATCATACAAGCAAAAGAGATCCAAATTCCAAGCAAAGAGATTCAGAGAAATATGTAAATAATAAATGTAACGATTATGTATTTTTTTGTTAAGACGTAACGATTATGTATATATGTATGTATGTATAACTGACGTTGTATAAACTCTTATAATAAATCTTTTAATCAATGAATAAGTGTAGTTAACCAATAATTTACTTATTATTAACCATAGTTATTACATTTAGAAATGTAATCTCATGAGCATAACTCGGTTGAAATAAACATTAACATATAATATGTATGAATCGAAGATCGGACTTGATACACTCATTTCTTCGCTTTAAAAAGTTGAAATTCTAAATATTAGATTACTTTAATTAAAAAAAACCAAATGTAGGGTGCGTTTGTTTTAGCTTTAAAAAAATAGATTTTTCTTTGTATTTTTGAAAATAGATTTTATAAAATCGGTTTTCAAAATATTATAAGTTTTTTTATATTTATTTTTTCTAAATTCAAATACTAATTTTGACATTATCTAACATAAATGTACATTATTGAAGATCAAAACATAGTCAAAATTTTAATTTTTACAAAAAGTTGTATTTCAAAAATGATTTTTATGAAAATCTATTTGAAATAGCTTTAAAAAAAGTGATTTTTTTGAAATTTTGATATCTAAAAAAATTTTCAATAAAATGATGAAATACCTAAAATAACATTTTAAGAATAACTATTCAAACCAAATTTTCATTTAAAGTTTTTATAAAAAGTTTCTTTGTAAAATTTTTTTACACAAAATTATATTACACTATAAGAATCTATTTTGAAAAAATCTATAACAAACACACCCGTAAGAGACAACCTTCAAAAAAGTGATTATATGCATAGCTAGCATTTCATGATAGTCACGTTCACGAGGGTCACCTTTCTTTTTCTTTTATAATTCCATTTACATCATTATTTTTTGTTGATAATAATGTTTATTGTAAAATGTACCAATTGACCGAGTTGAGTTTGGTAGAAAAAGATTAAATTTTACACAACATGATGAACTAAGATTTTGAATCACAATTGAGAAATTTGTCCATATTTAATATATCAGATATTACCTCAAATATGATTTATGAGAAGAAAAAAAAATCTTAAAAAGGTTGCCTATCATTTTCTTTCTTTCTCTTACTCTATATAAGATAAGATATTATGGACCAGCGTTACTTTCATAAAGTAAAAAATAAGGTCAAATTGATTCTGATATTGACGTTGAAGGATCAACCCAACCTTAGTTCATAGTGTTTTTGAAGTATTTGTGTCGTTTTATTAATTAATTAGAAAGTTGTAAAAAGAGATTAAATAAATAATAAAGCACAAAAAATATATAATGTTACGATTATAAAGTTTGACTGATAAGTTGTTTCCACGGCCAACTTTAGTGATGCCTTTCCCATTAAACAAAGCAATTCTATGCCACCTTTAAAAAATGCAATGTCTGAGCATCCGTTGGTTTCGATCGGGTTCAGATTGAAAATCACAAAACTGATAAAAATCGCAATTATTTAATTTGGATTCAATTCCGACCGACTATATTTCCGGTTTGTTCGGGTGGCGGGTCGTACGGGTGACATATATAACAGGTCGGTTATTACGGGTTTGATTGAAATTTTATTATATTTAAAATTCTATTATTCAAAAACTCCTTTTTTTCAAATAGTTCAATATTTTGTTCACATTGTAACAAATGATAGAAGAACTAAATGAAAAAACAAAGAGGGTGAGATGTTGTTATTTTATTTAAAATTTGTAGATCTAATGACAATAATAGACTAAATAGAAAAATATAAATATATATTTTGCACATTTTTTATCAACATATTAGAAGTTTCTAAAATATAACATTTCTCTCATATATCAAAGATGAATAAAAACAACAAAACAAAGTGTGTACGAGATTGAGAGAGGGAAGGATCAGAGAAGAAAAAAAAATTCATGTTAATGGTTGTTCGGTCGGTTTCGGTTATTAAGAGATAGATATTTAGAGATCCCCATCCGCCCATATGCAACCATTCATGCCCAATTTTTTGCAATTGTTGATCCAAGACCCGACCCGCACCCGACTGAATGCCTCAATATGTTGTCGGTTATATCAGTTTCGAGTCGGGTCGCGGGTGGATACTCACCCTATTGTTTAGCATGTTTTGGTAGGCCACAAAGTGTAAACATGCATGTGTAAAAAAATAAAAGCTGATTTATCTTTTGCACTATGGACCACCTTACATGCTTGACCTTATGATAATATTAACTCATAATTCATCATACAAGGTCACTTTTGTCACAAATTGGGATCGGATTCCTATTGTCAAGTAATGCAGATTGTTTAGATATTGTTACCATTTGAGATGACTACTACTACAATATAGAGAAGATATTGTCATACAAAATTGTATAGAGAAAAAAAATTAGATATTTGAGATTTGTTAAAGATACCTCCTCCAATTCAGAATGTACGTACGTCGTATTTTATTGTTTTATATATCACATGAATGATTAACGGGCTTTAGATTAAACCCATGTTTTGGCTTTATTGTTTTATTTATTTTAAAAAGGCATATACTATAAATTTATAATGATACACATTTTAAATATCATAAACTTGAAGTTTGTGACATATATTTTTTTATTTATTTTAAAAAGGCATACTATAAATTTGAAATTGATGTTTTTTTGGTGCCATAAAATAAATATTAAGTTTGTGGTATTAAATTTTTATGAAGGATAACTTTTATTCAAAATGAATTTCTTTTATAGGAGTACACTCCTAATAATACGGGTATATTTAACAATTCGCACTTTTAGGCCATGAAGACCATGATGTTCTACACATAGGAGAATCCCCCCCTTCTTCCACACCCCTCTCACACTTTTAATAGAAGATACAAAATATATTATGTTGTATAAATAGAGGAGGAATCAGGAACTAGTTGTGAACTGAGTAATTAAAGGCTGAACAGTCCGATACTAGGCCATAGAGGCAATTGTCGATGGGCATAATGTATATATATGGATAACTCACGTTGTAGTTAGGGTATGTGACAAACAAGATACACACTCGTAGGTATCATAGTTATAATTGTAGGGAAACTTCAGATATATATTTTAGGGTAATAGTAAATGTATTACCACATCAAGGATAGAATCGACGCCGCTTGTTAGACTAGATAACTATGTTATACACCGATCATGCTGAATAGGAGTAGGGGAGGAAGTCCAACCACCATACCTAGCCTTTATATTTCCGTCTCAATATTTACTTTTTCGCACACATTTCGCAATTTTAAACTAAAACCTTTTTCAAAAAAGCGAATGCAAAATCGCAAACTTAGATAACGCTGGTTGCGCAATTGACACGATCCCCGTGGATACGAACTCATTCTAGATACCTAGAGTGTGAATTATTACTCGACGAAAGATTGATGCACTTTTCAGACCGTAGTCAAGTTTTTGACGCTGCTGTCGGGGATTGTATTTACAATAGCATAACTAGATTTTCATCCACCTCTTTAATCTTAACCCCTATGACTGGGCACTACACACCTTCCATAGCGATCTTCATCATCCGAGCCCCATTGGGTTTGTATGTGAGAAAGCACTCTGCCAAACACTACGCAGGGTTAGCTTCGTTGTTCCCATCATTCATAGCCACATTCTCGACCTCTTATTTTACCGTCTTCCTCCTCCAAATTCAAACGTTCACCACATTCCATAACAACGCCGACTACATTTCAAATAGAATCCACATTAGAAAACGAAACATCAATGTGCGAATTAAAAATATAAACGTTAGCTTACGAATAAAGTAATTTTTGTGATACCTTGATCGTGATTATAACTTCTCACCGGGAAGAAAAAACTATCATCTCACCGAAGAGAGAAAACTAATACTTAAACTATTTTAAATATACAAATTCACATGTCTTGAATTTAATCGATATGAGTCCATTTGATTCGTAAAATATGATTAATCGGTATATAATTTTGGGACATGAATGGTTTAAGAAAAAAAAAAAAGCATAAGATACACAAATCCGAAAACGTCGTCGTGCAGTATGGTCTGTTGACGAGACAGAGTCGCCGGCTAAGGATGTTTTGATACAAAAAAGCTTCTTCCTTTCATTCCTTCGACTCATTCAATTTTTCGATTTCTTTGCTTTCATATTTTTCTGGATCCTTCAAATCTCATCTAACCCTTCTTCCTTTGAAGATCCCTCTTTCAGGTCATTCTCTCTCTCTTCAATTTTTATTTATTTTTGTATACTTCACTTCACTTCAATACTCAATTTTGATTTTACTGTTTAAAAATTCATACTTTACTCCATTTCCTCATTGCCCATATTCTCATTCATGTTTTTCATCTTCTGGGTATCTCTTAATTGTACTTATTTTGTTGTGCTTCTGAGAAATTTTGTTGTGCTTGCAATCACATTTGTTACTTGATTAATCACATTTTGTTGTGTTTTTGTTTTGTGTGATTTTAAGAAGTAGATTGTTTTTTGTCAAAAAAACAAAAAAAAAGTAGATTGTTTATGGTGGTAAGTGTTATGGAACACTAATACATACACTGGATAAAACACCGACACTGGTTATAGTTTAAGAAAATGAAAGTGATTGAATGTAACTACTTGTGTAGTGTTGTATCTGGTGTTTGTGATTGAAGCACTAATACCAGACACATTTTCAATCTATTTGAGTGCTTTGTTGTTAACTATTTTTCTGACTTGAGGACTTGTCTTTTTTTTAGTACATTATATTGCTGTTTTGTGGTAATTTGGGATTTGTTTGGTTTCAGATATATGGCTGCAAATTCTGATAATATCCTGTCCTTGTCATTGCGGCCTACTTCAGAGGTTCATGGTGGCATTGATTCTCCCCGGGTTGCAGTGTGTTCTCTTTGCCGCAAGGCCTTATCACCCGAAGATGAGATAACAGGTGATCTTTCCACCGGTGGTGTATGTGGTGATTGTAAATTTTTATTACTTGAAGACTTTGGGAATCACACCCTTACACAAAGCTCTCGAACGAGGGTTAGAGGAAGATTGAGAGATGGTAGTTCTGAGTCAGTTGAGAACCCGGCATCTGTAGATGAAGATCAACTTGTAGATGGTGACAACCCTGCATGGTCATTGCAATATGCTAGTGCAAATACGACTCCTAGTGGGTCTAGAAGCTGGAGGCATGCTCTCTCAGATACTGAGAGTGATGGTTTTGAGAATTGGCGTTCTCTGTATGGTGAAAATGAATTTGGTAATTGGTCTCCTATTTATAGTGAAAATGATTCAAGTTCGAGTTTTAGACCGTATAGGATTCCTCGCAGTGAGACTGATTCTTTTTCTTTCAGTGTTTATGGAGGTGACTCAGATATCTCTATTGATAGACAGAGTTTTGTAGGCACTGGAATTTTTAATTTACCTGATGAGGGAAATGCGTTTGATAGCGACACTGACATAGATCCAATGCATGCTGGCGTTGGCAATTGGAATTCGGATGATACAGAAGATGATGATGAAGAGGAGGATGAGGAGGACGATGAAAACGAGGGGGAAAGGGAACTACTTGAAGTTGACGAAGGTGAAGCCGCTACTGGAATATTTAGCCAGATAATCAGAGAAACATGGTTAGCTTTGGACGACGCTGATTTATCTCATGGAGCTAATTTTGGAGATTTCCTCGATACTAGACGCTTCGATGATCTGCTTGATCATCTTGCTGAAAATGACAGCTCAAGACGAGGAGCACCTCCTGCTGCTGAGTCATTTGTGAACAGTCTTCCTTGTGTAGTCATTAGCAAGGAACACGATGAACTAGTTTGTGCCATCTGCAAGGATGTTTTGGCCCTTGGCACTGAAGTAAACCAACTTCCATGTTCTCACCTTTACCATTCTCATTGCATTTTGCCGTGGTTGAAGACACGTAATTCATGCCCTCTTTGTCGTTTTGAGCTTCCAACCGATGATAAGGATTATGAAGAGGGAAAACAGAACACTGATGGTAGAAATGTGATCTATGAGAGACAGCAACTAAATGTTATGGATGATAGTTTCTCCGATATTTCTGATGGAGCTGAGGCAGGTGAAGAAGATGGTATCACTATTCATGATACCGCAGATTCTTCTGCAATAAGAGGTGGTAGAGGAAGATGGTTGTTTTTCGCTGCAGCTCCAATTGTTAGTCTAGTAGGAATGGTTATTGTACTGTGGTTAGGTAGGAACTCTCAAATCGAAGGGACTAGACATTCTAGTGCTCACTATTTGTCTTCGCATAATCAGCACGGTGTTCGTGTTTATGGTTCTCAAAACCAAAGGGAGAGTAGAAGCAGAAGATGGTGGTGTCCATTCTAAGTGCTTATCAAATTATTTTTCAATAATGCATTTTGTAATAGCCAATTGGAATGGATTATTTTTACCTGAAACACTTTATTTATGTTTGATGTGGCTTTTATGAACACTGATTTCAAAAATAATGTGTAGATTTAAGGTTGTAACTATCTGGTTTTGCTTCAAGGAACTAATGCCTGAATATTTGATAATCAATTCTTGATGTTTTTCTGTTTTAGACTGAATTTATTAGAGATGATTTTTCTGTGAATTTTCTACATTTGCAGCCAGGTTATATATATATATAAATTTCACAAATTTTCAGGATACAACTCCGTATAGTTGCAGGCTTGCAGCCAGGTTATATATATAAATTTCAGGATACAACTCCATATAGTTGCAGTCTTGTTTTCTTTTATATTTGTTGATATAAAAATAATAATATTCCAAAGTACTATTGTAGACATAATCTTTTTTTTTTTTTTTACAAGTTGGCCTAATATTTTTTTTGTCCATTAGGTTTTTCTATAAAGTTGTCGTAACTTTATATAAGTTATTATATGTTTGATTGAGTTACTATTTTTTATGGGTATATTTTATTGTTATTTTTGTTCATAGATTTATTGAAATCACAATAAAAATATAAAACTTGGAATATTATTAAAAGTGATTTCTCTAATTTGTGACTGCACAGAACCCTGGTCCTACTAACCCCCTCGCTGCAAAATGTCAAAGCCACGAACCTCTGTCTTCGATGCTCTCAAGGCGCGTGGCGCACGCGCCACCGCGTTAAAGAAGAAACCTCATCCTTCTTCCTCATCTCTCAAGAAACGAAAATCCTCTCCTCCTTCTCCATCCCCACTCTCTCCTCCCGCTCAAAACCGCAGGTGTTCCTAACAAGGGGATAATTACCGCAGTGAAGGAGCTAATTCCGCAATTGAAGAAGAAACCACCGAGTTTCGATCCAAGTTCTGTTGTTTGCTGGTAGAAAAACAAACCTGTGCCGTTTTTGTTCCTTTGTTTAGCGTTTGACATGATTAACGAAGAGAGCTGTGAAAACTGACATTGTGTGTAATATGTTGAGGACGGTGATGTACACTACACCGGAGGGTCTTGTTCCGGTTGTTTATCTCTCTGCAAATATAATTGCTCCGGCGCACCAAGGGTTAGAATTGGGAATTGGCGATCGCTGATGTGTGTGGAAGTACTGAGCAGCATATTAGGATCCAGTATAAGGTTAATTGTTGTTCAGATTAGGATCCAGTACTGATGCTTCAAATTTTTAGATTATTGTTGTTTCTATCTTATTTTGGAGCTATTAATTTTGTTTATTTTGTTGTTAACAGGAAAAAGGTGACTTAGGTTTAGTTGCGAAAGCTAGCCGTTCTTCACAGTCTATGTTGTGGAAGCCTGAACCTTTGCGAAGGTATTTTACTGTAAATTTTGGAGCTTAAGTTTCTGGGTTTGTTGTTTATTGCTGTTTACAGAAGTTTAATCTTTATCAAATGTTTCAGCCGTTTTGAAGACTTACACTGTTTATCTGTTCGCCATTTTCAGTTCGCTTTGTTGATTCTCAATCACATTTAGAAGTTTATTTGATGTTTAACTATACTGCATAAACCAAAATAATGTGATTTAGAGAGTTTTATTTGTAATATAGTTTTTCTATCTTGCAGGCATATGTCTTTTGGTAAAAGCTAAGGCTTAACAATTTTATTTGCCGGATGTTAGTTTTTGTTGTTTAAATCTGTTGTTCTGCGTTTGTGTTTATGTTGGAATGGTCTGTTTCCTATAAGATAAGAAAAGATGATGAACAATTTTTAGTTGTGAGTTAGAGTTTGTTACTGATTTCCGGTAATTTTGAAATTGTTCACAGGAATCTGGAAAAGACAGTCAAAGGAAGAAAAAGAATCACATAGAGTCACTTCTTGTTGCTGCAACTCACTGTGAACCTCTATATATAATCCGTTTGCTACAGGTTACAATTCGTCTGTTATTCAAATAATCTGGTCGGTTTACTTCTCTATGTTAGTTACTTGGTTTTGTTTTCCCGACAATATTGCGAATTGGATATGCCGAACAAATTCTCTTAGCTGCATTAGGCCAAGCTGGATTGTACACTGAAGAACATTCTAAGCTGCCTCCTGAAGTTAAGTCTCCATTTGAAGAGATAAGCTAATCTTATGAAGTAGGGTGAATGGTGATAAGTGCGGTAGTTTTAAACCTAAGGTAACAGTGGATTATGATAATGATACCAACTTTTTTGTTATATATATATATATACACACACACACATGTTTTCATTTTGCATCTGGCTGCACAGATTGTTAAAAAAGTCTATTCTGTTCTTCCTGATTGTGACAAAATTGTAGCTGCACTCCTTAAGGATGGTGTATGGGAAATTCCAAAGAAGTGTGATTTTACTCCTGGTGTTCCAGTTGGGCCTATGCTGTCAAAAGAAACCAAGGGTGTATCTGAAATTCTAAAAAACAAGTTTCAGGATGTAGGATTTACGTGCGAGTACAAATACGATGGAGAGCGACCTAAGGTGATGCTTCATGACCAAGCTATTGATGCAAGGTTTTTTAGGCTATGTTTGGATGATGGAGTATAACAGAGCGGAGCGGAATGGTTAAGAATGAAATGGAACATAGTGGAATAGAATGGAACAAAATTTTCATTCCAC
This sequence comes from Trifolium fragiferum, assembly GCA_954870985.1. Lineage (NCBI taxonomy): Eukaryota > Viridiplantae > Streptophyta > Magnoliopsida > Fabales > Fabaceae > Trifolium > Trifolium fragiferum. The sequence continues at coordinate 21,561,275 of OX940793.1, forward strand.
TGTTTGGATATTCTATTTGAAAAGTGAATGGAAGGAAATGTATTATATCTTTTTATTTCGCTTTTACCCTTCTTTTAAATACATAGATATAATATAAATTTAACATTAATGTTATGCAAATTATAATTCAATAATCAAACTCTTGTATAAGAAACTTCTCAAAAGTATTGGACAAACAAAACATCGCACTTGAGTTATGTATTGATAATTTTACTTAGTTAAAAAATATAACTAATTTAACATACTTTCAGCAAACATCTTTTTTATTTTATTTTATTTTTTATAATTACTTTCAGCAAACGTCTAAACCATTGCCACGAAGCAAAAGCATGATATACAGTTATTATCATACATTCAATTCAACACGGGTTATTTGGATAAGGGTGATGCTAAATAATGCATCTTATGCACTTGTTAAGCATATTAATAAAGAAAATGAAAGACATAAGTAACAGTGATAAAATAACTTTTTACACTTTCAAAACATTGAATAATCGCACGACAGAGATTAAATCTATGCTGCACACAACGAAGATGCATGAACATCGAAAGGAAGACGAATCAATTTTTGCTCGGCGTGAAGGAAATGTAATTACTAATTAGAATAAGAGGGATAAATTAGTAATATACTACATATTAGGTAAGATGAAAGATTTCACCCCATGCCTCCCAAATTGGAAGGGAACAAAAATGATGGAAGATGGTGGAATTGATCCCACCATTATCCATTCCTTTCCATCTATTTTTAAAAAATCCAAACAATGAAATGTTATTAAAAAAAAAGAAAGAAATGTTATTTCATACCTTTCCATTTCACTCCATTCCATCCAATTCCATCAATCCAAACAAAACCTTAAATTCTTCTAGTTAATTTAAATTCATGTACATATAAATTTCATGATTTTAGTTGAAAGTTTATGGCACCATTTCTGCCTAATTTAGTTTCGTCATGTCATTATACTTTTATTAATTAAAAACATTTGATAAATATATGATGTAACACCGTAAACCCTTAAGCGCATTTATTAACTTCAATAAATAACATGCAAGTATTTAGAGTGTCACATTATGATGATTAAAATTAAAATAAAAAACAACATAAAACATGCATGAATACTTCATTTACTTAGCGGCGGAAAAATAAAAACACATGTGCTAGTTACTAAACATGCATTAAATAAATTTCTCAAATACTAATTTTTTTTATAATGCGAATAACATCTAGACATCAGGGGATAAAACAGACTTCGCCCCATCTTGTATCTATATCTACTTATTATATTAAAAAAAGAAAAAAAAAATACAAACTAGAGGGATATAAACCTAACTTAGTGAACCACACAAAGGCGCATAGGACAAATAAACATACATACTTCTAATTTATCCTAAAAGACAAAATAGAAGTCCTAACAACATGAGGCGAACGAACCAATTATCAGCACATAATCAGTCCACGTACCCGCTACTTCCTACATCAAGCAGCAAGCGATGATGGCTTTTTCAAGCTTAACAGTCTGAAATCAATGAAGGATACGAATATTGCAGTAGACCTGACACAGTATAATCCAAAGCAACACAGAACCAATTAAAAGCCTGATCGAGGGATGGTCGACCAACGTGATCGAGCACCACGAGCACCAGAGTTACCAAAAAACCAGCAAACCCATTAGCACGACGAACGACAACTACCATCAACGCGGAGTATCTACGCGCCTAGCCCTTTCGAACATTTTTTTTTTACTAAAAATAACGATATTCATTCATTCCAATAATCAAAACAATACAACATGTGCAAATACAAATTCAACATCGCTAAAAACAAAAAAGGATGAATAAGTGAACAAACTCACATCATCCAAGTTAATAATATAAAACGGCAAAATGCCTACACATAATAATATGATAAAGTTAAAGTCACCGGAATGTCCATGCTTCCGGATCTACAACGTTGATGTACAAATCATTGATTGAATCTTCAATTGACTAAAGTTGATCTTTGAATATGAACTAAACGAACACCGCAACAAGACGGGAAATCAAACAACGCGGTAACAAGACGACGACCAACACAACACCGCACTCGACGGCGAACTCACGAATACAAAAGCGATCAATTAAAAGAGAAACTGTGTGAAAATCACTTATTTAAACTAAAAGGAAGAAATAAAAACAAAATGCAGAGGGGTGATTTTAGGCCAAAAATGACCTAAAACCATCCCCTTACCATTGGAGGAAGAAGAAATTTCAAAAGGAAAAAATTGAAATTAGGGTCGGCAAGAGACGAGCATTATTAAGCCAAAGCATGTCTTGAAGAATCTAGCTTGTGGGAAGCTTCCAACAACTGTGCACAGAGATCCTACCTTCAGTACAAGAGTGGGATGAATCGACTGGCAACACATGTACAATTCAAATAAAACTCCCTAACCTTTATAACAGCCCTTTCAAGCCCAACTGTCTGTAGAAGAAATACAGATAAGACAACGGTTGAGTCAACTGATGACGGCGACGAAGATGACTCCATACATGTTCCTTCAAAACAGATCCAAACAGAAAGCGCCAGAAACGACGGCGCTCCTCTGAGTCGGAATCGAAGCACAATCAGACGCAACAAACCACCGCGGGACTGGATCCACGCACAAACCGATGCAGCCACGAGCCAATCTCAACAGCACCACAAACCGACGCAGCCACTGTCAGAATCAGAAAAGCAAAGCACTTCCCGTAACACCAATCGAAGCCTAGTCGACGTTGGACAAGGAAAGCGGTGGTGCGGAGGGACAACGCCACTCATCACACCACCATCGGTGGCCCTACATCAGAACGACAGAGACGATGGGTGTTGAAGGGGGTTAAGATATCTTGATCTAAAGGGTCGGCGGGGAGAAGGCAAGGCAAACGACAGTGGTGGTGGCCGGTTTGGGAGGAATAGGAGAAAAGTGTAACATTACAGCTTCAAACCATAGCAGATGGGTTCAGGTGAATATAATCGTAATGCAAATGAATGAACAAAAAAGAAAACTATCAAATACATGTTAATGATCATCTCAAATACTAGATAATTCGTACTCATCATATAATAAGGTTTCATGCAATTCTCATGCCATCCACATAAGTTCATACCACGTCGTTACATATTACATAATGCAGATATTCTCAAATCAAAGGCTACTAAGGCCGCATAATAATTCAAACATAATAATAATAATAATAATAATAATAATAATAATAATAATAATAATAATAATAATAATAATAATAATAATAATAATAATAATAAGGCAAATGCTAAATAGTGCACCCCTTGCACTATTTAAGGAACTAAAAGTGGTAAAATTGTCTTGGAAGTTGTGTAGTCAATTTTTTAAAAGTGTAAGTATGTTTTTTTCAATGTAAAACTTACTACTTTTAGATCCCTTAACTAGTGCACCGGGTGCACTAGTTAGCAAGACCCTAATAATAATAATAATAATAATAATAATAATAATAATAATAAAATAGCATTAATACACATCTGATGTTACACTATCAGAGCACTAACTAAAACATAAATCTGAATCGCATAATACAAATACATAGAAAGAAGTTCATTCGTATCTTGTAAGGATATGAGTTTTAATTCTTGTTGGTAACTTAGAGCTCATTAGTAATGATAGGCAATATGTAAGTACCCTTGGAAGCATTATTTGAGTTATCGTATTCTCTGATCTTAGTGAAGTTTAAGATTCCAACTCACCTACACTTTTTTATCTAAAACAGAAGAGAAATTGTCTGGATGTTGGAGTTGTCAATAACTTTTTTTGAAGTGTACTAGCATCACACGACAAACAAAAACATCTCAACTAAATTGACACTCCTTAGTTGCCACATATCATTTGCAACACTTTAAATATATTATTGAAAAAAAAAGATATAAAAACATTCGGGGGCTATGCCAAAAACCAGATCGACATAACCAAGGGAATTCAACATTTATCTCATAAAAAACTTCTCAAGAAACCCAAAGGGATACAACTTAACAAAAAAATAAAATGTTAGTTGGTACAATGGTGATTGACGCTGGACTTGATAGGGAGGACCACGGTTTGATCCTTGCAACTGCGATTGGAAGAGGGTTGAAACCACCTGATGCCATGACTGATCTCCAAACCAAATTAGACGGTTCAGTGTGCCGGATACTGATGGTAAAAATAAAACAAACACCCTAACAAAAAAAAAATGCAAAACAGCTAACACTAACAATTACAAACAAGAGAGAACCCTTGACAATGAACAACATCAATAAAATATGTACTCGGTAAATCCTAATTTATTCTAATTTGAAAATTTTAAGATGCAAATTTATCATTTGTGGAGATGTTCTAGTTAAAGCTCATTCACAGAAATAACTGTCGAACGTTCAAAAATGTTATATTATATATGAATTTAATCTTTTTACACTGTCAATATAAAAAGTTTTCTACAACCAGTCAATCACAATCAATGTATAACTTTAAAAGTAGTTAAGATAAAAAAAAGTTTATACATACTTAATGGTTATAATTAACTAACGGCGTAAAAAATCTTTTACTCCAATAACACAGCTTAATTTATTTATTTTATAAATTCAATGTATTTATTTTAACTCATTATTATATTATATAATTTTGAGCAACTTCTAGTGTAAAATAAACTGTTGAAGTAATTGTTAATTATTTGGACAACCGTACTTGTCACGACTTTTGTTTTTCTCTAGCCACCAGCTACCTGTCTTTTTGTTTTTCAAAAGATTAGGAATCACATTGAGTGACAATCATGTGGACTAGTACATGCCTAGCATGTGAAGATATCTATCGATGTTTCGTTTTATCTATCCAAATAATGGAATTGAGGAATATATTACTAGAAAATGGGTCCTCCAAAATAGTTTGGAACAATTTTGAAGTACAACTTTGAAAGAGACGGGACTCACGAAACTCTTTAAGTCTCGAGTCCAACTTAATCCTATAAAATCAACATGTAAAGTGATAATTACCTAAGTTCAATAAGACAGTTTTAGATCATACCTCAAACTATAGTAAAGGGTGTGGCCTAGTAACGATCTAACAGATCTAAGATAGACTCTCACACATGATTAAGTTTCTGAATCAAATTGAATCTTAAAAAATCGGCTTGTAAGATAAAAAAAATTGTTTAAACAATGTAGAACTTGAGCTTCTTCCAATAAATTTTTCAAACCCTTTTTAACAAGATCCTCTAATGAGTAGAAGGCAGAAATCAAGAAAAACAGATAAAGTTACCCTATATCAAATATTGGTGTTTCTCCACTAATCTAAATTTCAAAGTGACAAAATGAATGATATTACATATCAACATTATTGCATAAACATGATATCTATAATCTATATGCATTCTCAGAAGAGTATGTTAAGGTATAGAACAATCCATCCAGCCATTGATATTACAGCAAAGATATGTACCCAGAATAACACAGCAGCTGCTTCCCTTCCACACCCTCTTAAGTTAGCAACAGCACCTGTGAACAAGTAAAACATTATATGTTAAAAATCCACCTTAGTAATATTTATAATATATATGAATTTAGAGTAACTCGAGACTAAGGCACTGTTCGGCAAGGCTTGCTAAACTGGTAGATTATAGTTTTTTTTCACTAGCTAATGATGTTTTTTGATATGCTACTACAAGTAGAAAGTAACATTTGAGTGTATAATGTATATCATATTTTTCGCTCATTATGTTCACAAGTGAATTTACTACCGGTGACTGTGAGAACTAGGACTAGGAAAGATGTGTATACCTGAAAGGACAGATGTTGGCATTGAATGCTGAAGTAGTAGGACAAATCGGAACATCTTATCATCCGGGGGAAGAAAGCCGAGCTTGTCAGCCAACATCACGATACCGAGTCCAACAGGAGGTACTAAAGCTAACCGTGCGAAAACAATAGCAGCAGTTGTCCGAAAACCAAGTTTTGAACTTCCAGGTCCTGCAACCAAGACCAAAAGCAAACCATGATTCCATTAGATGTTTCGGTCAAAAGATTTAGAAAATAATGATTAAATATAATATAATGAGAACACTATGAAATGAACTTACCATCGATAAGGTTGCCTCCCAATGCCAACAGAATGCAAGGAATCATGGCCTCCCTGGTTATCAAAAAAACATTTAGACATTATCACCTATAATAGCTTCATAAGTATCACACGATGACTTCTGACAATAAATAATAATTTGTTATGACTATTACGATACTATGGTTCATTTGCATAATTAATACATACTTTTGAAGTTTATATGCTTATAAACGAAGTTGAATGTTTTCTTCGAAATATTTTTATTTTGAAAGAAAGTAGGAAGAGTACGAGAAAGAAGATAATGAAATTTCTTCTAAACCAATAGAAGGACAGAGAAAACTTTAATAGGCATACCCAAGAATCATGCAACTGTCAGTGAAGAAGAACAGTGGAGCTTCGGGCGTAAAGATCAGTTTCTTCAGAAACGGGACTGCACCAAGTGTCATGGCTAGAATCTGCAAAACATGTGTAAACACTCGATCAAAACCAACTCTTTTAATATGTTAGTTACATGAAACCGGTCTATGTACCAAAATACCAGTAGTTCACAAACATTACTTCCACTTAAACACATTTATTTATAAATTCAATAAGGAGAAACTTACTGATGCAATGATAGGGGGTTGAAGAATTTGCTTAAGCTTCAACTTATCATATATGAGTGCTAGTATAAGTTTAATCTGCATCAACAACACGGCAGAAGCGTGAGATATACATAGGATAATAAAACCAGTCTCTCAATAGAACTTTAAGTGCATAAATATAAATATTAAACCATAAACAACAGTTCAGAAGCCAAATAAAGATATTTTGGAAGTTGGACTTGTAGGACATAAGAAAGAAAATTCAAATTGAAATCTATGAACATAATTGTGAAATTAACAACGTTGTATAAACTGTAAGTTTTACACAAATCTAGTTCATCAAATCATATGAAAAAAATAAAAGAAAATTACATCTCACCTTTGACTTCCCTGAAGCACTTGAACCTACTAAATTGTCCTCCTCCTCCTCTTCCTCTCCCTCCTCCCGAGCAAGCAGTGGAGCTTGCTCCGGTGGACTATCAACCTTTGCAGAACTCTTTAGAGGAAGCCTTTCGTTATCAATGTCAAAAGTTCCCTCTGGAGGAGGTGCCAACATATTAAATACATAGGTGTAAAGGATGATAGCACCAACCTAAGACAGAAGAAAATTAATATCTCACAATCAGTACTATGTTTTTGTTTCAATGAGAGTACGATTTCTAGAACAACATAAATATATGAACTAGTCTAAATTATAACAAAGACCTTAAAATAAAGATCCTTTAAACTGAAAATTGCTTAACAAGTGAATGAATTATGAGTCAAGGAACACGATATCAGTGTTGTCAAATAGCGACTTTAGTGATGCTATGGCATAGCATAACTTTAACAACCCGTTATTGTTTTGGAATATGCGGTACAGCAGCTATTGTAGCGCTATAGCACTGTAGAATAGGGAAATTTGAACAGACTGCTATTTTCCACGTTCCACAATTGACAACAGTGCATGATATTATCAACTAAAACAAGATGTAATGGTCTACCAGATATCTAGAACTTACCCATTGGCCAAATGATATATAAGCAGTTCCATCTGTGCTACATTTAAGTGAGTCTCCGAAGGGATTGTTTTGGTCTCGACATAAAGCACCAATCAGGACAAGTGGCACATTCCCAATATTCCCTGTAAACAAATTTGCCATGATATGATTAAAGACAAGGTAAAAGTAAAATAAACACATGATGGAACACAGATACAAAACATCTGTATTTTTCTTCTTATTGAATTGAATTAAGTCAATCTCATACTACATTGCAGTCAATCTCATGAAATAAAATTAAAGAAAATCAAGTTTGATTGTATTACCGATTCCAATATGAATAATTGTGAACTTGAAGAAAGGGTATGGTGGACGAACAATAGTGGCAACAATAAAACCAATGATTGATCCTACTATTGAACTCAAAACAACATTCATGGGAATAAACCACCTGCAAAATAATGAAATACCAATCAATTAGTGTCCACATTTTGTCTAAAGAGAAAATAGGACATACACTGACAATGTAAATTTTTTTTATACTGTCCGCATTTTGGGTAAAAATATTTTACAATGACATAGCATGTCCAGTAAACTCTCGTCTAAATAGGATTTTTAAAAAATTTCAGCAAATTCATTATGCTGAAGCATTAAGGTTTTTAATGCCTAGGCAATAGCAATGCCACCACAATTGTGTCGCAATACAAAAATCACAAAATTTGACCTCAATTCTCCACAATATCAGAGATCACAACCCAAATTTAAATATTTAGTGTGTATATCATCAGTATTACAAATTTTTACAATTATAGTTAAGATTCAATTCAAATACACTACCAACGTAGAGATTTTTACACTGTCAATCAATCGTAATCATCAAATCATTCAAAACATTTGACTTTGATGATAAATTGATAACTACTTAAATAACACACATGATTGATAATGCTTTGTTAACCGTGTAAAACTTTTTACACTGACAGTGTATCAAAATTAAACTCATAATCATTAAAAAAAATTCAAAAGTTAGGGATGAACTGAATACTAATTACTAGTATAACACATACCAGTCAAGCATCTTTTCCAAAGTAACAGCTTGTCCTAACTGAGAGAATATCAAACAAGGTAGCAAAAGTGAAAAAACCAACTGCAAAAACCAAAAAAAATTAGTGAATCATTGAATTAGTTAGAAAAATCAATTCTCATTAATCATTATAGAACAAAACACATAAAAATATAAATAAATACATACACCATTCAAAAGCCTTCTTCCAGAAGCAGGTAAGATATTAACATACTTAGAAGCCATTAGAAGACCTAAAGAACACATAGTGAAAACTTTAACTATGGGCAAAACTGCAATTTTGATTGAACCTAGCAATGATTGTCCTCCTGGACCATCATTCTCAATAGCCATCAATAATAATCTCTCCATCGTTGCCATCAATACGTCGTCGTTTAATTCCTTTGATTTCAACACTTCTGTGCAGTTTCAGAAAACTGCACAGAATTATATAAACCTTCAAATAATTAAAACATGTTTTGACTATTAGATAAATAACAAAAAATCATAAAGCATAAAAAAAAACAAAAAAGTAATTAAACGCGTACGTACAAAAAAAAAAACTGTAGAAGATCTTGGTCAGTGTTTGATTCAAGAAATTGTTTTGTTTGAGAGAGAAAGAGAGAAATAAAAGGATTTTAAGTTAATCTTAAAATATTAATTTAAGCTTTATATAATGAAGGTTGAGGTGTAACTATAAAAAGTGGCACGTGACTTCAGCGGCAGTTGCACGTGACGGCATATGAATACGATTCATTTTTTGTTCTCTTTGATTCCACGCAAATAAGAAAACACAACAAACAATAATCAAACACGTGTACACTTTTTTTTTTTAGTATTTGTTTTTTAGTTAATATTAATATTAAAATCTTATCTTATGTAAAGCTATATTGAATTATTCAACCAACAAACTATCTTAGTCACATGAAATAGACTGGTAGTTACAAAAACACAACAAAATAATAGTTTCTCCGACATAAAAAGTTGTTTGATAAATAATTTTTTTTGGTTGTTTTTAAGATCTTGTTACTTTTGTTTTTTTAGATTGAGTTGAAATCATATTTTATATATGATTTTTTTTATTTACTAGAAAAATTAGATGCTTTTTTTTTTGCCAAGTAGTTAAATGACTAAAATTTAGATGCATTCTTTAATCGTTCTTATCTTAACAAAAATCGTGTATAATTTTTTTCAAGTTTTAAATAATTATAAAAATTGTATTTTTTGTCCAAAATTATAGGATATTCACCAAAAAATGCACCTCTCCTTCTCAAAATTGTTACTGTATTTTATTTGAAATAAGCTACTCGTATTATATTGAAATAATATTATTTGACTAAAACAATATGAAATAATTAAATTGTTATGGACATTTCACTAAAATGGAAAAACTGTCATGGGTTATTTGACTAAAATAATAAAATGGTTATATACATTTTACAAAAAAATAAAAATTGTTAAAGGACAAATAAGTAATAACCATTTTTATTGAGATGTAATTTATTATTTCTTCAGTTTCTTTTTAAATCTAAATTGCTTAGGTGATATTGGATTAGAGCTTCTCTATTATTTTTGTAATTTTTTTTAAAAGAAAAACTCATTATTTAAAAACAAATCTAAAAAAAATATTTCTCTAAAAAACTTCGTTAATCGGATATATATTGACAGCTAAATTAATTGGATATATATATAATCTCTATCTCTATCTCTATTATATATACATAGCGAGTTGGGGTGGGTGGGGTAGCTCAGTTGGCACTTGCTGACTGAGCGGGTGTAGGCTGTTGGTCAGGGGTTCAATCCTTGGCAGCAGCAAATGTAGTATTTTCTTTGTAAATAAGTTGGTGGTATTTATAAACCATCAACTTTTTAAAAAAAAAAATATATATATACATAGCGAGTTATTATATATAGCGAGTTATTATATACATAGTGAGATTCCCACAGAGTTTTCTCGTGCATTCTTAAAAAAAATTGCATAGGTGGCATTCAATTAAAATTTCTTAAAAAATTGCTTAGGTGGCACTGGATTAGAGCTTCTCTATTATTTTTGTATTTTTTTTAAAAGAAAAACTCATTATTTAAGAAAAATCTCAAAAAAAGATTTCTCTAAAAAACTTTGTTAATTGGATATATATTGACAACTAAATTAATTGGATATATATAAGTTTATACAACGGATATATGTTATTTGTTCTATTAACAACCAAATTAATCAGATATATATATATATAAATAAATTGAAATAGGATCTATATAAGCTTATAGAATGTTGTTCCTTAAACTAATTTTTAATGTTCATCCAAATTTAATTATTTGTAAAGCCAATATATTAAACTTTCAATTTTCACTTTCACAGTTGTTAAATTCATTCCTTATGATCATGCTTCAAAAATATGTTTCTTATATTTTTTTATAATTTATGATTTTGTGCTTATGTTTATTCGTTCTTTTTAATTTTGATAGGATAATATCACGGTGAACGTGAAGATACACGAAAGGACAAATAATTTTTATTGATTAATTAAGGTAAATGTTTATAGAACATATTTTAATTTTTATTTGTGCTTTTTTTTACTCAAATATTCAAGATTGTTTTAATTATTATTGAAAAACTTTATATTATTCAAAAACTGACCACATTCATAATAATTTTACGGTTTTTTTACGGAGCATGTTAATAGTGTTATGCTTTGAATCTTCTCATTCATTATCCTTGGTTTGAGTATATTTTAATATTTGATTTCTTTCAATCGTAAAACTTTTGTTTTGATATAATATTTAGTTATCAGAAGACTAAATATGTGTTTAGTAATTATTCACATTTTATGCTAATACAGGCGATGATCAAGATTGGTATTAACTGCACGTTGCAAAGAAAGGAAGATCGGATAAAATTGGAGAGTCTATTCTATATTTCTATGTATCCAGAACTATTTATTTATAGTTTCTATAGAGACCTATAATTTTACTCATATTAATACAGAATTTAATTTTTTATTTTATTTTTTATCGGAATATTTATTTATACTTATATATGTTAATACACCGGACTTATATACTTATATGTTAATACACCGGAAATTAATTTTACTCATATAAGTATAAATAAATATTCCGGTATAAAATAAAATAAAAAATTAAAGGGTTAAATATGTTTTTAGTTCCTACTTTTACGTAAGTTTTGACTTTTAGTCCCTACATTTTTTTAATTATATTTTTAGTCCCTCATGTTTTTTCCGTTTGCATTTTTAGTCCCTACCGTCAAATTCTGGTGACTAGGCTAACGGAAAATGCCACGTAGGATGCCACGTACATTATTGAACCTATGTGGTATTTTTTATGTTGATATATTTTTAGTCCCTACTTTTACGTGAGTTTCCACTTTTAGTCCCTATATTTTTTTATAATATTTGTAGTCCTCCACGTTTTCACCATTTGCATCTTTAGTCCCTACTGTCAAGTTTTGGTGATTAGGATAATAGAATATGCCACGTAGGAGAACATATAGGATACCACGCCATTTAATTAATTTATTGGCTTTTATGATAAGGATGTGACCTAATGCAAACGGGTTTACCCCGCACAAAAACAGACCCGACCTAACTAAAACATAAATTTCAGAATTTTAAATACCTAAATTGAATTCATGATCTCTTTCTTCTTCTCAAACCCATAAATCACAGTAGCTTTTCTCATTTGAAAGTTGTTCATGATCTCTAGTATCTGTGACTAATAAACTTACATTTAATTCTAAGTTGGTCAAACTTTGAATCAAACATATATCATAAAACTAGCTACATATCCGTGTGTACACACGGGACGGGCCTTCGGCACGTTATATATTGTGGTATCGTTGTTTTGTCGGGTCGTAGGGTCGGAGAGGTCGGTTGATATAGATTAAAAATGAAAAAACTAGTGAAAAAGCAATTAAAAACAAACAACTTAATTTAAATTAGTCATTATATTAGTCAAACAAATGATAACAAACTAAGTGCTAAACATTTCAAAATTACTCATAATAAACTACCAATTAAAAGATTTTGAGTTATAAGTTAGAAGTAATCATAATATTACATAAACTGAGATTGAAAATGATAAAATTGTGAAAAAGCAATTAAAAACAAACAACTTAATTTAAATTAGTCATTACATAAGTCAAACAACTAATAACAACTTAAGTGCTAAACATTTCAAAAGTACTCACAATAAACTACCAATCCAAAAAGTTTGAGTTGTAGGTTAGAAGTAGGCATAATATTACATAAACTGAATTAAAACAAAAAGGATTTAGATTCTCTCCAATTTTTCCCCTCATGTTTTCTCTCCAATGGTAATCTTAGCCATTCATTCAATTTATTTCTCTCCCTTCTTAAATGTTTTTATACTCTTTATAATTTATCAACTATTAAATCAACAAAAGCAAAGAAAACATGAGAATTCCTAAACATTTAGGTATTTTTTTTCTATCCTTTATCTTGGTGTGTGTCACAATAAGGAATTGATCTTCTTGAACTTCAAAGTTGAGGAGGTCTCCAGGATGCAATTTGTATCGCTTTAAGAATTTGGACCAACCACTCCAAATATACTTCTCATCAAAAGTTTTTTCCGTATACTTCTTTCTGATGTAATGATTGTGGCTGGGACTTCAAAATTCTTTTGGATCAATACGAAATTAATGTTAGTTATGTTTTTGAAGTGGCTTCGAGCATGTTCTTTTGGAATGTGCTGATTTTGAAATAGAAAAAAAAAAAAAAACAGACAGAGTTTCAGTTTCAAATGACTTAGTCATGTATGACTATAAATGTATAACTTGTTACAAATGATTTTATAACAATGATTTCATGAAATTGTATGGTTGGTTTTATTTTTTATGGTTTTATAATACACATATCAAATAAAATAGGTTCATAATTAGCTAAATATGTCATTTTAGGACCAGGTAAACTCGTTTATCTTAGGTCCAATCCACATCATAAAGGTCACGTAGATTCATTAATTGACCTAGTATCCTCTGTGCCGTCCCGCGTGACATATTTTGTTATCCTAATCACCAAAACTTGACACTGAGAACTAAAGATGCAAATAGTGAAAACGTGAGGGACTAAAAATATAATAAAAAAATATAGGGACTAAAAGTGGAAACTCATGTAAAAATAGGGACTAAAACATATCCACATAAAAAATTAATGCCACGTAGATTTTTTAGTTGACGTGGCGTCCTACGTGGCATTTTCTATTTGCCTAGTCACCAGATCTTGACGGTAGGGACTAAAAATACAAACAGAAAAAATATGAGGGACTAAAAATGTAATAAAAAAATGTAGGGACTAAAAGTCAAAACTCACATAAAAGTAGAGACTAAAAACATATTTAACCCAAAATTAAATTCTGTATTAATATGAGTAAAATTATAGGTCTCCATAGAAACTATAAATAAATAGTTCTGCATACATAGAAATATAGAATAGACTCTCCAATTTTATCCAATCTTCCTTTCTTTGCAACATGTAGTTAATATCAATCTCGACCATCGCCTGTATTAGCATAAAATGTGAATAATTACTAAACACATATTTAGTATTCGGGTAAATAAACTATGGGTGAGCACAAACACGCAACCCGACTCGAAACCGACATAACCGCCAATATATGGAAGCACTCGGTCGGGTGTGGGTCGGGTCTCGGGTCAACAATTGTGAAAAATCAGACATGAACGGTTGTATACGGGCGGGTGCGGGTCTTTAAAAATCCGTCTCTTCATAACCGAAACCGACCGAACAATTTCTAAAATACAAATTAATTTATTTTCTAGTTTCGAGCACCTCTTCTCTCTCTTAATATCATATGACCTTCACTTTGTTAATTTTATCTATCTTTGATAGAGGAGAAAAATGTTGTATTTTACAAGCTTTAGCTTGTAATATGTTGATAAAGGAGATGTGAAAGATAATATTTTAGATTTATCTTAATTTTTACTTCTCATCTACTATCTATTATTGTCGTTGAATTTACAAATTTGAAACAAATTAACTTCATCTCATCATTTTTATCGTATCTTTTGTTGCAGTATATACGAAATATTGAAAGAATTGTCGAAAAATAAATAATTTTTTGATCATTGAAGTTTTAAATGTAACAACAACGTTTTCAATCTAACCCGTTAAAATCGACCCGCTGTACCCGTCACCCGTATGACTCGAACCCGAACAAACCGAAGACGTAAACGGTCGGAATTGGGTCCAAATTAAGAGGTCGCGGTTTTTATTGGTTTGATGATTTTCGGCCCGAATCTGACCGATGCTCACCCCTAAAATAAACATTATATCAAAACAAAAGTTTTACGATTGAAAGATATCAAATATTAAAATAAACTCAAACATAGGATAATGAATGAGAAGATTCACAAGCATAACACTATTAACATGCTCAACATAAAATTATTATGAATGTGGTCAGTTTTTTGAATAATATAAAGTCTTTCAACAATAATTAAAACAATCATGAATATTTGAGTAAAAAAAGTACAAATAAAAATAAAAAATATGTTCTATAAACATTCACCTTAATCAACCAACAAAAAATATTTGTCGTTTCGTGTATCTTCACGTTCACCGTGATATTATCCTATCAAAATTAAAAAGAACGAATAAACATAAGCACAAAATCATAAATTATAGAAAAATATAAGAAACAGATTTTTGAAGCATGATCGTAAGGAATAAGGAATAAATTTAACAACTGTGAAAGTGAAAATTGAAAGTTTAATATATTGGTTTTAGAAATAATTGAAATTGGATGAGCATTAAAAATTAGGTTAAGTAACAACATTCTATAAGCTTATATAGATCCAATTTCAAATTTATATTTAGTTTTATATATATCTGATTAATTTAGTTGTTAATAGAACAAATAACATATATATGTTGTATAAACTTATATATATCCAATTAATTTAGCTGTCAATATATATCCGATTAACCAAGTTTTTTAGAGAAATATTTTTTTGAGATTTTTTTTAAATAATGAGTTTTTCTTTAAAAAAATTACAAAAACAATAGAGAAACTCTAATCCAATGCCACCTAAGCAATTTTTTAAGAAACGTTAATTGAATACCACCTATGCAATTTTTTTTAAGAATGCACGAGAAAGCTCCGTGAGAATCTCGCTATGTATATAATAGAGATGGAGATTGCACATTATTAAAAAAGTTATTAAGAAAAATTTCCCGCCTAAGTAAACACCATATTAGGGTTTTGATTAGTTGCAAATTAGAGAAACTGGAAATATTAAGTAAGATATGTAGGCTTATTTTTAGTAATTTCTATGGACAACAATATTTCTACTCATATATTAATATAGGAGGCTATTTTGATCTTCCATATAATTGAAACTACAATATTTATTTTTACTCATATACTGATATGCGGGTCTATTTTTTAATAATTTTTACAAGAACCTGTATTTCTATTCATTTATTAATATGGGAGTCTCTTTTTTTATTAATTTATGGAGGATATATTTCTACTCATACATTAATACAAGGCTTATTTTTTGTAATTTTCTATTTTTATTTTATGGAAATTGAATCCTATGTTTATACTCATATTTTAATACGTACGGGGATGAATATTTTTATATTCTTAATTATTTAGTTTTAATACGTGAGATTACAAAATGATTCAAATAATATTTAAAATAAAATATAAAAATAATATTTAAAAGAAAATTATCTCGTGCACGGCACGAGCTAACATACTAGTGTCGTTTAACTATAGATTTGGTATCCGTTTGACCTAACTTTTTTAGATCTTATAAGCTATTTGAAAACTAAAAGTAAAAATAAGAGCTTTCAGAAAAAAGCTAAAGCTGTTTAATAATTTAGTTTTTTTTTTAGTTTGAAACTAGATTAAAATAAATTTATTAAAGATAATAACAAACTTAAAAAAAAATAAGAAAAACTATTTTTTTTCCTAAGGGCCCGTTTGGCCTGGCTTTTTTAGGTCTTATAATTTAAGAATTTCCTTAAAAAACATTAATTTAAGAATTAGATTAAAGTTGGTTGGAAGTTTAAATTAAGATCGGAACAAATTTGATATGATTAAAAATTTGAAACTAAATTTCCTTCAAAAGAAAAATTTGAAACTAAATTGAATAATATAACTAGAAAAAGAATAATAAAATGGTAAATAAAAGAGTTTGTAAAAAAAGTAAAATAGGAATGAAAAATATATAAAATGTAAATAATGATATACCTAAACTTTATTATAATCAGATATCAATTATTCAATGAATCAAATAAGAATAAAAAATATTTGCTTAAATAAGTGGATCCCATAGAAAAATTTGGGCAATTATTTCAAAACTTTTATGTGAGGAACATGATGTACAATTCGGAATAGACATAAGTTTTATCCCTTTTAAATCCATCTTATTATAAAATAAAAGTAAATTATAGTCACATTTTGTTGAAAAAAAATAAATGTAGTCACATTCCAAATTAATAAGATAACCTACCGTTTGGAGCTTTCTTCTTTTTAATCCTGTTTTCTTTTCTCATCACTTCCATAGTTCCATTCCTGTTGAAATTTTACATGTGTACAATTTCTAAAATACAAATTATTTTATTTTGTGTCTTTGACTGACATAAATAAGTGAGACACGTTTTTTACAATGAAAAAGTTTTTTTACCATTAAATTAATAAGTCTCACAAGTGAATTAATATGTAGAATCATATCTTATTTTATTCAATGATAAAACTTATTAATTTAATGGTGAAATAAAATTTGTATAAAGCATAAAATTTGTATCACTTGTACACCATAATCTATGAATTCTTTTGCCAAATAGCTTAGTGATTAGAATTGTATCTTTAAAATTAGACATGACAAATAAACCAACACCTACCCACATCAATCACACTCGTCTTGAATTTAGCAGGGAAAACCAATCTAATTGGGTGTGGGGAAAATCCGAATTTTAAATACGGGGGTTGGTATGGGGACGAGGTGTGGTCACACCCTCCTCGTGCCTGCCCCGTTCTACTTAAAATTACCATATTCTCCTTATATTTAACAATATTTTCACCTACTTATCCTTATTAAGATAGTAAAATATACATAAAAACAAAGTGATATATGGGCAGAATTTTGTTCAAAGTGATTAATTACTACATAAAAAGAAAGTGAGCTTTGAATCATGATTTTTTTTCCAATTTTTTTTCTCACTTTTTTTTAAAAGAAGCTTTGAAAAAATATTTTTTCATAAATTTTTTTTTTCTTTTTCTTTTCCTTATCGTATTTTATATTTTTGGTTAAATATGTTTTTGGTGCTTATAAATGTTTCAAATTTTGTTTTTAGTCTCTATAAAATATTTCAATAAGTTTTGGTCCTTCAAATATTTCCAGTCATGATTTTTTGTCCATGCTTTTCAGTCAACTCATGTATTATCATTTTAAAAAAAATTTCCCGCGGTTATGTTTAGTACATTATAGGACAGCGCGACACCATAAATTATATTAAGCCTGGGCAAAATTTTTGTCTATCAAAAAATTTCAATTTTGTCCTAAGTTAACCCCTATAAAATTTCAGTTTATCTTAGTATAAAAAAATCTCAATTTTGTCCTAAACTAACCCTTAAAAATCTCAATTTTGTCCTAAACTAACCCCTAAAAATACCCAAAAAATTTGGCGAGAGCCTGGACAACTGCTTGGGCTTGCCCTTGAGTAGCGTCTCCCATGTATAGGAATATCTTTTGCAAAAGTTTAAGTTTGTTTTTTTTTTTTTTTTAACAATGAATGAAGTAAATATGAATATTTTAGTTTTTTGCACTTAAAAATTCATAAATAATTCATCTCATGGTAAAAAATTGTAAATTTTTGTGAAAGAGGTTCTTATAATATTTTGATAAACAAATGAGTACAAAACATTTGAAAATATAAAAAATACACAAAAGTTGATTAAATGTAGGATCAAAAGTTGTGACAGAAAAAATTTCGAAGACCAAAAGTTGTTGAATTTTTTTATAGAAACTAGTTTTGAGACCCGTGCATTCGCACGGGTCTATTGACTTTTATTTATAAAATATTGTTAAAATATAAGTGACACTGTGTACATAAAAAATAAAAATAATAAGTGACGTTATTCGGCTATTTTTTATAAAAATTATTAAATTAAGTAATTTTTTTCATTAAAATAATTTTCCCGTGTATGATTTTTGTATAATAAACTATAATTAATAATAAAAAATATTTATTATTCAATTTTTTTTATTAAAGCAATTGTCCCGTGTATGGTTAATTTTTTTTATTAAAACAATTGTCCCGTGTATTATTATAATATATATTCATCAACAATTGTTCCATATATTATTCAATTTCTTTTTTTTATTAAAACAATTGTCCCGTGTAAGATTAATTTTTTTTTATTAAAACAATTGTCCCGTGTGTGTTGCTATAATATATATTTACCCCGTAATTATTTATTATAATATATATTTATCAATAATACACTTATTTTTTATATAAGAGTAAACAAAAATAGAGCAGCTTTTTTTATGCTTATCTTCAGAAGTGTTTTCTATTGCTATTTTTATGAGTATATTTATTTTATTCTCTTTTTTTAAAAAAAAAAATAATTTTTTTTATGAGTAGATTTGTTTTAGGCTTATTTTTGGATTTTTTTTGTTATTTTTGTTTTGTATCTTTTTTTTATGAGTATATTTGTTTTATGCTTATCTTCTTTTTTTTTTTTGTTATTTTTGTTTCGTACTTATCTTTTTCCCAGTTTAGAGTTAAAATTACATTTAAGTGCATAAACAGTGAAATATTATTAAACGTGCTAAGGACAAAATAGGTTTTTTAGTAGTAGTTTCTTTTAATATATTGTAAATAGACTAAAAACCTAATTCAATATATTTATAGAGATCAAAAACTTGTTTTATCCTTTTTTTTTTGTCAGGTAGCTTAGTGATGACTATAATTTCATCTTTAAAGTAAATAAGCCAAGTGTCATGATTTCAAATTTTAATTTCTTCATATAAAATGTGATGTCATTATCGTTAAGTTCACAGTACCAAAAATACTCTTATTTATTGCAGTTGGTAGAATATTCAAGTGAAATGAAATACAATAAATAAAAATATATTGATAAAAAATAATCTATAATTGATAATATAATGAGAAGTGATTTGAGACACAAAATAATTATTTTCTAAAATCTTGTATTGGATGAATATGACCGAGCACCGGATCATAAATGAAGCTAAAGTCATGCTTTGAAATCATTTTGCTAAATATTGCCGTCATAACATGAAAGGTCAACTCTTGGTGGAATATGTTCCTGCAAGTAATTAGGGTAAGCACATCATTGTCAAATTTCGAGATATTTTGAGGTTGCAACTCATTTTTTCATATAATTTTGGATAAGATTAAATATGTTCTCATCTCAATAAAATTAATGAGTTTTAGTTTTTGTCCCTATAAAATTATTACAAGAAAATTTAAATTTATTCGGGCACCTTGGATCTTTGGTGAATTTGGTGGCGGCTGGTAAGAAACACATGAGTGTAAATTAGTTGTTGTGTTAATGATTGTATGTTGTCTTATAACGAGTTTGGTGTTCCTGACAGGTGAATTAGTTGAGTGTAAATTTTAATCCGTAATATTCAACTTATGTTCATTTTAAAGTTAAAGAGTGTTGTGCGTAAATGTGTGTGTTAAGAGTGTCACATTGGATGTAAGTCGACTTGAAAATAAGTTTATAAGTAAAAATAATCTCTCACCTTACAAGTTACAAGACAACTAATGAATAAAACCATAAGATGTATTATTGATGTGTTAAGGTTGTGAAAATTAATCTCTATATTTATAAAATGTGAACCTTTTTTCAAGTTCAAGTGTACACATGGCAGTCTTTAAGTCATTCTTCTCCCATATTGTTTTGGCCATTAATGAATTTAATACTATATGATTTTTCGGTTTTTTTTTTGCACTATTTCTCAAGGTTTTTATGTTTGACCCATATCATAATGCCATAATTAATGAATTAAACACTATATGATTTTTCGGTTAAGATTTCTCAAGATTTTTCATGTTTGATCCATGCCATAATTAATGAATTAAGCAATAAGCTTCAAATTATATTTTGGTACAGACTTTACAAATTTGTTTTCTAATTTAAAAAATAAATTAACTAAAATTTTGATTGATGTTGAAACATGCTTAATAGAAATTTTTTATCTCTATATATATAAAGGAAAATGATAGTGAGTACGACAGATCTTGTCGTCTCAATTGCACGACTCTTTATAATTGCGATTTGATTTTTCCCATTTAGTTTATTTTTCTCATTAAAACTATTGTTTTGTTTTTGCTCCAATTCAAATCCTACATCCCCTTTTCCAAAAAAACATAATCTTACATTCCTATGATATGATTTATTTTGCTAGCAAATACTCCCTCCGTTTTAAAATAATTGTCATTTTAGGAATAAAATTTTGTTTTAAAATTGTCATTCTCACATTTCAACGTAATACTTTTCAATTGTACCCCTAATTATTATTATACGCATTATTCCTAAGGAAACAAACCTATAATTGATAGGGGTAAATGAGCAAAAATATTATTTCTTTTGACAATATCATTACATTTTTTAATATATGTGAAAAAACCTTATGTTTTAAAAAATGTGAAAAAGCCTTAAACGACTATTATTTTGAGACGGAGGAAGTAATACTTTCACAATGATTTTTTTTTTTTTTTATCTTAGATGAAGTGGTAATCCACTGAAATTAAACGCACACACAACTGTGAGGTCCCGAGTTCGAATTCGGGTCACGACGTCCGGCCAAACAATTTTGGCATTTGCCATTTGAGCTAGGACTTCTAGATTTTTTATTTATTTCTAAAAACTATTTTATCTACATGCAATTGGACCGATTTAGATTGGTTTTTGGTGAATTCGGTGTCTGAACCAATGAACTATCGATTAGTTCGGTTTTTGGTGTTTTTCAAAATGGAAACCAAACCATCATAATCGGTTTGGTTCAGATACTTTAATCGGTTTACAATGTTTTTTTCATGAAGTATTTCCAACTGTTATTTTTTTTCAATATATTTCTAGCTATTAATTTTTTAATCACATGTAACACTTGATATAATCAATTTTCATCATATATCGCACATAAAAAAAAAGTCAATTTTAAATGTGAATTGTTGTGTGTCACTGTGTTGAACTAAATATATGATCAATAATACAACTATCGATTCATTTCTTCAATTTTTTGAATATAAATTAAAGGTCTACACTTCAATACATATTTTATTTGAACATGTATCGATACACTACTAAAATATACAATTCTAATATATTTATAAATAATATTTAATATAAAAAATTAATCAGTACTATTTGTGAACCTATCACAATTATTCGCATTAGTAAGTGTACTGATACACATTAAAATGTATACCAAAAACTTCACCTAAATTAAAATGGAGGGATTTTTTTATTATTATAGCAAAAATGTTTTGATTATGTTATGTATACCATATCATGAACCATATCAAATGGAGGGAATATTCTTACTATTTAATGAAACGGTTTAATGAATGTATATTAAATGAACAAATTAAATGGAGTTTTTCAAGTCGTACGTAGTCGTGCAGAGAGAGTGTGTCGTGCTATATAGCACCACTCATATATAAAATGTGAACCTTTTTTCAAGTTCAAGTGTACACATGGCAGTCTCTAAGTCATTCTTCTCCCATATTGTTTTGGCCATTAATGAATTTAATACTATATGATTTTTCGGTTTTTTTTTTGCACTATTTCTCAAGGTTTTTATGTTTGACCCATATCATAATGCCATAATTAATGAATTAAACACTATATGATTTTTCGGTTAAGATTCCTCAAGATTTTTCATGTTTGATCCATGCCATAATTAATGAATTAAGCAATAAGCTTCAAATTATATTTTGGTACAGACTTTACAAATTTGTTTTCTAATTTAAAAAATAAATTAACTAAAATTTTGATTGATGTTGAAACATGCTTAATAGAAATTTTTTATTAATTTAAAATTAAAAATAAATTTCGTATATGTGTATATTGCTTTAAAAAACAATTAATGTTCAAAAAAAGTTAGTAACAAAATTCACCATTCTAAACTGTCATAATGAAAAAATATCAAATAAATAAATTTATAACAAAATAATAGTTACAAAAGTCATTTATAACAAAAGATAATTATTATTTTTTTGATTATAAAAGATATTCTCTAATCAATTGCTTGGTCAAGGATGAGCAATAATGGTCAAATATTCTCTAATCAGGGTCCGAAAATAAAAAAAAAATTCAAAAAAAAAATAGTAGTATCCGAAAAATCAAAGAATATTCCTTAGGTTTATGCTTTATTATTGTCTTTAATGGCAATTTTACATTCCTTCTCCTCCCATATTGTTTTAGCAATAAATGACTTAAATGAATTTTCAAATTTGAAAAAAAAAATAGTATTCAAAATGTTGGTCAAATATGATTCTCCTCACAATTCAATCCCAATAAATTTTGAATTTCAAATAAATGAAATAAATGAAAATATTACATTTTAAAGGAATTGACATTTATTGTGGTCAAACCAATTCCTAAAATTATGAAAATTTTGAAAATCAAATTAAATTTACAAGCTTGTGCTACACACCCAACCCAAATCACAACTTATATATATATATACAATTGATGGATGTAAATGACAATCATAGTAAAGGTAAACGAAAATCTCAATTTCAGTCTCTAACTTTTTTTTCGCTCAACTTGATTTAATTTATTTTTTCATTCTTTTTCTTTTATTATAATTATGATAGTAATAATTTCATATACTATGGTTTGCTCATGGAATTGCAGATTTTGATCTATTCATGGCGTGCCATATGAGACTTGCGTTTTGGTAATATGTGTTTCTTTTGAAGAAATTATTTATATTCACTTTAGCTTTTGTGTTTTAGTTTTGTGGGATGTAGTTTTACTCTCTATTTGTTGTTGCAAAAGTAATTTTTTCAATTTCAGGCACATTTTTAAAGCGTGTTTTTTACAATGTCAAAGTTGTCAATGTTACATAACAGGAATAGCTACAAGGAGTTAAGCTCATTTGAGTCTCATTTTTTCCTATCTTTATCTTTTACTACTCTTTTTTTTACTCAAGCATTTGAATGTAGTCTTTATATATAAATGTAATGTTTTATTTGAAATTTGAAAAGAATTCATAATTCTTCTCTTTGTTGACTTCTTAGAACTTTTATTTTGGAATGTAATTAATACGTAATCAATAAAATGATTTTATTCTAATTCAGACAATTATATCATTGACCTGTTGTAAGTATTATTTTTTTTCACAATGTTGTAAGTATTATTTAGGAGATATTTTTTAGGTTGATTTTCATCACATTTCATAGGTATGTCTCTTTGTTCTCCATTTTTTTCTTCGCATTCACTTTCGCAAATCTTCATTGTTTTATTTGTGTTGCCTCTCATATATAATTTACATTTTTCTACTACATTTGTAGATCAAAAAATAAAAGTGATTTTGCTACTTCTCTACCAGATCAAAAAAAAAAAAAAAATAATGATTTAAAAAACATCATGAAGATTTGAAGATGTTATATACATTTTTTTTGTTATATAAGCTCTGTATTTAAATGATATTTTTATGATAAATCATAAACGTACTAATTTTGAGCTATAATTTTTTATTTGCAGGTCCATATAGAAGATTAATATTATTCCTTACATAAATTTTCATAAAGAAGCAAGGTAATCAAAACCGGACCGGAGATCGAACCGGTATACTTAATGGTTCAAGGTTTGAAGGTCGGACCGGGGTCAAACCGGGGTTGAACCGGTAATAGTTAAATATTTATTTTTAATTTTAAATAAAATAATAATACATAAAAATAACATAATATAATAATTTCACACAAAAATATATATATATTTTTTACAAACAAAAGTATTATTGTTATTATTAATTATGAATAGGATTTATAATATGATTAGTAGTACAAAATAAAATAAAACACTTGGTACTATAGTTATTATTTTTTTTTGACACAGGTACTATAGTTATTTAGTTGATCCAATAAATAAAACATTTCAATTTGTTGTAGACAATTACTAGTATATACTAGCACGTGGTACTATATTGTTTACCGGTCAAAAAAGTCTATGTACTGTATTTACTTTTCTACTATAATCCAAATATCCAATGACAGGTCTATTCATTGTATGCTAGGAGAAATGCTAACTTGGACACAACCTCAACACATATACATTTAGGCACACACACATCATTGAAAAAAATTTAAAAATAAATAATTTAGTCACATCATCTAATATTAAATAATTCTTTTATCTTTTAACTTTTTTAAAGTTATGTATGTGTGCCTAAGAATAATTAATTTAGGCACGTGCCTATGTAAGAATAGCTCTGTATGCTAGTACTATATTGAAACATGAGTATAATTTATTTATTGTAATTGTATGAATTGATTACACAGTATACGATGCCACATACTATTACCTAATAGTAGAGCTGTCAAAACTGGCGGATGGGCTTCGGGCCGGGCTAAAAAAGTCCGGATAAAATATGGACTTCAAAAATAGGGCCCGAGCCCGGCCCGGAACGGGCCATCGGGCTTTCGGGCCGGCCCGGTTTTTCCCTTTATTTTTTATTTTTATTTTGTTGTCTACCAAAATATTTTGGAAAAAAACATACATTTATATTATACATAAATATATAGGATTAATAATTCTTGGGTGCTCTATTTTTGCTCATCCATTACTCACAAGTTTCTCGCGCGCCCTATTTTTACTCATCCACTACCTACGAGTTTCTCGCGCCCCCTATTTTTACTCATCCGCTACCTATGAGTTTTTCACGCGCCATATTTTTACTTATTCGCTACTTAAAAGTTTCTCGCGCCCCCTATTTTTACTCATCCGCTACCTACGAATTTTTCACGCGCCCTATTTTTACTCATTCGCTACTTAGAAGTTTCTCGCGCCCCCTATTTTTACTCATCCGCTACCTACGAATTTTTCACGCGCCCTATTTTTACTCATTCGCTACTTAGAAGTTTCTCGCGCGCCCTAATTCTACTCATTCGCTACCTACGAGTTTCTCGCGCGCCCTATTTTTACTCATCCGCTACTTAAGTAATAGAAAAGTGATAAATTTGATTAAAAAAACACAGTCCGCTACATAAGTAGCGGATTATATTTGAGAAACTCGTAGGGGAATAAAAACTTTTATAATACAAATTAAGTTCAAGTCATCCAAAACAAATTACTTATATATATTTTTAATTTTTTATTATAATTTTGTCGGGCTTTCGGGCGGCCCGTGGCCCATTCGGGCTAGCCCATATTTTATCGGGCTTTATCGGGCCGGGCTAAAAAAGGCCCGAATAAAATTTAAGGTATAATTTAAAGGCCCGAGCCCGGAAAAAATTCGGGCTGGCCCATTCGGGCTAGCCCATTTTGACGGTTGGGCTAGCCCATTTTGACGGCTCTACCTAATAGCTACTTTCTCTTTCATATACCTCTTGAGTTTACCAACTTCTGTTCAATCTCTTTCTCTTTGTTGTACATTGCTATTCTTCTCCTTCCTCTCAAATCAATTTTCTTCTTCCTCTTGTATACAAAATTTATTGTTTCAAATCAATATTCAACCGGCTAATCAAGTATAAAACATCACTAATCTCACCGGAAGGAGGTGCATCTCCAGATCCAAGCACCCATATGTTCTTGATTATTTTTCTTTTTGAAAGTTGAAAAGTGCGGTCCAACCTAAAGAACCGACCCAACCGGCGGTTTTCCGGTTTTATCCGGTTTTCATCCGATTTTCCGGTTTTTTACCCGGTTTGTTGACAGTACGGTTTTTATGATTGATTAGACCGGACACGGGTCCGATTCACGGTTCAACCAGTTGAACCGGCCGGTCCGGTTCGGTTTTCAGAACCTTGTAAAGAAGTATCAACTAATGTTATAATACTGAGTCTTTATTTATAAAATTTTGATATTTTATTGTCATTTTTTTTAGTATTGTATGTTTGTTTGGTCTATTACTTTTGTAACTTTGGTGTATTGGAATTTCATATATTTTCATAGTTATCAATTGTAATTGTATTTTATTTTATTTGTCAAAAATTGTAATTGTTTTAAGATTTGAAATTATTTGAAAAATATCATCAATATATAATTAATTTTAATTGTTACATATTATACACTAATAGGATCCATTTCTTTTTCTTCCTTTTTTTTTTTTTTTTTTTTTATAAAAAAATAGCATCCCTTAGACACATAGTTATGGAATACAAAAAAAAGTTACGGAATACGCAATACTTAGCATATATTGAAAAATATCGTTTCATGTGAATTATATATTTTTGTATGAAATCATCCCATTTTTTTTCCACGAGATCTATATTTCATTAATGAGGCCTTTTTATATTAAAAATGTCTATTGGTACATATATTTCTACTCACATGAATACAAATGACTATTTTTTGTTTGTTTGTAATTTCTGCGAGAACTTATATTTCTATTAATAAATATTAATATGAAGATCTATATTTTTTTGTAATTTATACGAAATCTATATTTTTACTCATATCAATACGAGTACACGCAACTTTTTTTTAATTCCTACATAAACTTATATTTTTTTTTCATATAATAATACATGATCTATTTTACTTTTGTAATTTATTTTTGTAATTTATATTATAGTTTGTACATGCCCGGCCCGGACACATGTGCAACATGTGCCGTGCCATCGGGCCTCCTAGAAACGAAGGCCTCGATTTTTTTATACAGTAGTAATATTAGTAAATTTAGGGATGTAAAATTTAATATATTACGACAAACTGAAAATGCCAAATTGTTAGATCCACAATCATTTTTACTGAGTACTGATATTAATAAATTAAGGGGTGTAAAATTTAATACATTACTTCCTCGACCTTAATTATAAACAAATTTTTACATTTTAAATTCATTGAAAACCGAATTTATATACTCTATGATTAAGGCCAAATACATTGGTTATCCAATGAATTTAAAAAGTAGAAATTTGCTTATAATTAAGGTCGTATGAAATATTTAATTAACGAATTTATTTCAAAAAATGATTCAGCTTAAGTAGCTAGCAAATATTTTATTATTATTAATTATACTATGAATTTTTTTATATTAGCTTAAAGGATGCTTATTTTATTTATGCTATTTGCAATTTAAATCAAGGATAATTTTTTTAAAAATTACATTTTTATTTATTAGAAATGGCCACATTTTTTTTTTGCATATGGCCTCCAAAAACTTGGGGTCGGCCCTGGGTTTATATTGCTACTAATATATTAATTTGAAAGCTACTTTTTTTAAATTTTTATTTGGCCTATAGTTTAACTCATACATCAATACTTTGGACCCTGTTTTTTTATTGTAATTTATACGCGAACATATATTTCTACTTATGCATTAATACGGATGACTTTTTTTTAATAATTTCTACATAGATCTATATTTTTCCTCATATTAATACAAAGATCTATTATTTTATAATCTGTTTTTTTTTTTAAATAATACGAATATTTTTTTGTTATTTATATTGTAGCCTACATTTCAACTCATACATCTACCTCAAAGCCTTTTTACGAAACCTCAAACTCTTTTCGATATATCTCATAGAGAAACTATTCTCCATAAACTTTATAATTCTTTTAGTGGAGAATAATATAAACAACAACTATGATACATTTTTAATTTGATAAAACAGTGCATAAACTTATATTTCTTTTTATGTATCAATACAAGATCTATTTTATTTTTGTAATTTATACTACAGTTTATATTTCTACTCATATATTAATACGAAAGTCTATTTTTTAAAGTTTTTTTTTTTATTTCAACTCATACATCAATACAGGCCTCTATTTTTTTATTGTAATTTCAACGGGAACATATATTTCTACTTATGCATTAATACGGATGACTTTTTTTTATTATATATCATTTATACTTAGATTTCTATTATTACTTATATATTAATACGCATATCTATTAGTTTATAAATTTTATGAAATCTATATTTTTAGTCATATATTAATAGGGAGACTAATTTTTTTTTAAATTTCAACATGAACATGTATTTCGGCTTAAACAATACTACATGAATAATTTATTTTGTTATTTATGTTGTAGCCTACATTTCTACTCATATATCCACCTCAAAGTCTTTTTACGAAACCTCAAAGTATCTTCGATATATCTCATAGAGAAATTATTTTTCATAAACTTTACGATTCTTTTAGTGGAGAATAATAGAAACAAAAACTATTATACATTTTTAATTTGGTAAAACAATGCATAAACTTATATTTATTTTCATGTATTAATACGGGATCTATTTTATATTTGTAATTTATAATGTAGTTTATATTAATACGACAATCTATTTTTTAAAGGTTTTACATGACCTATATTTCAACTCATACATCAATATCGGGGCCTATTTTGTATTGTAATTTCTTTAGGAAGATACATATGCATTATTGTTAATGATTTTCTTTACAATTTCTACTCATATATTAATACGAAGACCTATTTATTTTATAATTTTAATGGAATCTATATTTTTAGTCATATATTATAAGGGAGGATATTTTTAAAAATTTCATCAAGAACCTATCTTTCTGGTTAAGTATCAATACAAGAATCAATTTTCTTTTTGTTATTTATATTGTAGCCTATATTTCTACTCATATATTCATACACAAACATTTTTTTGTAATGCATATCCACCTCAAAGCCTTTTTACGCAACCTCAAAGTCTTTCCCATATATCGCACAGAGAAATTATTTTCCATCAATTTTATAATCTTTTAGTGGAGAATAATAGAAACAACAACTATGATACATTTTTAATTTGATAAGAAAATCTATGACACTATACATAAATTTTACAGTTAATTTTTATCACAGTGTTATTTCAATTATTAAATTCTAGAAGACTGCAAATATTTATGTAGTTGTCATTAACTATCTTCTATTAGTAATTAAAATTTTAATTTTACAGTTTAAAGTAAAATATACAAATGCATTTATAAATAAATAAATCTACAAATGCATTTTTATCCGTGCTTGACACGGGTTTGGATAGGTTGATGGATGACTTCAAGAAAGAACAATTTTTTGGGCTTGTAGATGCAAGTAGGCAAACATTATTATAGTATTGAATTTTTATTAATTATTTTTATATTTCTTTAAATAAATATAAATATGATATTTCATCGTAGGAATGTATACAATTGAGTTTCAAAAGAGAGGTCTGCCACATGCACATATTCTTATTTTTGGTCGAATGGTCAAAATAAACTCAGAACTAGGAATCACATCGACGAAATTATTTCTGCAGAGTTATCAGATCCTGCCCAATATTCACGGTTGTCCGAGGCTGTTTCAAAGTTCATGATACATGGTCCATGTGGTGGGTCTTTTAAAGGATCACCCTGCATGAACTCTGTAGGAAAGTGTATCAAATTTTACCCAAAAAAATTTCGCACATCTACTACACTTGATCAGGATGGATATCCCTGCTATAAACGTAGAAATACTGGAGTGACAATTGAAAAGAAGGGTGCAAAATTGGGTAACCGTTTTGTTGTCCTGTATAATCCATATATTTTGGTTCGATATTCAGGACATGTCAATGTTGAATACTGTAACAAATCAAATTCAATAAAATATCTCTTCAAATATGTCAACAAGGGTCCTGATAGGGCAACACTCGAGTTATCAAATGCAGGTCGCAAATCAAAAGAAGTGGATGAAATAAAACAATATTATGAGTGTCGGTATGTATCTCCGTGTGGAGGATTTTTGGTTTTTCAAAACCTTTAATTTAGGATTGTGTTGTTTCTTTGGAATTCTATATATCATATGTACTTTCATATCACCTTAATAATATCATTTAGATTCAACAAACTACATTTTAGATTATTATAAATTGAGTTAAGAATATTTTATAATAATATTGTCACAAAAGTATGTTATTGGGTAATTTTTATTTTTTTTATATATGATATAGATTCAAGTGTTTTCAGACCATGAATTTGTGTGTGAAATTTCCAAAAGAACTACCAAGGTTGTAAAAATGTATCCAGAAATTACTCATGAGAAGCTTGAGACCTATATGTGATTTTCAATAGTTCTAATCTAACAATGACGACAGTAGTGAAGAAATACACACAGTAGAAGAAATATATGCAACGCGGAGAACATACCAGGATAGTGCAAAGCCCATTCTTCATTTCTTCAATGCCCTTCAACATCTCAACTTTATCTACATGTCTAAGTTCTTTGAGGGAAATCCCACATCCATCATATTACTTGCCTTAGTGCGAAGCCCATTGATTTTTCCAATAACAGTTTTAAAAATCAATGTTTCATCCGAAAACGCCTCTCCTCGGGTCATATTTTTCTTCCACGGCGGTGGATTTACTTATCTCTCACCCGATTTTGTTGCTTACGATGCTGTTTGTCATAAATTCTGCCGGGAATCAACGCTGATGTTGTGTCTGTCAATTACCGTCCCACACCGGTACCCGTCGCAATATGAAGACGGAGAATCTGTGTTGAAATTCCTTGACGAGAATAAATCTGTTTTACCGGAAAATGCTGACGTGTCGAAGCAGAAAGAGGTTATTGGATTTGATTCCAATAACATAATATCAGTGTTCCATCCATTGATTTTTTTTGACACATGTCAAGCATCTAGGTATATAATTGTAAAATTTGCTAAATAGAAAATTGTAGGGGATATCATCTTCTTCTTTTTTGACACAAGGGGATATCACCTACCGTATTAAAAATAACAAATCCCTAAAATAACTTTTTGATATAGTATTTATAGTTTTCGATTTTTGATGAATATTGATTAGTTTTTATCACAAAGTGTCATTTTAATTATTTAAATTATATAAGATCGTAAATATTTATTTTGTTATATAAATCATTATCTATAAGCAATACAAAAATTTAAGTTTGCAGACTAAAGTAAATTATATTAAAATAAAATTTTTCTAAGTCAATAAATCTACAAATTTATTTTTTATATAGATAATTTTTCATAAGGAATATAAAAAATTAAGTTTTC
Source organism: Trifolium fragiferum (assembly GCA_954870985.1). Taxonomy (NCBI): domain Eukaryota; kingdom Viridiplantae; phylum Streptophyta; class Magnoliopsida; order Fabales; family Fabaceae; genus Trifolium; species Trifolium fragiferum. The sequence goes on from OX940793.1 coordinate 21,593,189, forward strand.
AGTCTAAAGTAAATTATATTTTTAATAAGTCAATAAATTTATAAAACAAAATTCTACAAACGCATTTTTACCCGTGCTTGGCACGGGTCTGGACACTAGTTTACTATATTTCGAGAGTAGATAAGTCTTCTAAGAAACAGATAAGAAAAAAACATTAATTTTTCATTTTTCATAATAATTGCATAAGCTAATATAAGATTATACATGATCTCCTTTACATAATTGGCAACTAAATATTAATAACAACAAAATTCTAACAAACTAGGAGTCACTACTTCATTCTATTTTGGGCTATTTTGGGTTTGACAATTAGTTGCGGATCTAGCTAGCATCATATCATAACACCATGTCAAAACAAAAGCGATCATATTGTGGAACACCACAAGGATAAAAGGATTTAAGTTATAACCATAATCATGCCTTAGTATGATCAACCTTGCAAGCAAGAAACTTGGTACTTACACATTGACACCCATTTTTGCAACCCCTCCATTTTTCCTTGTCTTCCATCTAAAGGATCAATTTTGACATCCTTGAGAGTTAGGTTTTAGATGTTACTTTTTGGTTTGAAAATTCGGTATCTGGTCCAAAAATGACTAATTTGAGGATATCAATTTGGTAGAAGACATAACTTTATGTTTTGTATGACCGACTCAATACAATATTTGACACCAGAAACATTCGATACTGAAACCTTAAGAGAAGCACGCTCCAAGGTCCCAAGTCTTTACCGTCTTGGCCAACCATGTGGGTTGTTTTAGATGTTAGTTTAGTTGTGCTAAAATGGCTCCTAGTCAATCTTTGTGTATTGATGACATGATACTATAATGAATTTACTTTTATTGTAGAGACAATAATGAAGATAAGAAATTTTCAATTTTACTCCCCCATGTTACACATTCAGCTAGCATCATAATTTTCTTTAGTATGAAATTGGATACATAATGAAGAACATATTGAATATCAGTTCCTCTCAGTCAATCAGAATATGCTACAAACCTAGTAGGAGTAGAGGTGATTGAAGTTGTGAATGTGAAATCAGATGTTTGACCAAATGAACTTTTACAATAAGCAATAGCTGCTTGAATAGAGTTATCTTTTGAATATCCTTCATGGATTGGCGAGTTGTTACATGAACTTGAAGCATCTGTTCTTCTTTTTGATCTTCTTCTGCTCATTCCCCCTATGGCATTGAATACACCTTTAAATGCTCCTAAATCTATCTCCATTTTTTTACTCTTTCTTAAAGAGGCATCCTCCAAATTCCAATGCTTACTATTCCTTCCATTTGAGGGATTGACCAATTCCTTTTGATAACATTGAAAAAATGTTAAGGGCTTTTTGCTAGAGTTGTTGGTTTGGCAGTTTTGTAGTCTTGGCTTTATGAATGATGCAAAGCGTGATCTGATTTTTATACCTCTAAATTTGATCAATAATGTCATCATAATTCCATTCGCCGTTGTTGTTCTTGTTGTTGTCAAGCTTGGTTGTTTCCTGATCACATGATCAACCGAAGATTTTATCAGAAACTATATATATTCGATAATAAATTCAATTTGCATTGAAATATATGATGATTAGTATAAAGTTTTTATTCGTTTGTCAAATTAAATCATTATATTTGTTAGTCCAAAATTTTCATTTGCTTATGTTTAGCATATTTTTCATAGGTTCCCTCCACGGAAGGTAAATATGTTTGATTGTACTGTCAAACATCGATATATATGTTTTTTGGAACATTTGATATGTATTTGTATACATACCTAGGAGCATATAGTACATCCACATTGTCGTAAGGGATCACACGGGTTGAATTTGTCCGTAATATTGTTGTTTGTCCATCCGGTTGAGGACTTTGCCACGGACTGAATGACACAGTATTGAACAGCTTGTTTTGCGCAGGAAATTCAACTTCATCAGTATAGCTAACACCAGAATGCCACGTCTGCGGGGACATGGTTGCCTGTGAATTATCTGCACTAGTCTTTGTATCATCAGCTCCATTTGCATCACTATGAACACTTACTATACTCTCTTTTTGAAGGGAAACAGAAATGGTTGATGAAATCGAAATGCGCAATTTGTACTCGTCCTCTTTTTGTTGTAGTTCTGCATCATCATTGATACAATTGTTCTTGCTGTCACCATCATTATTAATTGTGGTGGTAACTGCAGTATCAAGTTCTATTTCGATGTATGGACCGTCCTCTTCACTGTAATCTAGGATTTCATTCTTTCTGTCCTCCATGGTTTTATATTTGATGCTCTTCAAACAGCATAACTAGGTTAGATATATTCAACAGGTGAATGACTAATGCATAGTAGATGCTGTCATATATGTGTATATATAATGGTATGTTGGGAGAATATTTAAAGCAATTAATAGAGATGTGGGAATATTATATTAGAGACATTCTTAAATGGTACAAAATTGCACTATTCTTCTAGAAGTAGATTTTATCTGCAGTCATACAATTATATTAATGGAAGTTATAATCTCAAGGTGCCGAGTTCGAATCCACACAGAGACAATTGTAAAGTGGTTATTAGTATTGATCTGCTTCGAGCAGAACTAGATGATTTTGATGGTGAGGCTTGAGACAGTTACGATGGAGGTAGAGTTTAGATACAGTGAATCATGGTTGGCGGAAAGTACCATCAAGGCATGTTAGTACTCTCCAACACTCAAGTCAGTATGTGATCAAGTGAGAGTGAAGTGAAAGTGATTGAATTGTGTACCATGATGCCAAAGAGACAGTTATAACCGTCCGTTCCATTTATGACCGGATCAGCTTAACTTGACACATCATAGCGGCCACGTGTGCAAACGTTTGAGAAATATGCGTTTTTTGTAACGATAGCGGACGATAAGGACTAAAACAACAAATTTTATACATTCAGGACTTATTTGCAACAAAAAAGATACAGGACTAAAACAAAAAATTCGCGAATATACAGGGACAAAAATGATATTTAAGCCTAAAATAAAATAAAATAAAATAAAATAAATGTTCAATGGTATATATTTGGAGCATCTTTGGGACTCAGAACCAGTCAATAACTAGATACAAGATCACACACTTCTGATAGGGGACATAAAAGTTTTATTTAGCAAATTGAATAGAATCTGTCCTTAGTTTATGAAATGAAACTGTAGGTAGAGTCACGGAGTCATAAGAGCTTCCTGATTTTTCGACATTTGTTTCACAAAGAGGCAAAAAATTCCCTAAGTTATGGTCCTCTTCAAAATGCCAAGAAATATAGATGAATAAAATAATATTGATTCTTGAAGATTGAGTCAAAGACAATATATATTTTGGCTTTACTCTTCATAAGCAATATTGGCATTTAGTACTCAAGGAAGAGGAATTATCCCATTAATTAAGGTTTAGGGACACTTAAAAATGAATAAGAAACGTCATATCTAATAGAAAAGAAACAAGTAATCTACACTTTGAACCCAAATCTGTCCCTTGTCTTAAGATCATCAATGATTAAGTATATTTTACTTCCTAATAAGCACTAATACTATTAGTATTGTTATTTAAATATTTTGGGGTTGTCCCTTCCACTCATAGTATATTGAATGTCTAGAACATATGAAAATTTTGAAACATAAGTACAAATTATTGAATTTAGCAAATAAAACAAAATTGAAATAAGGAGTGTTAAATACGGTTCGAGTCTTTTTTGAGCCGTGAAAAGGGCTAAAACTCAAGGAACTAATTTCTCCTTAAAATTCTCTATTGAAATGTGATGCATATTTCTGAAATCCTCTACAACTTTGTAGAATAATCAAGGTAATTAGAACCGTTTAATCAACTTCAATTTTAAAAAACTTCTTTCAACCAATGTTACAGTCACATGCACTGGTAGTAAAAATCTATAAGCAATCCACACATTCGGATAACAACATGTATATTTGACAAAATTAATAATATCAATTATATGGCCGACATTCTTTCGGTTGACAAAATAAATCGTAACACTTTTAATTTCTCAAAAGTTTATTTTCTTATTTTCTATTAAGATTAAAGCAAACATAGTTTTGTCTTCTGTTGACACACATAGTTTTGTCTACTTGATTATCCATATATTTTACTTTCTTTTCCAATAATAGTAGGTAGTTATAAAAAAATATTGGACCCCAACATAATGGGCCTAAGGCCGTCGCACCTCTTGTCCCCTTATCAGTGCCGGCCCTAATAGGGCCGGCGGATTTTTCTTGCAAATCTATCAACCACACAAAAGTTTCTTCTTCTTCTACAATCAGCAGCTCTGATGAATTCCCCTCAAGCTAAGTCATGGCACTCGAGCGTAATCCTCCCTGATGATCTTATCGAAGTAGTCCTATCATTGCTTAACGTGAAGTCACTGATTCAATTCAAGTGCGTCTGCAAGTCATGGAAGACTCTGATATCTGACCAGACCTTCATCAAACTACACCTTAAGCGATCAGCAAGAAACAGACACCTTGCATTAATCTACGAATTCGTGATCGTATCTCTCCCCTTAACTCGTTTAATTCAGAACACCTCCATCACTTTTGCTGACAATCCTTACTTCCATGAACCTTGCTTTCGTGACTCTTTCTTCTTCCCGCAACGGAACCACTTGAAAGTCGTTGGTTCCTGCAATGGGCTGCTCTGCTTGTACGGTCATGTTACCACCTCTAATTATTATAAAGAGATTTTTCTATACTTATGGAACCCAGCAACCAAGACATTATCTAACAAAATAGTGTTTCTTCACGACGAGTTTCACCTTCGTAAGTTTGAGATACAAAGAGTGTTTTGGAAATTTTGGTTTAGTTACGATAATTCAACCGACAATTATAAGATTGTGGCATTCTATCTACAGATAAACGAGGTGAGAGTTTTAAATTTGGGTGATAATGTTTGGAGACATATTCAAAGTTTCTTTGTGGTTCCTTTGGATAACCTTTCCTGCATGCTGCCCTTTTCTCATCAGGGTATTAATAATGCCGGTGTGTATTGTTGAATTGATAAGCCATGTTTTGTGCATAACTAGTATGAGAAACTTAGCGTCTCCTCTAACTAGTCTGGGAGACTTAGCGTCTCCTCTAAGTAGTCTGGGAGACTTATATGCTAGTTAATAGTTAGTTAGTTTGGCAGTTAGGGGTTTTTGATTTTGTCTTAGGTAGTTAGTTTACAATTGTGTATATAACTACTTTGCCCCTTGTGGATGAATGAAATTTCTTCTTTTCCATTAAATCTCATTCTCTCATTCTATTCTCTCTAATCTCTCCCATATTATCACATTGTTCCAACAAATTGGTATAACAGAGCCCGGTTGTGATTCACTCATTTGCATTGATTCTTTGATCAAGAAACAATGGCACAACCTCATCACAATTCCCTGCAAATCTTCCAGTTTTCAAAGGTGAAAACTTTGATCGTTGGTGCGCTCAGATGAAGGTCATATTCAGGTTTCAAGATGTTCTTGAAACTGTGAATGATGGGGTACCAGACTTGGCTGCAAATGCTGATGAAGCAGCAAGAACCTTGCATCGTGAGTTAAAGAAAATGGATGCAAAAGGCTTGTTCATCATACACCAATGTGTGGATCCTAATATCTTTGAGAAGATCATTGAAGAAGAGTCTTCTAAAGGTGCTTGGGATACATTGAAAAAGATTTATGGAGGTGATGAAAAACTGAAGGGTATCAAGCTGCAAGCTCTAAGGAGACAATATGAAATGTTGGTGATGAATGATCAAGAAACAATAGTTGAGTATCTTTCAAGAATGTTGAGTATCACTAATTTGATGAAGTCAAATGGTGAAGCTCTGTCAAAGAAGTCCAAGATTGAGAAGGTTTTGAGAACCTTGACTGAGAAGTTTGATCACATAGTAGTAGCAATAGAAGAATCAAAGGATTTGGCTACTATGAAGATAGAGGAGCTTCAAGCCTCATTGGAAGCACATGAATTGAGAGTCAAACAGAGGAGTTCAAACAAAGCTATTGATCAAGCTTTGCAGGCAAAGTTTCAGAAAGGTTACAAAGGGAAAAACAAGAAAAAGAAAGAATATTCAGAGAATGATAGCAAGAACCTAAAAGACTCAGAGCCTAGCAAAGGTAACAACAAAGGTTCAAAGAAAAAGATTGATAAGAAGGATGTGAAGTGTTATAATTGTCAGAAGCTTGGCCATTATGCTAGAGAGTGTCACTCTAAGAAAGTTGAGAGAAGTGACAAGGATGAAGCTCAATTGGCAAAGGGAAATGGTAGTGACTCTGATGATTCCCTGCTCATGGCAATTACAAACACTGAAAGTGATAAATCCAACTTGTGGTATCTTGACACTGGCTGTAGTAATCACATGACTGGTAACAAGAAGCGGTTCTTGAAGCTTGATTATTCAGTGAGAAGGAATATCAAGTTTGCCAATAGCAGTCAGATCACTAGTGAAGGCATGGGGACAATTCTTGTGAAGAGAAAAGATGGTCAGGAATCCTTCATTAATGAGGTATTGTATGTTCCTTCTATGACAAGTAATTTGATTAGTCTTGGTCAATTACTTGAAAAGGATTATACAGTGACAATGGCTAATAAAGAATTGAAGATTCATGATGCTAAAGATATGTTAATCCTAAAAGCTCCATTGTCAAGCAATAGAACCTTTAAGGTTGAAATCAATGTGATTGATTTCAAGTGCTTGGCCTCAGTTACTAGTACAGAAGAGAATTGGATATGACACCATAGGTTTGGACACTAAAACTTCAAAAGTTTAAGCATGTTGAATTCCAAGAAGATGGTTCATGGCTTGCCTCAGATCAGAGCACCAAGTGAAGTGTGTGAAGAGTGTTGTGCAGCAAAGCAGGCCAGAAATTAATTTAAGAATGAATTACCTATGAAGTCAATTCAGAAGCTAGGAATGGTGTATTCAGATGTGTGTGGACCATTTGAAGTGAAATCCATTGGAGGTAATAGCTATTTCTTGACATTCATAGATGATTGTATTAGGCATGTTTGGCTCTACCTTATAGAAAAAAAGAGTGATGTATTTACCAAGTTCAAGAAATTTAAGACACTAGTTGAAAATCAAAGTGGATTTAGTGTTAAGAAATTGAGAACTGATGGAGGTGGTGAATACACTTCACATAAATTTGCAAAATTCTGTGAAGATGAAGGTATAGAGCATGAAGTCACTGCACCCTACACCCCTTAACACAATGGTGTAGCTGAGAGGAAGAATATAAGCATCATGAACATGGCCAGAAGTATGCTTAAAGCTAAGCACATGCCTCAGAAGTTTTGGGGTGAAGCAGCTTCCACAGCAGTTTACATCATCAATAGAAGTCCTACAAAGAGGTTACAAGACAAGACTCCTCATGAAGCTTGGACAGGTTTGAAACCAAGTGTTAGTCATTTTAGAATATTTGGCTCACTTAGCTTCAAACATGTTCCTGATCAAGTTAGAAGAAAACTTGATGATAGAAGTCAGACAATGATATTGTTAGGTTATCATCCCACTGGGGCTTACAAATTGTATTCACCTAGAGATAACAAGGTTGTGATCAGCAGAGATATCAAGTTTGATGAATCAAAGGGTTGAGATTGAACTGAAGGCACAAGTGCTGAAGGCTCAATGCTCAACAGAAGACTTATGCTTGAAGAAACAAATCAAGAAGAGATTGAAGTTGAAGATCATCAACCTAATGCTGCACCTAATCAACAGTTGAGAAGATCAACCAGAGAAAGGGTACAGTCAATAAGGTTGAATGCGTATGATGTGTTTCCTGAGCAATCACTGAAAATGGAGAACTGGTCAATGAAGCAATGATTGCAGAGTTGGAACCAGTGACTTTAAGTGAAGCTTTGAAAGATTCAAATTGGTTGAATACTATGAAAGAGGAGTTGAATTCAATTGAGAAGAATAACACTTGGACATTGATGAATAAAGCTGTAAACAATAGACCTATTGATGTGAAATGGGTTTTCAAGCTGAAGATGAAACCAAGTGGTGAAATTGCTAAGTACAAAGCAAGGTTAGTAGCTAAGGGTTTTCTTTAGAAGCCTGGACTTGACTTTAATGAAGTTTTTGCACCTGTGGCAAAGCTAGAGACAATTAGGCTAGTTGTTGATTGAAGTTGAAGATCATCAACCTAATGCTGCACCTAATCAACAATTGAGAAGATCAACCAGAGAAAGGGTACAGTCAATAAGGTTGAATGGGTATGATGTGTTTCCTGATCAAGCAATCATTGAAAATGGAGAACTGGTCAATGAAGCAATGATTGCAGAGTTGGAACTAGTGACTTTAAGTGAAGCTTTGAAAGATTCAAATTGGTTGAATGCTATGAAAGAGGAGTTGAAGTCAATTGAGAAGAATAACACTTGGACATTGATGAATAAAGCTGTAAACAAGAGACCTATTGATGTGAAATGGGTTTTCAAGCTGAAGATGAAACCAAGTGGTGAAATTGCTAAGTACAAAGCAAGGTTAGTAGCTAAGGGTTTTCTTTAGAAGCCTGGACTTGACTTTAATGAAGTTTTTGCACTTGTGGCAAGGCTAGAGACAATTAGGCTAGTTGTTGATTGAAGTTGAAGATTATCAACCTAATGCTGCACCTAATCAACAGTTGAGAAGATCAACCTGAGAAAGGGTACAGTCAATAAGGTTGAATGAGTATGATGTGTTTCCTGATCAAGCAATCACTGAAAATGGAGAACTGGTCAATGAAGCAATGATTGCAGAGTTGGAACCAGTGACTTTAAGTGAAGCTTTGAAAGATTCAAATTGGTTGAATGCTATGAAAGAGGAGTTGAAGTCAATTGAGAAGAATAACACTTAGACATTGATGAATAAAGCTGTAAACAAGAGACCTATTGATGTGAAATGGGTTTTCAAGCTGAAGATGAAACCAAGTGGTAAAATTGCTAAGTACAAAGCATGGTTAGTAGCTAAGGGTTTTCTTCAGAAGCCTGGACTTGACTTTAATGAAGTTTTTGCACCTGTGGCAAGGCTAGAGACAATTAGGCTAGTTGTTGATTGAAGTTGAAGATCATCAACCTAATGCTGCACCTAATCAACAGTTGAGAAGATCAGCCAGAGAAAGGGTACAATCAATAAGGTTGAATGAGTATGATGTGTTTCCTGATCAAGCAATCATTGAAAATGGAGAACTGGTCAATGAAGCAATGATTGCAGAGTTGGAACCAGTGACTTTAAGTGAAGCTTTGAAAGATTCAAATTGGTTGAATGCTATGAAAGAGGAGTTGAAGTCAATTGAGAAGAATAACACTTGGACATTGATGAATAAAGCTGTAAACAAGAGACCTATTGATGTGAAATGGGTTTTCAAGCTGAAGATGAAACCAAGTGGTGAAATTGCTAAGTACAAAGCAAGGTTAGTAGCTAAGGGTTTTCTTCAGAAGCCTGGACTTGACTTTAATGAAGTTTTTGCACCTGTGACAAGGCTAGAGACAATTAGGCTAGTTGTTGCAGTAGCTACCTTCAAAGGATGGGCTATGCACCAGCTTGATGTGAAATCTGCCTTCTTGAATGGACCATTAGAAGAAGAGGTATATGTGAAGCAGCCACCAGGATTTGAGATTAAAGGTCAAGAATAGAAGGTGTACAAGTTGAACAAAACCCTCTATGATTTGAAACATGCTCCAAGAGCTTGGAACAGGAGAATTGATAGCTTCTTGCTGGATTTGGGGTTCACTAGATGCACATCAGAACATGGAGTGTATGTGAAAGGCCCAAATCATGATGAGATTATAATGCTATGCCTATATGTTGATGATTTGTTGATCACAGGATCAAACAAAGCTGTGCTAGAGATGTTCAAAACAGACATAATGAAGGAGTTTGAGATGACTGATTTGGGAGAGCTATCATATTTCCTTGGCATGGAATTTGTGAAAATTGATAGAGGCTATTTCTTGCATCAGAATAAATATGTCATTGACATTTTGAAGAGGTTTCATATGAGCAATTGTAACCCAGCAATTACTCCTATGGAAACTGGTGTGAAGCTGAGCAAGAACACTGATGATGAGCTGATTGATCCAACATTGTACAGGCAGATCATAGGATCACTGAGGTATTTGTGCAACACTAGGATTGACCTTTGTCATAGTGTTGGTCTGCCGAGTAGATTTATGGATCAACCAAGGATGAATCACTTGACTGCTGCAAAAACGGTTCTTAGATATGTGAAAGGAACCATTGATCATGGCAGTTTGATTCCAAACCAAAAGAACAGTAGCAAGAAGCTAGTGGCTCATGGTTACTCAGATTCAGATTGGGGAGGAGATCAAGATGACAGGAAAAGTACTGCAGGATACCTGTTCATGATAGGTAATGCACCAATCTCTTGGTGTTCTAAGAAGCAAGGGATAATGGCATTGTCATCATGTGAAGCTGAGTATGTTGCAGCTTCATTTGCAGCTTGTCAAGCCAATTGGATTGAGATGTTGCTCACTGAATTGAAGGCAGTAGAGGCAACAAGAATGAAGCTACTTGTTGACAACAAGTCAGCAATTGACTTGGCTAACAATCCAGTTAGTCATGGAAGAAGTAAGCACATTGAGAAGAGGTTTCACTTTTTGTAGATATTCTAATCAAACCTATGGCTAAAGCAAGGTTTGACACTCTGAAGAAGCTTATAGGAATGAATGCTTTGGAAAACATGCCTTAGGAGGTGTGTTGAATTGATAAGCCATGTTTTGTGCATAACTAGTATGAGAAACTTAGCGTCTCCTCTAACTAGTCTGGGAGACTTAGCGTCTCCTCTAAGTAGTCTGGGAGACTTATATGCTAGTTAATAGTTAGTTAGTTTGGCAGTTAGGGGTTTTTGATTTTGTCTTAGTTAGTTAGTTTACAATTGTGTATATAACTACTTTGCCCCTTATGGATGAATGAAATTTCTTCTTTTCCCTTAATTCTCATTCTCTCATTCTATTCTCTCTAATCTCTCCCATATTATCACATTGTTCCAACATGTATGTGAGTGGTACTATTAACTGGTTGGCCATTCCAAATGTGTCCATATTATATACTTTTGAATCTATTGCGATTAATCGATTTGTGATCATCTCGCTTGATTTGAGTACAGAGACATACAGTGGATTTCTACCCCCTCTTGGTGATGAAGTCATATATGTCGAGCCCACTCTCACCGTGTTGATGGACTCTATGTTTTTCTCATGATTTTCATGGGACCTATTTTATCATATGGCAGATGAAGGAATTTGGATTTGAAAAGTCATGGACTCGGTTCCTTAAAATTAGTTACAAAAGTATTGCTAATTATAGGACAAGTTGGTTTCCGTTGACCTTGTTCCCATTATGTCTTTCTGAGAATCGCGATACACTCATAGTGGTATGCAAAGAAGACGACTCGGCCATTCTCTATAACTTGAAATATGATAGAAGAGAGAAAGTTCGAATTACCAATCTAATACAGTGGTTTTGTGTCCAAAACTATGTTGAAAGCTTGGTTCCGACTAGTTGGAAGTAAATTTCTTTTCAACTATTTGCTTGTTTGAATTTTTGTTATTTTAAATTTCTTGTCATTTCATAACCTATTTATTTATTGGCTTCTATCTTATAAAATATACTTGATCATAGGAGGACATGGTTTGACAGTATGGTGAAATTTCAAAGTGATTTTTTGAGAGTTCATGAAATCTCACATTGGAGATACTACACTATAGTAGTGTTTATATAGTGGTGGGTGACTACTTACTTGGGTGAGACGAGACCCAAGGGGTACCGGGTTTTGACCATCACACGCGTACCGCTGTCTGACTGGCTTGGGCTTGAGTGATGTACTATGTATTAATTTGTGCACATGTTTTTTGCGTCTCTGATCAAGTCACAAACGGATGTGCTTCACTGAGTCAATGCATATCTAGTTCATTCCAATCCATATGAAATCAGATTCGCTTCGCCTAAAAATCTGAATGGATTTCATTTGTTCCTATTTGTTATTGCATGAACTTATCAGTTTCAAGCTCCCACGTTTGGCTCTTTCACAATTTCAGACTTCCTTTATAAATAGAGGAGTCCGCTTCATTTGCAAATCACTCTAGAATTCCGTAAAACTGAAGTCTTTTTCTGCTCTAGTTCATCTAAATTCTTTTTCGTTTTAATTTTCGATTGTCTTTGCCATATACGATTGATATACATACCAATATTAGAGTGGCTATTTTTAACCATATAGGGTGCAATTCAGACCAATTTCTACAGTGCAATAGTCACTTGCTATTCAGTTTGAACTGGGTTGTTTTACCCTGGAAACTTCGTAGTTAATAGTCTGTCTTGCACAAATTTAAACAATATCGCAAAACGTCTTAAAGAGAACGACCTGATTGCCGACTCAATCCAATAATTTTTTTTTGGTCACATTATATTCAAAACCGAATTTTTCAATTCAAAAACAACAATTTCTGTTGGTATATTGTACAAATTAAGAAAGAGCATATAATAAACCAAAACTATAAGCATTGCTACAACAATACAAGGAATATATTCCAAAATTACAACAAGAGGTTGAAAACAAAACACATGATCAAGAACTAGCTACGGACAACAGCGGTACGCATCATATCCTTAAATTCACAGAAATCAACACGACCATCATGGTTGGTATCAACAGACACAATCATTTTTTGAACATTATCAATCATGTTCCCTTCCACAAGTCCAAGCTTACCCAAAACTACTTGTAATTCTTTAGCTGAAATGTAACCATCACCATTTTCATCAAACACCTTGAATGCTTCCCATAAATCTTCATTTTGTGTTTCCTCGTCCTTTTCGTCGGGCACACCAAAATATGTGTCCCCTAATGACTCGTGCAATGCCACGAAATCTTCATATGCTAGTCCTTCCATGCCTGGCTTTATGTACGATCTGCAACAATTTTTAAGTGTTTGATTAGTAGGAGTATGTATTATAGTTGAAAGTATTTGACAGTAAGATCTAACTCAAGTAGATGTCAATATTGTTGGATGTTATACTTTTTTGAACCAGGGATATTATAAACATGTGTCTAAATTTTAGATGATATTTGTCATTTCGTTTCCATTAAAAAAAATGTATCAAGCATTTTGATCTTTGAAATTGTATCGGTAAAACAATGTACGCTCTTAAATTTATCAAATAACAAATTAGTCAATTAAATTGAAAAATCAAGCATTTTGGTCTCTCAATTAAAATATCTAATATGGATCAAAACCAATGAAATATCAATTAACTATATATTAACTTGAATTGCATCTTGTTACATTTTTTTATAGATTTTTTTTTTAATGGCACATTTTTTTATAGATGAGTGGTCTAGTAGCCACACACAGGGAGGGGAAATGGTGAAAACATGTGATCAAATACAGACATCTGCATAAAACATTCTCATAGCTGGAACGACTCTTAATTATTGCATTTGATAAAAAAAAACTTTTAAATTATGATAATTAATTTGTAAAATGACTAAATTGATTGGCTTTTCCAGCTAAATTACTATATCATAAATTTGAAGATTTGAATTGACCACTCATGTGATATGCTTTAGGTCCGTTATGGGCTTAGGCTTTCTGCGAGACGAGCCAAAAAAAAATTGTATGAAAAAGGGGATACAATTTAGCCGTCTAAGTCCGGCCCTTTGCAGATAGCTAGTTTTCGGGCTAGCCTGATTAGAGTCTAGGCTTTAATAACGGTGGACTAAAAAACTCGGATTGAAAAATTGGCTAAAATGTTCAAATCCGACCTTTTCGCATGGTTTTTTGACCCGGCCTATTTTGCCATCTCTAAATAAAACTCCTACTGTGATTGCTCTAATATTTTTATTCACTAACCACAATTTAAATTGCAAACCAAAATATAGAACTATTGAATAATTACCAATTATTGATGAATAAAATAATGGTGCCAACTTACTTGATCATGGATTCAAGCTCTTTGAACTCAGCTTCCAATCCCAAAAGGTTAAGCGCCTGGCTGATTTCCTCTACAGTTATCATAGAATCACCGTTTTTGTCGAACATATCGAAAATTCGCCTGAGCCGGAGAGAGTTAAGACTCCGACTCCGAAGCCGAAACGACCGTGATGGAGATGCCTTAATTAATTCTTGTTGCCCCATTATCCTTGAGCAAGTATAGAGATGAATGAAAGGGTGGAAAAAGTATATAAGGATTGGAAGAAAGTGGGTTTTAAATTGATAGATAGATTTTTGTAGATTGCAAAAAAAGTAGAAAAATGTGAAAATAATAAAACTATAGATATGTTAATGTTCCAATACCAATGAATGTTACTAATTTTGTTCTATGGGTTATGTTATGTTATGCTATATTATAAGGGACAGTGCGTGTTGGGTGGCACGCCATAGGTGACTCTGCCCATAAGGGAAGTAGTGGTTAGCATTAAAAGCGATTATCGTTAGTCCGCATTGACTTGAAATTCTCTACTTTGAATTTTTCTAGATGAAAATTAGTAAGCTTTGGGTAACTTAAGAACATGGCGTATTGACTTTTAGAACGTGTCTCATGGACTTATTCAAGTCATTCATTAACTTCCATTTTATTTTCTTTGTGGATCTTATCTCGGGTGAGTATTATGGTATTTATTAGAAATATAATACTACATCCGATCCTTAATATAAGAAAAAGTCTAGGGATGACAATATACCCATACCCAATGGGTATCCACAAAAAATACCTATAATGGGTAGGGTAAAAACCCGCATTTTGAGTATGGGCGTGGGTATGAGTAATTACCCATAAAATTGAGCGGATATGGGTGCGGGTACGGGTACCCTTAGTACCCACCCCATATACCCATATAATATATTTTTATTTATTTTAATTATATTATTATATAATAATTATATAATAATATATATAAATCAATTTTAAAAATACAATATTATTATACTATTATACATTTTTAATTAAAAAATTTATTTATAACATATATAATGCAAATGTCAAAGAGAAATGAACTTTAGCATTACATTACTAATAATTTTGTTTATAATTTTCATGAATCAACATTAAAATCTTTGAATTTTTTTTAATTTTATTAAAATGATATGATATTTTATAATTGATCAATTTATTTTTAGCAAAAATGCGGGTAACGGGTACGGGTATGGGTACTTAGATACCCATAGGGTATGGGTACGGGGACAAAGATTGTCACCTACGCGGATATGAGGATGGGTACGGGTAATTTTTCAAACTGCGGGTATGGGGACGGGGACTATAGTACCCTACCCATACCCTACCCATTGCTATGTTGCCTAGGTGCGGGTACGGTACCGGTATCCGGTACCCGTACTGGTACGGGGTACGACATTCTTAGAAAAACTGGGATACGGGTACGTCTGTATATATATTTTTTAATATAATTATATAAATAAAATAATGGAACTATATTGTTAAAATAAATAATTAAACATAAAAAATACTACACAAGTAATTCAAAAGTAATTAGTTGAAAAGATTTAAATTGTTTCTCTCTTCATCATCATTAAAAAGAGCGGTGTCTAGTTCAACTTCTTCGTGAGAAAAACTTACAACATCAAGAATATCATCTACATCAAATATATTTCATTTATCTTTATCAATATCGTATATTTTTGTTGCTCATTCATTATAAGTATTAATATTTTTTATTATCGAGAGCAAATGAAGATTTGGTACTTTTATATTATAAACAAATAAGAAACACAAATTATCCTATAAATAAAAAACCGAATAAAAAAAGGAAAAAAATTGCATTTTTTTGAATTTGTGTACCACAGAAGTACCACGCGCGTACCACAGGAGTACCACATGTGTACCCGTTACAAAATAAAAAATAAAAAAATAGGTACACCGTCGGTGCGTACCCAAGGAGTACCGTACGCGTACCGGTACCCGGTACTGGTACTCTTTCAAAAACGGAGTACCCGTGCATCATAGACCCATTGCCATCCCTAAAAAAGTCATTTTTTAGATACATTGAAATATTAATGTATCTAGATAATGATATAGTCTAGATATATATGTTTTAATGTATCTAAAAAATGAATAAGGACCGAAGGGAGTAACGGTCAACAAATATATTGGCTTGGTGCAGTGGCGGAGCTAGAAAATTTCTAAAGCCTGGGCAAAATCTTAATTTTAAACAAAAATTACAATAATGCATTGAAAAATCTTAGTTTCAGACAAAATATATCAATTTTACCCCAAATTAACTCCTAAAAATTTTAATTTTACCTTAAACTAACCTATAAAATACCAAAAAATTTCGGCCGAGCCCGGACACGCTGGGCCTTGTCTCCGCCAATGGCTTGGTGGATAATAAATTCCTCTTCTAGATTAACAGAGTCTATTCTGACAATAATCTTAAAAAATAATTGCTCATGGCCATTCTTTTATTTGTATCAAATTGGCATCAATTAAGTTGCTACATCAGTCGTGAAAATAAAGATGACTATTAACATTTGTTTTCAAAAGATAATATGGCATTCTTAGAAATATAAATATTTTAAAAGTATTAATCTACGGTAAACCATTTATAAATGATGATTATATTAAAATTTACATGTTAACGAGCGTCAAAAACCTTGTTTAGGTTTAATGATTCAAAAAAAAATTGATTTGTTGAAAAGTTAAATATTTTAATTTCTAATATAATATACAATTTTTAACAAAAAATATTATTTTAAGCTATTAAAAATATTGTTATGAAACTCATTAACAATTTCTTTTATGGATCAACATCGCCTGCTGTCAAATTTCTATACAGTTTCATGTAGTAATGAATCTCAGATAATAATTTGATTCAACTATTCAAGTAGTCTAGATTGCATGACACGGTCATGGTGAGAAATCAAATTCCTTTTTTATTTTATCTAGGGTTGAAATGAATGGTAGGGATCAAGAATTCAGGAGCCTCTCTCATTTTCAATGAATATGAATATTTATTTTGTTTCTTTCTACAAATGGAGCACAACTTGGTGACTAATAATTGAATAAAAAGCAGCCAACCCAAAAGTATGGGACCAGCCTGCAATAGTAAAAATGGAAGTATCGAATGATCTAAAATTTAGACTATCAATTTCATCCTTGACATTAACTAAATTTTAAAATAATTTAAAAGATTTAAAATCTTTGATAATTTTCACCCTTTTGATTTAGTCAATTTGGTCTTTGATGCATGTTTGAAGGTTTTCGAATTTCAATATCAGAACTTAAATTAAAATTCAACTGATGTTATATACTCTCTCTGATTCTATATATAAACAAAATTTGATATTTAAGATTCAATAAAAAAAAAATATTTAATTTATATTATTATCTAAATATATTATTTTTACGATAAATCTAAAAAAACAAAATTTACTTATATATAGAACCGGAAGGAGTATATACATTATAGTATTATACCAATTTGACAATTTTAGAGACTAAGCTAGTGAACACTCTGCAATAAATAAACAAGAAATAAACTAGAGCAAACTCACTTTATGTGTGAAAGTCTAGGTGATAAAAATTCTACAATTAATCTTATGAACAATCATGATTCATGGCCGTTTTCAAAAATAAAAAATCATGATTCGGCCGACTCAGTATTATGACTCCAGTACCTTATATTATCTTACTCACTGCAAGTAAATCATTGATGTCATTTTTTTCTTTTGGTAGATCATTATTTAATGCATGTCATCTTTTTTTTCTGCGGAAGAAATGGTAAATAATATTCCACTCCGATATTTTTTATAAAAGACACTTTACTTTTATAGATTTATTGAATGATTAATGTATTTGATATATAATATAAAATAAATATATTAATTATTTAATAAATTTTAAAAAATAAAATATCTCTTATAAAAATAATATGAAAGAATAGTATTAAAAAGCGATACATACAAATAGTAGATTTTTCTTTTTTGTATAAGCTCTATGGTATCTATGAAAAAAAAAGACTTTGCTAATTCAAAATTCAGTTGCAATATTAAAAAAGTCTATCCAAAAATTATTTTTACAAGAATTGAATTCTGATTCACCCAAATGATTCGTCCTAATATATAACTTTTTTTTTTTACAAATTAAATCACAAATATATAACTTATTAATATCTATACATGTCAATTGAGATAAAACTACCGAATTGGATGCTATTGTGCAATAATTCTCTAGTGTTTCCACATAGAGATAATTACCTTATTTAGCCAGCATAGGACAATTTTATTGCAAGTATAGCTATACTTCTACTTATAGTCCAGCAGAGTTATATTCTTGTCGGAGTTGGGATCTTTTTATTTTCGATTATTTCTATTTCTTCCATTATTATATTATTTTAAAAATATTAATATAAAAGGGTAATATTAAATGAGGTCAAATCACTTTATATATCTAAAAATATTAAAAAATTTTAATAATAGAAGAAATAAAAATAACTGAGAATGAAGAAAATCTCAACTGGCCGGGTCGGAGGATGGTTTTGCCACGAGCCTTACTTTTTTATGAACTAAAAATAATAATATTAAAAAGTTATAATGAAATCCTTTTAAAGAAGAAAAATGTTAACATATGCCCTTAAGAGTGAAGAAAAATGTTAACATGTGCCCTTAAGAGTTAAGACGCATGTTAAGCGGACAAATACAGAGAAAAAAAATTCTAGTGAATTGTTGTGCACTCAACCTTTTAAACATCAAATTTTTTGCATCATTAAATGCAAAATTTCTACATTTGACTACTTTAACATGTGCCCTTAACACGACCTTAATTTTTTTTTAATATTTTGTACAAAAAAAATCCTCTATGAAAATAAATAGGGTGCATATAATTATATCATTGCGGTAATTATATCTATAGAGTGGATATAATTACCGCCATGAATGACTAATCGATAGAGTTGGTGAATAGAATTACCACCATGATTTAATATCATTTGATTCTTGTTGGATAGAATCTTAATCAAATGTTGCATCTTGGGATCACTTGTATAGTGACCGATTAAATTAGAAAATATGTTATCGGTCTGAGAATTGTTTTCAAAATAGTTTCTTCAAATTTAATATACACAATTGATTTTGCTCAAATGGAAGAATGTTAGAAAATTTTCTAATATTTTGTGGGCTGCAATTACTTGTAAGTTTTGGTTTTATGAAAAACAAGTTGATGTTGTAAATGTGATTCATTTGATAATGCTTAAGCCCGATGAACGTGATCAATAATAATGAATTTTGGACATTGATTCTGATTTTCGTTGAAACAAAATTTAGGCCTAACCTCTAGGTTCATGATGGGTGATACTAGGATTATATTCTTATAAATAGATTGGCTTGACCCTTTTGTTGTCACGTTAATAAGCTTGCTTGTGATTTGCCCCTGTAACACCCCGTTTTTCAAAGCCTAAATAGGGGCATTATTATTTTATTTTTTTTAATAAACGAAACAACACAGAGTGCGCGGAAATTTTATGAAACGAGCCGGCATCAAATATACAAAAGAACTCAAAATAAAAATAGTGCTTTTGAGAAGCAAAGTGTACTCTTGAATATTTACAGTCCAAAAGTCTAAGTACTCAAAAGTACAAATATCCAAAAGAGTTAGAATTCTATGCCTAACCAAAAGAGCACGGTGTACAAACCACATATTGGATACTATTGTGCTCAAAACTACCGAATATATGGATGCTATTGTGCAATAATTCTCTATTGTTTCACATAGAGATAATTACCTTATTTAGCCAGCATAGGACAATTTTATTGCAAGTATAGCTATACCTCTACTTATAGTCCAGTAGAGTCTATATTCTTGTCGGAGTTGGGATCCTTTTTATTTTCGATTATTTCTATTTCTTCCATTATTATATAATTTTAAAAATATTAATATAAAAGGGTAAAATTAAATGAGGTCAAATCATTTTATATATCTAAAAATATTTAAAAATTTTAATAATAGAAGAAATCAAATAATTGAGAATGAAGAAAATCTCAACTGGGTCGGAGGATGGTTTTGCCATGAGCCTTACTTTTTTATGAACTAAAAATAATAATATTAAAAAGTTATAATGAAATCCTTTTAAAGAAGAAAAATGTTAACATGTGCCCTTAAGAGTTAAGACGCATGTTAAGGAGACGAATACAGAAAAAAATTCTAGTGAATTGTTGTGGACTCAACCTTTTAAACATTAAATTTTTTCATCATTAAATGCAAAATTTCTATATTTGGCTACTTTAACATGTGCCCTTAACACAACCTTAAAAAAAAATTAATATTTTGTACAAAAAAAATCCTCTATGAAAATAAATAGGGTGGATATAATTATATCATTGCGGTAATTATATCTATAAAGTGGATATAATTACCGCCATGAATGACTAATCGATAGAGTTGGTGAATAGAATTACCACCATGATTTAATATCATTTGATTCTTGTTGGATAGAATCTTAATCAAATGTTGCATCTTGGGATCACATGTATAGTGACCGATTAAATTAGAAAATATATTATCAGTCCGAGAATCGTTTTTAAAATAGTTTCTTCAAATTTAATATACACAATTGATTTTGCTCAAATGGGTGAATGTTAGAAAATTTTCTAATATTCTGTGGGCTGCAATTAATTGTAAGTTTTGGTTTTATGAAAAACAGGTTGATATTGTAAATGTGATTCATTTGATATTGCTTAAGCCCGATGAACATGATCAATAATAATGAAATTTGGACATTGATTCTGATTTTCGTTGAAACAAAGTTTAGGCCTAACCTCTAGGTTCATGATGGGTGATACTAAGATTATATTCTTATAAATAGATTGGCTTGACCCTTTTGTGTTGCAATAATATTATGTGGGCAAATATCTTTATATAATTATATTAGCTATTTATCAATTAAGAGGCTAATTGATTAAGTGATCAAATAAAATTAAAAGGCTAATTGGATTTCTATTTAGGAATTAATTAATTGTTTAATTAATTAATTTGATATGGGCTTAATATGAGTGGATGTCACGATGGCCCATTTCGGAATAATGGGAACCCTAATTGGCCATCACACTATATATAGGCTATGGTCCCCAATATACCTGACACATCGCATATCGCCTATTCTCCCCATCTAAAGAGTGCTTAGGGCATAAAGAGTCTCGGTTGAGGATGAACCACAAGCCACCGGGTGCTCGTCATCCGTCTCTCATTGCGTTTCAGGATTGCTATCGGCGAGACCTACGGTTTGTTCATATTTATCAATCGAGGTATTTCTATAATCCTTTGATCTCAATAAATCAACATGTCGTAGATCCCATAATTATATACATGCTCTTTGTTTATTCGGCTTCCGCACTAAAGAAAGATTCTAGTTTTGATTTTTTTTTTTTATTGAGCATGTGTTATATAATTAATCAGTAGATTAATTCCAACATTTTGTTGTCACGTTAATAAGCTTGCTTGTGATATGCCCCATTGAGAACATCAAATCTTAGAGCATGTGATTAGACAAAGAAAGACCCGATCTAATATATCAATGATTCTAATATTGGTGCTTCCGATATTGGTGTTTAAGATGATTATAAGTGTTAAGTAAATGTTTTCTAATTTCATATAATATATCAATTTATAATTTTAATCCTACAAAATCTACTACGACAAAGCACAACCCATTGTGCATCAGTAGCAAAAAGGGACCAACCTAATTTTAAAAGCATACCATTATTAATATACCGAACGAACGGCAAGGCCTCCATAATAAAAAAAAAAAAAAAATAATGCTGGATCAAGCGAAAAAATATTCACGAGATTATCACGAAAAAATATCACGCCGCATATTGTATTATTATAATAACAACTTAACTAATATGACCGTCTTTTAGTCAAAAAAAAAAACTAATATGACCGTCAAACAACAACTTAACCAATGTGAATTTAATAGCCTAACTATAAAAAAAAAAAAATCTAATATCATAAGAATGCAACAAAACTACAAATTTAAAATAGTTAAATGGTAATTCAAATCTATGTCTGTGTAGTGTTAAATATACTAAGAAATAAAATAAAAAATTAAATTAACTCATTTGAGTTGGTCCGGTTGTATTAACTTGGAATCTGGGAGTGTGCTCCTCTTAAGGACTCAAGTTCGATTCTCTTTGGTGCCAAATTTGGGTGAGCTAAATTTAGCTTCTTAAAAAAAACCAAGTTAATGTTAAAAATATAACTTTTTACACTTTTAAATATTATAAATGCACATATTTTAAAATGAAATTTTTCTTGTTAATATTCTTAATTAGTGCCACGGGGTACTATTTAACATTTTCATCTTTTTAATTACTCTGGAAAAGGTCAAACTTTACTTATACAAGTGGTTGCAAATTACCATAAATGGTGGCCGAGCCCATTTGCTTGTTTGAACATTAGTCATGTTGTTTCTCTCTTTGATGTTTTGTAAACTGTATAGTTTGTTTAGGCACACCTTGTACTAAGGCGACTAGCTGGTTACTTTATATATCTCATTTTGACTTATTCAGAAAAAAAATATTTAGAAATTATAAAAACAACGTCTCATATGGTCCTCGTGACTCGTGAGTTTTATTAAGTTGGTAGGAACATCGTATTATATTTAAAAAAAATTGAAATTGAAATTTTAAATACTCTACTTGTTCATTTTGAGAATAAAATTCTAGTCACTAAGTTACTTGACAAAAAAATAATAATGTCTTGCAATAATAATAGAAAAAATAAAAACATGATGATCCTGATGTTGTTGTCAGTTGTCACGGTGAGATGAAGTTTGTAGAAATAAGAGTGGATGTTATGTGGCTAATTACACCGACAAGACTAGAGTAGCATGAATTGTTTATTAATTAATTAATTTTAAAAAAAATTGACCATTCGTGAATTCGCGAGAATTATCTCTCGCTGTATATAGCACCACTGAATACTCCGAGCAACGGTATCGTTCTCTTTAGAAAAAAAATTACCAGCAAAAATGTCAAACTAACATTTCTTAAAATTTGACACCATATTCACATCTCTTCCCATCTATATTTTCAAATTTCAAACTTTTTTCATCTCACTTTCTTTTTCAAAATTTCCAAATGTTTCACACCATATTCATGGTTTAGAGACAGCATAACAATAAGTTTCTTGGGATATACACATTTGCTCCTCATCTCAAACAAATTGGGAAGAAAAAAAAACCCTTTCAGAAAGTAACTAACACTAATGACATCAACTCTGAAAATCCTCGCAAGAACAACATGTTCAGACGAATTTGTATTTCAACAGCAGCTCATGAAACGAGGGATGACCATTTGCCAATCCAACATTGGGCACAAATGAAAGTGTGCCTTGGCTACTGTCTAGCTATAGTGTCTCCTAACACAACAAGATGAACCTGGTATAAACAAGATAATATTTTAGTAGTTGTATTCTGCCGTACAAGTATTGAATCAGAAATAGGAAGGAGAATGGGGTATATGCTGTCATATGTCATTAAACAATGTGTGTTTATAGCTGGGATTCAAATCGTAGACAAGTGATGTATCGGGTGAAGTCTCACTCAGTCTAATTAATGTATCAATAGCAGAAGATACATCAAAACAGTTATCCCATAAATCTACATCTTAGTATCAAAACCAGTTCATGTACATTGGAACATGTGATCTTATTTTTCAGCAATGTCGTGAGCCAAGAGAAAAGAAAACACACTCTAATATGATATAGGGTTTTGCCTATAAAATTACATATGCAATAGTGAATTCTCATCGACACCAAACGGTCCTTGACTATAAACAGTGGTAAGATGGGATGAATTGGAACTAACCAATAAACATGCCTCAAGAGCTTTTCATTCGTATCGGGGAATCTCACCCCCCATTACCCTCCACGGACCCCATAAAACGTTGGTTTCATGAGAGGAACTGCTTTCCCAGGGTTCTCTTCCCAGTACTTTTCCTGTAATATTGCAAGATGCATTATAAAAATTAGTATTTCAAAGGTAGGTTCTCCTATTGCATTTAAAGTTAATACTTAATAGCAATGTTGTGAAACACGTAAATCGGATTAGGATCGGAAGGAGGGTGACAGTTCGTAACTCGATAAACGTAACACAAATCGTAAGATCCTACCAAGATAGAGGATCATAGATTGGAGAAGTATCGTAATACAAAATCGTAGGATCGTAACCTCTAAAATCATAACAAATTCATAATCATATCAGATAACTCAACATAAAAATTAAGATTCAAAACTCAAACAAAGAAATGGTAAATGATAGCGCAAGTGACAGAGAAGGAGAGAAGTTGGTTTTATAGTGAGAAGGGTGGAGGGAAAAAATTAGTCCACAAGTGAGAAGTAGTGGGGGGAAGTTTCAGCAAAACAAAAAACAAATGTGTAGGTTGTTTCAACAAAACGGTGCGTTTGATATAACGAGGAGGTCAAAGATTGAAAAAGAATTAATAAAAAAAAAAAGGAAACTGTTTACTCCACTATTACTGCCAGCAAAACGGTGTGTTTTGTTTTATATGAGGAAAGACTTGGAAAAACAAAAATAAAAAGTAAAACGCACCGTTTAACTGATTCACAAAGTTTTTGTCAAAAAAAAAAAAAAAAACTGATTCACAAAGCCACGTGCCTTAGTAAGTTATTACGCGTGAAAAACGCTGCGTTTTGTGTTTCAGAAAATAGATCTTTAATTTCCTAAATGGGTCACGAAACCCGACCCGGCCAAATATGCTCTTCGTCGTCCAAGATCGAAACGCATCGCGTTCCCACGATTTTGCGATTCAAAACGCCGATCCGGTGCCGATCTTCTTCTCCAACGAGTCTGAGCACGATTCCGCTCGCCAGGAGTGGGTAAACCGTTAACTCGGCCGATTCAGCGAGTTGACTCGCGATTTTGATAACCCGTGTTAGTATAATTTACGTCAGTATAAATTACAATTCACTCTAAACCAGCAATAGATAAAGAAATTATGCACTCTAACTGATTTTTTTTGTTTGACAAATTATCAATAGAGTACCACACAATGAGCAACAACACAATCAAAGTGGAAGGAATTTAGTCAAAACTGAAATTGAATTTAACATAGGGGGAAAAAGAAAACATAGCAAGTAAAATTAGCATAATGGCATTAACACAATCCTAATTATTCCCAAGTTTCATGTGTCGCAAAAAGTAGTTTGCATAAAATTAGTTCAGTATATTGAACATAAAAGTATGAGAAAATAGGCACTAGTGATACACAATTACAAAGCATCAAAGACATGCACGGACAACTCTACCAATTAAACAACCAACATAATCACATACTCGGTCAAACATACAGACACCCTCAATCCAAAGGTTGAAACAATCACAACCACAACTAAAAGATTGCAAACAGATTGAAACAATCGACGAAAAACAAATTTCATTAAGATGAAAAAGATTGCAAATAGATTAGACAAATTGTATTGGGAGATTCCCCAACCACAACTAAAATTCACCAAAACTAAGTTATCCAAGTACTTGACACGGATACATAAAACATAAATCAATGCATTCTACCTAGCCAAAGTCTTGCTTCTATAAACTATGTCAATAACTTCCACATGGATAGTGGCACAAGAGAAAATGGAATCCAGTCTTTAAACCTATCTAGTTAGGGATAATTTATTTGGCAAGTATTGGCGCGAATCAAATACAAGTGGTCTCAGAAGCGACCAATCCAACTACAAGGTTTGAAGCCATTAAACTATATTTGATAGGAGGTTCAGGTTAGTGGAATCCCACATTAACACTGTTTTGCTACTGCAACTCCAAAAAATCACTACAAGAAAAATAGGATTTTGCTACGGCCAAAAGCCCTCGCTACAGGGGAAAAGCCGTCGCTAAGTCAGGATTTTGCGACGGCCAGTTGGCGGCCACTGGGCGTCAGGAAAACAGGCGTTGCTAAATTTTGCGACGGCCTTGGCCGTCAGTAATGGAGAGGACGGATTTTGCGACGGCCACGTCCATCAGTAAGTGATAAAGGTCAAATCCAGGCAAAACAGATAGCGACAGCTTGGGCCGTCAGTAAATTTGAATTAGCGACGGCTGAGGCCGTCACAAAATTCTAACGGCCTGCGTCTACTTACACATGTTGACTACCTAGCGACGGCTTAGGCCGTCACAAATTTTTTGATTATTTTTAAAAAAAATAAATTATTTTAATTGTTTTCTTAATTGTTTTAAAAACAAATTTATTTATTATTATTTAAAAACAAATTTATTAAATAATTAATTTATGTTTTAAAAATCAGAAATTGCCTTGTTTTAATAATAGAAATTGCTTTTTAAATAGAAATTGCTATTTACCAATGTTGAACACAAAGAAACAACACATTAATTAAAATCACAAAATATAAATTAATTAAAATATTATTAAACATAATAAAACTTAAACTCCTATCGGCTTATATCTCAAAAAACAAAACAAAAAAGCTTACATAAAATCAAACTTTACAAGTTTACTAAAAAAAAAAAACTTGTAATCCAGAATCTTTGTAGCAAATTGGTTCTTGTATCTTCTCTGTCTTAGAAACCTATACACAATAATATCCTTAATTTGTACTACTAGTCTATCAATACTACTACTACCTAAAAGAAGAAACTCAAGCAAATCTTCAAATTCAGAGACAATCTACTACTATGCAACCTGCATATGAGGAGAAAAAAAGAATTTGGTAAGTCAAAGAGTCTCGGTGTAAGCATAATAATAAACAAAGTGAACATAAAGAAGAAGCAAGAAATTGGCAAGAGTCTTTAGCAAAAACCAACCTTTAAACTTAAAGTCTCATTCTTGAAAAAAAAAAACTATATAACTATAAAAGTATTTCAACAACCAAAATTAAAACTTCAAGTACTTTGTACACTTAAAAATGGAAAGTAAATAAAATTGAGAAGCAATAATTCAGAAGATAAACATGCTAACAGTATAGAGAATGAAGAACAAAGAGATTAACAAACAAATATAATATCCATCACCATTCCACCATCAAACATAAGAGTGCAAGACAAGATAAAATTGTGTAAGGAACTATCATAAGTTCAAAAAACTGCAGTTAACAACCAACAATAGCAAGTGACAAAAGACATGCCATAGATTGTTATCACTTGTGTCAGATATCATTTAACAATCAGAAATGCAAAAACAACTCAGATCCATTTAAAGCAATAAAAGAGGAGGATAATCCAAACCCACAAATCTTCTCGATCAGAAATTCAAACCAACATTACTGATAAGTGAAAGTGACATGTGGAAACTTTTGACCCCTTATTACAGCTTATTATACGCAATAAAATTCAAATATTTATTTAAAACTACCATGATTTCCTACATAACCCGGATTTTATCAAATGAGTCCAAAGAACAAAATTTCTAGACTATTTCATAAGAAATGCCGCCAATCATGCATAAGGGTTCATGAATTTGAAACAATGAATACATTAAAAGACAAATCACAAGCCAGAAATTAATCCTTTTTATGCTACTAATATAGTGAATCTACAATTTGATTCAAGTTCTACACAGCAAAACATATCAAACCAAAAAAACAACAACAACCCAAAATCAAATTCAGCCAACAAAACCAAAACCAAAACATGCAACAAAAAATTAATTTTTTTTAATATTGAATCAGAAAACAAAAAGGGAAAAAGATGAAACCTGAGAAGAAAGGGGGCCATTGGAAGAAAGCTCATGACGAACAAGATCTCCGGTTGCAATGTGAGGAACGCCGAGAAATTTACAGAGGCGACCAGCATCCGGTCCGAATAGGTCCTAAACCCCTATGCATGGGAACCGGGATAAAAACCGTAAAACCGGCGGTTAAAAATTGGAGACCTTGAGATTCAGGGTTTAAAATTGGATATGCAGAACTTGAACTTGGAGATCGAACAGAAGCACGAGATCAAACAGAAGTATGAGATTGAACAGGTCAGTAAACAAAAGGACCTTGAGATTGAGACTTCGAAGTATGAGATTGAACAGGTCAGTAAACCAAAGGACCTTGAGATTGAGACTTTGAAGTATGAGATTGAACAAAAGAATCTGGAGAAGGACTTGGAGACTGAAAAGGCCATTGAACTCAAAAAAGAAATAGAAGGGGATACAAAAACCATCCAAAGGCTGGAAACACTTGTTGAGACTTTGGATAGGGTTTATGCAAAGGAGTTTAATTCAATTAGGAATGCATTTGATTCACACAAGACTTCATCTCAGAATGTAATCCGAGCCTTACAAGCTGAATTGGTTAAAAGAGGGTGAAGTTTTCATTTGTGAGTCCAATTATGCATTGCTTGTTTGAGATACTGTATTTGTTTGTTAACAATATTGTTGTCATTTTATTCGTACCCACGATTGGTATCTATGATATGGTATAAGCTTGTGTCAATTTATTTCTAGAACTGATGTAGTAACTAGTAAGGATAATAATTTCTTGTTCAAACTTCCCCATTTCTTATTTGTGTTTCTACGAATCTTTCATGAATTAGTTAAACTTGTTTGAGTCCCAGGAATCCATACATAAGTCATGTATTGTTATGTTTTTAAGAACTCAGTTTACTGTATGTATTTTTTAAGAATCATTTAAGATTTCTATAAAAGAAGGGTATGACCTCAAATCTTCCAACAAGACTATTTAAGAATTCGCCGTTGAGAATCACGGTTTGGATAATAAACCCAACTGATATGGTTTTGGTAACTAAATTATGAAACTTATTTGCAGCCATAAGTGCACGTCCTCTTACTTGGTGTGTGGCATTCTTATCATTATATATTTAATTGCACAAATGGAAAAAGTTATTTTCAATATTATTTGCTCATATTGACTGCATGATGATCTATAAGTAATCGTGTTATTTCGGTTACAATTGAGATGATATATTTAAACCAGAAGATGGAGAATCACATAGTTTGTTTGCTTTTCCAAAAGAGATAGTATATTATTACATGTAAACCAGAAGTTTAATGTCCTTATGGTGTTTGGTTCAAGTTTAGTTGATCACATGTTTGTGGGGGTGATTTATTGTTTCCCTTCTTTTATTGTCCTGTCTTAGTTGCTCTTTGTTGTTAAGTTTAGGATGTTTCAAAAGCCCAAAATGTGATTGGTTTTTTGGAGTTGCAGTAGCAAAACAGTGTTAATGTGGGATTCCACTAACCTGAACCTCCTATAAAATATAGTTTAATGGCTTCAAAGCTTGTAGTTGGATTGGTCGCTTCTGAGACCACTTGTATTTGATTCGCGCCAATACTTGCCAAAGAAATTATCCCTAACTAGATAGGTTTAAAGACTGGATTCCCTTTTCTCTTGTGCCACTATCCATGTGGAAGTTATTGACATGGTTTATAGAAGCAAGACTTTGGCTAGGTAGAATGCATTGATTTATGTTTTATGTATCTGTGTCAAGTACTTGGATAACTTAGTTGTGGTTGGGGAATCTCCCAATACAATTTGTTTAATCTATTTGCAATCTTTTTCATCTTAATGAAATTTGTTTTTCGTCGATTGTTTCAATCTGTTTGCAATCTTTTAGTTGTGGTTGTGATTGTTTCAACCTTTGGATTGAGGGTGTCTGTATGTTTGACCGAGTATGTGATTATGTTGGTTGTTTAATTGGTAGAGTTGTCCGTGCATGTCTTTGATGCTTTGTAATTGTGTATCACTAGTGCCTATTTTCTCATACTTTTATGTTCGATATATTGAACTAATTTTATGCAGACTACTTTTTCGACACATGAAACTTGGGAATAATTAGGATTGTGTTAATGCCATTATGCTAATTTTACTTGCTGTGTTTTCTTTTTCCCCCTATGTTAAATTCGATTTCAGTTTTGACTAAATTCCTTCCACTTTGATTGTGTTGTTGCTCATTGTGCGGTACTCTATTCATAATTTTTCAAACAAAAAAATCAGTTAGAGTGTATAATTTCTTTATCTATTGCTGGTTTAGAGTGAATTGTAAATTATACTGACGTAAATTATACTGACACGTGTTATCAAAATCGCGAGTCAACTCGCTGAATCGGCCGAGTTAACGGTTTACCCACTCCTGGCGAGCGGAATCGGCCGAGTTAACGGTTCATCCCTATTATGTTTGGCTTTTTGTTATAAAATTATAATGATGAAGTGCATAAATAATATTTATGCACTACTGCATACTATACTATGAAATTTATGTATAACTATCCAATTCAACACAGATTTTGATCCTAAATAGGAAACCGACTAAGTGTACAGTGTACACCATTGTACCATACCTATTAAAGTTTTGTTATGTATCACATACCTACATGATTAAAATGCAATCAATTATCAAAAGATTAATGCTGAACCACAAGAATACATTAAAAGTGATCACACCGTGAGAACATATCCAAGAACAAGCAAACACAAAAGGCACCGCAATGTCAGAATCTGAAAGCTAACAGAAAATATGAATAATTAAAGCAGATCTTATGTAATGTAGACTAATATGATTCTCTGTTAAGCTACCAAGATCTAAAGCAGCAACAAGTCAAACATAATACCAAAACACTTGAAGTCCTGAAAAATTCAATGCATAAAATATTTAACCATTTAAATTAAGGGTTTAAAGGACATGACTGCTATTGTAAACTAATTTTACAATGCGTCCAATAAATATCGACTATTTTGGTGCAGCATCCCAATTTTATAACAACATTTTAAAATTAAAAATATATCATTCAGAAATAGATTGGCTCATATTAGATTCTAATGTAAAAGTCTATGCTCATTAAACAGTGTTGTTAAATAGAAGCGCTATAGTAGTGGCACTATACCACTATAGCATAGCAGAATTTCGACAAACCATGAATGTTTCACGATATGCTATTTACTACAAACTGTTGTCAAATAACTGCTATAGTGGCGCTAGAACACCATTTTGCAGCAGAATGTTAACAATCTGCTATTTTCCTGGACGACATTGTCATTAAACTCTTTCATAAACCCACCAATTAGATGTCCTATTGAAGTTAACCCTAAATCTCCAATTGAACACTTAATTCCTTCGAATAAACAAAACTAAAACGCAAAATATAATTCCAATACCAGTAGTACTACAAAATCACGAAGAAACAACAACCAACTACTACTTGTTTCACACAACCACGATTATTTACTTGAAACTATTGGTATCAATCAATGCCATAGTACAATAAACAGAATAATAAAGAAAAAATAGAAACACAAAGTTGAAATAGAAATAGAACCTTGTAGAGTTGTTCATTGATGGCAGCACCAATAACTCAAGTGTAGAAAGCAGCAACATAAGTAACAACAACAGGAGTGAATGATTTATGTTTTCTGTAAGGTTCAACCATGTCCCAGAGAAAAGTTTTCTCCCATTTTGTGAACAAATAATCTGCATATTTTCGCCACACATAGCTCGACATTTTCCCAGGGACACGATGGCTCGAGATTTTACCCTGAATCCAACGTTGTCTTAAACAATTGAGAGACTCTGTTCTAATCTTAAAAATTGGCCCCTGATAGAAAAAAGTGCAATTTTAATGATTAGAAATTATTTCAAAATATTATATTTTTACTGAATGAAGCACAAAAAATTCAAAATAGTTTATTTAAATTATAAATAATATTTCAATACAAGTTCAAACTAATATCAAGCTTCTAGATAACATATATGATTAACATATTTAAATTGTAATATGATTGATATTATATGATTTTATGCAAAACTAATACAACAATAAAAATTTAACAAGTACTGTAATCAACAATAACATCAGAAAATCAAAAAACCTAAAATCACAAAACATTAGATTAATAATCAATTAATCATACTTGTGCGAGAGAGACAGAGAGAAGGTAACTGGTGCGCTAAGTGAGAGAGGGGTGGATGGCGGTGGTGCGCCCTGCTTAGGCGGTTTGAGAGGAAGAAGAGATGGACGTTTCTGAAAATGGAAGAGTAAAGGCTTGTTTGGATTAGCTTTTGTTTCTAATTTTTAAAATTTGCTTTTCGTTTTTTAAAAAGAGAATAAACAAAAATCTTGGTATTCAAATTTTTTAAAATTGTTTTAGAGATGAGAAAATGAGAAAACTCATTTGGTAAGCTAATTTTTAAAAACAATTTTAGAGCTTAGAAAATGAGAAAACCCATTTAGTAAAAATACTTAAAATTAGAGCAATGCAAATAAAAATAAGTTAATTTAACCCAGATTCCATTTTTAGGAATGCAAATAAAAATTAGAGCAAAGTAAATAAAAATAACTTGCAGGTTTTTTTCCCCCTTTTTCTCTTCTTTCTTTTCCCTTTCTATGAGTTGATTTTCCTTCATAAGATTCTCAGACTATGTAGCACAAAAATCTCGTACTAAAAAATGTGTTTGGTGTTCAAAATATGGAACATGTGTTAGTATCCAACACTATATGAAGTATCATACAATGTTGATATTAGATATGGTGGCCAATGCATGTAACACAATATTTGAACAATTTTGGAGTATCGGGGCCACCCATATTCTTCTTCGTGAATTAAATGTGGCATAATTCAATTTGTTTTTAGTTGTGAATTTTCTGTTTTGAATTTTCAGCTAGAAATGCTACTTGTGCATACCATATTTTGTTGTTAGCATGGTTGGTTAATGTGATTTCTGTTTGTAGTTGCTTATAACAGTTGATTATTTTAAATCTCAAACGATAAGTGAAGAGTAAATTATTAATTAACCTTAATTTTCGATCCTGTATTTGGCCTTTAGTGAACATTTGCAGATGAATTTGACTTTCTTTTGTTCTCAAGTATAACTTAACTTAATCATGCATATTGATATTTGTGATCAATGGTTTATTTGGCACTAGATTTTTACTTTTCTCCAATTTGGTCTCATCTTAAGATATGTTGTTATAACAAGAATCTTCCAATAGTCCTAATTTATCTTGTTAAATGTCGGTCATAATGCCGCCATGGGGGGAATTATGTGACCGATTTTCTGACAACTGCCATAGGCAATTTGTGAAAGGATGCCCGCCTTAGTGATGCCATAGGGCTGCAATGCCATGTTTATATGGCGGAATTTTTGAGCTTCTGCCATACTTTGCTCTACACCATCGACAACATTGGTGCTAATGACCTGAGAAGAGCTTAACACTTCGAGTGTCCTAATTTAACTTGTTCGAAGTTTTTTAGAATGTAACTAATAATGGTAACGATGAAAGACACTTGGCAAAACAGAGTTTCAGGAACAAATTGTTCAATTCCAGCCGGCTGAAATTTGACATACGAATTTCAAATTAAAGATCAAATAGGGTGTTTTTTTTCTACTCTTCTAAGCCTCTACATGACGCTGGCAAGTTACTAAAATGCTTCACAAGAATTCACACCCATTTTATATACAATTTCACAGTTATTTCCCTGAAAATCAATCTTCTAATTGAAAACTTTCAATCAAGCTATTCTATAGGGTCTACTGGTGTTTCAATAGTCACAAAGTCAGAAAACACACCCAATATATAAAAAGTCCTCAAAATGGAATTTCCAAAATTTTCAAAATCACAACCAACTTCTAATATACAAAAAAACACAAATATACATGTAAATACTATTACTTATATCACTAAAGTATGAAATGATCATATAGCCTATAAATCTACTTCCCCCATACATGTAGTCAGCCACCTCTAAATTGTTCGATTAAAATCGTACAATTTATGGTCCAGATTTTAAACTCAAATATTTTAATTTTTAAAAAAATTAAAAATTAAAATCTACATTGAAATTTGAACCATATATGATTGACTGCGTGCAATCCAAATCCATTTATAACTTTGCCGTATTCTTGCAGATTTGGCTTTTGATCTCCATATCAGGAATACCAAAAACAAATTGACAATTAGACTTAGCAACAATATGTTTCTTGATGAATCCAAGAAAAGTAACTCTACCAGGAATCCTAGTAACTGTTGCCAAAGATAATTCACCACTCATCAAATCACCTATAAAACCTGTCATATTGGATGCTAATTTATCAGCTTGAAGGGTAAGTCTACAAGGAAGAATAGTAGAACTTCTTGCAGGAATCAAACCAGGAAAAATATCTGTCTCTCCAACTTCAACACCTTTATACATCAAAAAACTAGTTCCATCTCCATGTTTGAAACTCACACGGTTTCGATTCTCGACTTCAATCTTGATATCAAGAGTAACATTAATTTGTATGTTAAGAACAGGAAGTGTTACACGAGGTGATATACCTTGTAAAGTAGCTGAAGAAATTTTTGTTATTGGTTCTTTTGGTTTGAAAAGGGTTAAAGCAAGAATAACACAAACTGTTACTAAAACTAATAATAGAAATAAAAATATGCATATGCAAGTTACACATCTGTGTCTTCCTTTTTTTGGTGGAACCATTAAGGCTTGTTCTTCTTGGTATTGCTTATTTTGTGTATTCTTCATGGCTCTTTTTTTTCTAAGGATTAATTTTGACACAATACAATGAAATTGAGAAATGATGAAATGGAAATGCTACCATAAGATAGTGAAGATTAATGGGAGTAAGTGAGATTTGATACGTATGGTATGGTGATGCTACATATATAAGAGTGACATTGTGCCAACCATATTAATATTATTATTAATGAAGTGAAAAATGTATATATAAGGTAGTTGGTTGTTGTGGGGGTCCAATTGAATTACTATGCAGACTGATTCAGATTAAATGCGCGCCTAGCTAGTCCGTGTTGTAACTGCCAACCACAATTTGCGAGTATTGTTTTTTTTTTTCACCGTCAGTTTAATCTGGTTCGAGGGTCACTTTTAGCATTAAGTGGTTATGGCTTCTTCACGATTGTAGTTGCGGGAATTGAACTGTGGTCTTTCCTATCAAATTCAGCGACAATCACCACACTTTGAAAGTATTACTCATGAGATGAGATGATGTGGGTCGTTTCGAACTTATTCAAAGTCTTAGAAAGAATTTGCCGTTCATTTGATTTCAGAAGACATGATGAATGCATCCATTTAACATAAATTCAAAAGAATGCATTTATTAGCATGTGTACTCTGCATATTCCATCTTGGGTAGTATACACAGTACTTGTAAAATTATGCAAACAAACAATGACTTGAGAGATGTAAACATGCCAACAATAATGCATAAAATGGACTATACAATATTCAATTAGATTGTGCTTCAAAAAAATAATAATAATTCAATTAGATTGTGACAATTGTATACCTATGTATAATGGAATACTATAGTATTATTTTGTGGGTAAAAATTCTTAGGATGACAAAAAACTCGTATCTACCGAGTATTCGCAGATAAAATCCACCACGTATACGAGGTAATAGAAAAGAAGTTGAAGAAATTTTAAGTAATTAAAAAAATAAATCAAAAATCAATATATTTTAAAAGTTATATAATACATGAATTATCCATAGGTGATGCGGATACAAATATCATATTTACTCAATTGAGCAAACACAAACACCATATTATACACTTCCATGAATATCCATTTGCATTACTTTTACATCTTGTGAGTGTTTTGTTTTTTTAGTTGTTGTATGTAAAGGTGGCTCTAGTATTATTTTTGGATTCATAAAAATTGGAGGAAATGAACTAACAATGGAGTCTAATAAAAGATAATGAAGTGAAATTTTATTAATATTTGGATTTTAATCAAAGATAATTAAGTGAAATTTTATTAATATTTGGATTTTGATTAAAAATAAGGGGAATGTTAACTTGTGCCCTTAAGGGCACATGTTAAGAACACTAATATGGAAAAAATTTATTACAACTTGTGTATTATTCAATTGTTTAAACATTAAATTCTCTATATTATTAAATGCACATTTCTATCTTTAGGTAGCTTATCATGTGCCCTTAGGGCACATGTTAACATCACCTTAAAAATAATGCTTAACCTTTTTACTTTTCTGAGAATGCCAAATTTATTAAATACACACTATAGTAAAAAAAATGCTAAGATTAGACAAATTAGTATAATTCACATTACACCATACTGAATTGAAGGCAGCAAGACTCAACCACAACACAACACCAAAAAAATTAACTTACGACCAAATAATGAAACTTAAAACTGACCAAATGTTTTACAAGTTGTACTTCCCTCTTCTTTCTATCTATCCATGTATCTATATACTTGTATTTTAAGATTGTTTTGCATAAAATAGATTCATTGAAAAGTAAATTGTAAAATAATTGATAAGATAAACGTATAATCGATAAAAGAAGAAAAAAAATAGTTTTTAGTTTACACCGGAGCCATAAAAATTGACACTAAAACTTTATGCATACTACTTAAACCTCCTTACTATTAAACCAAATTTAGTGATTTAAAAAAAATAAAAAAGGGAAATTTTGTTAATTAATATAATATTAAAAATAACATTTTTTAGAAAATGTCCGACAATTAAATAAAAATTGAGAGAATTTTTATGTCAAATATGTGTTAGTTGTTTAATGGTAAGAGTTTGATATTATAATTTTAAAAATGGAATTCAAATTCCCTTGTAACACTTTTTTATTTTATTTTTAGTCCCATTTAATTTTAATTAATTATAATCTCTTCCTTTTCTATTTTAATTATGGCACCTCAGTAACACATTTGAAAAATTCGGGAAAATTATTAGCAAAAGAAAATGAAGGGTAGAATCAGTGGCGGAACCAGGATTTTTTTTTCGAGGGGATCACTAAAACAAGTATATAAATTAAATAAGAAAAATATATCGTGTATAAAAAAATTATTATTAATAAAACAGATTACGTACTTTAAAATAATACTCTAATTTTTTATATGCGTGCTAGGTTTGAAATAATCAATAATTGACTTTTGATAAATCCTCTAACAAAGTTGATTATTAGAAAGTAGTTGTGTGTTTTTCGAAGAAAAAAAAATTGTGCATTTTTTATTATTAAATACATCTGCATTTGTCAAACAATCCCACAAAGTTGATTATTAAAAAATAATTGTGCATTTGTCAAAATAAAAAATAAAAAATAAAAAATTGTGCATTTTTAGAAGAAAGAAAAAAGAAATTGTACATTTTTTGTATTGATATTTGAGGGTTGAGTTATTATGCATAAAGAATATCCTTATGTATGGTGCATAAATAAATCTCCATCATGCATATTTTAGTGCATTTGATTGATTAAAAAATCCAATTAATCAAAAAAGCATTGGATGGTGAAAATTTATTTATGCACCATGCATAAGGATATTCCTTATGCATAATAACTCTTACCGATATTTGATATATACATATGAAATTTAGTTTTTAAAGGAAAATATCCTTTAATTGCAAAAATAAGCCTAAAAAGATGCCCCAACAAGATTTGAACTTAAATCCTCAAGGTTGGGGGCGTGCACAACAACCACTTCGACTAACCTTCACATTTGATCTTTTTCTCACAAACAAATATATATAATGTATATTTGTATTATTTTTTTTAAAATACTATGGATATTTTAGTAATTTATTATTTTTTTGGGGGTGGCCGTGGCCACCACCAGCCACCCCCTGGTTCCGCCACCGGGTAGAATGAAAGATGTTTCAAAACAATGTACCAAAAAAAAAATGTTTCAAAACGAGAGATTAACAATTAACTAATACGTTTCCTACATCCTTTTTTTGTTTTTTGTTTTTTGATAATACGTTTCCTACATCCTTAAAATCCTCAAATTGAGAAAGAAAAAAAGCTAGTGAAAATGAATAATGAATGATTTTGAAGGACTACAAACAAATGGGATTTCTTTTCTCTGTACTCTCCCTTCTCCATCTATCATATAGAAATCCAACACTTCAAAACACACATCAAACCTTCTTATATTGGCACACATATTTATCAATTGTTTTGGTGGAAGTATTGATAACAAAATCACAAGATGCAGTGGAATTTCCATGAAATTTGAGGCCTAAGATGTTGACTTCGCCCGAAATTCTCATGAAAGTGTTAAGTGGCATGCCACCTGAAGAAATGTCTGAAATAACTTGAGAATTAGATAATATGCGATCAGTCATAATGATGAGTGACACATTGGATCCCTTAGTTTCCTTAGACGATATCTCTCCACTAGGGATAGGTGCTTCCCCGATTTGTTGCCCTCTGTAATTTAGTTGCGAATAACCATCATAGTATTTCAATCCAAACATATTTGGATTTTTCACCGATACATCGACATCCAATGTTACATTCAAATTAAAACTCATGGTAAACACATTAAAACTTAGGTCCATGTTTTGAACATCGATTGAATTCACCGTGGTAACGAGATTTTTTGGTCTGAACAATGTGAATGCAATTGTGACCACAATTGCAATTGTGGCCACAATTCCAATTGTTACAAGACACACTATCCACCCTTTGCCATATTTTTCTTCTTTCATTATGCCTTTTCTCTCTTACTATATGGATCTACAAAATCATCAAAATTGATCAATATCAATTCTCTTTTATATTGATTTGTTTTTCTAACCAGTTGATTTCATTAAGAATAAATAACTATATATTATGCTTCAATATATAGTAGCTATAGGTTATAATATTATTACTATACAAGCACATTGAAATTGAATTTCATAAACAAAATAGAGTGCAATAGTGAACTAAAAATTAACTCTATATCACCTAGATGACAAATAATGCTAGGTAAGGAAATTTAATTGACAAAAGCTATTGTTGACAACTTTTTCTCACACAAAATGTATCTGAAAGTATGCATAAAAGTAATAAGTTAAAATAATATTACTCTAAGTACAACTCTTTTTTTTATATTTTTATTTTATATTAGCGTGTATGCTTGACATGAAATAAAGAGTATGAATTCCAAACTTATTTTGACTTAAGAGAAAGCTTAGATTCACTGTGGATATTAGAAAATGATTCATGAAAAAAATATTACTTTATTATGCATGATCAATTGGAAAGAATTTGATTTTTTTAAAACATACCTACCATTTCCAATTAATTATTCAACTATGATCATGCAACTGCAAAATAATAATATAAAATTATTTGGGACTAGTCCCTACGTTGATTGGTATCCATGTGATGTTCATTTCTTGATGATAATAACACAAAATTATGTTGATTGGTAATGTTCCTTCCCATTGCTAATTTATGTTCATTTCCAAACATGGTCACATGCATACAACAAAATATTTCTTTGACCAAATTCAAAATTAACATAATATAGCTTTGAACAAAATGATAAATATAACAAGGAATTTAACAAAATGCACCTTTTGTATTTGAAGCTAGCTTGAATTGAACGAATTACTTCAATCAAATTAAGGTTGAAATTAAACCCTCAGGTTGGAATTAATTAATCCTTTAAAATACAATCCTATAGAAATGAAGAGAAATTCTGGCAAACCCTTATGCACCTTGAAAAGGTGCAGTTTGCCAAATGATTCAACAAATGTTATTATTGGGTTTTAATAAATAAACAATGTAATAACCATTAAAGACCAATTTTGTTAAAGGGCATGTTTGTTAATTTGTAGTCTCAAATTAAACCGCATTTGAGCTGGAATATTGATTTTCTATAGGTTGTTTTTCAACGGAAAGATGTTGTATTAATATATTCAATTCAATTCAATGCTATGTTTGTACAAATTTGTAGCATTGCAACAAAGTAAAAAATAGGGATAAATATGCAAACCTTAACCTTTTTTTAATATGTTTTCGTGTAAAAGGAGACAATCTATTTTTCCACCCAAAAATAAATCTATTTATAGTAATAATCTATCAAACTTGAAACAAAACATTGACATTTCAACTATATTCTTCTGCATTTTTCTTGCCACATCAGCAGTTTTGATATGTCCGTATATGTGCGTTTTTGATCTACTTAAAAATAAGGGTTGGGCATAACAATTTCAATTGAACTATTTTATTTAATTTTTAAATTGTTTTCAGGACTAGATAAATTGGAGGACAACGAATTAAATAAAACTAAAATTTTTGTCTCTCACCAAATTATATGACAATTTTTTATTTCAAGTACAAATATTTTAAAATATTAAAATAATATTTTGTCAATCAAACATCATATAGGATAACAATACTACAACATTTTAAATTTAAGACAATGGCTGATTTTCTTAAAGTAAAACAACCACTGTCCTAAAGTATCATAAGCAACATATTTACATTTTTGTAGAGAAAGTTAGAAATTTCAATTGGTTTTTAAAACAAATCTTGTATAACTTATTTATTTTTTTATCAAAATATTCCATATACAACTATACAAATCAAATCAATTCTTCAATCTATTCCATCTTATGTTATGAATAATTTTTTATTTTTTTTTTAATTTCATTCTCTCAATGATGAAATTGAAAAAATGATGAACTCCATTTGGTGGGGGTCATAACAATAATCAATTCAAAGATATTCGGTGGCTTTCCTAAAAGCGATTAACTATGCACAAAAATGTAGGTGACTTGGGATTTAAAAGCATTTTTGCTTTTAACTATGCAATGCTTGATAAGCAAGTCTGAAAACTCCTAACTAATTCAGACAACTTGATCACTCATAGTTATATGTTCACGCTAGATACTTTCCTAGAAATGGTTTTCTTGAGTCAAACATTGGCCACAACCCTAGTTACATTTGGTGTAACATTTGGGAGGGACGAAATAATCAATGCTGAAGGGAAGAACAAGAGTATTTGCGGGTTATTTGAGATCAAGGTCTTAATTATTCTACCATTATAACTTTGCTCAAACTTGAATTAGGTATATACAAGTATAGTGTAGATGCCTCGTTCTCATCATTAAAAATAAAGTAGGAATATTAGTTTGCATTAGAGATTTAGAGATGATCAAGAAAGTTTTGTTGTTGCAAGGACGGAGTGGTTCCCACCTATTATTTATGTCGACGTCGACGAAGCTTTGGGTCGTCGAGCTTGATTCTAAAACTTTTGTTTCTAAATTTCATAGTACTAGAATTGATAACTCTTATTTTAGTAACTCCTGGGAGGAGTTTATCAAGAGACAAACTAATGGAGATGGTCATGCATTTACATGGGTGGCCGCATCTTTTTCTAGTTTTCATATTTTTTCCGAAATACCTAATTGTATTAACTACATTGTTATGAATGAAATGCTGATTTTTTCTTATCAAATAGTTTAGTAGATGAATATTCACTTTTTAAAATGAATCAGTGAGTATCAAAGTTTGAACATGAATCCTTTATACTACAAACAATATCACTATCTTAAAAAAATAAAAAATAATATCACTATCAATTGAGATATATTTACGGGAAGCATTGGAGCAAAGAGAACTCACCCAATTACCGTGAGACAGCCAATAAGCTCCGACGCGAGCTTGAACTCGTTCGCTGCACCCATGATCATATTTCAGATACTACTGTTACTAATATTCAAAACAAGCTTTCTAATGTTTTGTTACAGGAGGACAGATATTGGAAGCAACGAGCAACAGTTTATTGGCTTGCAGATGGAGACAAGAATAGCAAGTTTTTTCATGCTTCAGCAAGTGCTAGGCGGAAAAGAAATTCTATCAAAAACTTGAGAGATAATAACAATGTTTTGGTAGAAGATCAAGCGGGTCTCTGTAACATTGCTCAAGAATACTTTCAGAATCTCTATGCCCCCAATCAAGGTGACTATGGCAATATTATTGACACTATTTCTCATTGTGTTTCGGATAGTGATAACAATATGCTCATCTCACCTTTTAATGAAGAAGAGTTCCGTAAAGCGGCTTTCTCTATGCACCCTGATAAGTCTCCAGGTCCCGACGGGCTGAACCTGGGTTTCTATCGCAAATTTTGGCCTACATGTGGAAGAGAAATATTTGAAGCTTGTTGCTCCTGGCTCGAAGAGGGTCATTTCCCACATAATATAAATGATACAAATATTGCGCTTGTGGCAGAAGTTGACCGTCCAGAAAGCATGAAAGACTTTCGTCCTATATCTCTCTGTAATGTAATCTACAAAATTCTCTCAAAGGTCCTAGCAAATCGTCTTAAATGTGTTCTCCCAAAATGTATCTCAAATTCACAAGCTGATTTTGTCCCGGGTAGAGACATTTTGGATAATGCTTTAACAACTTTTGAAGTCCTCCATTATATGAAGTGCAAAGGTCGTGGCAAAGAGGGTCTTGTTACTCTAAAACTTGATGTAAGCAAAGCTTTTGATCGTGTCAAATGGACCTATTTGCAAGCAGTGATGAAAAAGATGGGATTTTCAGATACTTGGGTCAAGTGGATTATGCAGTGTGTCACATCAGTAAATTACCATGTCCTTCTCAATAATGATCGGGTTGGTCCTATCACTCCTCTTTGTGGCCTTCGCCAAGGTGATCCTCTCTCCCCTTATTTATACATAATCTGCTCTGAGGGTCTTACTTCATACATCCATAAATATGAATCTCGCGGTTTATTACACGGAATTCGTATATGTAGGGGCAGTCCATCTATTAGTCACCTTTTATTTGCAGATGATAGCTTCTTATTCTGCAAAGCTTCTGTGTCAGAGGTCACCAACTTAAAGCATGTTCTAGACATATGAGGCAGCCAGTGGTCAAGCCATAAACTATAAAAAATCAGCCATCACTTATAGCCGCAACATTGATGTAGCTTGTCGAAATATTATTAATAATCTATTGGGAGTTGCAGAATCAATGGGGCATGGAAAATATCTTGGCCTCCCTTCAATAATAGGTCGTGACAAGAAATCTATTTTCTCATTTATCAAGGACCGTATATGGAAGAAAATCCAAAGTTGGAACTCAAGATCTCTTTCAAGGGCTGGCAAAGAAGTTCTTATTAAAGCGGTAGGACAAGCAATTCCTTCATACTGTATGAGTGCTTTTTTACTCCCCACTACTCTCGGTGAGGAGATAGAACGCATGATGAATTCATTTTATTGGGGTACAAAGAAAAATGGCGGTAGAGGAATAAACTAGTTAAGATGGGACAAGATGACAGTTGGTAAGGACAACAACGGTCTTAATTTCCGAGACCTTGAAGGTTTCAATCTAGCCATGTTAGGTAAGCAAGGATGGAAGCTTCTCACAAACTCTTCCTCTCTTCTCACAAGAGTTCTCAAAGCCAAATACTTTCCTAGAAATGGATTTTTGGATGCCAATATTGGGCACAATCCAAGCTACACATGGAGGAGTATCCAAAGTACCATCTCTTTGCTAACTCAAGGCTATAGATGGAAAATAGGTGACGGAAATAATATCAATGTATAGTCAGCCCGATGGATTCGTTCCCATTCAAACATGCTGCCAACAACACCCTTTCAAGTTAATAATGCAAACATGCGTGTCTGCGACCTTTTTGATCCAATCACCAACTCATGGAACCATGCACTTATTGCATCTATATTTAATTCACATGACACAACTGACATATGCAAGATACCACTGCATTCAAGAGCTTTGCATGACACAATAATATGGAATGCATCTCCACAATGTACCTATAGTGTAAAGTCAGCCTACAAACTTTGTTTAAATCTATCTTCCCATGACAGTTCTGGTGCTAGTGATGATTGGAGGAAAATTTGGTCTATGCAAATTCCTCCGAAGCTAAAACACTTTTGTTGGAGAATGCTTCATGGTTGTCTTCCTACACGATTCAACCTGTACAGACGTGGAATACAGTGTCAAACATCTTGTGTATTGTGTAGCAATGCGACTGAAGATGAACTTCATTTTTTCCTTGATTGTGCTTATGTTATCTCATGTTGGAAAGAAGTAAACTTGTGGAATAAACTAGAGCAGAAAATCCTTCCAAGTGACAATTTTTCCTCTATTATTTTTGCTATTCTT
Source organism: Trifolium fragiferum (assembly GCA_954870985.1). Lineage (NCBI taxonomy): Eukaryota > Viridiplantae > Streptophyta > Magnoliopsida > Fabales > Fabaceae > Trifolium > Trifolium fragiferum. The sequence continues at coordinate 21,636,998 of OX940793.1, forward strand.
GCTGATCTTGATGTCGAATTGCAAGCACGTTTTGTTGTTGTCAGTGGCGGAGCCAGGAAAAAAATAATGGGTGGGCCGCGAAATGGGTGGGCCGCGAAAGAAAAATATATTATATAAATTAAATAAAAAAAATTATATTTAATATATAATAATTGAAGTTGTAATAAGTATAAAGTTGATCATTCGAGTTGAAATACTATAAGTTTGTTTACGTCAAAAAAAGTTGGTCATTAAAAAATTAAACTTTGTATCTTAAGATAATATTTATGTGTACCAAGTGATTCAAAATAATCAAATATTAGCTTTGCAACAATATATATGCATTTTCTGTAAAAAAAAAAAAAAACAATATGTATGCATTCACCGAATATAATGAAATTGATTGTTATAAAAAACAGAAAATAAAAAGATTACAACCTGCAGGAATCGAACCTGCACCATTATGCAATGGTAAGTGTATCACACCCGCCACTGGGACACGCAAGCTTTTTACATATTTCATTGCATTCATTAATATATCTACCATATATTTAAAATTTTATGTAGATATAGGGGTATTCAAGTTGAAATTCCTGGCACGCGTGTTACGATGCTAAGCACGATGCTATAGCTTCTTGGTCCTCAAAACGTGATGCTACACACGATGCTATAGCATCCTACTGCGCTGGTAACTTAATATAAATAAACCAAATAACAGAAAGCAAGTAAAAGACACTTGGTGTTTGTTAACCCAGTTCGGCGCTCAAAGCAAGCCCTAGTCTGGGGGATACCAATCCAGGAAGATGTCCAATAAGCAATAGCCCTAGACTGATGACACTAACTCTCAAGTTATGCCCTTTCCATCTAGCAACTCCCCTATTGTCTATAACCTAGGGTCCTAGCCTAGATCTGAGATATACCTGATCTCACTTCCTTGCAACCTTACAAACAGCAAGGATTTTTAACACACACAAGAAGAGTTTTGGAGACACACTCCTAAAAACTAACACTCGTACCTAAAGGCTTAGAGTGCACACAACACACATAACCCTAACTCCATACTTCAAAGCTTAGGAGAGGATCACAAGTTACAACTCAATAGAAACACGTCCTTAGCTTGTATCAAGGTGACACAAGGAAGGCTCACAAATAACACACGCAAAACCTAAGCACTAGACTCAATAACAACGGCGTGAACAACAACCTCAAATTAGGTTTTGCACTACATATATATACTCCAGCAAAGTCCTTGATTCTGAAACAATTAAGACCTTGATTCTTCTTGACTCAAGCCTTTGACCACATTAATTAAAAAGGATTCTTTCCTAAAATAATCTTCAAGAATATTCTTCATTAATTAGTCAAGTCAAGGATCTGAAGTAATAAATGATGATCTTCAATAAAGTCCAAACACAAACGCGCCATGCAAGATTCATGAAAGAGAAAACATAAATCATTCCATAAATAGAACGCGCGCCTTCAGAGTACACGATGACGAACACGATGTTGGAGCATCTTGCATAGCATCCTGATCACCAAAAATGCAGCCAATACGAAGGACTCAACAAACTCCCCCTTTGGCAAATTTTTGGCTAAAACAAATAAGGACCATACAGATACTTAAATAGATACTTCAACTACACATCTTTTTCTCAACATAAACACATAAGCATAAAGATCTGTAGAGACTATTCTTCAAAGTAGATTCCATACTACATCTCCATGGAGACCAACAGACAAGAATATATGTGTATCTTTTAAGAACATCAGAGAGGCATGCAACAGCGGAACATAAAAACAACTTAGCCTTAGATGGTCAGAACAATCAAAAGTAACAGGATGCTGTAGGGAATGCTACAACATTTCATACTACATCTCCCCCTGCACATATGCATAGGATGTTGGAGCATCTTATCCAACATCTCCCCCTGCAGATCACATCACATTTTTCTAGGGTACTCATGCACACACACATCAGACATCAGATCACACAAGGCCACGCAAATACATACTACACTCAATATCAATACCATATTATACTCCCCCTTTTTGCCACAAATTTGACAAATTTAGCAGTACAGACATATGAGGTTCAGGAGCTTATTACAAAACAGGAATTAGGGGTGTCAGAGTCTCAGCCCATTAATCAGAACAGTAACAAAAACATCAAAATATCAAAAGAAAGAGAACAAAAGTAACAAAAAGTAGCTAATCAGCTCCACAAGCAGACAGTCTTCACTCAGAAGTGCTGGAATCAGTCACCTCCAGCTCCTCTGTGTCACCACCAGCATCTTCATTCTCTTCTGCATCAGATGCTGCAGCATCCTGCTCAGCATCATTACCAACTGCAGTACCAGAACTAGGACCTGCTTCCTCAGCTTCTTCTTTCTTCAGGGCAGATATAACAAGCTCAAGCCCTTTCTTTTGCTCATCCAGAGCTTGCACAGTTGCTTCCAAAGAGGCAATCATTTCCTTCCTACTCAGAGTTGGAGGAGGATCTTGCCTAGGTACAGACTTATTAATCATGGGCCCTGCTATATCTGCAGCATGGGTCCCTTCAAACAGCCTAAAATGTAGAGACAGAGGTGGTTCTCTTTTGAGAGGTTCATCAGTAGCTTTCAGAATACCAGGGTGTTGATCAAGAATAATTCCACAGATGAGACTAGGAAAAGCTATAGGCATCTTGATTGCCCAAGACTTGCCATGAGCCATGGTTTGCTCAAAAATGTAAGCTCCATAATCAGCAACAGTGCCAGTACCAATAGAGTATATGAATCTAGCTAGACCAGTGGCAATATGAGATGTATGGGTTGTAGGAACCCAGTTCAAAGACCCTATTCTGTTCAGAACAGCATACTTCACAGACAGCATACAAGAGGGTACTTTACCTTTAGATGGCCACACCTTGACCTGATTGGCTGTGATGGTTCTGCACACTTCATTGTTGGTAACATCAATAGCAGTGTAATCCTCTTCTTGCCTACCCAGATATTTGTTGATGATTTTTGGGGAGAACTCCACACACTTGTTTCTAACCCAGACTTTTTGATATTCAGTGCTGAGAGGATTGTCACAGTCCTCAGCAATGTTGACCACAAACTCCTTTACAAGCTTGGCATAGCAGGTGCTCATGCCACTGACAGTTCTCATCAGCACAGCATCTTCCAACAGTTCAACTACCTCCTTCCAAGCCAAAGTCTCATCAGACAACTCTCTTTCCAGCCCTATCCTTCTTGCAAACACAAATTTCCACTTCTTGGCACTGTCCACAAAGTGGAAGGAAACATCATCTATGGGGACATCAGGAACATTGGTTGGCACGAGTTTTTTGCTAACTCTCTTCTGAGATGCTGTGATGCTAGGAGCATCATGTTCAGCATCATCATCATCAGACACATCAGTAATAACCTTCTTCCTTTTCAAGGACCTTTTCTGAGGAGAAGGTGTAATGATAGGAGCATCATGCTCAGCTTCATACTCAGAGTCACTCACATTCTTTCTTTTAGAAGCCTTCTTCTTTGGTTGAACAGGAATCTCAACCTTGCTAGAGCTTCTACTGGGCCCCACAAGTTTCTTCTTAGGTGACTTTGTGGCCACACCCTTTTTCTTCTTCACAGACTTAGGTGTCTCCTTTACCACCTCAGTTTCTTTACCTTTTCTTTCCCTGAGACGCCTACCAATGCCAGTCTTGCCTACAAGAGAAGACCCAACAGACTTGATCACAACCACTTCTTCTTCCTCACTTGCTTCCACATCAGCAGTATTCAGATCTGCACCTTGGTCAGGCTCAGCATCAGATGCTAAAGCATCTTCAACAACATCCTTGTCAGCTTCTTCTTGTACCTGAGATGCTGAAGCATCAGGAGCAGCATCCTCTTGAGAGATGCTATTAGCCAAGGATTGTAGCACATCACCAACAATATGGTCTTCCTCATTGAGTTCATCTTCTTGTGGAACGTTAGGAGCAGGGGATTGTGTCTTCTCAGTTTCCAACTCAGTTTCCCTCTTTTCAGCATTAGGGATTTGAACAGTATCAGGCTCGATCTGCTCACTACGAGTGGGTGCTGTAACAACAGATGGAACAACCAACTCCTCAGAGCCCTGATTGGCCAAAAGAAAAGCTTGCATGTCGAAATCGGAGTTGTAACGAGATTTGGATTTCTTCACCCTTGGTTTCTTACTCCCCGTGGATTTGCCTTTCTTCGATGACTTGGGTTTAGAGGAAGAGCTTTTGTTAAGGACAGAGGCAACAGAAGGATGAATGGTGGTGAGGGGAACAGCATTGGTGATGAAATCGGGCTGTTGATCATGGGGTGGAGATTGTGCAGGAGAGGCGACGGAGGGAGAGTTAACAGGGGAAGACATTGTGACGGCAAGAATGAGAAAGTAGGATTGGGAGTGAGAGAGTTGTGAGGGTTGAATGGAGAGATTTGATGGAGAGGTGGAGAAGTTATAGTGTAGAGTGAAATAAAAAGGGAAAGAATCAAAGGTTAAAGATTTGAAACAAAAATAACCAACTAGGTGTAGTGGCGTGTTTAAGGAGGAAATTAGGCCATGATTGCCTTGATTAACGTGCAGCTTCTGAAGAAGGCAAATAACTGCTGCACGCGCCACTAACGGTAACTGCTATAACTCCTCATGGAGGCAAATTCCTAACTTGCCCCTCAGCTTCTCAAACTGCACAGCATCAAGAGCTTTTGTAAAAATGTCTGCCACTTGCTCTTTTGTGCCAACATGCTCCAAAGTAACAATTTTGCTCTCAACAAGATCTCTTATGAAGTGATGGCGAATATCAATATGTTTAGTCTTGCTATGTTGAACAGGATTTTTTGAGATGTTTATAGCACTCATGTTGTCACAATACAATGTCATAGCATCTTGTACAACATCATACTCAGTCAGCATCTGCTTCATCCAAACAAGTTGTGAGCAACTGCTACCAGCAGCTATGTACTCAGCCTCTGCTGTAGATAAGGCCACACAGTTTTGCTTCTTACTAAACCAAGAAATTAGGTTATTTCCTAAGAAGAAACAACCACCTGAAGTGCTTTTTCTGTCATCAGCACTCCCAGCCCAATCAGCATCACAAAACCCAAAAAGCTTAGAATCTTCAGAGTGAGAGTACATTATTCCATATTCACTAGTTCCATTCACATACTTCACAATTCTTTTGACTTGAGTCAAATGGCTCACCTTAGGATCAGATTGATATCTGGCACAAACCCCAACAGCATAGGTGATATCAGGCCTACTTGCAGTCAAGTATAGCAGGCTTCCAATCATGCTTCTATATAAGCTTTGATCTACACTTATTCCTTTTTCATCTTTAGTGAGCTTCAGATGAGTTGGTGCTGGTGTTCTCTTGGATGTGGCACTTTCCATACCAAACTTTTTGACACTATTTCTTGTATACTTACTCTGAGAGATAAATATAGTATCATCCATTTGCTTGATTTGCAGCCCAAGAAAATATGTCAATTCCCCAACAAGACTCATTTCGAACTCTGATTGCATCTGCTTGACAAAATGCTGTACCATCTTGTCTGACATCCCACCAAAAACAATATCATCAACATAAATTTGAGCTATGATGAATTCACCTTTTTCTTGCTTAACAAACAAAGTTTTGTCTGAGGCTCCCTTCCTGTAGCCTTGATCTTCTAAGAACTGAGTTAATCTTTCATACCAAGCCCTGGGTGCTTGCTTCAAGCCATACAAAGCTTTCTTCAATTTGTAGACATGGTTTGGATGCTCAGGATCAACAAAGCCTTTTGGTTGTTCAACATACACTTCTTCCTGTAGGTACCCATTCAGAAAGGCACTTTTTACATCCATTTGGTAGAGCTTGAACTTGAGGATGCAAGCAACTCCCAAGAGAAGTCTGATGGATTCTAACCTTGCCACAGGTGCAAAGGTCTCTTCAAAGTCTAATCCCTCAACTTGAGTATATCCTTGTGCCACAAGCCTTGCTTTGTTCCTGGTGACAATCCCATTTTCATCTGATTTGTTCTTATACACCCACTTGGTACCAATCACATTCACATCTTTTGGTCTTGGGACCAAATCCCACACTTCACTTCTTTTGAACTGATTCAACTCTTCCTGCATAGCCTCTATCCATGCACTATCAGATAAAGCTTCCTTGACATTTCTGGGTTCAAATAGTGACACAAAACAAGAGTTTGAAACCACATCATTTGTCCTTCTAGTGGTTATCCCTTGTTCTGGGTTGCCTATGATCAACTCTGTGGGATGGTTCTTCTGTACACGTACTGAAGGTCCTTTCTTTTGAGCTTGATCTCCAGAATCTGTGGCATTAATCTCTTCTTCAATCTCTTCATCAAACTGACCTTCAACTGGATGTTCAGATGCTGTAGCATCTTGTTCAGCATCATGTACAACAGGAGTACCCTGGTATTTATCAACAGTTTCTTCCAGAGTAGAGTCTTGGATTACAACATTTATGGATTCCATCATTACCTGAGTCTTGGAATTAAATACTCTGTAGGCTCTACTGTTTGGAGAATATCCTAGAAAAATCCCTTCATGGCTCTTTGGATCAAGTTTCCTCCTAGGTTCTCTATCAGCCAGAATGTAACACTTGCTTCCAAATACATGGAAATGTTTTACAGTTGGTTTCCTATCTTTCCATAGTTCATACAGAGTAGATGTGGTACCTTTTCTCAAAGTGACCCTGTTGTGAATGTAGCAGGCAGTGTTCATAGCTTCAGCCCAAAAATAGTAGGGGACATTCTTGGCATGAAGCATGACTCTTGCTGACTCTTGAATAGTTCTGTTCTTCATTTCAACTATCCCATTTTGCTGTGGAGTGGTAGCTGAGGAGTACTCGTGTTTGATTCCTTCAGAGGCACAGAATTCATCAAACCTAGAGTTCTCAAACTCCTTTCCATGGTCTGTCCTGATCTTTACCACACTACTTGCCTTTTCCCTTTGAACTTGCAGACATAGCTCCTTGAATGCTTCAAAGGTATCTGATTTTTCCCTTATGAAATCTATCCAGGTATACCTTGAGTAATCATCTACCATAACAAATGCATACCTTTTTCCTCCAAGACTTTCAACTTGCATGGGACCCATGAGATCCATGTGAAGTAGCTCAAGAACCTTGGTGGTTGTATGATGCTCTAGCATTGGATGTGACATCCTGACTTGCTTACCAATCTGACACTCTCCACACTTGTTCCCTTCTGTGATCTTCAGTTTGGGCAAGCCTCTAATGGCTTCTGATGTAATAACTTTCTTCATCCCCTTTAAGTGTAGATGGCCTAATCTCTGGTGCCACAGTCTCACTTCATCTGTAGTTGTACTGAGACAGGTGGTGTTCAGATCTTCCTCATGAGGTATCCAGAGGTAGCAATTATCCTTGGACCTGGTTCCTTTCATCAACAATTGATTCTCTTCATTGTTCACAGTACACTCAGTCTTGGTGAAATTAACCTTCAACCCTTGGTCACACAATTGACTGATACTTATTAGGTTTGCTGTGAGTCCCTTTACTAACAGAACATTCTCCAAATTAGGCAGTCCATGTTTCACTAAATTTCCAATTCCAAGAATTTCTCCCTTAGCACCATCTCCAAAGGTAACAAAACTGGTTTTGTATGGCTTTAGGTTTCTGAGAAACTTTTCTTCACCAGTCATGTGCCTGGAGCACCCACTGTCAAAATACCAATCTTCCCTTGATGATGCTCTCAAGGAGGTATGTGCAATCAAACCTACATTTTCTGTCTTAGTCCTCCACTCCTTCTTCACAGGGACTTCTTGTTTCACATCTTCCTTTGTTTCATTAGCTTCAGGTTGCTGAACAGGGTAACCATGAAGTCTGTAGCAAAATGGCCTGATGTGACCTCTTCTTCCGCAGTAATGACAAACCCACCTTCTGTATGTTCTTTGGATTTTGGGCCTTTGATGACCTTTTGGGTTGGATTCCAAAGCAAACTTGGGAACATGATAGGTTTTGGAATGCTGTGCAGGATGCTTTAGCATCGTGGCACCAGTGCAAGGGTCAAAGACATCTTCAGCAGATTTAAATTTTGTCTCAAGATTCTGTTGATATTTGTTCAAATGAGAGTAATTGTAACCTACTGCTTTAGCCTTACCATTTGGTAAACCTTCAAGAATTTCCTCTAGAATATTTGTTCCAGAGCTTAATTGACCCACACGTTTCTTCAAGTCCTCCATTTGAGCATTTGCAAGGGCAGCTTCTTCTTGAACTTCAGAGGCCTTCTCAGTTTGAGCCTTTACTTCTGATTGAAGCAGATTGATTGTCTTTTTCTGCTTCTCAAGAATTCTACACATTTCTTCAAATCTTGACAGTAGCTCCTTGTAAGTGCTTGCCAGTTCTTCATAGGCCACATCTCCTTCTTCCTCAGTATCACTGTCTGGAGTACAAATTCCAGTTAGTGCAGTTACATGCTTAGCTGATTCATGCTCATCTTCTGAATCTTCATCTGACCAAGAAACATTCAAACCCTTTTTCTGTCTTTTCTGATAGGTTCCACATTCTGTTCTTATGTGACCATACCCTTCACACTCATGGCATTGAACACCCTTGCTTTGGCTGTTCTTTTCTTCAGGTTTGAATTTCTTGAAATTGTTCTGTTGTTTGTTGATGTCGGGTCGGATGCCAGGAGCATTCTGACGATTTCTGCGATCAACTCTCTTCAGTACTTTGTTGAATTGTCTGCCAAGCATGGCTATAGCATCAGCAATGCTTTCTTCTTCCTCATCTTCATCTTGATCATTGTTATCATCAGCATTAGAGACAAATGCAATGCTCTTGGTCTTCTTCTCACCACGCTCATCAAGAACAGTCTCAAAGGTTTGAAGTGAGCCAACCAATTCATCCATCTTCATAGTTGAAATGTCATGTGCTTCCTCAATGGCTGTCACCTTCATGTCAAATCTCTTGGGAAGGGATCTGAGTAGTTTTCTTGACAATTTCTCATCAGATACTTTTTCTCCCAAGGCTTCAAAAGAGTTTGCAATATCCAAGAGTGTCATATGAAAATCTTGAATGCTCTCATCATCTTTCATCTTGAGAGTTTCAAACCTAGATGTGAGATGTTGAATTTTGGATTGCTTTACCTTTGTGGTACCTTCATAGCAAGTCTTCAATATCTCCCATGCTTCCTTAGCTGACACACAGTTCTTGATCAACTTGAAAACATTTGCATCAACCCCATTGAATAAAGCATAAATGGCTTTGTTATTGTAAAGAGCTGCAGCCTCTTCCTCTGTAGTCCACTCAACCTCTGGTTTCTTCACTCCTGTTGAGGTTCCTTCCTTGCTAGCAACAGTGGGATGTTCCCATCCAGTCAAAACAGCTTTCCAAACTTTGCTATCAATGGATCTTAAAAATGCGGTCATTTTGGATTTCCAGTGATCATAGTTGTTTGATCCATTGAGCAATTGTGGTCTATTCATGTATCCTCCTTCCTTCTCCATAATGCCAGAAATATTAGGTCCTGGATCTCACCCTAGAAACAGGCAGGGTGCCTGCTCTGATGCCAATTGAAATTCCTGGCACGCGTGTTACGATGCTAAGCACGATGCTATAGCTTCTTGGTCCTCAAAACGTGATGCTACACACGATGCTATAGCATCCTACTGCGCTGGTAACTTAATATAAATAAACCAAATAACAGAAAGCAAGTAAAAGACACTTGGTGTTTGTTAACCCAGTTCGGCGCTCAAAGCAAGCCCTAGTCTGGGGGATACCAATCCAGGAAGATGTCCAATAAGCAATAGCCCTAGACTGATGACACTAACTCTCAAGTTATGCCCTTTCCATCTAGCAACTCCCCTATTGTCTATAACCTAAGGTCCTAGCCTAGATCTGAGATATACCTGATCTCACTTCCTTGCAACCTTACAAACAGCAAGGATTTTTAACACACACAAGAAGAGTTTTGGAGACACACTCCTAAAAACTAACACTCGTACCTAAAGGCTTAGAGTGCACACAACACACATAACCCTAACTCCATACTTCAAAGCTTAGGAGAGGATCACAAGTTACAACTCAATAGAAACACGTCCTTAGCTTGTATCAAGGTGACACAAGGAAGGCTCACAAATAACACACGCAAAACCTAAGCACTAGACTCAATAACAACGGCGTGAACAACAACCTCAAATTAGGTTTTGCACTACATATATATACTCCAGCAAAGTCCTTGATTCTGAAACAATTAAGACCTTGATTCTTCTTGACTCAAGCCTTTGACCACATTAATTAAAAAGGATTCTTTCCTAAAATAATCTTCAAGAATATTCTTCATTAATTAGTCAAGTCAAGGATCTGAAGTAATAAATGATGATCCTCAATAAAGTCCAAACACAAACGCGCCATGCAAGATTCATGAAAGAGAAAACATAAATCATTCCATAAATAGAACGCGCGCCTTCAGAGTACACGATGACGAACACGATGTTGGGGCATCTTGCATAGCATCCTGATCACCAAAAATGCAGCCAATACGAAGGACTCAACACAAGTAATTTCCATTTTTCCGGGATGGGCCGTGGCCCGGCTCAGCCACCCCTGGCTCCGCCTCTGGTTGTTGTCCTTTGGAGCATATGGAGAACGCGTAATGAATGTCTTTGGGAGCACAAACAGCCCTCCACGATCAGAACTTGCAGGCTCGCTATTGACTTGATTGGTGACTATAAATGGTGTTGTTCTGTCCTTGTTGCACCACAATCACCATCTCAGTTGCATGTGTGGGATAAGCCGGAAGAAAATTGGCTCAAATGCAATGTAGACGGTGCTATTTTCACTAGTAAAGGTAAATTTGGTATTGGTATTTGCTTCTGTGACGATCATGGCTCTCTTGCCCAAGCTCACACCATGGTTTTTCCCTTTGAAGTAACACCAGCTGACTGTGAAGCCTCTGCTTTGAAGCATGCCTTGTTAATGGCCACAACAAATGGTTTTGAGAGGGTCGTCTTTGAAAGTGATTGTCTAACGGTAGTTAATGCAATTACTAATGATTATAGATATGAGAATGAACTAGGTACACTTTTGTCAACTTGTAAGTCCATTCTCTCTGTCAATGCTAACTACAACATAGCATTTGTTCGGCGGCAAGCTAATACAGTCGCTCACAACCTAGCTAGAGCATTTGTATTTCTATCTAGCCCCCAAACTTTTTATTATCCTCCAAATTGTATTTCTCCTTTTATCATTGATGAAATGAAATGAGTTTAGCTTGCTTCAAAAAAAAAATAAAAATTACGGGAAGCATTTTAAATTCTATCTTAAAACAAAAAAAAAAAGGGCAAATTACACTAACCTCCCTTGAGGTATTCTTAAATAACACAAACATCCCCTTTAATTTTTAACTAAACACTAACCTCCCTTACTTTGCTAATTAATTGACAAACACCTCCCTTGGACCTTAACACTGTTATTGTCCGTTAACTGCATCACTTTTTCCCTTTATCACCTATCCTTGTTGCAACATATTTTCACCTTGCTTCTCCCACCTCCAATAGCTATGACGTTTGAAGCTAATTAATATTTCTCAAATTTTCATATCACAAGTCAATATTCTTTTCGACAGTACTGAGTACTCCCTCCGTTCCAAAATATAAGTCGTTTTGACCATATTACACAAATTAAGAAATGTAATCATTATTGTATAAAAAAGAGAAATTATGAGTAAGTTTACAAAATTGTCCTTCATTAATTGTATGGGAAAGATAAATGAAAGAATTGAAAGAAGAGAGAGAAATAAAAAGTTAAGGGTATAATAGGAAAAATAACATTAAATGCTTCATTGGAATTGTAAAGCGACATATATTTTGGAACAAATTTTTTCTCCAAAGCGACATATATTTTGGAACGGAGGGAGTAATAACAAATTGAAACATAAACATAAATAGGTGATATTAAATTGGCAATGACAATTGGTATGTTCATACCCCAATATTGTAAATTGAAATACCCAAAAGCAAAACAATAGAAGAGTCCCATGAGGATTTGTCACTTTTCTGATAACAAGATTAACACAACAAACTAGAATAAAAGACCTAATCTAAAACTATTCCAATCAACGATAATGAAATAAATCCAACAAACAAGATCAAAAGATCACACTTGTGCTTTTAAGTCTATGTGTGCTTCTATGGTAGAATGAAAGTTTTGGGGCGCAGATTCTTGGAGGAATGAAAAGTAAGTGCTTTCAGAATAGACAACTCAAGCGTTCAAAATTTTCACACAAAAAAATAAAATAAAAATTGGACGGAAGTGTTACGGTGTCAATTGGTAGGGGAGGTCATTGATGAGTGAAAAAATAGAGGGAGTGTTAATTACATTTGTAGATATCTCAAGGGAAGTGAGTATATTTTTTCCAAAAAAAAAAAACTACTATGAAACTATGCTCTCCTTTCAAAAACAAAAACTCTACTTTATTGTCAAAAGAAAAAAAAAAAAAAAAAACTATACTCTGTCTCGCGCGTGATCAGACCCAGTCTCTCTCTCTCTCTCTCTCTCTCTCTCTCTCTCTCTCTCTTAGGTTTTTTGGGATTGTTGATTGAATTAGTGATTGCACATTCCCCTTTTGTTTTGATTGAATGAGTGATTGCACATTGTTGATTTTGTTCTGTTTGAATGAATGAGATCCTATCCAAGATTCCAAGTTGATTTTGTTCCTATCCAAATTGAGTGATTTTATTTTGTTCTTGTTCTAAATTTCTGTTTTTGTTACCGTTGTTTGTTTTCCTGGCGCTGCTGAAACAACCAAAGATATGGAATATTACATCTTTTTGTTGCACGCAATGTGGAATTTGTTTTTCTTCTAAACAATAGCACATCTCGCCTAGTTTGACACAGAGCAATAAAGGTTCTTTTGGCGATACCTTTTTTGCTGTATGGTATTTGCCACTATGACTTGTTCCATGGTTAATTACTGTGTCAATTTTTGCCAAATTGTATATACTTTAACAAAGTGTTTTGGTTTTGTTGTGCTTCTAATATCTTGTTGTTTTATCTTGAATCGGTTTGTTGTGGGTAAGTTTAAAAAGGATATTGGATTTGTTTCATTCCTACCATGTCTGAATCATTTACTTTAATTATTTCTGCAGCAAAACAAATCTGAGTGAGTGAGCTCTAACGATGCCTCCTGTTGCTGCTCGATCTGGTGATGCGATATTTGCTAACATCGAACGCGTTGTAAGCAAACTAAATCAAAACCCTCATTATACTATGTTTGGTACACAAAAAAATAACATTGCTCAACTTTCCACTTCCCCCCAATTTTGCACCAATAAACTGTCAATTCCTCTTTTGTTTCTTTTGCTTTACAAGAAAAATGTCATTTTTTGTTTGACGTTCGTGGAATCCTTATTGAGTTCATTGTTTCGATCTGCATTAGAATTTAGAAATTGCTCTTGGATTGTGCAGAACGCGGAGCTGTTTACTCTGACGTATGGGGCAATTGTGCGACAATTGCTTACAGATCTTGAAGAAGTTGAGGAAGTCAACAAGCTGCTAGATCAAATGTACAATTCTGAAACTCTCTAAATACAATATGTTGTGTTACATTATGTGTATCTTCTGATGCCATAAAATTTGTTTTTTCACATCTAATTGTGGGATTTTTGGTTCCTTGGTTTGGTGTGTATTTGCATTTGGGTTACTTGCTTTCACCAATATGATTTTGCGGTTTGGTTGGTATTTTCAGGGGTTATAATATTGGAATCCGTTTGGTTGATGAGTTTCTGGCTAAATCTAATGTCTCAAGATGTGTTGATTTCAGAGAGACAGCTGACGTGATTGCAAAGGTTTTATATTGTTTCTTGGTTTCTATAGATGCTGGGAAAAATGTGAAAATTTTATCCTGATTGTGGTGAAGGTCATGCAGAAAGGGCACTTTTGCTTGTTCATTTAATCTTTGGCAATCTCCAGTTGTCCAGGGTTCCCTTAATTTGCTCGACTAGTAAATAGTAAAAACTGTAAAATTAAGTTCCCATATTAATTAATGGTAAAACTTTATCAAATAGTTTGAGCGTACAGCAGTATGTATTAGTTCATGTTTAAGCTACACTTGAAATATCAATAAATATCGGAAATCATAAAATTAAGTTCCCATATTGTTAATAAATAATAAAATTTTATCAAATAGGTTGAGCGTACATCAGTATGTATTGGTTCTTGGCTTAAGCTACACTTGAAATATGAATAAATATCGGAAATCATATTAGTAGGCACATAAATTAAGTTTTGGACTTTGCTTGACGTGTTTGAACTTCAAGCTTTTTAGAACATTGGAAAATAGGTTCTGTGTATGACCGCAGTATAATCTCAGTTCTCTAGCAGTCCAATTAGAACTAAGATTGTATTCATGTGAACAAAAAGATTAGTTAGTTGGCTAGGCTATGATGCGTATAAATAAGAGGAAGGGATTACACGGATGCATCTTGTCAATTGAGATAGTTAAGGCCTCTGTGAATCGGGAGAACCTCGAAGTTTGGGGACGTATCCTGTAACAAGGAAACTTCTTCCTTGAGTCTTCAAATAAAGATATCACTCCTTATCAAAATGATTGATAGGTTACCCCGTTAGTTAGTTGGGTTAGACTGCGAGTGATGTGTATATAAATAAAAGAAAGGAATTAGAGAGAAGTATCTTGTCAATTAAGAGAGTATTGGACTTTGTGCATTGCAAAATGGTATCAGATCTTCATCCAGGATCAATGGCGATGACGATAATGGAAGGCAGATTGATAGGATCAATGGACAGAGAGAACAATAGTGTCTTGGAATCAAGACGGAGAAGGACATGAGGCACAACTTAATATATGAGATAAGCCACTGCAGAGTTTGGCTGCAGAACGGCATGAAATATTCTGTAATTGACACTGCTGGAGCAGGTGAATAAGGACTTGAGACAACGAGAATCATGGAATCCTGATCTGGATGTTTTCAACTTATCTTTGCTATTCACCTTCAGAACAAGGTGACTGTTCAAGGTACCCTGTTAGTTTGTTAGGTTAACCTGTGATGTGAATAAGAGGGAGGGCCTTTAGGTAGGCATGTGGAGATGTGGACTCTCAAAGTTCTGCATAAGCCAAATTCATATTGGCAAGTATGTTTGTAGGTTTATTATTTTATTGAAATGAATGTTACAGATGTATAAGATTCGAAAAGATTAGACTAGATGCAATGGAGGGGGCACCTGCAACATAAATTATCGTTATTTTACTCTTATGAGTTTGTAGTTGTTATTTTACTCTTATGAGTTTGTAATTGTTTTGCATTCAAATCGGAAACATGCATTAGACTTGAAGTCAACTGATTTTAGAACACGGATGGAATACGGTCTGGTTTTGAGAGTGTTGTTACTTGCATATGAAGATATAATTGACAAAACTATTTTATTCTGGTTTGAGCTCAACATAACGGTCAGTAAAGTAAACATAAAAACTATCATTATGGAGTGTTTTGTATATCCATTATAAGTTATACCATTCAAAGAAATGTGACCTAGATGTAATGACATTTGCTTTCATTACATTTTGATTGGTATGATTTTTACAAGTGCCCATGTGCTGCTACTTGGTTGTGTGATCTGCATTTTTTGTGTGTTTACTAGTTTAATTAAATTACTTACAATGCATATTTAAATCAGATGATGACTTTATTTTTATCAACCTCAATTGTTCTTTTATACAGGTTGGTTTTAAAATGTTCCTCGGTGTTACAGCATCCGTGACCAATTGGGATGCTGAAGGGACTTGTTGTAGTATTGTTTTGGAGGATAATCCTTTGGTCGACTTTGTTGAGCTTCCTGATAACTATCAAGGTCTGTACTACTGCAACATATTAAGTGGTGTTATTAGAGGAGCCTTGGATATGGTAAGTTTTTATTTCTTTATATTATACTTTATAAATCCTCCATTCATCAATTTTTTAATCAGCTCTTCTCTTGTTGCTTTCAACACTTTGAAAACTAAGAAAATATAATAG
Organism: Trifolium fragiferum; assembly: GCA_954870985.1. Taxonomy (NCBI): domain Eukaryota; kingdom Viridiplantae; phylum Streptophyta; class Magnoliopsida; order Fabales; family Fabaceae; genus Trifolium; species Trifolium fragiferum. The sequence continues at coordinate 21,652,970 of OX940793.1, forward strand.
TTTGATTGGTGGTCTTCTGAAATTCGAGGATTTTTTCTCAAATATGAAATAGATAATTCATGATTTTGTATGGTTTATTCATGTATTTAAAAAAAAAAATGGACAAACAAAGTTTTCAAGATTTTGCTTTCTTAGTTGCTATTTCTCCTCCTAACAAACCATTCATTATTTTCTGAAAGCCGCTTTCTTTAGCTCCCCTTTTGTAGCAATGAAAGAAGTTGTGTGTAACTTAAAAAATTCCATAATTTAACTGGGAAAACAACTATATCATAGTCATTTTTCCTGGAGGAAAGTGAGGCATGACATGTGATGTTATGGTTCCCGTGATATCTTGTGGATTGAGTGACATATGAAGTGTAATAGTGTCCTCTACTACATACAATTCACTCTCTTTATAGTTGTCCTGATTCTTTTTCATTCATACTCAGGTGTCAATGAAGGCCGAGGTCACGAGGCTACGTGATGCGCTTCGAGGTGATATGTTTGAGTTGCAAGTAAAACTTCTCAAGCAAGTTCCAGAAGAGTATCCGTATAAGGATGATGAGTAATATGTTTTGTAATGTTCTACTACATAATTTCCTAAGTTAGATTATTATGTCTGCCTTGACTTTGTCAGTAGGCTAGGATCTATCCTTATTTCTAAGAGTCCTATAAATTCTTGAAACTGTTCTTGTTCTCTTCATCATCCTTGTTATTATGGCATGAGGCATTTCACACCTATATGATTGCATACTACCAGTTCTGATTTATATTTGAATACGTATTCTTTTTTTTTTTTTTGATAAATTTGAATACGTATTCTAAAGTGAATGAATTTCATAATAAGTGATATTTCACTATCTGTGAAATTAAATTTCTAATGTATTAAAAGTTATAATTAATTTACAAAATGGGGTTTAGTATTAAACAACCTTTCAACCCCATAAAGAGAAATGGAGCATGAGGATTATTTTAATCAAGTACATAATTTTGGTTAGAATTGTAATTATATTTTTAAAATGCTCGAGTTAATACACCATAGTAGAAAACAGTAAGGGTAAATGTAAAACTATACAAGAGGGATTTCGTCATTTGACAAGGGAACTTATTCAGCATCTTATAGCAATCGAAGGTTAAAATAATTAGAAACTATTTGAAGATTTTTGCCAAATTCTTCTATGAACACGACCATACTCTGTCTAATAAGCACTTAAACTTCATAAGCTCAAAAGAAGAAAAAAAGATTCCACAATTTGCACCAAATTAGATTTAATGATGATGCTAGAAGGAACTCCTGACCTCAGCCAGTCTACAAAATTTATAAAGTGTACTCAATCATTCTAAAAACGCGGTATTTCCTCATGGATGTTTCGGGGAAATGAAACATTCTTCCATGTACATATCAAAAGGTTGTATGCTTGATGAAAGAGTGATACAACTAGCTGTCGATAAAGCTACAAAAAGGAGGATAACAATCATTCCTGCTCATGGTCTGTCTACAATAATAACTGCCTGCTTCAAGCAGGGAGAGTGATCCAAATACTCATAATGGGCTCATTTGAAATCAATGGTAGAAACGGAGGGGACTATGCTCATATTGTAAGTTTGCATCAAGTAGCAACTCAGAATGATGAATCCAAACCTTACAATCTTCAAATAAAAGAAAAGAGCTACTACAACATGAGTATTCCCATTAGTCCCTGGAAGCTTTAATTAAGAAATGTTTAGACGAAGATCATGCAAGTTGCAGGTGAAGCTATTATAAACACCATAGAATCATTGCTGCCTTCGATTCTCAGAACTTAATGTTTGCACTGTTTCAATCTATAATGATGAGGGAAAGCAAAGTAATTGGTGGTGGTCATGGTTTTGAGGTTTTGAGGTTTTGATATGGTGGGAGTTGTTCAAATCGCCATTTTCGGCAAGCCGAGCCTAAGTTTTTGGCTCGGTGCTTTTTAGTTTGCCCGCTGACATTTTAGTTTTCTTTCTCTTAGGACTTGAGAATTAAGATGAAAAATGGAAGGAAGGGTTAAACTTTACGGATGATTTTTATCCAATTTGTTTCTTACATTGTTAGACCCAAAAAAATAAAAGGTTAAACTAAAATTTACTTGCATTGTTTCCATTCGCAATCCTATTTATTTTAATTTTAACACTTATTTAGGTGATTAAATTTATTTCGAGACTTGTTTAATGTTGCTTGGTTTTTATTGGTGCTTTATTTTAAAGAATGACATAGATATTGTAAATTAAAACTATATTAACTATTAATAGTTTACATGAAGCAATTTAATAATCCATGTTGAATTGTTAATTATTACTATTTATACATGATTTGAGAGTTTGTTAATCTTTAGCTTCTCTCTAAGCAAGCACCCGCGCCAACCGCCAACCGCCTTTGCTCACACCCATCATCCAAACTTCAACGCCACGATGTAGCCTTCTTGCTGGTTGTGTGTTAGCGCCTTCTCCATGGCGTCATCATCACCCTTTTCCGCTTTGGGTCGTTTTTGTTGTCGCCAGTTGAGGCTTCGGGTAGTGGCCTCGCAACCCTCCGCTTCACCATCAACCTCTCTAGAGGTCGTTTACCCTTTGGATCCTAGCCCGCTGGTGCTCGTTGCAGTGGTCATTCTGAACCTCTCCATTCGTGGTTTCTTTGGCCACGGATGGTGGAGGTACTGAGAATCTCTTTGTTTTCAACAAATGGGTTCCGTTTGGATTTGCTTTGCCTTCATTGTTTTCTCAGTTTGTGAATAAGATGGTGGTGTTCCTATGATCGTCCTGTTTGACGTGCCGGCTGGGTGCGCTCGGTTTTCTCCTTCCGGCGGCTTGTGGTTTGCTTTTCTGGACTTTGGTTTTCTGATTTATTTCCAGATCTGTTGAGATATGCAGGGATCAAGGTTCTAAGATCTTCATCCGTGACGCTAGACAGACGGTTCTGGGTTTGGTTCTTCAAATCTGCTGGTTGGAGTTTTTGAGTGCTCTTTGGCAGTGGTTTGTGGTTTCAGTAATCGTCTTTTGCGCTTCTCCATTTCCTTCGCAGATTAGGCTAGAAACGGCCTTTGACTTGTTGTTGTTATTGTTGCAGTGAATGAGTTGTCGGTTGGTGTCTCTGTTACCGTGTTGGCGGTCAGATTCATTTGTCGTTCCGTAAGAGATATTATTGCAATGGTTGGATCTTTTACACATTTTTTCTTTTTGCAATTTGGTTTCGGGTCCCGTGTTGGGCTTGCTGAATTGTGTGGATATGTGTATTAGTGTGTTTCGCATTTGGTTCCTTCATTAGACTTAGGTTCGGTTTGTTTTGTATACCACCTTTGTGTAGTATGTTTATCGTTATCTTACCCTTTTGGGTTAATTTGTACACTTTCGTGTGGTTCTTGGGTCGGGTATTTTGCCCCCCAACTTTTTTAATCTTTTTTTATTTAATATATTTATATTTGCTTAAAAAAAAAGAGTTTGTTAATCTTCAGTTATTTTCTATTATGCATTGTTGAAAAATACTTCTTTTTTCAAATAAACATAAACAAATTGTAAATTATATAGTAAATCAATAAGTAGATAATAAAATAAAAATAATAATAAAAAAGTTGTTTGGGTGGGTTTGACTTTTGAGCTCGGATGCCTAAGTTGGCCCATCCTGCCCAATTTTTTTACGGGCTTTAGGCGGATCAGGCCGTTCACTATGCCACACCTAGTTATTAGAGTTGGGATTCTCTCCATTTTCTATAATTTCCATTTCTTCCATTACTCTATACTTTTGAAAATATAAGTGCAAAAGTGTGACAATAAATGTGTCAAAATATTTTTTATACACCTCGAAATATTAAAAAACTTTAGTAATGGAAGAAATGGAAATAATAGAAAATGGAGAGGATCCTTGCTCTAGTTATAACTGTTTGTGACAATAGTCATTATAGGTGACAATGGTCGTTGAGATGAATTTATTGACTCTGTGGGCGTATAAGGGAGTGTATTCAGTACTGCATGAAGTGTATAATAGTTATCGTATTCGTTATCATTGACTTGCATGAGAAGCCCTAATGAAAGAGTTGTTTTGGTCCAGATGGTGGAGCGCTTGGGCCATGTATATTAGGTCTTGGCCTAGTTTGAAACAATTCTAATTCTTTTGGTTACATAGCAAAAGACAGAAAAGGTATTACAAATTATTTATTGTTAAAAGATTTTACTTGTTTTAGAAAAAAGGTATTATTTTAAATTCAATTTTTTTTCTCTATTATTAAATATAGCCTATTACAAATTAGTCTAGCTAGTCAATTGTAAAATTAATGCATTTTTTAAAATTTAAATTATTTAATGTTTAATGGTTTTACCCTTTTTTTCTTTCTTCAATTCACTATTTAATTTAAATCTATGCATGTATTTTTAGAACATTATTTAATTCATTAAATAATTGATACCATATTCAACAAATTTCATTCTAATCTACAATTCTAAATTTGATTATTAATTATTTAAATGTACGACAATTATTCAAAAGTTTACTTAATACATTCTAATCACCGTTGGATCGGAAGTTTATATTAATTTGATCACTCAGGAAAATTTTACATAAATCCAAAATCATTTGGTATGTTATTGAGACACATAAATTAAGTGTTTAGGTGTTTTTATTGAACATCGTCAATCTAATTTAAGAATTAGTGCCTAATTGAGAGAGTCCGTAAAAATGTAATAAGGAGTATTACTATTAGTGATTTAGAAATAAATTAAATTAGTATTATTAAGAAAAGGATAGGATATAATTTTTGGTGTTTGATAAGGACATAATGGCAAATTATCCCACACTTATATATATATATGCTTGGAAAAGATTGAAATCCTAATTTCTCCTCTTTCTTTCACAATCTTCTCTCACGGCCACAACATCATCATCATCACCACCACCATCAACCATCATTATTTAAACCTTAGACCTTAGAAATCCTACATGAAATTGATGAATTAGGATGTTTAGCTTAATCTAAGATAAAGGAAGAAAATTTAGAAAAAAAAAGTTGAAGAAGATTGAAGAGGAATTAGAGCTCTTGAAGATTGAGAGGAAGGTAATCAGAACCGAACCGATCATTGAATAGGCTTGCTTATAGATTCAAGGTTCAACTGGTTCGATCAGAGTTCAATCGGGTTGAACCATTGTTTATTAAATATATATTTTATATTTTAAATAATATATAATAATAATAATAAATAAATAAATAATTATATATTGTTTATAGTTTCACACTATTAAAAAATATAAAATATCACAAGTCAACATATAAAATTAAAACATTACTTATGAATATTACATAATAATATAATATATATTAATTAATAGTTATTAGTACTAAAACAAAAAATAGATTACTATAAAAAAAAATACAAACAATATATTTGTTTTTTTGGAGCATTATATCATGTACAAATACATATATATTTTTTTAACTTGTGGGTTTTATACTTATTATTTTATTAGGCCCAGCCCACTTATGTCGTAACCCTAATATTGTTGCTCTTGCTAAATGAAATAAATAGAACATTAGAACCAACCACCAACTTGCAAACCTTTGTGACGGCTGCATCTTTTCATTTTCTTCTATTTTTTGTTTTTTCATTTCTCTCATATGAAATTTGTGCTTCATTGAACTAATTCAAACTGTCAAAATCTCTCTTCATCTTATTGCAGTCGTATGTGGATAATTTGAATGAAGGAATTCTTTGTTCCTACCTGTAGAGAAAAATAGTATAAGTGAAAAGTAAAACTTAGATTTACTTCACGATTTCATCTTTTTTTTCGGTTGTGTTGAGACAATAATCAAAATCGCCCGATCCAACCAGCAGAATGGTCGGTTTCTCCAGTTTTATACCGGTTTTATGGCTTGTTTTCGATTCTTTGGTAAAGCTATTTACAGATTTGACCGGATCAGAATGAAGTCCGGTTCGCAGTTCAACTAGTTGAAGAAACCGAGGACATGAGGAGAAGAATATGAGCAAAGAATCATCATGATCTGCTATAAGCCAAGGTAGATTCCTTTTGCTTCATTCATAATGGATTATTAGATTTTAAACCGAGTTTAGGAAATCATGAAGCAAGCATAAAATCATAAATAATTCAATTTTTTTTATAAAAAATAAACTCATTTTTACAAAATTTGATGTAATGAAAATGTATGTATATCTTTTTGCAAAAATAAATAAACTCATATATATATATATATATATATATATATATATATATATATATATATATATATATATATATATATTCTGCATCACCTTATTAATGATTGCAAATCCCTTAACGTATTCATTTTTCTAATAATGTAACAATTTCATTGTGAACAGGAAAAGAATAATCAAAGAATGAATCAAACAAAGAAGATATATAATGAAAAGATTGTTGACATTTAGTTTAGGGCTAGCAAGGTGAGTTTTGACTTAGCCTTTAATTACACAAGTTATATAAATTGATTTCAAGGTTTTAAATTGCAGTATTTCTACAATTGTGAAATCTATTATGGTTATGAGTTCATGGCATTAATTTTCCTTATACTTGTACAAAATATTAATATATATTTCAAGATATGAAATATCTGATCTTCATATTTTAAAATTTCCTAAGCTATTACCATATATCTGCAGCTAATTAACTAGATGATCATTTGATTGCACCTTCAGGTAAGATTATTTGTGGTGTGAACCTGGATAAATTCTCTGCATGTTTTCCTTGCTCTCTCACTTTCTCTCTGAATATCTGCGTGGTTGAGTTTGTTTAAATTTGCGAACGCGTTTTAAAACTAAAAAACACAACTCAACCCCCTTCTTGTGTTTTTCTCACTTTTTTTTAAAGTTAAAATGAGCTAGCTTAGCAACAAAAGTAAAGACATCTCAACTATGTTGTCACCCTTTTACTCAACCCACACACAAGCTAACTCTCAAATTTATTAAAAAGATAAAATAAAATAAAATACAAAGAACTTGGTGGGACTAGGCCAATACCCAAGTGGGAGTTAACAAATACTATTGCCTCAGTAAAAAGTCTAGCATGTTCCCCACCCCCCAAAGTTCTCTTGTATCTCTGTTTTCTCTTTTTAATAAATTTGAGAGTTAAGCTTGTGTGCGAGGTGAGTAAAGGGGTGCAAACATAGTTGGGATGATAAGCTTACATTTTAGGTAATCTTGTTTAATCTTTCAAGATGTCAACCCCATGATAAGGTAATCTTGTATGACTCATTTTAGGCCTATTGCTTTTCACCATAAATTGGATTTTGAAAAGTATGTATACATTATAATTTCATTTGTTGCCAATAATGTATACATACTTTTCAAAATTCAATTTATTGTGAAAAAAAAATAGGCCTAAAATGACTCATACAAGATTACCTTATCATGGGTTGCACATCTTGAAAACAATAAATAAAGTGAGAAAATACAAGGAGGTTTAATTGTGTTTTTAAGTGTTAAAGTATTGTCATATGATCCTACAGATTACAATACAACCTCTAAAATCACCTCTTCCTAGATTTCCACTAAAACACTCAAGTCGTAGATTTCCCCCCTCAACACTGCATATACTTTCTAACACCTCAAACCCTAAGGTTTATAGACAATTCTTCAAACATAGGAAATGGATACAAATGATTTATTTACAACTCAGTGAGATTTAAATTCAATACAAGCTCGTAAACAAGTATAAAGCTTTACTCAAAAAGAATAAGAATAATGAACTACACATGAAACAACTTATCTGAAAGTATTTTTCTATCACAAGTAGAAGATCGCTGAAATTCTGTTCTTTGGCAGGACAAATGTCTTACACGATGTCTAGGACAACTGTGTATTTGACCAGATGTCTCAGACAACTGGTTCGACAATTGGTCGACATGATCAATATATAACTTTGCAGAATAGTAAAGGAATGCAGTAAAGGACACAAGTGTTTGTTAACCCAGTTCGATGTAAAAGCACCTACTCTGGGGATACCAATACGGGAAAGGAAATTCACTAAAAGTAGTTCTTAGCCTCCCGATCTTATTTGACTAACACTTTTATTCAAAGTTTACTACTAAAACTACCCGATGACTTTCTACCTAAGAGCATACTCCCTCTAGATATGAGAACCAACTCACCTTCCTTTAATTGAGATTCTTCTTTGTTGTTTAACAATACTGTTGAATATCCATTCAACAATTATACCTTACTCCAACCCTTAGCACCTAAGACTTAAAGAAAGAACAAACATGTGCAACTACAAAAGTAATCAAGGTTGGAACAAACTCCAAACCTTAACAAGGTTGAATGCAAATTCAACTGACTGAAACCAACCTCTATGTGTTAATTAACATAGGGTGGCCCAAAAGAATGACTCAAGCTAAACCTTAAGTTTATATGTGATTTTTAATCCTTGCTCTCGTACTTGAAAACGTAGCCTTGAGTCTTCTTATATAGAGATGCAGCTCCAGAGATATGCTTGAGTTTGAGTTGCATCATGATAGGATTTTTGAAACAAACTTTATAAGATAAAGTTTAAATTAAATCCTTTAAAGTTAGTTATAATAGGATTTGTTTTAAATCTTCCAAACAAATCTCAACTAACTCTACTCATAGATATGATTTGTTTTTAACCATATAATTAGATTTGATCTTATGTAATTATTCCAACGAGATCTCAACTAAGTCCACTAGAAGGATATGGTTTGTTTTTAAATCTTCAAGAGTTAGTTATGATCTCCAATCATATCTATCACATATGATTAATAACAAACTTTGTTATCAATCTTAATCACAGCTGATATTTGAAGATTCGCGCCTTATGCATATTTAAAAGGATACGCGCGCTAATGGATAAGTATTATATTCAAAGCTGTAGCTGGGTCAAGATGTCCTACCCACATGTCTTAGGACATGTTGTTCAACATGTTCTGAACCCAGTGACAAAATGTCTAGGACGTCTTGTTCAACATGTTGCATCTACACATCTTCAATATGCACAAGTGGTTTAGACTCAACTGCTTTAGCATTGATGCTTTAGCAAAGTCATTCTGACCAAGGTCTTCAGGGCTTCAAGGTCTTTGATCTTCAGAATCCAGTGTGTCTTCAATTTTCAAGACTTCTTCAATCTTGATTGTTGTGATGAACATTTTCTAGTATGAGACAGTCTTAGTCTTGTCTTCATATGATCCATTACAGAAAATTTCTAAGTCATATAACTGGACAACCTAGTGACTTAGTGAACCATAGTCTTGTGTTGCAGCGGAAAGTACTTAATCAGAGTGATCAAGACTCATTAGACTTTTCAAAGGTTCAGTTTTAAGCATTGAATATGCTCTGGACACACTTACTTTAGCATAACTTTTAGTTTTATTTTTTTTAAAGCATGCTATTGTTTCATCCGTAAGCAAGATAAGGTGATTCTTCTAGCCAGAACAGCTATCCTTGTCATCAATTATTACTTCCCTTTTTTACCATAATTTGTCAAAGGTAAAAGAAAAGTTTTTATTGATTAAATGGAACAGCATACAAAATTGCACTTTCTTAAGTGCCGAATGTCAAAGCCTTCAATGTCTAGGACATTTGGTAGGCCACAAAGCAATATAGGCCAGACTTTAAGTTGGTTGTGCCATGCTCTTCCTCAAGTTTCTGGGTTAGTTTTTTCAATCCCAAATTTCTTCTTCCCAGTTCCTTGTTCTTCCTCTTTTTCTTATTCCTTGGTCAATTGTTTGACTAGATTATCCACGTGAATTTTTCTAGTTGGACACTTCAATAAGCTCGGCCAATACCTTATCTCTTTAAGCTTTGGCCAATGGAGCAGAAGTTCCAACATCACGTTGATGCTTGTTGTTGAGCACAATGTCAAGAACATGTGTTCCAACAACCAACCGACAATGGAATCTTGCTCTTAGTTTCATCAAAATGCATGATTGTTGGATGTTGATCAAGGATTATCTCTGTAATCAGACTTGGAAAAGCTATTGGATGCTTCACATCACATGTCTCAATATGATTTCCAAAGTCTAACTTGCCCCTTGTACTTATGAGGAAGATAAGTTTGGCCAAGATAACAATTATACATGAGTTGTGGTTGGTTGGAGCCCAATTTATTGTGTAAGCCTTTCTTGGGCCAATGTTCCACTTGCCCTGCAGTGACTTCTAAGTCGCAATATCTTTGCTTCCTTCTTCATTGTATTCTTCAGAGGTGTTAGAAATGAATTCTTTCACTAGTTTCTCATAGATTCTTCCAAGGTTGGTGACTGACTCGTGCATCTTATTGATTAAAGCTTGATTCAGGAACCCTAGATGGTTAATGTACCACTTGATTTCATTCACAAGATGATCGTTCTTGCTCATTGTAGCTTCTTGATTCATGATTGCAGGAACTTGAGAGAGGTTGAACATCATTTGCAAGATGTGGTATAAGATGTTTAAGACGTTTGGTGATACTTAAAGTAGCGTTACATAAGCCTTTTATAAGTAAGATCTTTAATTTGTAAGGCTTCCTAGTCTCTTGTGCAGATATAATGATAAAGTTGTTGAGTTTTTATTTCTTTATATTATACTTTATAAATCTTCCATTCATCAATTTTTTAATCAGCTCTTCTCTTGTTGCTTTCAACACTTTGAAAACTAAGAAAATATAATAGTTTGATTGGTGGTCTTCTGAAATTCGAGTATTTTTCTCAAATATGAAATAGATAATTCATGATTTTGTATGGTTTATTCATGTATTGAAAAAAAAAAGGACAAACAAAGTTTTCAAGATTTTGCTTTCTTATAGTTGCTATTTCTCCTCCAAACAAACAATTCATTATTTTCTGAAAGCCGCTTTCTTTAGCTCCCCTTTTGTAGCAACGAAAGAAGTTGTGTGTAACTTAAAAAATTCCATAATTTAACTGGGAAAACAACTATATCATAGTCATTTTTCCTGGAGGAAAGTGAGGCATGACATGTGATGTTATGGTTCCCGTGATATCTTGTGGATTGAGTGACATATGAAGTGTAATAGTGTCCTCTACTACATACAATTCACTCTCTTTATAGTTGTCCTGATTCTTTTTCATTCATACTCAGGTGTCAATGAAGGCCGAGGTCACGAGGCTACGTGATGCGCTTCGAGGTGATATGTTTGAGTTGCAAGTAAAACTTCTCAAGCAAGTTCCAGAAGAGTATCCGTATAAGGATGATGAGTAATATGTTTTGTAATGTTCTACTACATAATTTCCTAAGTTAGATTATTATGTCTGCCTTGACTTTGACAGTAGGCTAGGATCTATCCTTATTTCTAAGAGTCCTATAAATTCTTGAAACTGTTCTTGTTCTCTTCATCATCCTTGTTATTATGGCATGAGGCATTTCACACCTATATGATTGCATACTACCAGTTCTGATTTATATTTGAATACGTATTCTTTTTTTTTTTTTGTTGATAAATTTGAATACGTATTCTAAAGTGAATGAATTTCATAATAAGTGATATTTCACTATCTGTGAAATTAAATTTCTAATGTATTAAAAGTTATAATTAATTTACAAAATGGGGTTTAGTATTAAACAACCTATCAACCCCATAAAGATAATAGGAGCATGAGGATTATTTTAATCAAGTAGATAATTTTGGTTAGAATTGTAATTATATTTATAAAATGCTCAAGTTTATACACCATAGTAGAAAAAAGTAAGGATAAATGTAAAATTATACAAGATGGATTTCGTCATTTGACAAGGGAACTTATTCAGCATCTTATAGCAATCGAAGGTTAAAATAATTAGAAACTATTTGAAGATTTTTGCCAAATTCTTCTATGAACACGACCATAATCTGTCTAATAAGCACTTAAACTTCGTAAGCTAAAAAGAAGAAAAAAAGATTCCACAATTTGCACCAAATTAGATTTAATGATGATGCTAGAAGGAACTCCTGACCTCAGCCAGTCTACAAAATTTATAAAGTGTACTCAATCATTCTAAAAACGCGGTATTTCCTCATGGATGTTTCGGGGAAATGAAACATTCTTCCATATACATATCAAAAGGTTGTATGCTTGATGAAAGAGTGGTACAACTAGCTGTCGATAAAGCTACAAAAAGGAGGATAATAATCATTCCTGCTCATGGTCTGTCTACAATAATAACTGCCTGCTTCAAGCAGGGAGAGTGATCCAAATACTCATAATGGGCTCATTTGAAATCAATGGTAGAGAAGGAGGGGACTATGCTCATATTGTAAGTTTGCATCAAGTAGCAACTCAGAATGATGAATCCAAACCTTACAATCTTCAAATAAAAGAAAAGAGCTACTACAACATGAGTATTCCCATTAGTCCTTGGAAGCTTTAATTAAGAAATGTTTAGACGAAGATCATGCAAGTTGCAGGTGAAGCTATTATAAACACCATAGAATCATAGCTGCCTTCAATTCTCAGAACTTAATGTTTGCACCGTTTCAATCTATAATGATGAGGGAAAGCAAAGTAATTGGTGGTCATGGTTTTGGGGTTTTGATATGGTGGGAGTTGTTTAAATCGCCATTTTCGGCAAGCCGAGCCTAAGTTTTTGGCTCGGTGCTTTTTAGTTTGCCCTCTGACATTTTAGTTTTCTTTCTCTTAGGACTTGAGAATTAAGATGAAAAATGGAAGGAAGGGTTAAACTTTACGGATGATTTTTATCCAATTTGTTTCTTACATTGTTGGACCCAAAAAAATAAAGGGTTAAACTAAAATTTACTTGCATTGTTTCCATTCGCAATCCTATTTATTTTAATTTTAACACTTATTTAGGTGATTAAATTTATTTCGAGACTTGTTTAATGTTGCTTGGTTTTTATTGGGGCTTTATTTTAAAGAATGACATAGATATTGTAAATTAAAACTATATTAACTATTAATAGTTTACATGAAGCAATTTAGTAATCCATGTTGAATTGTTAATTATTACTATTTATACATGATTTGAGAGTTTGTTAATCTTTAGCTTCTCTCTAAGCAACCACCTGCGCCAACCGCCAACCGTCTTTGCTCACACCCATCATCCAAACTTCAACGCCACGATGTAGCCTTCTTGCTGGTTGTGTGTTAGCGCCTTCTCCATGGCGTCATCATCACCCTTTTCCGCTTTGGGTCGTTTTTGTTGTCGCCAGTTGAGGCTTCGGGTAGTGGCCTCGCAACACTCCGCTTCACCATCAACCTCTCTAGAGGTCGTTTACCCTTTTGATCCTAGCCCGCCGGTGCTCGTTGTGGTGGTCATTCTGAACCACTCCATTCATGGTTTCTTTGGCCACAGATGGTGGAGGTAGTGAGAATCTCTTTGTTTTCAACAAATGGGTTCCGTTTGGATTTGCTTTGCCTTCACTGTTTTCTTTGTTTGTGAATAAGATGGTGGTGTTCCTATGATATGCAGGGATCAAGGTTCTAAGATCTTCATCCGCGACGCTAGACAGACGGTTCTGGGTTTGGTTCTTCAAATCTGCTGGTTGGAGTTTTTGAGTGCTTTTTGGCAGTGGTTTGTGGTTTCAATAATCGTCTTTTGCGGTCAGTTTCATTTGTCGTTCTGTAAGAGATATTATTGCAATGGTTGGATCTTTTACACATTTTTTCTTTTTGCAATTTGGTTTCAGGTCCCGTGTTGGGCTTACTGAATTGTGTGGATATGTGTATTAGTGTGTTTCGCATTTGGTTCCTTCATTAGACTTAGGTTCGGTTTGTTTTGTATACCACCTTTGTGTAGTCTGTTTATCGTTATCTTACCCTTTTGGTTTAATTTGTACACTTTCGTGTGGTTCTTGGGTCGGGTATTTTGCCCCCCAACTTTTTTAATCTTTTTTTATTTAATATATTTATATTTGCTTAAAAAAAAAGAGTTTGTTAATCTTCAGTTATTTTCTATTATGCATTGTTGAAAAATACTTCTTTTTTCAAATAAACATAAAAAAAATTGTAAATTATATAGTAAATCAATAAGTAGATAATAAAATAAAAATAATAATAAAAAAGTTGTTTGGGTGGGTTTGACTTTTGAGCTCGGATGCCTAAGTTGGCCCATCCCGCCCAATTTTTTTACGGGCTTTAGGCGGATCGGGCCGTTCACTATGCCACACCTAGTTATAAGAGTTGGGATCCTCTCCATTTTCTATAATTTCCATTTCTTCCATTACTCTATACTTTTGAAAATATAAATGCAAAAGTGTGACAATAAATGTGTCAAAATATTTTTTATACACCTCGAAATATTAAAAAACTTTAGTAATGGAAGAAATGGAAATAATAGAAAATGGAGAGGATCCTTGCTCTAGTTATAACTGTTTGTGACAATAGTCATTATAGGTGACAATGGTCGTTGAGATGAATTTATTGACTCTGTGGGCGTATAAGGGAGTGTATCCAGTACTGCATGAAGTGTATAATAGTTATCGTATTCGTTACCATTGACTTGCATGAGAAGCCCTAATGAAGGAGTTGTTTTGGTCTAGATGGTGGAGCGCTTGGGCCATGTATATTAGGTCTTGGCCCAGTTTGAAACAATTCTAATTTTTTTGGTTACATAGCAAAAGACAGAAAAGGTATTATAAATTATTTATTGTTAAAAGATTTTACTTGTTTTAGAAAAAAGGTATTATTTTAAATTCAATTTTTTTTTCTTTCTATTATTAAATATAGCCTATTACAAATTAGTCTAGCTAGTCAATTGTAAAATTAATGCATTTTTTAAAATTTAAATTATTTAATGTTTAATGGTTTTACCCTTTTTTTCTTTCTTCAATTCACTATTTAATTTAAATCTATGCATGCATTTTTAGAATATTATTTAATTCATTAAATAATTGATACCATATTCAACAAATTTCATTCTAATCTACAATTCTAAATTTGATTATTAATTATTTAAATGCACGACAATTATTCAAAAGTTTACTTAATACATTCTAATCACCGTTGGATCGGAAGTTTATATTAATTTGATCACTCAGAAATTTTTTACATAAATCCAAAATCATTTTTTATGTTATTGAGACACATAAATTAAGTGTTTAGGTGTTTTTATTGAACATCGTCAATCTAGTTTAAGAATTAGTGCCTAATTGAGAGAGTCCGTAAAAATGTAATAAGGAGTATTACTATTAGTGATTTAGAAATAAATTAAATTAGTATTATTAAGAAAAGGATAGGGTATAATTTTTGGTGTTTGATAAGGACATAATGGCAAATTATCCCACACTTATATATATATATATATATATATATATATATATATATATATATGCTTGGAAAAGATTGAAATCCTAATTTCTCCTCTTTCTTTCACAATCTTCTCTCATGGCCACAACATCATCATCATCATCATCACCACCATCAACCATCATTATTTAAACCTTAGACCTTAGAAATCCTACATGAAATTGATGAATTAAGATGTTTAGCTTAATCTAAGATAAAGGAAGAAAATTTAGAAAAAAAAAGTTGAAGAAGATTGAAGAGGAATTAGAGCTCTTGAAGATTGAGAGGAAGGTAATCAGAACCGAACCGATCATTGAACAGGCTTGCTTACAGACTCAAGGTTCAACTGGTTCGATCAGAGTTCAATCGGGTTGAACCATTGTTTATTAAATATATATTTTATATTTTAAATAATATATAATAATAATAATAATAAATAAATAAATAATTATATATTGTTTATAGTTTCACACTATTAAAAAATATAAAATATCACAAGTCAACATATAAAATTAAAACATTACTTATGAATATTACATAATGATATAATATATATTAATTAATAGTTAATAGTACTAAAACAAAAAATAGATTACTATAAAAAAAAATACAAACAATATATTTGTTTTTTTGGAGCATTATATCATGTACAAATACGTATATATTTTTTTAACTTGTGGTTTTATACTTATTATTTTATTAGGCCCAACCCACTTATGCCGTAACCCTAATATTGTTGCTCTTGCTAAATGAAATAAATAGAACATTAGAACCAACCACCAACTTGCAAACCTTTGTGACGGCTGCATCTTTTCATTTTCTTCTATTTTTTGTTTTTTCATTTCTCTCATATGAAATTTGTGCTTCATTGAACTAATTCAAACTGTCAAAATCTCTCTTCATCTTATTGCAGTCCTATGTGGATAATTTGAATGAAGGAATTCTTTGTTCCTACCTGTAGAGAAAAATAGTAAAAGTGAAAAGTAAAACTTAGATTTACTTCACTCTTTCATTTTTTTTTTCCCTTGTGTTGAGACAATAATCAAAATCGCCCGATCCAACCAGCAGAACGGTCGGTTTCTCCAGTTTTATACCGGTTTTCTGGCTTGTTTTCGATTCTTTGGTAAAGCTATTTATAGATTTGACCGGATCAGAATGAAGTCCGGTTCGCAGTTCAACTAGTTGAAGAAACCGAGGACATGAGGAGAAGAATATGAGCAAAGAATCATCATGATATGCTATAAGCCAAGGTAGATTCCTTTTCCTTCATTCATAATGGATTATTAGATTTTAAACCAAGTTTAGGATATCATGAAGCAAGCATAAAATCATAAATAATTCAATTTTTTTTATAAAAAATAAACTCATTTTTACAAAATTTGATGTAATGAAAATGTATGTATATCTTTTTGCAAAAATAAATAAACTTATATATATATATATATATATATATATATATATATATATATATATATATATATATATATATATATTATATATTCTGCATCACCTTATTAATGATTGCAAATCCCTTAACGTATTCATTTTTCTAATAATGTAACAATTTCATTGTGAACAGGAAAAGAATAGTCAAAGAATGAATCAAACAAAGAAGATATATAATGAAAAGATTGTTGACATTTAGTTTAGGGCTAGCAAGGTGAGTTTTGACTTAGCCTTTAATTACACAAGTTATATAAATTGATTTCAAGGTTTTAAATTGCAGTATTACTACAATTGTGAAATCTATTATGGTTATGAGTTCATGGCATTAATTTTCCTTATACTTGTACAAAATATTAATATACATTTCAAGATATGAAATATCTGATCTTCATATGTTAAAATTTCTTAAGCTATTACCATATATCTGCAGCTAATTAACTAGATGATCATTTGATTGCACCTTCAGGTAAGATTATTTGTGGTGTGAACCTGGATAAATTCTCTGCATGTTTTCCTTGCTCTCTCACTTTCTCTCTGAATATCTGCGTGGTTGAGTTTGTTTAAATTGGTGAACGCGTTTTAAAACTAAAAAACACAACTCAACCCCCTTCTTGTGTTTTTCTCACTTTTTTTTAAAGTTAAAATGAGCTAGCTTAGCAACAAAAGTAAAGACATCTCAACTATGTTGTCACCCTTTTACTCAACCCACACACAAGCTAACTCTCAAATTTATTAAAAAGATAAAAAAAAAATACAAAGAACTTGGTGGGACTAGGCCAATACCCAAGTGGGAGTTAACAAATACTACTGCCTCAGTAAAAAGTCTAGCATGTTCGCCACCCCCCAAAGTTCTCTTGTATCTCTGTTTTCTCTTTTTAATAAATTTGAGAGTTAAGCTTGTGTGCGAGGTGAGTAAAGGGGTGCAAACATAGTTGGGATGATACGCTTGCATTTTAGGTAATCTTGTTTAATCGTTTAAGATGTGCAACCCCATGATAAGGTAATCTAGTATGACTCATTTTATGACCCATTTTAGGCCTATCGCTTTTCCCCACAAGATTACCTTATCATGGGTTGCACATCTTGAAAACAATAAATAAAGTGAGAAAATACAAGGAGTTTTAATTGTGTTTTTAAGTGTTAAAGTATTGTCATTAATTTACACAAACTCAAGCACGCAAATAATCACGGGGGGGGGGGGGGGTAGAGAGAGAGAGAGAGATTCTATCATGGTTCACCCCACAAACCGGTTTTGGTTTATTCCCTTCACACTTTAAGGATTTAGCAATGTGATCCTACAGATTACAATACAACCTCTAAAATCACCTCTTCCTAGATTTCGACTAAAACACTCAAGTCGTAGATTCCCCCCCCCCCCCCCAACACTGCATATACTTTCTAACACCTCAAATCCTAAGGTTTATAGACAATTCTTCAAACATAGGAAATGGATACAAATGATTTATTTACAACTCAGTGAGATTTAAATTCAATACAAGCTCGTAAACAAGTATAAAGCTTTACTCAAAAAGAATAAGAATAATGAACTACACATGAAACAACTTATCTGAAAGTATTTTTCTATCACAAGTAGAAGATCGCTGAAATTCTGTTCTTTGGCAGGACAAATGTCTTACACGATGTCTAGCACAATTGTGTATTTGACCAGATGTCTCAAACAACTGGTTCGACAATTGGTCGATATGATCAATATATAACTTTGCAGAATAGTAAATGAATGCAGTAAAGGACACAAGTGTTTGTTAACCCAGTTCGATGTAAAAGCACATACTTTGGGGATACCAATACGGGAAAGGAAATTCACTAAAAGTAGTTCTTAGCCTCCCGATCTTATTTGACTAACACTTTTATTCAAAGCCTACTACTAAAACTACCCGATGACTTTCTACCTAAGAGCATACTCCCTCTAGATATGAGAACCAACTCACCTTCCTTTAATTGAGATCCTTCTTTGTCGTTTAACAATATTGTTGAATACCTATTCAACAATTATACCTTACTCCAACCCTTAGCACCTAAGACTTAAAGAAAGAACAAACATGTGCAACTACAAAAGTAATCAAGGTTGGAACAAACTCCAAACCTTAACAAGGTTGAATGCAAATTCAACCGACTGAAACCAACCTCTATGTGTTAATTAACATAGGGTGGCCCAAAAGAATGACTCAAGCTAAACCTTAAGTTTATATGTGATTTTTAATCCTTGCTCTCGTACTTGAAAACGTAGCCTTGAGTCTTCTTATATAGAGATGCAGCTCCAGAGATATGCTTGAGTTTGAGTTGCATCATGATAGGATTTTTGAAACAAACTTTATAAGATAAAGTTTAAATTAAATGCTTTAAAGTTAGTTATAATAAGATTTGTTTTAAATCTTCCAAACAAATCTCAACTAACTCTACTCATAGATATGATTTGTTTTTAACCATATAATTAGATTTGATCTTATGTAATTATTCCAAAGAGATCTAAACTAAGTCCACCAGAAGGATATGGTTTGTTTTTAAATCTTCAAGAGTTAGTTATGATCTCCAATCATATCTATCACATATGATTAATAACAAACTTTGTCATCAATCCTAATCACAGCTGGTACTTGAAGATTCGTGCTTTATGCATATTTAAAAGGATACGCGCGCTAATGGATAAATATTATATTCAAAGTTGTAGCTGGGTCAAGATGTCCTACCCACATGTCTTAGGACATCTTGTTCAACATGTTGCCTCAACATGTTCTGAACCCAGTGACAAGATGTCTAGGACATCTTGTTCAACATGTTGCATCTGCACATCTTCAATATGCACAAGTGGTTTAGACTCAACTGCTTTAGCATTGATGCTTTAGCAAAGTCATTCTGACCAAGTTGTTTTAGCCTTATGATGTAGCCAATCTCACAAGAACTACAATCTCCCCCTTTGGCAAATTATGGCTAAAACAACCACAAACCACTTGCTGAGTGTGCATTCTTCAGTCTTCAATCTTCAAATTCTTCAATCTTCAAATTGATCTCTGTTGATGCAACTTCTGTTCTGAGATCTTCAGGGCTTCAAGGTCTTTGATCCTCAGAATTCAGTGTGTCTTCAATTTTCAAGACTTCTTCAATCTTGATTTTTGTGATGAACCTTTTCTAGTATGAGACAGTCTTAGTCTTGTCTTCATATGATCCATTACAGAAAATTTCTAAGTCATATAACTGGACAACCTAGTGACTTAGTGAACCATAGTCTTGTGTTGCAGCGGAAAGTACTTAATCAGAGTGATGAAGACTCATTAGACTTTTCAAAGGTTCAGTTTTAAGCATTGAATATGCTCTGGACACACTTACTTTAGCATAACTTTTAATTTTTTTTTTTGTTTAAAGCATGCTATTGTTTCATCCGTAAGCAAGATAAGGTGATTCTTCTACCCAGAACAGCTATCCTTGTCATCAATTATTACTTTCCTTTTTTACCATAATTTGTCAAAGGTAAAAGAAAAGTTTTTATTGATTAAATGAAACAGCATACAAAATTGCACTTTCTTAAGTGCCGGATGTCAAAGCCTCCAATGTCTAGGACATTTGGTAGGCCACAAAGCAATACAGGCCAGACTTTAAGTTGGTTGTGCCATGCTCTTCCTCAAGTTTTTGGGTTAGTTTCTTCAATCCGAAATTTCTTCTTCCCAGTTCCTTGTTCTTCCTCTTTTTCTTATTCCTTGGTCAATTGTTTGACTAGATTATCCACATGAATTTTTCTAGTTGTGCTAAATCTGATGATTTCCTCCAGCTCATTGGACACTTCAACAAGCTCGGCCAATACCTTATCTCTTGAAGCTTTGGCCAGTGGAGCAGAAGCTCCAACATCACGTTGATGCTTGTTGTTGAGCACAATGTCAAGAACATGTGTTCCAACAACCAACCGACAATGGAATCTTGCTCTTAGTTTCATCAAAATGCATGATTGTTGGATGTTGATCAAGGATTATCTCAGTAATCAGACTTGGAAAAGCTATTGGAAGCTTCACATCACATGTCTCAATATGATTTCCAAAGTCTAACTTGCCCCTTGTACTTATGAGGAAGATAAGTTTGGCCAAGATAACAATTATACATGAGTTGTGGTTGGTTGGAGCCCAATTTATTGTGTAAGCCTTTCTTGGGCCAATGTTCCACTTGCCCTGCAGTGACTTCTAAGTCGCAATATCTTTGCTTCCTTCTTCATTGTATTCTTCAGAGGTGTTAGCAATGAATTCTTTCACTAGTTTCTCATAGCATCTTCCAAGGTTGGTGACTGACTCGTGCATCTTATTGATTAAAGCTTGATTCAGGAACCCTAGATGGTTAATGTACCGCTTGATTTCATTCACAAGATGATCGTTCTTGCTCATTGTAGCTTCTTGATTCATGATTGCAGGAACTTGAGAGAGGTTGAACATCATTTGCAAGATGTGGTATAAGATGTTTAAGACGTTTGGTGATACTTGAAAACTAAGAAAATATAATAGTTTGATTGGTGGTCTTCTGAAATTCGAGTATTTTTCTCAAATATGAAATAGATAATTCATGATTTTGTATGGTTTATTCATGTATTGAAAAAAAAAAGGACAAACAAAGTTTTCAAGATTTTGCTTTCTTATAGTTGCTATTTCTCCTCCAAACAAACCATTCATTATTTTCTGAAAGTCGCTTTCTTTAGCTCCCCATTTGTAGCAATGAAAGAAGTTGTGTGTAACTTAAAAAATTCCATAATTTAACTGGGAAAACAACTATATCATAGTCATTTTTTCCTGGAGGAAAGTGAGGCATGACATGTGATGTTATGGTTCCCGTGATATCTTGTGGATTGAGTGACATATGAAGTGTAATAGTGTCCTCTACTACATACAATTCACTCTCTTTATAGTTGTCCTGATTCTTTTTCATTCATACTCAGGTGTCAATGAAGGCCGAGGTCACGTGGCTACGTGATGCGCCTCGAGGTGATGATATGTTTGAGTTGCAAGTAAAATTTCTCAAGCAAGTTCCAGAAGAGTATCCGTATAAGGATGATGAGTAATATGTTTTGTAATGTTCTACTACATAATTTCCTAAGTTAGATTATTATGTCTGCCTTGACTTTGACAGTAGGCTAGGATCTATCCTTATTTCTAAGAGTCCTATGAATTCTTGAAACTGTTCTTGTTCTCTTCATCATCCTTGTTATTATGGCATGAGGCATTTCACACCTATATGATTGCATACTGCCAGTTCTGATTTATATTTGAATACCCGTTTCCTTCGAACTATGGTGTTCGTTGGAACTTTGAACCATTGATTATTTACCAACTCCAGGCACCAAATTTTTATTGCCTAAGATATGGCATTTGTTACGTATTCTAAAGTAAATGAATTTCATAATAAGTGATATTTCACTATCTGTGAAATTAAATTTCTAATGTATTAAAAGTTATAATTAATTTACAAAATGGGGTTTAGTATTAAACAACCTATCAACCCCATAAAGATAATAGGAGCATGAGGATTATTTTAATCAAGTAGATAATTTTGGTTAGAATTGTAATTATATTTATAAAATGCTCAAGTTTATACACCATAGTAGAAAAAAGTAAGGATAAATGTAAAATTATACAAGATGGATTTCGTCATTTGACAAGGGAACTTATTCAGCATCTTATAGCAATCGAAGGTTAAAATAATTAGAAACTATTTGAAGATTTTTGCCAAATTCTTCTATGAACACGACCATACTCTGGCTAATAAGCACTTAAACATCATAAGTGCAAAAGAAGAAAAAAAGATTCTACAATGTGCACCAAATTAGATTTAATGATACTAGAAGGAACTCCTGACCTCAGCCAGTCTACAAAATTTATAAAGCGTACTCAATCATTCTAAAAACGCGGTATTTCCTCATGGATGTTTCGGGGAAATGAAACATTCTGCCAGTAAAGTTACCATTCTTCCATATACATATCCAAAGGTTGTATGCTTGATGAAAGAGTGATACAACTAGCTGTTGATAAAGCTACAAAAAGGAGGATAACAATCATTTATGCTCATGGTCTGTCTACTAATAACTGCCTGCTTCAAGCAGGGAGAGTGATTCAAATACTCATAATGGGCTCATTTGAAATCAATGGTAGAGAAGGAGGGGAGTATGCTCATATTGTAAGTTTGCATCAAGTAGCAACTCAGAATGATGAATCCAAACCTTACAATCTTCAAATAAAAGGAAAGAGCTACTACAGCATGAGTATTCCCATTTGTCCTTGGAAGCTTTAATTCAAGAAATGTTTAGACGAAGATCATGCAAGTTGCAGGTGAAGCTATTATAAACACCATAGAATCATAGCTGCCTTCAATTCTCAGAACTTAATGTTTGTTTCAATCTATAATGATGAGGGAAAGCAAAGTAATTGGTGGTCATGGTTTTGAGGTTTTGATATGGTGGGAGCCGTTTAAATCGCCATTTTTGGCGGGCCGAGCCTAGGTTTTTGGCTCGGTGCATTTTAGTTTGCCCGCTGACATTTTAGTTTTTTTTTTTTTTCTTAGGACTTGAGATGAAAAATGGAAGGAAGGGTTAAACTTTACGGATGATTTTTATCCAATTTGTTTCTTACATTGTTAGACCCAAAAAAAGAAAGGGTTAAACTAAAATTTACTTGCATTGTTTCCATTCGCAATCCTATTTATTTTAATTTTGACATTTATTTATGAAGGTGTGAAAAACACAAGAAGGGGGGTTGAATTGTGTTTTGGTTAGTTTTAAAAACTTCTTCAAAGATTTGCAACTTATCAGATTTCGCAGCGGGCCAAAACTTAAACACAATCAACTTCTGGTACGGTGAAGGTAAACAGAGTATGAATGAATAAAAGCAGAGAGAAGAGAAAAGAGATAACACAAGATATTTATACTGGTTCCTCTCACAAACCGAGAGTAGTCCAGTCCCCTTGCACTTCCAAGGGATTTCAGTATAATCACACAAGATTACAAATGCTCAAGCTCACAGCAAGAGACTTCCAATGCTCATGTAACTCCTTACAAGAGACTTCCAATGCTCAAGTAACTCCTTACAAGAGACTTCCAATGCTCAAGCTCACCAGCAAGAGACTTCTAACACAAAACCAAATACAAAGTTTTGAACAACTGATAAACAATATCAGAGTTCAGAGAACAAAGAAATACAACTTAAATAACAAGACTATTCTTAGAATCCTTAAAAAAGAAAACTAAGGTTCAACTACTGACAAGCCAGAAGTTGAAGACTATTGTCTTGAATTTGAATATAAACTCAAGTTGTATCTAAGTTAAAAATGCTCTTTGAATTTTAGCAGAATAACAGCTCTTTTGTCCTTCGTAAGAGTGTTATCACGTCTTCAAATTCTTCCTCCTTTTATAGGCGATGTTGGAGCGTCTTGAATTTGAGCGGACACTGATGAAAGCAGCTATGTAGTACTGTACCATTGTTTTCGTTTGAAATGTGCTTATTCAAATCAAGTAAAGATCAAAATCTGAGCCTTGATTTCAAATATTCGCCCAAATCAGGAAAATAAAGATAGTACAATAGTACAAACGTCATTATCATGAGGATAACGGTCTGAATGAAGTTCTTCTGCTCCTTCAGATCTTTTGCCAAATAGATGATAGTCGTTAAGAGAATGGAATGTTCTTTGACGTCTTCTGCTGTTTCATCATCATCAGAATTTGCAGATATTAAATGATCTTCTGATGACTTCATCTTCTGGTTGACTTTGACTTGCAACTTCTGATGACTTCAACTTCTGTGTTGACATCAGAACTTGCATTTTCCCATCTTCTTGGGATTCTAAAGCGTAGCAACTAGAACTTCAATCTTCTAGTGAATATAAAATTTTAACTTGTATATCTGCACACTAGAGTAAATTATCAGTATTCCCTATTGTATATTAATACTATTGTTATCATCAAAACTACTTGGGTTATATTAGAACCAACTTTGTTCCAACAATCTCCCCCTTTTTGATTGATGACAAACCAAGTATTAATTTACAATGGTTGTTATTTTAATCACATAAATTCATCCTTCAGGTTTATGAGGTTTGCAAGCTCCCCCTGAGTTCAGTAATGAATGATTAAAATAGTTTAAAATTTTAATGTTGAATCCAGAACTTCTGTATACACTTTGACTTCCAGAAGATAGGTTTGCAAGCTTTCTTCTGTGGTCAGATCTACCTAAGAGAAAAGTGCAATCTTCTCTTACGTGTATCATGTATAGAAAGTTCTGATCTCAATAGAAAAATTTCCTTAAAGAGAAAATATTGATAACTGATAAAATGTAATAACTGAAACTTAATGAAAATGAAAAATTTTAATTTGGCTTCAGTTAGTGTTCTTAAATTAATTTACTCTTACTCCCCATTTTGTCATTAAACAATAAAATGATAAAAAATAAAAAGAACACGTGACTAAAGAATTAGTCAAGTCAAAAGAATGCATTAAAATAGATGATAAAAACTACAATTAGTTAATGCAAAAGCGAAAAACGAGGTAACTCCTACCAACCAAAATGACTATAAAAGCACACCAACTCTTTGTCATTTCACTCAACGCTTCCATGAGAGAAAATAATTTCTTCATCAAGATGAGAGAAAATATTTGTGAGGATAGAAGAGTGATTGAAAGAAATAGGTTTAAGAAATTTTTATGCCAAAAACATCTTTGCTTTTAGGTTAGGGAGTTTTATTTTTATGCCAAAAACATCTTTGCTCAGAGAGCAATGATGAAATGCAAAAAAAATGAATGTAAAAGAAAAGCAATGATGAAATGCAAAAACCAATGTAATGCAGTTTTATATGAATGAAAATAATTTTTGAATGCATGATTTTATGTTTTATGTTTATGCAGCAGTATATAGATCTATCTTCTGAACAAATAATAAAGAAAATAAATCAACATAACAACACCACAATATCATAAAACCAAAATATTCAAGATAGTAAAATAAACAGATCCAAAATAAACAAGGTTCAAACAGAACATGATCAACAACATAAAACAAAGAAATCCTAGGGTTGAGAGGGATTAGAAGGGTTCAGCAGCTTGGCTTGAAGCTTCTTCAAAGCTTCTTCTGAGATTAACTGTAGCTTCTTGAACACATCTTCTGGGTCCATCTTGTCAACCATAGATTCAGATTCAGAGTCCACCTTGATAATCTTGTCCAATTCTTGTTCATAGAAGGTAGAAAACTGATCCACAGCCCTAGTCATAACCAAATTCATCTTTTCTTCATGCAACCTCTGTGCTCTTCTGATTCTGTTCTCTACAGCCTTGGATTCAGTGAATTTTTGCCTTGCAATGGTCATGATAAAGTTCCTTATGTATTGAGAACTAAGATCATTCATCATTTGCTTGCACATATCTGCAATAGCAGAACATTCTCCATCCACTTGATCAGGTGCAAAAGCAAGAGCAGGTAGATTATGATGAAGTTCCTAAACTTTGTCATTAATGCCCATCAGCACACGCTTAACATCTTCTGGTGTGATGGCTTTGAGAGTGTTAGGAACAGATGAAGATGAGGGTTTATCTAGGACATTTGAGGGTTCAATTGTTTTATCTTGTTCTGTAAAGGTCAGGGATAACACATGTTTAGAAAACTGTTTCATTGATTCTGGGGATGATACAAAGCTAACTACTGGTGTTTCAAGAGAAGCACTAGCAGAAACTTCTTCTATACAGTTAGATTTAGGAGCTAAATCTGAAAGGATTTTTGAAAAAGAGTTTTGAATAGGAACTGTATAGGGGATGTTTTTAGCATGCTTTGGACCATTAATGACATAATCAGGAATATCTTTAACATTGATCTTTTTGTAAATACCTTGATTTGCCAACTTTTGCACTAACTCAGCTTTAGGCATGGGAGCATCAAGAAATTCATTTGGCTCAGCATTAATTCCACTTTCCCAGCTAGTTTCTTCCTAAGCCTTATATTGCTCAACTTGCATTATGGCTTCATCACGCTCAGCATCATCATCTGATTCAGCAACAATCAACTTAGGCTTCCTCTTCCTCTTCAAATTTGATCTGTTCTTCTTAACAACTTCTGGAACAACAATAGCAACAGATCCAGAAGCACTAGCCTTCTCAGTAATTTTCACAGCAGCCTCTGCTTGAGCAGCAGGCTCAGAGTTTCCAGGGTTCACTTCTTTTGTAGCAATGCTCTTGCCAGCAACCTCTGAAGTTTTCTTCACACCAGAAGTACTTCCAGACTTCTTCTGGGGTGTAGAACTTCTTGTTCTCTTGGGTTGTGGTTTTGCAGATTATTATTCTGATTTCCTTATATTCTTCTTCTTCTTCACTTGAACAGGCAACAACTGCTGTGTTGCTAGTCTTTCTTCCAACTTCTGATCAACTCCTTCTTCCAGAAGTTTCTTATGCATACCAGCAATAAGAGAAACCTCTTTTGTAGACACAGGGGTGATATAAAAATACTTGTCAGTCTCATCCTTCCTTGGTCTATATTGAACTTGAGGAGTAATCACAGGTGCTGGAGACTTCAGGACTTTCTTCACAGATAAACCACTTATCATAGAGGGATAAGCATCAATGAAAGATGCATAGCCAGGAAAAGTAGTTCTCAGGGATTGAATCAAATAACTTCTGTGAAACATGAAGGAAAGCAGTCTGCAGTAATGAGCATTTGTTCTACCCTTGTTCTGACTATCAGTGATAGCTTTACTCATGTGCTCAAAAATTACTTTGGCAAAATCCACCTCAACCTTCTTTCCCAAATAATATAAAACAAGTTTATACAAATTGGAAACTTGGTCAGATGAACCAACCTTTGGTAAGATAGAGTCACACAAAATCTTGTAAAGTATCTTGTAGAACGGTGTCATATCATTGTTGTTCTTAGAAGTAGACTTCTTGCCATAGATTTCTTCTTGAATGTAATGACTCACATCATCAGCGCCAATAGGAACAATACCCCTAAGTGGTAACTGTACTGCTTGTCTTATATGCTCAGGTCTGATTCTAATGCAGACACCACCAACTTCTGAGCGAATCTCTTTGCCATAGTATTCATCTTGACGAATTGAATTACAGAGAGCCACTTGTGCCTTCATTTAAAAATCCTTAACAATTTCTGGATAGACAGGTCCATTAAGACAATCTAGGTAAGTTGTCAACTTCTGAAAAACAAACACTTCCTTGATCCCGTCACAGCCATTAACCCTAATTGCTTCAAAGTCGACTGGTCTCTCAATATGCAGATATAAGTCTGAAATAGGAAAGCTTACTCTGTCTGGAGAGAGAACACCAGGAGTAGATGCTTTGATGTCAGCAATCGGTGGTACACTTGCATTCCTTTCTTCTAGAGTTTGAATACGCTTGGTAGAAGATGCCATGATTCTGAGTTTAGGGGTTAGTGTTTGCTAATTTTCAGAGAAGAAAGAATTTGCTCTGAGTTTTAGAAGAGATGAAAGTGTGGGTAGTGAATGTGTAAGTGTGTGAATGTGAACAGTTAGTGTTTAAAAAGGAAAGAAAAACAAAACCGCGCAAAAACGTACTAACTGAAAGGACAGGGGTAATAGAGTAACTTAACAATTCACAAAATGAATTAGAACACAATCATCACTAACCAACTTCTTTCTCTAATAGCAAACAGACACATGTATTAGAAGATTAATTAAATACCTGACACGTTAGCAACAACAGTTGAAGAAGTAACTCAACAGTTACTGCCACGTCACGTTCAGAACCACTCACAAACTTCTGATAGAGATACAGAAGATGGATTTGTCAACTTCTGATACACAAGTTCTGACTCCCCTTATCTTCTGATATAAGATACCAGAAGATGGTTTATCTAAACTTCTGATAGAAAGTCTGACTCCCCCTAACTTCTGTTAAACTTCCAGAACTTCCTAAAATAATATTCTTCACCAGAGTTTTAGCTTATTCACAGATTTCCATCATATTAAGATTCTTTTTGATAAAATCAAATCTTTCTACAGCTAAGGGTTTTGTAAAGATATCAGCCCATTGATTTTCAGTATCAATAAACTTGAGATCAATTACTCCCTTCTGTACATAGTCTCTTATAAAATGATGTTTAATCTCAATATGCTTAGCTCTTGAGTGTAGAATAGGATTTTTAGAGAGATGAATGACAGCAGTATTATCACAATATAAAGGAATATTATGACTGCTTATTTGATAATCATCCAATTGATATTTCATCCAAAGTAGTTGTGTACAACACTTGGCTGCTGAAATGTATTCTGCTTCTACAGTTGACATAGCTATGGTGGTTTGTCTTTTACTGGCCCAAGAAATCAAATTCTCACCAATGAATTGACAACTTCCACTAGTGGATTTTCTTTCAAGTTTATCACCAGCATAGTCAGCATCACAGAATCCAATCAGTTTGTAATCATTAGATTTCTGATACAGTAATCCAATGTTACAAGTAGCCTTCAGATATCTAAAGATTCTCTAGGATCTGATTGAAATCTTGCACACAGACATACACTGAATAATATATCAGGTCTAGAAGCTGTTAGATAGAGAAGAGATCCAATCATACCTCTATATAACTTCTGGTCAACTTTACCTTCAGACTCACCTTTGCCAAGACTTGATGTAGGATGCATTGGAGTGTTCATGGGTTTGCAGTCTTCAAGATTGTACTTCTTCAGAAGATCTTTGATATACTTTGACTGATGAATGAAGTTTCCTTTCTTTGTTTGATTGATCTAAATTCCTAGAAAGTACTTCAATTCTCCCATCATGCTCATCTCAAATTCATCCTGCATCATCTTAGAAAAGTTCTTGCAGAGTCCAGCATTAGTTGATCCAATAAATTTGAATGATTAGAATGTCTTTCTTCATGGTTTTCTTGAATAATGTATTGTCAACTTGACCTTTAACAAAACCATTGTCAACCAAGAAGTTACTTAGTCTCTCATACCAAGCTCTGGGAGCTTGTTTGAGTCCATAGAGTGACTTCTTTAGTCTAAACACATGATCTGGATTAGAAATATCTTCAAATCCAGGAGGTTGTTTGACATATACTTCTTCAGAGATTACACCATTTAGAAATGCACTCTTAACATCCATCTGATAAAGAGTAATGTTGTTGTTGACAGCATAAGAAGTAAGCAATCTTATAGCTTCCAATCTTGCAACTGGAGCATAAGTCTCTGTATAATCAATGCCTTCTTGTTGACTGTATCCTTGTGCAACAAGTCTAGCTTTGTTTCTTGTTACTTCTCCTTGTTCATTCAGCTTGTTTCTGTATACCCACTTTGTTCCAATAATGTTCTTGCTTTTTGGTTTGGGTACCAGATCCCATACATCATTCCTTTGAAATTGATTCAGTTCTTCTTCCATAGCAACTATCCAAGCATCATCAGATAATGCTTCATCAATGGTTTTAGTTTCAATCAAGGAAACTAGACCAAATAAGGATTCTTCATCCCTAAAGCTTGATCTTGTTTTCCTAGGACTGTTCTTATTACCCATGATAAGCTCTTCAGGATGTGATGACTTGTACTTGAAGGTATTCTTGGGAATAGTTGTTTCTTCTAGTTCATGATCTTCTGTTGGTGTTGTTTGATGATCATCAGATTCTGGAACTTGATTGTTCTCTGGTGCTTCCAGAAGTTGAGGAGTGGGAATAGGTTCACAATCTTCATCTTCTGAGTCTTGAGAATCTGAAATTTCTATAGAAGGCTCTGATTTTTCATGATCAGGCGCTTTATCATCAAACCTTACATGCATAGATTCTTCAATTGATTGAGTTTCAGAATTGTACATTCTGTATGACTTGGAGCGCTCAGAATATCCAATAAAGATACCCTTACTAGCTTTAGAGTCAAATTTCTTTAGATAGACTTTAGTATTCAGAATGTAACAAGTACAACCAAATTGGTGAAAATAAGAAATGTTAGGTTTCCTTCCTCTAAAAAGTTCATATGTTGTTTTATTCAGAATAGGTCTAATATAGATTCTGTTCTGAATATAACAAGCAGTGTTTATTGCTTCTGCCCAAAAAGATTTTGCAAAAGAATGTTCATGCATCATGGTTCTAGCCATCTCTTGCAAAGATCTGTTCTTTCTTTCTACAACTCCATTTTGCTGTGGAGTTCTAGGAGAAGAGAACTCATGGAAAATTCCATGTTCTTCGCAAAAATTTTCAAAAGGTTCATTTTCAAATTCTCCACCATGATCACTTCTAACTTTTAAAATCCTTAAATCTTTTTCATTTTGAATCTGGACACAGAAGACACTAAACTCTTCATATGTATCATTCTTAGATTTCAGAAATCTTACCCAAGTCCATCTACCATAATCATCAACAATTACTAGTCCATACTTCTTTCCATTGAGTGAAGCAGTGCTAACTGGTCCAAACAAATCAATGTGCAGAAGTTCTAAAGGTCTCGAGGTAGAAACAATGTTCTTAGGTTTAAATGAGCTTTTGACAAACTTCCCTTTTTGACAAGAGTCACAAAGAGAATCTGAGTGATAAGTCAATTTAGGAAGGCCCCTTACAAGATTGTCTTTGCTAAGCTTGGAGATTAATCTCCAGTTAGCGTGACCCAATCTCTTATGCCAAACCCATTTCTCATCACTTAGAGTCAACAAACAAAGCACATTCTGATCTTCCAGATCAGATAAATTAACTTTATAAACATTGCCCTTTCTACAACCTTTAAACAAAATAGACTTATCAGAATTGTTAATTACAGTACATGAATTCTTATTAAACACAACATCATAATTACTGTCACATAATTGACTTATGCTAAGTAAATTATGTTGTAGTCCATCAACCAACCAAACATCAGAAATAGAAAGTGAAGAATTACCTACTTTACCTATACCAATGATTTTGCCTTTCTGGTTCCCACCAAATCCTACAGTTCCTCCCTTTCTCAGAGTCAGGGTGAAGAACAAGTGCTTGTCTCCTATCATGTGTCGTGAACATCCACTGTCCAGATACCATGAGCTTTGCCTTTTTCTTGGGGTGCATACCTGCAGTAAACATTATCTCAGATTTTGGTACCCATATTCCGATGGGTCCTCTAAAGTTAGTTCTTTTATCCTTCTTCTGTCTCTTGTAGTGTCCAGAGGATCCATAGTGAGATGAGCCTTTAAAAACAGGTTTAGGCTTAGCCTTTCCTTTGGACCTTGACCCAGAGTGTGTTAGCAAACCAGCTTTCAAGTTTGTACAGCCTGATCTCATGCCCCGAGTACTCATAGGCTTGAAGATCTTCTGTACTCCTTTATAAGACTTGGATACTGAAGCAATGGGAGCATAGGTTTTTAAAGACTCCACGCTTACTTGAGCATCTGACACTTTTGGATTTTCTGTACTGCTACTAGAAACAAAATTGGAATAAAGATCAGAAGATGTTCTGCTAATACACACAGACTGATTTGAGTTTCCTTTGACAGTACTCCCCAAACCCTGTCCAGTGTATTTGCCAGCACCATAAATCATAGAAGCTAATTTATGCTTGTCAATATTGTGATGAACAAACTCTTGAAGAGCAATCTCATGCTTATCATAGGGTTTGTTACATGTTCTGCAACCATTTTCAAGAACTTGAATAGTCTTTAAGGACTTCTTATAGTCTTCTTGAATATGATTGACTTTATCATTGAGTATGTCAAACTTTTGTTTAAAAAGCTCTAGCTCATTTGATTTTTCCATGTATTTCATCACAGTATCTTTCAAAGCCTTAGAGAGTTGAGTGTCAGAGAGTTTAGAAATAACCTGTTCAATATCTTCTGAATCTGACTCAACATCACTTTCAACATCTGACTCTGCTGTGGCCATGAGTGCCAAGTTAGCTTCTGCATCTTCAGCTTCATCATCAGACAGCTTGTCAAGATCTTCCCATGTAGCTAGAAGACTCTTCTTAGCTTTGTTCTTGAAAGTGCTCTTTCTTCCTTTTCCCTTGGTGCTCAAGTCAGGACAATCAGGAATGAAGTGTCCAGGCTTGTTGCAGTTAAAGCAATTCTTAGAATCATCCTTCTTATCTTTATTTTCAGAACTTCTGTAACCAGAACCTTTGGATCCAAAACTTCTACCAAAATATCTTGGCTTTCTTCTTGCCCACTTCTGGAACCTCTTGGTCAGAAGTGCAAATACATCATCATCTGATCCCTCTTCTTGATAATTTGCAGAAGATTCTTCTGTTTCAGATTCAACTACCTTAGCCTTGAGAGCCTTAGAAGGTCCAGAAGTAGCTGGCAGAGCCAAAGACTTCATTCTCTTCTGAGGTTCATCAGAGGATAGCTCAATCTCATGACTCATGAGTGAACTAATCAAACCCTCTAGACTTAGGGTGTCCAAATCCTTTGCCTCCTGAATAGCAGTGACCTTAGGTCTCCACTTGGCAGGTAAGCTTCTAAGAATCTTCTTCACATGATCAGAAGTAGTATAACCTTTCTTCAGAACTTGAAGACCTGCAACCAGAACTTTGAATCTTGAAAACATAGATTCAATGTTCTCATCTTCCTTCATTCTAAAGAGTTCATACTGTTGGATCAAAAGTGTTGCTTTTGCCTCCTGTACCTGTTTGTTTCCATCATAAGATGAGCATAAAGAATCATAGATACTCTTAGTAGTAGATTTATCTGTGATCTTAAGGTATTCTTCATGAGATATGCAGCTTATCAAGATATCCTTGACCTTGTGGTGCTTCTTGTACGCTTTCTTGTCCTTCTCAGTGAAAGCTTGCCTTGTATCATAATCTAATCTTCCTCTTTCATCCAAACCTTGAAATGTAGTTCCTCTTTCAACTAAGTCCCAAAGGTCATCATCAATACCAACCAGATAACTATAGATTCTATCTTTCCACCAGGAGAAGGTAGAACCATCACCATTGAACTTGGGAACTTTGTTGTTGTTGTTTTTATCATCAACATCATAGTTGAAGGGAATAGCAGTTCCTGTCTCAATTTTCTTTTCACCAGACATAGTGTTTTGTCACAACAAATAACTGTCTCACTGCAAAGTGATATAACAGAACCGGGCTCTAGATGCCAATTGATGGTGTGAAAAACACAAGAAGGGGGGTTGAATTGTGTTTTGGTTAGTTTTAAAAACTTCTTCAAAGTTTTGCAACTTATCAGATTTCGCAGCGGGCCAAAACTTAAACACAATCAACTTCTGGTATGGTGAAGGTAAACAGAGTATGAATGAATAAAAACAGAGAGAAGAGAAAAGAGATAACACAAGAGATTTATACTGGTTCCTCTCACAAACCGAGAGTAGTCCAGTCCCCTTGCACTTCCAAGGGATTTCACTATAATCACACAAGATTACAAATGCTCAAACTCACAGCAAGAGACTTCCAATGCTCAAGTAACTCCTTACAAGAGACTTCCAATGCTCAAGTAACTCCTTACAAGAGACATCCAATGCTCAAGCTCACCAGCAAGAGACTTCTAACACAAAACCAAATACAAAGTTTTGAACAACTGATAAACAATATCAGAGTTCAGAGAACAAAGAAATACAACTTAAATAACAAGACTATTCATAGAATCCTTAAAAAAGAAAACTAAGGTTCAACTACTGACAAGCCAGAAGTTGAAGACTATTGTCTTGAATTTGAATATAAACTCAAGTTGTATCTAAGTTAAAAATGCTCTTTGAATTTTAGCAGAATAACAGCTCTTTTGTCCTTCGTAAGAGTGTTATCACGTCTTCAAATTCTTCCTCCTTTTATAGGCGATGTTGGAGCGTCTTGAATTTGAGCGGACACTGATGAAAGCAGCTATGTAGTACTGTACAATTGTTTTTTTTGAAATGTGCTTATTCAAATCAAGTAAAGATCAAAATCTGAGCCTTGATTTCGAATATTCGCCCAAATCAGGAAAATAAAGATAGTACAATAGTACAAACGTCATTATCATGAGGATACCGGTCTGAATGAAGTTCTTCTGCTCCTTCAAATCTTTTGCCAAATAGATGATAGTCGTTAAGAGAATGGAATGTTCTTTGACGTCTTCTGCTGTTTCATCATCATCAGAATTTGCAGATATTAAATGATCTTCTGATGACTTCATCTTCTGGTTGACTTTGACTTGCAACTTCTGATGACTTCAACTTCTGTGTTGACATCAGAACTTGCATTTTCCCATCTTCTGGGGATTCTAAAGCGTAGCAACCAGAACTTCAATCTTCTAGTGAATATAAAATTTTAACTTGTATATCTGCACACTAGAGTAAATTATCAGTATTCCCTATTGTATATTAATATTATTGTTATCATCAAAACTACTTGGGTTATATTAGAACCAACTTTGTTTCAACAATTTAGGTGATTGAATTTATTTTAAGACTTGTTTAATGTTGCTTGGTTTTTATAGGTGCTTTATTTTAAAGAATGAATAGATATTGTAAATTAAAACTAAATTAACTATTAATAGTTTACATGAAGCAATTTAGTAATCCATGTGCAATTGTTAATTATTACTATTTATACATGATTTGAGAGTTTCTTAATCTTTAGCTTCTCTCTAAGCAAGCACCACCACCAACCGCCTTTGCTCACACCCATCATCCAAATTTCAACGCCACCATGTAGCCTTCTTTGCTGGTGGTGCGTTAACGCCTTCTCTATGGCGTCATCACCACCCTTTTCCGCTTTGGGTCATTTTTGTTGTCGCCAGTTGAGGCTTCGATTAGTGGCCTCACCACCCTCCGCTTCACCTTCAACCCCTCTAGAGGTCGTTTACCCCTTGGATCCTCAACCGCTGGTGGTCGTTGCGGTGGTCATTCTGAACCTCTCCATTTATGGTTTCTTTAATTGGCCACAGATGGTGGAGGTAGTGAGAATCCCTTTGTTTTCAACAAATGGGTTCCATTTGGATTTGCTTTGCTTTCACTGTTTTCTCTGTTTGTGAGTAAGATGGTGGTGTTCCCGTGATCGTCCTGTTCGAGGTGGTGTCTGGGTGCGCTCGGTTTTCTCCTTCCGGCGGCTTGTGGTTTGCTTTTCTGGACTTTGATTGTCTGATTTATTTCCAGACGGTTCTGGGTTTGGTTCTTCAAATCTACTGGTTGGAGTTTTTGAGTGCTCTTTGGCGGTGGCTTGTGATTTCAGTCATCGTCTTTTAAGCTTCTCCATTTCCTTCGCAGATTACGCTAGAAACGGCCTTTGACTTGTTGTTGTTATTGTTGTAGTGAATGAGTTGTCGGTTGGTGTCTCTGTTACCGTGTTGGCGGTCACTTTCATTTACCGTTCCGTAAGAGATACTATTGCAATGGTTGCATCTTTTACACATTTCTTCTTTTTGCAATTTGGTTTCGGATCCCATGTTGGGCTTGCTGAATTGTGTGGATGTGTATTAGTGTGTTTCGCATTTGGTTCCTTCACTAGACTTCGGTTCGGTTTGTTTTGTATACAACTTTTGTGTAGGCTATTTATCGTTATTATCTTACCCTTTTGGGTTAATTTGTACTCTTTCGTGTGGTTGTTGGGTCATTTTTTTGCCCCCCAACTTTTTGTAATCTTTTTTTTTTTGTTTAACTGCACATTTGGTACCTTATGTTTATTTTAGATTTCAAGTTAGTCCCTTATGTTTTAAAAGTTTCAAATTGGTCCCTTATGTTTATTTTAGGTTTCAAGTTGGTCCTTCATATTTTAAAAGTTTCAAATTGATCCCTTAAGTTTTTAAAAGTTTCAAGTTGGTCCCTTATGTTTTTAAAAGTTTCAAGTTTAGTCCCTACTTAATCATCTTTATAGGGACTAAACTTGAAACTTTTAAAAACTTCAGGGACCAACTTGAAACTTTTAAAACATGAAGGATCAACTTTAAACCTAAAATAAACATAAGAGACCAACTTGAAACTTTTAAAACATAAGGGACCAACTTAAAATCTAAAATACACAAAAGGACCAAATGTGCAATTAATCCCTTTTTTTTATTTAATATATTTCTGTTTGCTTAAAAAAAAAAAAGAGTTTGTTAATCTTGAGTTATTTTTCTATTATGCGTTGTTGAAAAATACTTCTTTTTTCAAATAAACATAAAAAAAATTGTAAATTATAAAGTAAATCTATAAGTAGATGATTAAGGTCTGGCAAGTGCACCAGTCTGTCGTTGAGTAATAATTCACACTCTAGGTGTCTAGAATGAGTTTGTATCCACATGGATCGTGCCAAAACATCGTCAGTGCTATTCAAGTTCGTGGTTTTTGCATTCGCTTAGGTTTTTAAGAAAGGTTTTTAATTTTATAAAAAGAAGCGACATGCTTGCAGAAAAGTAAAGGTTTTTTATTCAACTAAAGTATGGCGGTTGAACTTACTCCCTTCTTCATACTTGGCATAATCGGTGTATAACATAGTCATTTAGATTATTATTCGGCGTTGATTTTATCCTTGTTATGGTAGTACCTTACTACTATCCTATGTAAGTGAAGTTTCCCTATATTCGCAACTAAGGTACCTACGAAAGCCTAACCTCGCTGTGTCACATACCCTAATTACTAAACAGAGTTATTCGACAAACATGCATTATGACTATCAACCATCTAATGCCTCTAGGTCATAGTTTCGGGCTATTCAGCTTCTAATTGCTATGTCACAACTAGTGCCTGATTCCTCCTCTAATTGCTAAGTCACAACTAGTTCAGGATGTTACCGTCTCTATTCATCTAACATTATTTATTACTAGTTCCGGACAAATATTAAAGTGAACCCTAATATTACTATCAAAGTGAACCCTAACATTTATTCTATAGGCGGTCCCATTTATCCGGCCAGATTTCGGGCAACGTCATTAAAGTGCGAGAAAATAAATAACAAACAACATACTGAATAACGATTTATTATAACTTTGACTCAATTACATGACTCAAGTATTCATCGGGGAGTTCATCTTCTCCACCACAACCTAAGGCATCTATTACAAAAGACTTCAATAATTAAATTACAAGAACTTAACTAGAAAAGCCTAAAGAAAACATACCTTGCTGAGTTAGTTTTCCCGTAAGGGGAGAAAACTATGCCCTTAGAGCTCCTCTGAACCTCTCCAATAGAATAAAAAATTTCTTCTATTTCTGAATGAAAAATAATGAGGAATTGGAGCTCTATTTCTACCTTTCGTATTGGGCCTCAGCAAGCCATCGTAGCCACGATAGGTCCATCATGCTGCGATGGAGAGATTCAATTCAAAATTATAACTGATCTCGTGCGTTTCATCAGCTTGGTCGCCAAGTTATGTCATCGTACTGCGATGGAAATATTTTCTTCGAAAATATAACTTCTGATGTCTTGGCCAGCAAGCAGCTCCCATCGTGGCACGATGGGAGCCATCGTACTGCAATGAAAGGCTTTCTTCACTTTTATGGTTTTTTCTTATCTTTTGCGTATCTTTACTTTGTCTTGATGCTTTTCCTTGATTCTGTAGGTTGTTCTTCATATTTGGGTCTGTCTTGGTCAAATTATTATTAATATAACTACCTAAAATACTGTAGAAATTTCTGTCATCAGTAAACAATAAAATAAAAAAGTTGTTTGGGTGGGTTTGACTTTTGAGCTCGGATGCCTAAGTTGGCCCGTCCCGCCCAGTTTTTTACGGGCTTTAGGCAGATCTGGCCGTTCACTAAGCCACACCTAGTTATAACTGTTTGTGCCGGTTGACAAAAATCATTATAGGCGACAATGGCCGTTGAGATGAATTTATCGACTCTGTGGACGTATAAGGGAGTGTATCCAGTACTGCGTGTATAGTAGTTATCGTATTCGTTACCATTGACTTGCATGAGAAGCTCTAATGAAGGAGTTGTTTTGGTCTAGATGGTGGAGCGCTTGGGCCATGTATATTAGATCTAGGCCAAGTTCGAAACAATTCTATTTTTTTTTTGTTACATAGCAAAAGACAGAAAATGTATTACAAATTATTTATTGTTAAAAGATTTTACTTGTTTTTGTGTTAAAAAAAAAAGATTTTACTTGTTTTAGAAAAAGGTATTATTTTAAATTCAATATTTTTTTCTATTATTAAATATAGCCTATTACAAATTAGTCTAGCTAGTCAATTGTAAAATTAATGCATTTTTTAAAATTTGAATTATTTATTGTTTAATGGTTTTACCATTTTTTTCTTTCTTCAATTCACTATTTAATTTAAATCTATCCATGTATTCTTAGAATATTATTTAATTCATTAAATAATTGATACCATATTCAACAAATTTCATTCTAATCTACAATTCTAAATAGATTATTAATTATATCAATACACGGCAATTATTCAAAAGTTTACTCATTACATTCTAATCACCGTTGGATTAGAAGTTTATATCAATTTGATCACTCATAGAAAATTTTACATATATATATATATATGCTTGGAAAAGATTGAAATCCTGATTTCTCCTCTTTCTTTCACAATCTTCTCTCACGGCCACAACATCATCATCATCATCATTACCACCATCAACCATCATTATTTAAACCTTAGACCTTCGAAATCCTACATGAAATTGATGAATTAGGATATGTTTAGCTTAATCTAAGACAAAGGAGGAAAATTTAGAAAAAGAAAGTTGAAGAAGATTGAAGAGAAATTAGAGCTCTTCAAGATTGAGAGGAAGGTAATCAGAACCGGACCGATCATTGAACAAGCTTGCTTACCGATTCAAGGTTCAATTGGTTGGATCAGAGTTCAATCGGGTTGAACCATTTTTTATTAAATATATATTTTAAATAATATATAATAATAAATAAATAATAATACATTATTTATAGTTTCACACTATTAAAAAATATAAAATATCACAAGTCAACATATAAAATTAAAACATTACCTATGAATATTACATAATGATATAATATATATTAATTAATACTTATTAGTACTAAAACAAACAATAGATTACTATAAAAAAAATACAAAATATATATTTGTTTTTTTTTTTTTGGAGCATTATATCATGTACATATACACATATATTTTTTTAATTTGTGGGTTTTATACTTATTATTTTATTAGGCCCAGCCCACTTATGCCGTAACCCTAATATTGTTGCTCTTGCTAAATGAAATAAATAGAGCATTAGAACCAACCGCCAACTTGCAAGCCTTTGTGACGGCTGCATCTTTCATTTTCTTCTATCTTT
Source organism: Trifolium fragiferum (assembly GCA_954870985.1). Lineage (NCBI taxonomy): Eukaryota > Viridiplantae > Streptophyta > Magnoliopsida > Fabales > Fabaceae > Trifolium > Trifolium fragiferum. The sequence continues at coordinate 21,692,727 of OX940793.1, forward strand.
TTTGTTTTTTCATTTCTCCCATATGAAGTTTGTGCTTCATTGAACTAAATCAAACTGTCAAAATCTCTTTTCATCTTATTGCAGTCCTATGTGGATAATATGAATGAAGGAACTCTTTGTTCCTACCTGTGGAGAAAAATAGTATAAGTGAAAACTAAAATTTAGATTTACTTCACCATTTCATCTTTTTTTCTTCTTCTTGTGTTGAGAAAATAATCAAAATCATCCGATCCAACCAGCAGAACGGTCGGTTTCTCCAGTTTTCTGGCTTGTTTTCGATTCTCTAGTAAAGCGATTTACAGATTTGACCGGATCAGAATGAAGTCCAGTTCGCGGTTGGTTGAAGAAACCAAGGATATGAGGAGACGAATATGAGCAAAGAATCATCATGATCCGCTATAAGCCAAGGTAGATTCCCTTTCCTTCATTATTAATGGATTATTAGATTTTAAACCGAGTTTAAGAAATCATGAAGCAAGCATAAAATCATAAATAATTCAATTTTTTTATAAAAAACAAACTCATTTTTACAAAATTTGATGTAATGAAAATGTCAGTATATCTTTTTGTAAAAATCAATAAACTCATGTATATATATATATATTCTGCGTCACCTTATTCATGATTGCAAATCCCTTAACGTATTCATTTTTCTAATAATGTAACAAATTCATTGTGAACAGGAAAAGAATAATTAAAGAATGAATTTTTTTTTTTATAAACTCCCAAATATTATATAAAAGAAAAGTGGGATACAAAAGAGGGGCGACCAAACCAAACCCCCAGGAAAGCTTAGCAAATTCTAAAAAACGGAAACAAGGTCCTTCCTAATGACCATAGGAGCCGAGTTCCACCAACTAAAACCATTAAGAGCAAGACCCAAGGCAACATGTTTGTCAGCACAATGATTACCTTCCCTATAAATATGCGAAATACAAAACTTCATAAACTTGATCAATGAAATACAATTTAACCACCTGTTTTTAAGTTTCCAAGGATTAATGCTTGGAGACTTGAAGGCTAAAACCATTAAACTTGAGTCACATTCCAGCCACAACTGCTTCAAATCACGAGTATAAGCACATTCAATTGTTAGCATCGCTCCCATAAGTTCAGCAACTAACGAGTTGTTTATACCAATGTTCTCAGCAAAACCACAAAGAAACTCACCTTTGTGATTCCTAAACACTCCAGCACAAGCAGCTGAACCTGGATTTTCCAATGAGAATAATCAAAGAATGAATCAAACAAAGAAGATATATAATAAAAAGATTGCTGACATTTAGTTTAGGGTTAGCAAGGTGAGCCTTTTGACTTAGCCTTTAATTACACAAGTTATATAAATTGATTTCAAGGTTTTAAATTGCAGTATTACTACAATTGTGAAATCTATTATGGTTATGAGTTTATGGAATTAATTTTCCTTGTACAAAATATTGATATACATCTCAAGATATGAAATATCTGATCTTCATATTTTAAAATTTCCTAAGCTATTATTATATATCTGCAGCTAATTAACTAGATGATCATTTGATTGCACCTTCTGGTAAGATTATTTGTGGTGTGAACCTGGATAAATTCTCTGCATGTTTTCTTGCTCTCTCACTTTCTTTCTGAATATCTGCGTGGTTGAGTTTGTTTAAATTGGCGAACGCGTTTTAAAACTAAAAAACACAATTCAACTCCCTTCTTGTGTTTTTCTCACTTTTTTTTAAAGTTAAAAGGAGCTATAGCTTAGCAACAAAAGTAAAGACATCTCAACAATGTCGTCACCCTTTTACTCAACCCACACACAAGCTAACTCTCAAATTTATTAAAAATATAAAAAAAGAAATACAAAAAAACTTGGTGGGACTAGGCCAATACCCAAGTGGGAGTTAACAAATACTACTAGCTTAGTAAAAAGCCTAGCATGTCCCCCACCCCCCAAAGTTCTCTTGTATCTCTGTTTTCTCTTTTTAATAAATTTGAGAGTTATGCTTATGTGCGAGGTGAGTAAAGGGGTGCAAAAATAGTTGGGATGATAAGCTAGCATTTTAGGGAATCTTGTTTAAGCTTTCAAGATGTGCAACCCCATGATAAGGTAATCTTGTATGACTTAGGCCTATTACTTTTCACCATAAATTGGATTTTAAAAAGTATGTATACATTATAATTTCATTTGTTGCCAATATTTATTGTTAGATGAAGTTCAAACATGTTATATTTCATATTGTATATTAAATCCAATTTATTGATGTTAAATATAATATATTTAATCTTTATACAACGATTGAGATCTATTGACTACAATTACAAAATGGGGGTATCATACCCCAAAAGTAGTCTTTTCCTTTCTATTTTTCTTTGATTAAATTACTTGCCCTATCACAATTACTGTGTGTTGAATGAGTCACTGGAAAGTTCAAACAAAACCTTTAATCAGGCAAGTCTCCTGGGTCATCATACTGTCTGTTTAAAATATATTTTGATGTGTTTCCTTCACCTAATACCTTTTTTTCTCGCATTGCTTTAATATATAGAATTTTGTACTCCTATTAAATATTTTATATATTCAAAGCTAGTTGATAAAAAATATTTTTATTACGTTTCTATATATTATTAACCTTGACAGGTATTTGATTCAAAATTTCTCACTTCCTCAATTTGTTGGTGATCAGATATCTCTCCTTCATCAAACAAACAATATTTGAATCATCAACAATAGCTTATGAAGGAGAGATATCATAACCAACAAACTGAGGAAGTGGAAAATTTTGAATCAAATACTTGTCAAGGTTAATAATATATAGAAACGTAATAAAAATACTTTTTATCAACTAGCTTTGAATATATAAAATATTTAATAGGAGTACAAAATTCTATATATTAAAGTAATGGGAGAAGAAAAAAAATTATTAGGTGAAGGAAACACATTAAAATCTATTTTAAACAGAGAGTGTGATGACCCAGGAAACTTGCCTGATTAAAGTTTTTGTTTGAACTTTCTAGTGACTCATTCAACATACATGGTATGGTTCTAGTTAGAGGAGCGATATCAACACCACCTTTATATAACTGGTGAAATGAGGTATTTTGAGTTACATACTTGTTATTAAATATGTGGATATAAATTTACTCAACTTAAAATCTTGTGTTCTATTGAAAATTTCATGTAAAAGTAATTTTAGGAGATTCCATTAATTGTGATGGGAAAAGTAATTTAATCAAAGAAAAAGAGAAAGAAAAATACTACTTTTGGGGTATTGATACCCCCATGTTGTAGTTGTAGTCAATAGATCTCAATTGTTGTATAAAGATTAAATAGATTATATTTAACATCAATAAATTGGATTTAATATACAATATAAAATACAACATGTTTGAACTTCATCTAACAACAAATATTGGCAACAAATGAAATTATAATGTATACATACTTTTCAAAATTCAATTTATGGTGAAAAACAATAGGCCTAAAATGACTCATACAAGATTACCTTATCATGGGGTTGCACATCTTAAACACAATAAATAAAGTGAGAAAATACAAGGAGGTTTAATTGTGTTTTTAAGTGTTAAAGTATTGTTGTTAATTTACACAAACTCAAGCACGCAAATAATCACAGAGGGAGGGAGGGAGGGAGAGAGAGAGAGAGAGAGTAACACCCATATTTTATTTAATTAGAATTATTAGCCTTTTTTATAGTATTTTATGTTGGTTAATAATTTATTTATGAGATAGTGTCCATATTAGGAAAGAATAGAGAGATTGTGAGTCTTTTAGTAAGTGAGAAGAGTAGTGTTATGAGTAGAGCTATCATAGAATTGTTAGCGGGCTTGGGTCACAAACTAACCTAGGTATAAAAGGGTTAAGTTAAAGAGAGAAGTTCATATTGTGTTGTTTTGGTGGAGGTAGAGAGAGGAACTCTCAAGAGTAGAGAAGAGAAAGTGATGAAGGACAAGAAGAGAGCTAGGGATTGGAAGAACTTAGAGATTGAAGAACTAAAGAATCCAACAAATACAAAGTAAGAGAGTATTTATGATTCAATTGAGATGACTCAAGAGAGGGGAGATGTCTATTCTCCATTCCCAAACTCTCTCATCTCTTGGTGGGGATTGGGGATTAAGGGAATGTGATATTGAGTTGGAATGTATTGATTGATGTGTTTCTATTCTTAATTTCATAGATTCATTTGAACAATTTCATGATTTTGAGTTAAATGGGTTGTTATTCAAAAATGGATTTTTTATGTTAAAATGGATATAAATCTTTCATTTAAGTTGTTCTAAGTTGTTTATGAGTTAGGATATGTGTTATTATCCATGGATATGCTTGAGAAATGTTGTATAAATGTTATTGGGTTCAAATAAGTGTTTTTGGCTTTGAAAAAGTGATTTTTGGGTCAAAAACTCGAGAAAACGATTTTCTCATCAGGTCCCTGCACAGCCCTATTGGCGCCCGACGCCCAGAAGAGCCATTTTGGCTCTGCCGGTGGCGCCCGGCTGTTAGCCTGTATTTTTTATTAAATTAAAAATATATTTAAAAATACATGCAAACGTTTGAGATTCATAATATGACAAAATATTCTAAGTATTTTTGTCTTTCGATCGTGCAGGACTTCGATTCGAATCGAAGTAGATTTCTGTATCTTGTGGACTTAGCCAAATTTCAAAGGCGCGGAGTTTTCGACTTCGCATTTTACTTACACATTCCTAGAAACTCAAAGTACCAGCGCAGAGAGAAACGAGTGACAGGAAATGTATGTTCTTGCGTACCACTTTTAATTTTTTTAACCTTTTACAATTCTAATGCAATTTATCTTTTCCAAAAACATTTAGTTTTATTGCTCTTTTACGTGAATTTTCTTGCGTTGAGTGAATTTGCACAAACTTTGTGATTTACCTTAAATGTTCATTGTTGAACATTGCATCTTTTTCTAAGCGAATTAACGAACACAGAAACATGTCTTAGGATTTGATCATATCTTAGGTTCTACCCTAGATAGTTCTGTAAACAAATTCACGACTGTTTTACTTGATGGTCTGTCAACCATGGATAATCCTGTCAATACCACCATGTTTCCCTCAATGATAACCTCGCCACAATCTGCTTTTGAATTCTTTCAAAACTCAGAATTTTTAAGATCCTTGATCAGATCTCCTCTTCCTAGTTTTCCTAAAATGCCACAACCCATTTTTACTGATGCAGAGACATCATTGCCCTCTTTCCCTCAGAATTTTGCTTCCTTCAACTCTTTCTGTACCAATCCACCTATGAGTGATCCTGTTGCATTTCAAGGCCATGAGAACATCTCACTTCATGATATCAGGCCTCCCAAAAGGTCAAAAGTTGAGAAGGATGTATCTAGGACCAGAAAGGACATGGCAAAACTGTTTGAGACCATGAGCATTCAAAACACCATGATGTCCTACATGATGAATGAACATGAGATTTTCAGAACTTGGCTTGTTGAAGAATTCTGCCCAGCAATGCGTGTGAATCCACCACCCTCAAATCATGCTCCACCTACTCAAGAACTACCAAAATTCAACTCCTCCACCAACTCAGATGATTCCTCTCCTACTATGCCACAGTAGCTGAGTCTGATGCCCCCCCAAGTGCCTTTTTGCTGATGTCAAAAGGGGGAGAAGATTCTGAAAATTTTAGGGGGGGAGAAGAGAAGAATTAAAAAACAATCCTTAATACTTTGTCTGTTGAACTATTTTGTTTGTCTTATCATTTTGCTTATCTTATGAACTGCTTATGATAATGTTATTATGTTCAGAATTTTTAAGATAGGATGAGAAGTTCTAAAAATACGTCTCCTACTATGTTGTTCTTTTTCTGAACTATGAATGAATGATGAATGTCTCTTTTTAGTATAATTAGTTTGTTCTGATCAAAATATTTTTATGATGCATGTTCAAAAATAACATATTTTTTAAATGGATCATATCTAACTTGAAGAATTTGAATTAATCATACTCTGATACATACATAGTAATTCAAAATCTTAAGCTTTTAATTCCTACTCAATTTGCATATGCATAATTTCATAACTTGATAAAGAATGCAAAAATTGAGGGGGAGCTCTTTGATTAAATCCTTAAGTATTATTACTAATTTTGATTTAATCAGAATCATAATCTAAAATCTAATTAAGTTTTTGTCATCATAAAAAAGGGGGAGATTGTTGAGACAAAATCTATTTTGATGTTTTAAAGATGACAAATAATCTTAATTAAATTTTAATTAGATTCTGATCATCTTGTGATCTAACAAGTGCTTTTGAGTGATTTGATATAAGACAGATACAAGAAATGAAAATCACTATCTTTTATTCACAAGTTAAAAAGAATCTCAATTTCTGCCTTGGAGAATGATCTCACAACGGTCTCCAGGAAATACATAGCATTGAATAAGCACTTAATTAAGTCAACGTGATACAAGACAACAAATAACTTTTGTCAAGAGTTATTTATAGTATCACAACAGTTTGGAATAAGTCATTTAAGGCAAGAAATCGTTTTTGACTAATGAACCTTCTCCATGAAGCATTTTTAAGAACATCAATATAACAAATTATTGTAAAAGCTTTATGTTCTCAAAAGACATCATTAAAGTTTAATCTAGACCAATGAGGGATAGACAACAAGGTTTTACCGGTTTATGAAGAAGAATTTAAATATGATCAAGTATAAACACTTGGCAAAGTTTAAAGAAATAAGTACCAATGTCTTACTATTCACACATCCTTGCAAGGACACATGAATAGTAGCTACTCTACAACCTTCATTTGTGTTTAACAACTCTCATACAGCTTGCAACAACTCAACAAGCAAAGTTGGCGCTACTCTCTCATGAAGAGACTATGGTCTCCAACATCCAGGAGAACGGTCTCTCAGTTTTTGTATGTGGAAGCTTCATTCTTATCCAAAACTGTACCAACCTATTTCCAGACATGGGCTATTATTTTACAACAGATATATGATCAAATACAACCCATTACAGTTGTCAAGAACGGATAAATCTAACATCCTCTTAGTTGCACATTTTAGAGACCATCAGAAGAATGTTCTCCAAAACTACTTAAAAGTACAAAATCTGACTGGACTATTTTGCCTCACTCACAACGGCTACTTTGGCACTCTCAACTGTCATATTTGAAGTTCAAATATCCAAAGGACTTCTTCATCTATATATAGCATGTGATGGCAACTTTAAAGAGCAAGAGTTTTCACAAGCAATCAAAGCACTCTTACTTGCAATCACAAAACAATCTAAAGCTCTTCTTTTCACTCATACTCCAAAGCTCCATAGAATATAGGATCTAAATATCTTTAAGTATCTTGAGTGTATTTTATTTATTAGCTATACAAACTAGTTTAGGTTAGTATAAGCTTGAAAGATCCACTTCATATACAAATCATTTGTAAGGTGTAAACTCAAGTCAATTAGGAAGAATTGATTGAGTGGAGGTGATAAATCAGTAGGTGATTACTGATGGGTTCCTTAATCTTGAATTAGGTTAAGGGTTTGAAGTTGATTGTAATCTTGGTCTAGATTATTATTGGATAATCTCACGCAAGTGGGGACTGGACTAGCCCATATCATTAAGGGGTGAACCAGGATAAAACATTGGTGTTTGATTCTCTCTTTCGTTCTCTTTATTTTAATCAAACACAAATCACACACATCACTTTTAACTTATTGTACCAGTTTGAGAACATTCTCTCTTTGGTCTCCTAACTGTGTGATTTTTACTAATCATTTTATCTAACAACTTTTAGTGTTGCAGCAAAATTTTAAAAGGTCACAATTCAAACCCCCCCTTTCTTGTGACATATCTTGTTACTTCAAAGGTCACCCATCCAAAGACTACTCCAAGTCAAGCACGCTTAACTTTGGAGTTCTTATGGAATGAGCTACTGAAAAGATGCATCTTGTTGGTATAGGTAGTACTTATCAATCCCTATAAGCTTTCCTTCAAGAATGCAGCCTCAAACCTGCACAGCCTCAGGATCCCTCTCATTTCGATGTGAATTCGGTTTTTGCCTAGAAGCTGCCAGGAGCCGCACATTGTTATGCATCGTGCACCGGCGATCACTTCCGCGCCCTCGTCAGCATCGGGTGTTACATGTCCACCAACTTCTGCTTGGTTTGTCTCTGAACCACATCGTACTGGGAGAGGTCTGCTCTGATACCATTTGCAACACGCCAAACTGGTTTTTAGGATGACTGACTGACTCCACAAACCAACACAAGTCTTTTCAGTGAGCTTTGTCCTCACTTGCACGCTTTCTAGGAAATTTCCCAGAAGGTCATCCATCCAAAGACTACTCCAAGTCATGCCCTGTTTTTTTTATGGGCTTTAGGTTGATCGGGCTGTTCACTATGCCACACCTAGTTATTATTGTATGTGCCATTGACAATAGTTATTAGAGGCGACGATGGTCGTTGAGATGAATTTAACGGCTCTGTAGGCGTATAAGGGAGTGTATCTATAGTTCTGCAAGAGGTGTATAATAGTTATCGTATTCGTTACCATTGGCTTGCATGAGAAGCCCTCGTGAAGGAGTTGTTTTGGTATAAATGTTGGAGCGCTTGGACCATGTATATTAGGTCTTGGTCCGGTCTGAAACAATTCTAATTAGTCCAAAAAAAATTCATAAATGTTTTTTTTTAAATTATTTCTTGTTAAAAGATTTTACATGTTTTAGAAAAAAGGTATTATTTTAAATTCAATTTTTTTTCTATTATTAAATATATTCTATTACAAATTAGTCTAGCTAGTCAATTGTAAAAGTAATGCTTTTTTTTTTTTTTAAATTTGAATTATCCAATGTTTAATGGTTTTATCTTTAATTTTTTTCAAATTCACTATTTAATTTAAATCTATGCATGCATTTTTAGAATATTATTTAATTCATTAAATAATTGATATTTTTTTATTTACCTCTATTTTTAAATAGTTGAATACCATATTCAACAAATTTCATTCTAATCTCCAATTCTAAATTAATTATTAATTATATCAATACAAGACAATTATTCAAAAGTGCACTCAATTATTCAAAAGTGCACTCAATACATTCTAATCATTATTCAATCAGAAGTTTATATCAATTTGATAACTCATGGAAAATTTTACATAAAGCCAAAATCACGTGGTATGTTATTGAGACACACATTAAATGTTTATGCATTTTTATTGAACATCGTTAATCTAGCATAGAATTAGTGCTTAATTGAGAGAGTCCTTAAATGTAATAAGAAGTATTAGTGGTTTAGAAATAAATAATAGTATTAATATTAAGAAAAGCATAAGATAGGGTTTTTTATGTTTGATAAGGACACAATGGTAAATTATTCCTCACTTATATATAGGCTTGGAAGAAGATTAAAACCTTAATTCCTCCTCTTTCTTTCACATTTTTCTCTCACGGCCTCATCATCATCATCAACCATCATTATTCAAACCCTAAACCTTAGAAATCCTACATAAAATTGATGAATTAGGATGCTTAGCTTAATCTAACACAAAGGAGGAAAATTAAAAAAAAAAGAAAATATTTGAAGAGGAATTAGGGTTCTTGAAGATTGTGAGCAAGGTAATTATAATCGGATTGATCATTAAACTGGCGTGCTTATAGGTTCAAGCGATCAGATTGGCATTCAACCGAGTCGGACCGTTTTTTATTAAATATATATTATTTATATTTTAAATAATATATAAGAATAATAAATATATAATAATTATACATTATTTATAGTTTCACACTATTAAACTTATAAAATATCACAAGTCAACATATAAAATTAAAACATTACCTATGAATAGTAAAAGTTGAATCCCAATCAAATTACCTTACATAATTAATAAAGTTAAAATGAAATAATGTATGGATTAAAAATTATTAGTACTAAAACAAACAATTGATTATTATCAAAATATAAATAGAAATATTAGATTTTTTTTTTGGAAGAGCATTATTTATATAATGTACATATACACATAAAAATCCAAGGGCAAGAGGAGAATAATAGGAGCAAAGAATTATCATGATCAGCGATAAGTGATGACAGTAATTTCTAAGATGTTTTTAGTATTATTTATTTTTATTTTAGTATTAGTATTAGACCAATTACAAGGCGAAAATCTAAGTGAAGCTACTTGTCCAAGAAGTTAAAGATTGAAGAAAATGCATGAAAAGAGGTCAAAAGGAAGAAAATACGCAAGTCTCAGTCAGTAGACCATCCTTGAGTTACGAGTATCGGATTGAGGCGCGGTCAGTTGCGTTGGAAAGCTAAGACGAAGAGCTACAACTTTCGTGTTGTAGCAAAAATCTAATTTTCCCATCGTAGCACGATGGGAGGAAAACTTCGCGCACAAGAAAAGAACATAATCTTCAGTTATATTTTTGAAGAAAATCCACACATCGTAGTACGATGTGCCTTGCAGCCCAAGTTCGAAAAGCTATAAGTAGAGCTCTTTTCCTCATTATTTTTCATTCAGAAATTTAGAGAACTATTTCTCTATAAAGAGCAAAGGAGGAGGAGCTCTAGGGAATGAACTTTCCCCCTTCAACGGGAAAGGTAACTTCCTCCGCAAGGTAGCTAGGTTATTGGTATGCATTCTTTTTAGGATTTAATTTGTATGCACTGACAGTGTAAAATAATTTTACACTGTCAACCAATGACAACCATGTATTGTGCCACGTCACCCCACTTTACCCCACTTTCTTGATATGACATGGAAGATTGATAGTTTCTTATTGGATGATCGTGTAAAATTATTTTACACCGTCAGTGCATATCAATTAAACTCTTCTTTTTATTCTTGTAATTTAATTATGCCTATTAGTAACTAAATTCCTTTAGGTTAAATAATGGAGAAGAGGAACTCCCTTAGAAATGCTGGAAACATGTAATTTGGTACTAAAGTTTATATAATTTTCTATTCAGTTTTATTTATTCTATTGTTTATGCTTTAATTACGTAACCCCGGTTGACAGCTACAATTAGGGAAACACTCTTAGGGTTGGTGATACCTAGTATTGTGCCTCAAAGCCGGAAACTAACCCCGATCAATTAGACAATAGCTTAGTCACACTAGTGGTTAAGGGTTAAAGAACTAATGCAACCAAGCTTAATTGACTACATATTTAGAGTCTAATCATTAGCATAGGAATGTGACAACGTGTCTAACACGAGGTTCCTGTCTATTAATTAAGGTTCTTTATACTCATAATTAGGGTAATTACCGTACGCAATTATTACTAATTATATTAGTTCACCAATAATAAAAAGGAATAGTCAACGATATAGCACCACTTACCCAGCAGAAATAAGGGAGGGATTCCAACTACTTAACCTATCCTCTTAAATTGTCTCTTTTCTAGTTTATATTCTATGTTTCTTGAATCTAAAATATCCTAACTTATAAAGCGAAGGCAATCTCAACAAATCCTAAGATAAGCTTAGTAACCTAGGCGTTGTCCCTGTGGATACGAACCCATCCTAACTAGGGTGCGGATTATTACTAGGCGACAGACTGATACACTTGCTAGACCGTAGTCAATAAGCCAAGGTAGATTCCCTTTCCTTCATTCTTCATGGATTATTAGATTTTAAACTGAGTTTAGGAAATTGTGGAGCATGCATAAAATCTTAATTAATTCAATTTTTTATAACATAAAAAACTCAATTTTTTTTCGAAATTTTATGTAATAAAAAAATATGTATATCTTTTTGGAAAAATAAATAAACAAATTGTTTGGTACTTATAAAAAAATTAATCAAAATCTAGTAGTAATTATTTGGTAATATACTTTTATAAAACCCCCTTTTTATTATTACTTGATACCATAGATGACCAAAGCATTCTTTTGTCAAGTATAGTTTAACGGTTAGAATTTTACCCTTTAAAATGAATAGGTGGTGAATTCTCGTTTCAAACCCGACCACTACAAATTATAATGCCTATATCAAATGAGTTATATTCATGGGACGCCGACTAATATATTTTTTTTTTTTAAATCTCGTATGCAATAAATACTATTTTATAAGATAAATAATAGATTATTTTAATGACTTAGGTAAGATATTTTACAAAGGAGAGATGACCAAATGTGAGTGTATATGGTTAATATATGAGAATTATTTTTTTAAATAATAAATAAATAATAACAATTTTCTTTGACAGATAATACTTAATAGAACTTGAACCAATGTCCTTTACAAAATCATATGCATTCCATTTTTAGTGTAAAAAAGCAAAAATGCATTGTGAAAAGAAGAAAAAAAATAAAAAGAACAACACTATGTTAAACGTCAGATCATTGAAGAAATTAAAATAAATTGTAAAAAGGCTCAACAGAAATCGGAGAGGGGTGTATAAAATAAAATTGCTCTCATAAACTTTTACTTTTTTCTTCTATAAACAAAGTGACTTCTTAAGGCCCGTTTGGCCTAACTTTTTTAGATCTTAGAAGCTACCTGAAAACTAAAAGTAAAAATAAGAGCTTTCAGAAAAAAGCTAAATTTGTTTGGTAATTGTTGTTATTTTAGCTTCAAACCAAATTAAACTAAATTTACTAAAAATATTAACAAACTTTAAACAAGGATAATAACATCTAATAATACTTAAATTAATATTGAATATATTATTATATTTCAAGTTATTAAAGGTCTTGCAGATTTCCTCTGGTGTTTTCCCCACGATGGGAGCTGCTTGCTGGCCAAGAAAACAGAAGAAATAAATCTGCAAAATATCTTTTCATCAGCTTGGTCGCCAAGTTAAGTCATCGTGTTATGGCGACCAAGCTGATGAAATGCACAGGATCAGTTATAATTTTGAACTGAATCTTCCCATCGCAGTACGATGGACCCATCACAGTACGATGGCTGCTGAGGCCCAATACGAAAAGTATAAATAGAGCTCCCAACTCCTCATTTTATTCATTCAGAAATAGTAGAACACTCTCTAGTACTACTAGGAGGTTCATAGGAGCTCTAAGGGCATAGTTTTCTCCCCTTACGGGAAAGTTATCTCAACAAGGTATGTTTTCTTTAGGCTTTTATATTTAGATTCTTGTAATTTAATTATTTAGTCTTTTGTAATAGATGTCTTAGGTTGTTGTGGAGAAGATAAACTCCCCTATGAATATTTGGAGCTTGTGATTGAGTCAAAGTTAAAATAAAATGTTATTCAGTATTTTATTTGTTATTTACTTTCTTGCACTTTAATAACGTTGTCCGAAATCTGGCCGGATAAGTGGGACCGCCCATAGAATAAATATTAGGGTTAGCTTTAATAGCAATATTAGAGTTTACTTTAATAGCAATATTAGTAGTAAATATGCTAGATGAATAGTGTAACACCCCGTTTTTCAAAACTCAAAAAGGGCATTATTTTTTTTTTTTAATTTTTTTTTTAAACAAACACTCAGAGTGCGCGGAAAACATTTTAATCGAGCCGGCCTTATTCATACAACAGAACTAAAGCATATAATAGTCCAAATAATGTAATGACTGAAATAGTACTATATGCATCATAGTGCTTCTCATAAGCAAAGTGTGTTCCTGAATAATTATACAATCCCAAAATATAACATCTAGTCTCCGACATATAAACGAAGTAGTCGAGACTAGGAATAGACTAGCTAATGTCATGAGTATCTCCACCATAATGTAAGAGTAATAGTACAGTCATCCAGTAATCGTCAAGATATACTACAGTCATGCTACCCAACGCCGACCATCGCGGCCTATCCAAAAAGAATACTATCCTACTGTCAGCGGTCCTAGTCCTATCTGCATCGAGACATCAGGAGACGTCCTAATCACTCGATATCGCTACCAAGTCTAAGGAAGGGGTGGGAGATGCCATGTCACACACTCGTGTATCTGCAGGGTCCCACGGAAGGTAGCAATCCTAACACGCCCATGATAGCTGGCCGTACCCGAAGCTGGGTCGATGCTCCAGGCAGGTAGCAGTAGTCGATCAACGAAATCCCAAGTGGTCACCGTCTCCCGCACGAGCCCCGGCAACACGTGGTCCATCGTCTGGGTGGGTCGATGCCCGCGATAATCACAGCAAGGGTCACCACACATAACACAGATACAGATAATATATATACATATATATAAAGCGGTAATCACATAGCAATTTATCATCAATTGCACACAGCATAGAAACACACCAAAGCCTAGCAATGCAGACTCTAAATGATGGTGATCACCCTAAACGGGGCTTTCTCACATGCATGAATTCCGGAATTTAACCTCTCCGCAGAGAGTCGTAGGTACACCCCTACTAAACCCCGCAGGGCAGGTGAAGCCACACAGACTATAACACCAAGGTGAAGCCACACAGACTCTAACACCAACTCGATAAAAATCCCGCAGGATTAGGTGAAGCCACACAGACTCTAACACCCGTACACGCAACTATGAAATGCATGAGCATACTTTCTATTTCAACAAATATAGGGCAGTCACACAGACAAATCCCCGGTGAGGTCACACAGACACACACCCGTGTAGTCTCCACTGACATACACGTTTTCATACATGCTCATGCAAAATTCAATATACATATCACACAAGCATATGTAATTCCAAACATGTCATCACATATATTTAATCAAATCATATGTAATACATAGGCACATACATTCTTAAACAAATACTCATCTCGAGAATACATCACACAATCATGCCAGGCACTAAATTCACACCACAATCAAGCATGCATACATGCTATTTAACGGAAAATAAACAAGAAAGGTGCCCTTACCTTGGCAAGCTTCCAAAACCTCTTCCCGTACAACTCTACGATACGCGTTACCTAAAATTAAATAGCGTAACGTCAATAAAATATTCCTCGTTCCTTCTATCGAAACGAAACTAGCTCTCAAGGTTCCAGGGAAGTCTAAAGTACTTTCTAAAACTACCCCTCAACGATCTCAGGTTATTCTCATAGCGTTTAAAAATTCACGAAGTTTATTATACTATTTTTATAACATAAAGTGCATTTTGTTTTCAAATCATAAACTAAAACCATTTTGAATTTTCCACTTTGAGAACTTGTTTCACACTCAATTAAAACACTCGAAACACAATTAAAACTTTTCGAAAATATTTTTAACAAAACTCGAAGTTTTCTTGCGTCACAAGTTACCTACTTTTCTCCTTCCCAAAACCCTTTCCTATACCAATTTCTCTTCGAACTAAGGTTATTCGAATCATACGAGATTTTTCTACAAAATTGTGGACTTAGAAAATTTTTTGAGATTTTTCCTCCCTACTCAAAAGTGGTTCGGCCAAGTCCTAGAAATCGGGCTTCCGTGCGAAATTTTTCACTTTTTAATACGTGGTAATATCTCATAATACCTAACTAGGGCTTATCCAAGCGATTTAGAAATTATAGAGTCGAAATACAAAATTCGAGAATTTCAATTTTAAGGTTTTTCTTAAACCAATTGAGCCTAACATTTTCAAAGTTCCTATTAGCCATCAATCAATTCAAATAAGGGCTATGGCTAACTAGTTGTTTCAAAGAATTTTTCAAAGACTCGATTCCTCGGACCTTTTATGTATGCCACGCCCTAATCGGCAAAAATGGCTAACAACAAAATTTTCTTGTTCTAAACCCTAACATCTTGTTGTTGATTCATAATTATGTTCAATCGTGCCTCCGATTATTTTCGAGACTTATTACGAAATTTTTAAAAGTGCGTCCTTCGCGTCGCTCAAGAACGCGAAAATGATTTTTCTAACCAAACCTAGTTAATCACTCGAACCATTACTAATTTTCTCAAAACAACCCAAAAGTGTTCAATCTCATACCTCAAAACCATTTAAATCAAAAATGTGAACTCTTTGAAAATTTCCATGAGAAATGTTTACTTGCAACACAAGTTTCAAGTTTTACCTATTTAATAAAACGACCATAACTTTTTCAATTTTTATCCTATCGAGACGAGCCATACGCCAAAATCTTCGTTTCGAAAAGACGAATCAAATGGTCAGGTTTCTAGGTCACAAAACAGTTTTAAAATGACCATACTACCCTTCAAGATTTCGGCCAGAATTTGATTTACACTCTAAGTCATTTTTTCTTTCATTTCAAAAGCACATCATAAATTTTCTAGTCCTCAAAATCACTTAATAGCACTAACAAAGCATTCTCAAGACAAGATTCTCAATCATATTAGTTTCTCACAATTTTCTCAAGAACACTAATTTTTCATTTTTCTCATTTCTCAACAAAATCATTTAATTATGTATTCCTTCTTATCACAAGCTTTAAAACAACATTAAAACTACATACTTCTAGCAATTATCCAAGTTCTTGATACTTAGAAAATTTTTCTATCAAACCCTAACCCCAAATTTGTGAAATCATTAATCTAACCATAAGAATTCTTGCAAGCTTCATTAATGTTTCATATCTAACTCTTATTAACTCAAAAATCCTATCATAAACCAATTCTAACAAGCTTCTCATAATTTTACTCAAGAACACTAAATTTTACATTTCTAAGAGTTTAAGAATGGTGATCACAAGAAAGGAGTAGAGGTTTTAGTTACCTTAAGTGAGAGAGAAGAGTAGTAACTTTGATCAATTCCCTAGCACAAGCAAGCAAGCAAGCTCTTTGAGGGAGGAGGAAAATTTTTGAGTGATGGGAGAGAAAAGAAAGGGTTCGGCCAAGGGAGAGGAGAGAAGAGAGGTTTTCAATTTTTTTTTTGCTTTGTTGTAATTGTGAAGTAACTCACACTATTTTAACCCTCATGGTTAATTCTCCTCCAAGGGAATTTTAGACTAGGTTGCTTGGTGGTTTCTTGACCATGGGATGGCTCTAGGGCTCTCATAGCCTTTATGAGTCATCTCATGAGCCTCTTTTGTGCTCGCAGTCGAGTCGTATCTCGTCGACGGTCCGTATTACGAAATTTATAAAATTTACGTCGTGATAGGTCGCCGTAAAATAATCCCAAAAATTATCGCTAAACTTTATTCGCCGACTGAAATATTGGTTCTCAACTCCCAAAAATATTCTGACTCTAGATTCTAACTCGCGCAGATATATAATGTCTGTAGTCAAATTTTGACGAAAAACAGAAACTGTAAATTTTTCGCAGCCGATACCATTTTCTACTCGTTTTTCCAATAAACGGAGAAAGTCGAAATTCAAAATTCTGAAAGCACAGCAGTGTTCAGATTGATAAATACAGATGTCGAGTCAAGAGTCTAGGTTTTATTAATGCATAATGCAAAAGCAGTCTCCAACTCAGCAACGATGCTATTATTACAACGATATTTATGAAATTAACCTACAGAAACCCTAGAACTCTTAGCCACTAATTACGCTTATAACTGGCGTATGGTATAGTAAAATTACGGGTCTTACAAATAGAGACGGTAACATCCTGAACTAGTTGTGACATGACAATTAGAGGATGAATTAGGAACTAGTTGTGACATAACAATTAGAAGCTGAATAGCTCGATAGTAGGATCTATAGGCATTGGATGGTTGATGAAAATAATGCATGTATGCTGAATAACTCGCATAGTAATTAGGGTATGTGACACATCGAGATTAGACTCTCGTAGGTACCTTAGTTGTTAATGCAGGGAAACCTCACATATATAGGGTAGTAGTAAGGTACTACCATGACAAGGATAAAATCAACGCCGAATAACAATCCGAATAATTATGTTATACACCGATCATGCCAAGTATGAAGAAGGGAGGAAGTTCAACCGCGATACCCATCCTCTATATATTTGAACCAAACCTTTACTTTTCTGCAAAGCATATCGCTATTTTTATAAACTAAAACCTTTTTCAAAAACCAAAGCGAATGCAAAACCGCGAACCTAATTAACGCTGACGATGCTTTGGCACGATCCCTGTGGATACGAACTCATTCTAGACATCTAGAGTGTGAATTATTACTCGACGACAAACTGGTACACTTGCGAGGATGCAGTCACGTGCACTTGTTCATTTTCTAGAACTTGCTCTAATTCTCTGCTAACTGGTTGATTTAATTTATGTGCATTAAGGCAATTGTTTGTTATAACCCAGAGCCTTTTTCAAGCCACCCTATTGTTTATTATATCCTTTGCTAGCCAAATTTGAGCCGTAAAAAAATGAATGTCCATTTTCTTTCGGTGACAAACCAAGTTACAAGCATATAGACCTGAGAAAAAAAAAATTTACCCTCCTTGGAGTTAAGTAGGAAATAGTTCTCTAGTCTTGGCAACAACATAAGTTTTGGGTTGCTCATGGAATTAGAAACATCTTAAGTTTGGGGTGGGTATACAGAGAACTATCACTACACAAAAAGAAAAAAATGAAAAAGTGACGGAAAAAATAAAAAATTCCCTAAAATAAAGAGTCTCTTAAAAAAAATGAAAAAGAACTTAACTCCAATTTTAGCCTACTTATCACACAATTGTCCTACCTTGACCCTAGCCACGTTATAACCCTTAAAGACTTCCAAAAATGCGTATTTATTAAATTTTGACTGGTTGCTTAGAATTCTTGCAAGCCTATGGTAAAATGGCAGGCTGCACGATGATTGTGAGATAACCCTTTCAATTTCGATCGAAAATGTGAGAGAGAGAAAAGGTTGAACACGGACTCTTGCAATCATTTGTCTGACTTGCTTTTATCGACGTCTCCTGAACCAAGCATGATCGTTGCGGTAAGAATCAGCGGTGCCATTGCTGAATAATACGCAATGTTGCAAAATTCCTATCATCTTTATTTATCTCTTAACTCGCTAACGATCTTGTCTAACATCATATTACTTGAGAACAAGCAACAATTTAAGTTTGGGGTTGTGATGACATAAATTTTTGTTGTATTTTAGGTATAATATTAGTAATAAAAGGACCCAAGACAAGCCCAGATATGAAAAAACCTGAAGAATCGAAGCAAAGCGCTAAAAGGAGCAAGAATACAAGAAAATACTATGGAAGAAGCAAAAAATGGACTTTCGCTGCCATCGTAGTACAATGACTCCCATCGTGGCACGATGGGAGTTACTTGGTGGCCAAGGTGATTACGCGCAAGATTCAGTTTTATTTTTGAAGAGAATCAACATATTGCAGTACGATATACCCATCGTGATACGATGGTTTGTTGAGGTCCGTTTAAAAAACTATATAAATAAAGCTCCTTCCCCTTAATATTATTCATTCAGAAATTTGAGAGCATTCTCTACTACTTAGAGTTGTTCTAGAGGAGCAAGGAGGGCAAATGAGCTCTCTACGGGAAGAACATTCCTCATTCACGGGAAATGTAACTTCCTCAGCAAGGTAATCTTTCTTAGGGTAGCATGAATTTATTCTTGTAATTTAATTAAGTAATCCTTTGTATAGATCCTTTAGGTTATGGTGGAGAAGATGAACTCTCCTATAAATATTTGGAGTCTTTGATTGAGTCCCAAATTATAATAAATGATTTCTAGTACTATTTATCTTATTTATTTTCCTGCTTTAATTATGTTTCCAAAATCTCGCCAGATAGCGGAAATGCTCACAGAGCTACTACATCATGAGTATTCCTATTAGTCCTTGAAAGCTTTAATTCAATAAATGTTTCGACGAAGATCATGCAAGTTGCAAGTGAAGCTATTATAAACACCATAGAATCATAGTTGGCTTTAATTCTCAGAACTTAATGTTTGCACTGTTTCAATCTATAATGATGAGGGAAAGCAAAGTAATTGGTGGTCATGGTTTTGAGGTTTTGATATGGTGGGAGCCGTTTAAATCGTCATTTTTGGCGGGCTGAGCCTAGGTTTTTGGCTCGATGCGTTTTAGTTTGCCCGCTGACATTTTAGTTTGTTTGTTTTTCTTAGGACTTGAGATGAAAAATGGAAGGAAGGGTTAAACTTTACGGATGATTTTTATCCAATTTTTTCTTACATTGTTAGACCCAAAAAAAGAAAGGATTAAACTAAAATTTACTTGCATTGTTTCCATTCGCAATCCTATTTATTTTAATTTTGACACTTATTTAGGTGATTGAATTTATTTCAAGAGACTTGTTTAATGTTGCTTGGTTTTTATTGGTGCTTTGTTTTAAAAAATGAATAGATATTGTAAATTAAAACTAAATTAACTATTAATTGTTTACATGAAGCAATTTAGTAATCCATAAAAAAATTCCATAATTTAACTTAAAAAATTCCATAATTTAACTGGGAAAACAACTATATCATAGTCAATTTTCCTGGAGGAAAGTGAGGCATGACATGTGATGTTATGGTTCCCGTGATATCTTGTGGATTGAGTGACATATGAAGTGTAATAGTGTCCTCTACTACATACAATTCAGTTTCTTTATAGTTGTCCTGTAAAGAATGACATAGATATTGTAAATTAAAACTAAATTAACTATTAATAGTTTACATGACGCAATTTAGTAGTTCATGTTAAATTGTTAATTAGTACTATTTATACATGATTTGAGAGTTTGTTAATCTTTAGCTTCTCTTTAAGCAAGCACCACCGCCAACCGCCTTTTCTCACACCCATCATCCAAACTTCAACGCCACCATGTAGCCTTCTTGCTGGTGGTCCGTTAGAGCCTTCTCGATGGCATCATCACCACCCTTTTCCGCTTTGGGTCGTTTTTGTTGTCGCCAGTTGAGGCTTCGATTAATGGCCTCGCAACCCTCCGCTTCACCTTCAACCCCTTTAGAGGTTGTTTACCCTTTGGATCCTCAATCCTTGGTGCTCGTTGCGGTGGTCATTCTGAACCTCTCCATTCGTGGTTTCTTTGGCCACAGATGGTGGAGGAAGCGAGAATCCCTTTGTTTTCAACAAATGGGTTCCGTTTGGATTTGCTTTGCCTTCACGGTTTTCTTTGTTTGTGAGTAAGATGGTGGTGTTCCCGTGATCATCCTGTTCGAGGTGGTGGCTGGGTGCGCTCGGTTTTCTCCTTCCGGCGGCTTGTGGTTTGCTTTTCTGGACTTTGGTTTTCTGATTTATTTATTTCCAGATATGTTGTGATATGCAGGGATAAAGGTTCTCATATATTCATCTGCAGCGCTAGACAGACAGTTCTGGGCTTAGTTCTTCAAATATGTTGGTTGGAGTTTTTGAGTGCTCTTTGGCGGTGGCTTGTGGTTTCAGTCATCGTCTTTTGCGCTTCTCCATTTCCTTCACAGATTAGGCTAGAAACGGCCTTTGACTTGTTGTTGTTATTGTTTCACTAAATGAGTTGTCGGTTGGTGTCTCTGTTACCGTGTTGGCGGTCAGTTTCATTTGTCGTTCCATAAGAGATATTATTGCAATTGTTGCATCTTTTACACATTTCTTCTTTTTGCAATTTGGTGTCGGGTCCCGTGTTGGGCTTGCTGAATTGTGTGGATGTGTATTAGTGTGTTTTGCATTTGGTTTCTTCACTAGACTTCAGTTCGATTTGTTTTGTATACCACCTTTGTGTAGACTGTTTATCGTTATCTTACCCTTTTGGGTTAATTTGTATACTTTCGTGTGGTTGTTGGGTCAGGTTTTTTGCCCCCCAACTTCTTTTATTTAATATATTTTTGTTTGCTTAAAAATAAGAGTTTGTTAATCTTCAGTTATTTTCTATTATACGTTGTTGAAAAATACTTCTTTTTTCAAATAAAAATAATAAAAAATTTGTAAATTATATAGTAAATCTATAAGTAAACAATAAAATTAAAAAATAATAAAAAAGTTGTTTGAGTGGGTTTGACTTTTGAACTCGGATGCCTAAGTTGGACCGCCCCGCCCAGTTTTTTTTACGGGATTTTGGTGGATCGGGTCGTTCAATATGCCACACCTAGTTATAACTGTTTGTGCCAGTTGACAATAATCATTATATGCGACAATGGTCGTTGAGATGAATTTATCGACTTTGTGGGTGTATAAGGGAGTGTATCCTGTACTGCATGAAGTGTATAATAGTTATCGTATTTGTTACCATTGACTTGCATGAGAAGCCCTAATGAAGGAGTTGTTTTGGTGTAGATGGTGGAGCGCTTGGGCCATGTATATTAGGTTTTGGCCCAGTTCGAAACAATTCTAAATTTTTTGGTTACATAGCAAAAGACAGAAATGGTATTACAAATTATTTATTGTAAAAAGATTTTACTTGTTTTAGAAAAAAGGTATTATTTTAATTTCAATTTTCTTTCTATTATTAAATATAGCCTATTACAAATAAGTCTAACTAATCAATTGTAAAATTAATGCATTTTTTAAATTTTGAATTATTTAATGTTTAATGTTTTACCCTTTTTTTCTTTCTTCAATTCCCTATTTAATTTACATCTATGCATGTATTTTTAGAATATTATTTAATTCATTAAATAATTGATACCATATTCAACAAATTTCATTCTAATCTACAATTCTAAATTGATTATTAATTATATCAATACACGACAATAATTCAAAAGTTTACTCAATACATTCTAATCACCGTTGGATCAGAAGTTTATATCAATTTGATCACTCATGGAAAATTTGACATAAATTCAAAATCATTTGGTATGTTATTGAGACACATAAATTAAGCGTTTAGGCGTTTTTATTGAACATCGTCAATCTAATGTAAGAATTAGTGCCTAATTGAGAGAGTCTGTAAATGTAATAAGGAGTATTAGTTATTTAGAAATAAATTAAATTAGTATTATTAAAAAAAGGGTAGGATAGAGTTTTTGGTGTTTGATAAGGACATAATGGTAAAATATCCCTCACTTATATAAAAAAAAGGGTAGGATAGAGTTTTTGGTGTTTGATAAGGACATAATGGTAAATTATCCTTCACTTACGGATTCAAGGTTCAACTGATCGGATCAGAGTTCAATCGGGTTGAACCATTTTTTAGTAAACATATATTTTATATTTTAAATAATAATAATAATAATAATAATAATAATAATAATAAATTAATAAATCAATAATAATACATTATTTATAGTTTCACACTATTAAAAAATATAAAATATCACAAGTCAACATATAAAATTAAAACATTACCTATGAATATTACATAATGATACAATATATATTAATTAATACTTATTAGTACTAAAACAAACAATAGATTTCTATAAAAAAAAAAAATTTCAGAAAAAAAAAAAAAAGATTACTATAAAAAAAAATTACAAACAATATATTTGTTTTTTTGGAGCATTATATCATGTACATATACACATATATTTTTTTAACTTGTGGGTTTTATACTTATTATTTTATTAGGCCCAACCCACTTATGCCGCAACCCTAATATTGTTGCTCTTGCTAAATGAAATAAATAGAACATTAGAACCAACCACCAACTTGCAAGCCTTTATGACGGCTGCATCTTTTCATTTTCTTCTATTTTATGTTTTTTCATTTCTCTCATATGAAATTTGTGCTTCATTGAACTAAATCAAACTGTCAAAATCTCTCTTCATCTTATTGCAGTCCTATGTGGATAATATGAATGAAGGAATTCTTTGTTCCTACCTGTGGAGAAAAATAGTAGAAGTGAAAACTAAAACTTAGATCTACTTCACCATTTCATCTTTTTTTTTTCTTGTGTTGAGAAAATAATCAAAATCAATCGACCCAACCAGCAGAACGGTCGATTTCTCCAGTTTTATACCGGTTTTCTAGCTTGTTTTCGATTCTTTGGTAAAGCAATTTACAGATTTGACCGGATCAGAATGAAGTCCGGTTCGCGGTTTAACTGGTTGAAGAACCAAGGACATGAGGAGAAGAATATGAGCAAAGAATCATCATGATCCGCTATAAGCCAAGGTAGATTCCCTTTCCTTCATTCATAATGGATTATTAGATTTTAAACCGAGTTTAGGAAATCATGAAGCAAGCATAAAATCATAAATAATTCAATTTTTTTATAAAAAATAAACTCATTTTTACAAAATTTGATGTAATGAAAATGTATGTATATCTTTTTGCAAAAATAAATAAACTCATTTAATGATTATAAATGAAAATGTATATATATTCGGCATCACCTTATTAATGATTGCAAATCCCTTAACGTATTCATTGTGATCAGGAAAAGAATAATCAAAGAATGAATCAAATAAAGAAGATATATAATAAAAAGATTGTTGACATTTAGTTTAGGGCTAACAAGGTGAGCCTTTTGACTTAGCCTTTAATTACACAAGTTATATAAATTGATTTCAAGGTTTTAAATTGTAGTATTACTACAATTGTGAAATCTATTATGGTTATTAGTTCATGGCATTAATTTTCCTTATACTTGTACAAAATATTAATATACATCTCAAGATATGAAATATCTGATCTTCATATTTTAAAAATTCCTAAGCTATTACTATATATCTGCAGCTAATTAATTAGATGATCATTTGATTGCACCTTCTGGTAAGATTATTTGTGGTGTGAACCTAGATAAATTCTCTGCATGTTTTCCTATTGCGAATTCGACATTAAATTCACACCAATAAAAAAATTGATGTGTGGAGCAAGCGTAACAAGCAACCAAATATAAAGACGATTGAGACGATGATGCAATAATTCAAACAATAAACACGGCAAGACGAAAAGAACACGATCAATTTGTTTACCCAGTTCGGAATAACCTACTCTGGGGGAGAGAGCATCTCTCCGTTCTACTAGAATCAAATAGTCACCACTTTACAAGAAATACAATTGGGTACAAGGAATTAGCAACCATAATTCTACCCAAAACCCGAATCTCTTCCCGTGGCCAACAGACTCAATTTGACATAGTCTACCCAAGGTGTCCCACAAGATGATCCCAAAAGTAGTTTGCCCTAGGATTCAAAACTCTAGCCTTTTGTGGTGGCCAACCCCGATTCTCTACATGTTGTCGCTCTCTCTCAATTTTTCTATGAATAAAGCACTCCCTATTTATAGAAAAATATATGCCTACTTATTTTAAAAGACAATCTTTTAAAATAAAACCAAATCTCTCAATATTGTGTTTAAATATATCCAATTTAAAACAAAACACAATCCAAGTCAAATATTCTCCAAAAATATATTTTTTTAACAAAATCTGAAATATTATGACTTCTAATCTTGAGATTTCAAGGCATATCCAACAATTCTCCACCTTGCCTTTAAATCGATGGTGATCCAATCAACCACCGCGATGTTCTCTTCATCTTGAACTTCCATCCAAGATCACTGGCCATGTCCATGACCTAGGCGTTAGCCTCCACTTGCTTCTCGCAAGCATTACCTCATTCCCTTCATCCCTCGGAATGCCTTCCGCTATCATGAAGATCTTGCATCCCACTACCATAGGATTTTGGGTAGCCACAAGATTCACCGCCTCCCTCTTCAGACTCCGGAGTAGCTAATTTCGTACCCTCCTGAAGAAACGCTTGTGCCCCGCTATCACCGGCTTTTTGGATAGCTCAACAAGCTTCACCACCCTTCGACCCCCAGAGTGCCCTCCGTCCTCTCAAAGTATTGCTTGGCTTCGGACCAACCTTGGAATTTTAGGCGGCCCCACAAGCTGCAACATCAAACTCCCCTTGCACCCGACTACCTCCAGCAGTCCTACAAGTTCCACAGTTTGATCAAGGTTGCTTTCAATTGCCTCCCTGAAGATCCTCTCAAGGTCTTGCACTTCTTCAGCCACAATTTAAACTTATCCCACAAGGTCTCCATGGTTCCCCTTTGGCTCAACACAACCACTCTCCTCACTATCTCCGATTAGATACCCGAGAGTCAATGTTGACTATCTCCTACTATTGGAAGACTCCACCTCAAACTGAGATTCCACCAAAGTACACCAACCATACCCTTGTGATAAGCGAGACCTCTTCCATCGTGCTTCTCCCTTCAACGCCTCAACCCTTGTTCTGAATTAACACCGCCCTCATCTTCACCTTCCACAACCCGTAGTCGTTACTCACGGTGAACCTCTCAATATCCTCCTTCAAACCCATGGTACTTGAATTGAATGATCCCCTTGCCCCACGGTGGGCGCCAATTGTTGCGAATTCGACATTAAACTCACACCAATAAAAAACTTGATGTGTGGGGAGTGTGGGGCAAGCGTAACAAGCAACCAAATATAAGGACGATAGAGACGGTGATGCAATAATTTAAACAATAAACACGGCAAGAAGAAAAGAACACGATCAATTTGTTTACCCAGTTCGAAATAACCTACTCTGGGGGAGAGAGCACATCTCCGTTCTACTAGAATCAAATAGTCACCACTTTACAAGAAATTCTCACAATTGGGTACAAGGAATTAGCAACCCTAATTCTACCCAAAACCCGAATCTCTTCCCGTGGCCAAGAGACTCAATTTGACCTAGTCTACCCAAGGTGTCCCACAAGATGATCCCAAAAGTAGTTCGCCCTAGGATTCAAAACCCTAGCCTTTTGTGATGGCAAACCCCGACTCTCTACATCTTGTCGCTCTCTCTTAATTTTTCTATGAATAAAGCACTCCTTATTTATAGAAAAATATATGCCTACTTATTTTAAAAGACAATCTCATAAAATAAAACCAAATCTCTCAATATTGTGTTTAAATATATCCAATTTAAAACAAAACACAATCCAAGTCAAATATTCTCCAAAAATATATTTTTTAACAAAATCTGAAATAATCTGATTTCTAATTTTGAGATTTCAAGGCATATCCAACATTTCCTTGCTCTATCACTTTCTTTCTGAATATCTGCGTGGTTGAGTTTGTTTAAATTGGCGAACGCATTTTAAAACTAAAAAACACAATTCAACCCCCTTCTTGTGTTTTTCTCACTTTTTTTAAAGTTAAAAGGAGCTAGCTTAGCAACAAAAGTAAAGACATCTCGACTATGTTGTCACCCTTTTACCCAACCCACACACAAGCTAACTCTCAAATTTATTAAAAAGATAAAACAGAAATACAAAGAAGTTGGTGGGACTAGGCCAATACCCAAGTGGGAGTTAAACAAATACTACTGCCTCACTAAAAAGCCTAGCATGTCCCCCACCCCCAAAGTTCTCTTGTATCTCTATTTTCTCTTTTTAGTAAATTTGAGAGTTAAGCTTGTGTGCGAGGTGAGTAATGGGATGCAAACATAGTTGGGATGATAAGCTAGCATTTTAGGTAATCTTGTTTAAGCTTTCAAGATGTGCAACCCCATGATAAGGTAATCTTGTATGACTCATTTTAAGCCTATTGCTTTTCACCATAAATTGGATTTTGAAAAGTATGTATACATTATAATTTCATTTGTTGCCAATATTTGTTGTTAGCTGAAGTTCAAACATGTTGTATTTCATATTGTATATTAAATCAAATTTATTGATGTTAAATACAATCTATTTAATCTTTATACAACAATAAATTGGATTTAACATCAATAAATTGGATTTAATATACAATATGAAATACAACATGTTTGAACTTCATCTAAAACCAAATATTGGCAACAAATGAAATTATAATTTATACATACTTTTCAAAATTCAATTTATGGTGAAAAACAATAGGCCTAAAATGACTCATACAAGATTACCTTATCATGGGGTTGCACATCTTGAAAACTATAAATAAAGTGAGAAAATACAAGAAGGAGCTGTTTAATTGTGTTTTTAAGTGTTAAACTATTGTCGTTAATTTACACAAACTCAAGCACGCAAATAATCACAGAGGAGGCGAGAGAGAGAGAGAGAGAGAGAGAGAGAGAGAGAGAGAGAGAGAGAGAGAGAGAGAGAGAGAGAGAGAGAGAGAGAGAGAGAGAGAGAGAGAAGTTGTGTGGTTTGAGTAAAGCTCTGCTCTGATCATGACACGGGGAAAGGGTTCATATATGTATATAGAGTCTTTATTGCTTATCTGATTTAACGATGTACCTTTTTAGACATACTTTTGTATTAAAATGGTATTTTTGCTAATTAAGTAATTAGTAATTATTCTTGATGAAGAATGTAATACTAGAACCATTATTTTTATAATCCAATTTATTTCCGTTGCGCATTTTGAATCAAATTTTATTAAGAATAGTATTTTATTAAATAAAGGGTTTGGGTGTTACAGAGAAAGAGATTCTATCATGGTTCACCCACAAACCGGTTTTACTTTATTCCCTTCACATTTTAAGGATTTAGCAATAAGATCCTACAAATTACAATACAACCTCTAAAACCACCTCTTCCTAGATTTCCACTAAAACACTTAAGTCGTAGATTTCCCGCCTCAACACTGCACAGACTTTCTAACACCTCAAACCCTAAGGTTTATAGACAATTCCTCAAACATAGGAAATGGATACAAATGATTTATTTACAACAAATCAGTGAGATTTAAATTCAATACAAGCTCGTAAATAAGTATGAGGAAACAATTATAGCTAAGGGTGGCAAAACGAGTCAGATCCATCAAGCCGTTTAAACCGTCATTTTGGGTGAGTCGAGCTAAGTTTTTGGCTCGGTGCTTTGGGTTGGGCCGCGAGGATTTTAGTTTTTTTTTTTTTTTCATTTTCCTAGGACTTGAGATTAAAAATGGAAGAAAGGGTTAAACTTTACGGATGATTTTAATCCAAATTATTTTATTACATTTTTAGACCAAAAAAAAAAAGGAAGGGTTGAACTCAAATTTACTTGCATTGTTAATTTCCATTTGCAATCCTATTTATTTTAATTTTGAGACTTATTTAGGTTATATAAAGAATTGGATCTATTCTGTGAAGGGAGGGAAGTAATTTTGATTGTTCATATAATTGGTCTTTCTTGTGCCATATTATCTTTAATAGAACCTTTGTATTATTTTCTATGTTTTAAGTTTTAGGTTGTATAAGTAAATATTGAAAAAAGAGACCTGATGGGAAAAAAAAATTTAAATTGAAGGTTTAGAAAAAATAAAAAAAATTGCAGGTTTAAAAAAAAAGACATGCAATAGCACTTTATGAACACGGGTGCGATTAAAACTAGATAATATGATAGCGCTTTTCAAAAAAGTTCTATTAAATCTTGTTTTCAAAAGTATTAATTTGCACTCAGAACACAGGCATACAATAGTGCTTTTAGCATACAAGCGCTATTAACAGTTGAAAATACGATAGCGCTTATATAAACGTAATATTAGGCATAGACTTTTAATAGCACCAGCTTCAATAGCGCTTTAAAGTGTTATTAAAACAACAATAAAAAATGGTATTGAATGCCTGTTTCTGTTGTAGTGTTTGAGACTTGTTTAATGTTGTTGGGTTTTTATTGATGTTTTATTTTAAAGAATGACATAGATATTGTAAATTGAAACTAAATTAACTATTAATAGTTTACATGAAACATTTTGGTGATCCATGTTGAATTGTTAATTATTACTCCCTTTGTTCCTTTTTGTAAGTCTTTTGTCGTTAGATTTAGCGTGTTTTTAATTGTATTTTAATGATACAATTTGTCAATTATACCCTTTGTTAATTGCTCTTATCTTTTTCAATAAATTTTTTTAACACCACTATATTTTTTGTTGACAATAATAATGTATATTTAGTATAAAAATAGTACTATATATTTGACAAAGTAAAGTTTGTTTTTCAAAAACAAATTAAAACAAAATTTGTCTCTTGTTATATTCAAATTTAAACAAAAAGGGTATAATACAAAGATAAGGTGCAAAAATACACTTCCTTAATTTGGTGTTACTATTCTAAAAAGACCTACAAAAAGGAACGGAGGGAGTACCATTTATACATGAATTGAGAGTTTGCTGAAATATTTCTTTTTTCAAATAAACATATAAAAAATTGTAAATTATATAGGAAATCTATAAGTAGGAAAAACAATAATAATAAAAAAGTTGTTTGGTGTGCCGGTCCGCCAACTCGTTAGTAAACGGGGCGGGTTTGACTTTTTAGTTCGAATGCCTAAGTTGGCCCACCTCGCCCTTATTTAATGTGTGTCTCAATAACATACCACATTGTTTTTGCCATTGATAATAGTCATTAGAGGCGACAATGGTCGTTGAGATGAATTTAACGGCTCTGTAGACGTATAAGGGAGTGTATATATAACACCCCACACATATGTCTAGAATAATAGTGGAATCTTATTATTGGTAACTGAATTCATTATTATTACATTCAGAAATTATGCACACGTAGGTGCCAAATACATCAGAGAGTTCGGAAATAACAGCGGAAGACAACGAGAATCACAACCCTAGAGGATAACTAATACAACAAAACACGAGAAAAGAAAGCATGAAAGAAATGCCATCCAAAGCATAGCCACGAGCACACCAACCAGCATACCTTTAGCCAACCTGTTTATCTGAATCAAAAAGGGAGTGGGGTGAGATAGTCACTTCGTCCCAGTGAATTCTACTACCCTCCTAATGGCAACTATGTCGGGGCTCCTAATCAGTCATATCATACATATTTCATAACATAATATCATAAAGCATAATTTAAAAGTGTAACACAAATTATTAGTCTTGTTGATTTTAACCGCAAGGCACTCTGAGGTGAGCATCTCTCAGAGGCTTGCCTTGTCCGCTGAACACGAAGTGTTACCGGCATACAGCTCACAAATATTTTTTTTTCCTGATGGAAGCTTCCGAAGGAAGTCCATAAAGCGATAATATTAACCGCACATAACTGACTGAGGCCAAATTAATTAATGCTACCATAATTCCCAACCTGGGGTGCATACATCATATCTAAATTCCTAAGTCAAGCCCTAATAGTCCGACTGTACTGACCTCCTGTTTAACATTATATAAATTATATGACTGCAAAATAACTATCTCTGATGAAGATATAAAACGAGTGATCAAGTATTTTAAAAATGAAAAAGATGAGTAAATTATGGGTTAGCTCGCTACGGCGAGTTACCAAGCTCGCCATGGCGAACGTACAGGTCCTGACCTAAACAACTCGCTAGGCGAGCTAGGGCTCGCCATGGCGAAGTTCTTCAGCCCAGAACCTTCAGCTCGCCATGAAGGCTCGCTATGGCGAGTTCATGCAGAAACTACCCTGTTTTGCGAAAATCATTATTTTTCAAAGGTTTCACCTACAATCTTCATCTGAGACATTGCAGAAACATAAAATAAATAATATAAGACAGAATAGAGTGAAATTTGGGGATTAATTCCACACATACAGTTATACCTATTGATTTCCTAAGTTTGCATGCAATTCATAATTTAGGGAAAACTAACTAACTAGCCTAAGGACCCACCTGGAATTGAAGATTTATCTCGCCTCTGGGCTCTTCTAAACAGCTACTGCAACCCTCCCTAGCAACCCACGAACTGAACTTGGATTTTGGAACTTTGACACTTTGAACCCTCTAGTTTTTGCTCTAAGGAAGAAAGGATTGTTTGATGAATGGTTTAGCTGAGGGTTAGGGGTATTTATAGTTGAATTCCTGAGCTAAGAACAGTACACGAATTGTTCTGTTTGGTGTCTGCATGTAATCTCATTGGGTAGAAAAAGGGTGTGAATGAGAGTGTTGTTGTTTTGTATCTTGTGAGCCTTAGAAGAGATAGCTCTAATCAGATTCCTTGTCACTGAGATTATGCAGATGAGAATCTCTGTGTTAGGCTACTGTATAGGGGTGATGGTGTTAAGAAAATGACAACATGTGAAGTGGTTGAAATTGAAGATTTTGGAAGCTTGTCATTGTTGTTGTTGTGCGTGGGAGAAGAGAGAAAGTGAGAGGGATCTAGCTTCTGTTTTTCTGAATTTAAGAAAATGAATGAATTGGTTTTAGGTTGCATGCAATCTAAGGGGATGAAAGTGAGTGGAGTTGTGACTCATTAGTTGAGATGAGGTGTTAAGCTTGAGAGTGGGTGAGTCATATGAGAGGGAAAATTGAATCTTCACTTAATTAATTTAAATCCATGAGATTAGTGTTTTTAGTGTGTAGCTTAGTTTTAATTGAAATTTCTAATTCACACACAATTTACACATAAATCCTATGATTAAATTAATCAACCACTTCTAATTGATTCCAATTTAATTAGATAATCTCTAACCAAAATTACTTAGGTAATTTAGAACTTGGGGTGTTACAATCTACCCCCCTTAAAGAAATTTCGTCCTCGAAATTAAGAAATTTACCTTAGAATAGATGAGGATAACTGTTCATCATATCGGATTCCAGTTCCCAAGTGAATTCGCCATCTGGGGACTGAGCCCATTCAACCTTGACGATGGGAATTCTCTTGTTCCGAAGAGTTTTAACATCACGATCGACTATTCGAACTGGATCTGGTTGATAAGTTAAGTCTGGCTGAAGATCAATCTGTTCCAACTCTACTAGCTGATATGGATCAGGAATGTATTTCCGAAGCTGAGAGACATGGAACACGTCGTGTAGCCTTGACATAGATGGAGGAAGAGCTAACTGATAGGCTACAGGACCGACGCGTCGAAGGATCTGGTAGGGTCCAATATACCTTGGACAGAGCTTTTTAGTTTTGAATACCCCACGCAAACCTAACTTCGGAGTAACTTTCAAGAATACATGATCTCCTTCCTGAAACTCCAAAGGTCTCCTTCTCTTGTCGGCATAACTCTTCTGCCGACTCTGAGCAACCTTCATTTTCTCACGGATGGACTTAACCTTCAAAGTCGTTTCTTGAATAACATCCGGTCCTAAGATTCCGCGATCACCAACTTCAGTCCAACACAACGGGGTTCGACATTTCCTACCATAAAGAGCTTCAAAAGGTGCCATCCCTATACTGGAATGGTAGCTATTATTGTAAGCAAATTCTATCAGATGCAGGTGGTTACTCCAACCACCACCATCTTCTAACACACATGCACGAAGCATATCTTCAAGAGTTTGAATGGTCCTTTCCGACTGACCATCTGTCTAAGGGTGATGCGATGTACTCATTCTCAACCGAGTACCCATCGCATTTTGGAAGGCTTTCCAGAACCTAGAAGTGAAGATTGGATCTCTATCTTACACGATACTGAAAGGTACACCATGAAGCCTTACAATCTGCTCTATAAAGAGAGCTGCATATTGAGGGGCCTTATAGGTAGATTTGACTGGAATGAAATGAGCCGACTTGGTTAATCTGTCCACGATTACCCAGATCGAGTCTTGACCTCTCTGATTTCGTGGTAACCCTCCTACAAAATCCATGGTGATGTGTTCCCATTTCCATTCAGGTATATCTAAGGGCTGTAACGGACCTCCAGGTTTCTGATGTTCAATCTTAACCTGTTGACATACCAGACATCGGGATACAAAATCCGCAATCTCAGCTTTCATATTGGGCCACCAATAATTCTGCTTCAGATCGTGGTACATCTTAGTGGATCCAGGATGGATCGAGAATCCACTTTTATGGGCTTCTTCTTAGATCAATCGTTTCAATTCACCATCACTTGGTGCACACAGCCTTCCTTCATACAGCATGGCACCATCAGATGCTATTGAGAACTCAGGGTTATTCAACTTCTTTTGCAACTCCAGATCACTACGTTGTGCTTGCGCTATCCTCTCGCGCAGATCACAAGATAACTCCATCCGGTTAATTCTTCTTCCACTCTTCCGGTACACCACATTTAGATTCAAATCTCGGAACTTCTCATACAAACCACATTGTTGCATGAGTAGTTCGGAAGCATACAAAGCTTTCCTGCTTAAGGCGTCCGCCACTACGTTCGCCTTACCAGGATGGTAGTTAAGGTTGAAGTCGAAATCCTTTAAATACTCCATCCACCTTCGTTGTCTCATGTTTAGATCCTTCTGATCAAACAGATACTTCAAACTTTTATGATCGCTAAAAAGATCAAACTGGACACCATACAAGTGATGCCTCCAAATCTTTAAAGCGAAAATAATTGCGGCTAGTTCCAGATCATGGGTTGGGTAATTCTGTTCATGTGGCTTCAATTGCCGAGAGGCATATGCAACCACTGCACCATCTTGCATTAGTACACACCCAAGCCCTTTATGCGATGCATCACAATACACCACATATTTTCGAGTCGGATCCGAGATTACTAATACTGGGGCGCTTGTCAACTTTTCCTTCAACGTCTGGAAACTCAGTTCACATTCTGCATCCCATTCAAAGGCAGCTCCTTTTCTTGTCAATCTAGTCAAAGGCAGAGCAATCTCCGAAAATCCCAAAATGAATCTCCGGTAATAACCTGCCAAGCCTAGAAAACTTCTGACTTCAGACACATTCCTGGGTCTATCCCAATTGAGTACAACTTCTACCTTGGATGGGTCGACTGCCACACCACCTTGTGATATGACATATCCCAAGAAGTTGATTTCGGAAAGCCAGAACTCACACTTGCTGAACTTAGCATAAAGCTTCTTTTCTCTTAAAATCTCCAAGACAATCCTCAAGTGTTCAGCATGTTCTTCAGGGCTTCGAGAATAAATCAGGATGTCATCTATGAAGATAACAACGAACTTATCCAGAAAAGGTTGAAAAATCCGGTTCATATAATCCATGAACACAGCTGGGGCATTAGTTAGACCAAAAGGCATGACAAGGAATTCATAGTGTCCATAACGCGTTCTGAATGCAGTCTTGGACACGTCTGAGGATTTGATGCAAATCTGGTGATAACCAGACCGAAGATCTATCTTCGAAAAGACAGTAGCACCTCTAAGTTGGTCTAGAAGGTCATCAATACGGGGTAAAGGATACTTGTTCTTTATGGTGACCTTATTGAGCTGGCGGTAATCAATACAAAGGCGCATTGAACCGTCTTTTTTCTTAACCAACAGAACTGGTGCTCCCCAAGGAGAGACACTTGGACGAATGAAGTGCTTTTGAAGCAATTCTTCTAATTGAGACTTGAGTTCATGCAACTCTAACGGAGACATTCTATATGGAGCGACTGATATGGGCTGAGAGCCGGGAACGAGATCGATGGAAAATTCCACTTCTCTCTCTGGGGGTAGGGTCATGATATCATCGGGGAAAACATCTAAATACTCATTAACTACTAGGATATCTGAGGGACTCAAACTAGGTTCAGGATCAACAGTAAACAAGACACTGAAACATTTAGTAC
Source organism: Trifolium fragiferum (assembly GCA_954870985.1). Classification (NCBI taxonomy): domain Eukaryota; kingdom Viridiplantae; phylum Streptophyta; class Magnoliopsida; order Fabales; family Fabaceae; genus Trifolium; species Trifolium fragiferum. The sequence goes on from OX940793.1 coordinate 21,727,731, forward strand.
CTGCACCTAAGTACTGGATCATTTGATGGGCGTTCTGGAGTAAGGCGGAAAAAGCTCTACTTTATGTAGAAGTTTCAGTAGGAATGAACAAGTTCTTTTCAGCACATCCTATATACACAGTATTGGCAGATAACCAATCCATGCCTAGGACTACGTCAAAATCTTTCAAGGGTAGACAGATCAGATCTATGTGATAGACTTTACTGCCCACTAAGATTGGACAGTTTTGGCAGACACGTTTAGAGATGACTTTGCCGCTAGTGGCGACAACAACTGCCATTTGGGGTACAAGAGGAACTGAAGGTATTTTAAGTCGCTGAGCACAGTCAACGGCTATAAAAGAGTTGGTAGCACCACAATCAAACAATACTAACACTTCTGATTGTCCTAACAAACATACATCCATGATTAAAGCATTATTAGATTTAATCTTATCACAGTCAAGTGAGTAAACCCGACCTTTGCTTTTAGACGCACCGCTGGAATCTCCATGCTTCTTGAGCTTTGGACACTCCTGTTTGAAATGACCAGGCTGTTTGCAATAGTAACAGATGTTTTTCCCTTTCATACATTCCCCGCTGTGTGGGTAACCACAGTCTGAACAATTCTTTGGCGAACGCTGGGAGTAACTCTGTTTGCCTTTGCTTGTGGAACCCTTAGTCCTCACTTGCAGATTGAATTTCCCCTAGTCCCTTCTCTTCTGAAACAATTCATTCTTCTCTTTCTGAATATTGCCAAGGTCAGCCTCGGCATGGTAGCTCTTCTGTACAAGTTCACCAAAAGAGGTAATGCGCTGCATGGAAACATCATGAGCAATGTCTGCTCTCAAACCGATTCGATACTTTTTCATTTTCCAGGCCTCGGTAGGAGCATTGTCTCCATCTGCCACATAGCGGACTAACTCGTTAAACCTCATTGTATATTCTGCCACAGTCATATTCCCTTGCTTCAGTTCCGTCAACTCACGTTCCATCTGAAATTGATAACTCTCGGGGATGTAGTGTCCCACGAAGAGTCGCCTGAAATTTTCCCAGTTCAACTCCATACCACTTGCTTCCATATAAGACTTGGTTACGTCCCACCAGTTGCACGTGTCACCCCTGAAGAAGCGGGAGACAAATACAACCTTGTCAACTTCTGAACAATCCATTGAGTCCAAAATCCCACTCATACGCTGAATCCATTCACGGGCCTTAGCCGGATTGTATTCTCCATAAAATTCCGGGGGACTCATCCTACAAAATTCTCTGAAAGCGGCACTTGTGCCTGGATGCTGAAGAGGAGGGGGAGGTTGATTCATATGCTGCTGAAACATATTCATGAATTCCTGATGCTGCTGAGCCTGCTGTGCTTGGAATTGTTGGTGTTGATGCAGTATCTCCGCCCAAATGTTGGCGTTGGCATCACCGAACACTTCTGGTTCCTCATCACTGTCATGCCTTCTTGGTGGCCTTCCAGGTCCTCGTCTCGCTCCAGACATTTTGCTCTAACTGCCAATATCAAGTCAAGTTAGCTAGGCTTAAAGTGACATGACACCTAGAACGTATGTAGGGAACCTAGACAACTACTGGGATTGGAATGGTAATACTAATGAACTCACGCAAGATCTGGGTCGACCTGCTCTGATACCAATTATAACACCCCACACATATGTCTAGAATAATAGTGGAATCTTATTATTGGTAACTGAATTCATTATTATTACATTCAGAAATTATGCACACGTAGGTGCCAAATACATCAGAGAGTTCGAAAATAACAGTGGAAGACAACGAGAAACACAACTCTAGAGGATAACTAATACAACAAAACACGGGAAAAGAAAGCATGAAAGAAATGCCATCCAAAGCATAGCCACGAGCACACCAACCAGCATACCTTTTGCCAACCTGCTTATCTGAATCAAAACGGGAGTGGGGTGAGACAGTCACTTTGTCCCAGTGAATTCTACTACCCTCCTAATGGCAACTATGCCGGGGCTCCTAATCAGTCATATCATACATATTTCATAACATAATATCATAAAGCATAAGCCGGATGTTGTTGGATGCATCAGCCGGTGGATCATTGAAAAATAAGGATGAAGGTGAAGCAAGGGAGTTGATAGAGTCCATGGCACAGAATGAATACCGAGTTCAAAATGACCGGGGAGCAAAGAACAAACCCGGAATGCTGGAACTAGATACAGGGAATGCTATCTTGGCTCAACAAACCAAGATGAACAATACAATGGAGTCCCTTCTCAAGGTTTTTACTACTCCTCCTAATCCACAGGTGCAGGCCAATGCGGTTCAAGGAGAGACTTATGATTTTTGTGGTCAGGTCATTCTAATGAAGAGTGCTTCCCAGCTGGTTCGGAGGAAGCCAATTATCTTGCAAACTTCAAAAGAAGCAACTCTAACTACAATCCAAACTTTAACACTTACAACCCAGGGTGGAGAGACCATCCAAATTTCGGTTCGGGTGGAAACAAGAACCAGAATGCTACTCAATCTTAACAACAAGCTCCTCCTCCTTCAAACAATCAGCAAAAGAGTGCCAATCCTTTAGAAGACACACTCTCTCAATTCATTAAATTCACTCAAGGGAGTTTTGAAGCTGTAAAAATTAGTCAAGATCAAATGAAGGCTAATCAAGACATAATGAAAGCTAATCAAGAAATTGCTAATAAAAATCATGAAGCTTCCATCAAGAATTTAGAGACTCAGATTGGTCAGTTGTCTAGACAATTTGCAGCTTCCCAGAATAACGGTTTCGAAGGTTCGGCAAAGGATAACCCAAGGAATGAAAATTGCAAGGCTATTACTTTGAGAAATAGGGTCGTCCCTTCATCTGAAGTAGTGCCTAAGAAAAAGAATGAGAGTGAGGGAAAAGTTGAAAAGAAACAGAGTGGGGGAGATGATGAGAAAAATGTGAGTGACGGAGAAGTTGAAAAATAGTGGGAACTCGTAGAACCAAGTGAGAGTGACTATGAGGATGTAGTTGAAAATAAGAGGGAGAAAAAAAATGAAAAAGGTAAGGGTGTGGAAGAGAGTGAAGAAAAATCACCACATGCAAGGTTACCATACCCGCCACACAAGAAGAAGGTAAAGGCTAAAGATTACCAAAACTTTAAAAAGTTCATGAAGATGTTTCACAATCTCCAGGTGAACATACCTTTTGCTGAGGCGTTAGAACAAATGCCTGCTTATGCCAAATTTATGAAGGAGCTCCTGACAAAGAAGCGGAAACCTCTTGATGATGACATGGTTGACATGACTGAAGAGTGCAGTGCTATAATTCAAAAGAAGCTTCCCCAAAAGAAAAAAGATCCATGAAGTTTCAGCATTCCTTGTTCCATAGGTAATATCACGGTTGGTAGAGCTTTATGTGACTTAGGGGCTAGCATCAATCTGATGCCCTTGTCAATGATGAAGAGGATACCTGGTGCAGTGGCAAAGCCTACAAAGATGCAACTCTCATTGGCTGACAGATCCATTGTACATCCTTATGGCATACTTCATGATGTTCTGGTAAGAGTGGCAGAGTTTGTTTTTCCAGCTGATTTCGTAATTCTGGATATGGAAGATGATGCCGAGGTGGAACCCTTGTTGTTAGGGCGCCCATTCTTGGCAACCAGAAGAGCTCTGATTGACGTAGAGATGGGAAAACTGATGCTAAGGACACATGGAGAGGAAGTTATGTTCAAAGTATTTGAGGCTATGCAACAACAGAATGATGAACCTCAATGTTTCAGTGTTGATGTAATAGAAGAAGTAGTGAAAGATGTGCTAGTTGAAGAAACACCACTTCCTCCTTTGGAAAGAGTGATTGTTAATTCCATAGATGATCTAGAGGAGGAGTGGGACAAAGAGATCGAAATTTGTCTCCGTCAACTTCAAGCGTGTCAAATAGAAGAAACACCACCGGTAATAGAAGAGGTGTCAGTCCAAGAGAATAAGGGAAGTATCAAAGAAGAAGCCAAGACTTTTGTTCCTGAATTGAAAGAACTTATCTCTCATCTAAAATATATTTTCTTGGGAGGTAACTCATCACATCCGGCAATCATTAGTAGTGCGTTGAGTTTGTTAGAGGAGGAAAGATTGGTAAGAGTTTTACAAGCTAACAAAGAAGCCATGGGTTGGAGCATATCCGACTTGAAAGGAATTAGTCCTGGATTTTGCATGCATAAGATCCATATGGAAGATGAGTACAAACATGTGGTTCAACCTCAAAGGAGACTCAACCCTACTATGAAGGAAGTTGTAAAGAAGGAGGTTCTTAAACTCCTTGAAGCCGGGATGATCTATCCCATCTCTGATAGTGCTTGGGTGAGTCCAGTGCATGTGGTCCCTAAGAAGGGTGGCATGACGGTTGAGAGGAATGAAAAAAATGAGTTGATCCCTACTCGCACCGTCATCGGTTGGAGAATGTATATTGATTACCGAAGGCTGAATTCGGCAACAAGGAAGGATCATTTTCCCCTTCCATTCATGGATCAGATGTTAAAAAGGCTTGCGGGGTAGGCCTACTATTACTTTTTGGATGGATATTTTGGGTATAATCAGATTGTTGTGGACCAGGCGGATCAAGAGAAGACGGCTTTCACATGCCCTTTTGGGGTATTTGCTTATCGAAGGATGGCCTTCGGGCTATGCAACGCACCGGCTACTTTCTAGCGGTGCATGTTGTCCATTTTTGCCGATATGATGGAGGACACAATCGAGGTATTTATGGATGACTTCTCTATTTTTGGAAAATATTTTGATCATTGCTTGGCCAACTTAAATGTTGTCTTGAAGAGATGCATAAGTACCAATCTCGTTTTGAATTGTGGAAAATGTCATTTAATGGTAAAAGAAGGAATTGTGCTTGGACATAAAATCTCTTCAAAGGTCATTGAGGTTGATCAAGCAAAGATAGAGGTTATTAAGGAATTACCTCCTCCCGTGAATGTGAAGGGAGTGAGAAGTTTTTTGGGACATGCCAGTTTCTATCGGCGTTTCATCAAAGATTTTTCTAAAATAGCAAAACCCTTAAGTAACCTCCTTGTTAAAGAGAATGAGTTTAAATTTGATAATGATTGTCTGAATGCTTTTATTGTTATTAAAGAAAAGTTGGTCACCGCGCCCATAATTGTTGCACCTAATTGGGATCTCCCTTTTGAATTGATGTGTGATGCAAGCGATTATGCGGTCGGAGCGGTGCTTGGCCAACGACATGAATTGATGTTACCAGTTCAAAAATCCAATCGTTGGGGTGCAGTTTAAAAGTGATTCAGTTACGAAAAACCTCTTCCTTAACCTTTTTCCTCAAACCAGTGCCGGCCCTAAAATCACAAAACACTCCTATTTTTAACCTTCCCTTCATCTTTATCACTCATAACCTTCACAAATCACTCCTATTCACCAATCAACACTACCAAACCATCTTCATCTTTAACAATTCACCGTCTTCATCAACAACTCAATCAACCTTAACCATCTATAACCACCCTACAAATTCAATAATATCCACCACAAAAACAAACAAAAACTTCATCTTTTTCCCTACCTTTACCCAAATCCGAAAATCACAAACTCAAACCTCTCCAAACCATCTCCTCCACAAATTCATCATCATCTTCACCAAAAACAACAACCCACATTCATAAACACCAAACCCCATCAAATTACACCATAACCAACACCTAAAAGCCAACCAAACCCAATCTTTTTCCCACCCCAACCCCAAATTCGAACCTACAAGCTATGGCCCCAAAACGGAAACTCACATGGGGACAATCCTCTACCAACCCACAACCCGAGGAGAATCAAATTCCACCATCCGTACCCCGCTACCGCCAATTCCTTACCCCTGAACATCAAGAAAGGCACCAAGCACTATGTTTGAAACGGTTTGTGCAAGGCCGAGCATTCTTTGTTAAGGAACAAGCATGGCCTGAGATGCGTCAGGTGCTTCGACGGACGGGGTTGCTCAAATTGAATGAAATCATCGCCCCTTCCAACAAAAGCCTCGCCTTGGAATTTTTGGCTAATGCTATGAGGCGACCAGGATATGGGCAGACATATATGGTACATCTCAGAGGTAAGGCAGTGTCCTACGATGCGGAATCAATTAACAGGTTTTTGAGGATTAGAGCATTCTCGGGGCCAGACTCGGACGAGTGTGCGATAGAGAGAAGGTACCGTGAAGTTGAGGCAATGGATGCCGATCAAAGGACCACTAGGATTTTGAATGATCTTTGTAGGGAAGGTGCACAGTGGTATCGGCACTCAGAGGGGAAATTACCAAGCAAATTCATCCAAAAGGAGATGAAATCATTACCAAAAGCATGGTCTCACTTTGTGGTGGAAAATATTGAGACCAATTCTAACCACACCGAGGTCCCACTAAAAAGAGCAGTCATAGTTCAAGCAATCATGGCGGAGGAGGCAATAAACTTTGGCAAGTTGATTTGCGAAGACATCCGTAGGATCGCAAACGAGCATCAGCAGTCTTTCTCAATGGGTCATTGTTCATTGATTAATGCTCTTTGTGAAGCCGAGGGGGTACCTAGGATTCCGGGAGATATGGACGAACAGGTAAGAGGTGCAATCACACTGGCTTGGTACCTCAAACAGCCGGACGGACCACTTCACATTGGGCAGCCACAACCACAACCAGAGGAAGAGCAGCCTCAACAGATGGAGGAAGAAGAGCACATTCCCCAGCCACCTCCGCCTCCATACTTTAACACTTATAATTTCGCCATGGCAAACTTTGCGGAGGATTTTGTTGGGTTGATGCTTTCAGATGTACCACACTTTGATCATGATTTTAAGTTTGCTGCTGACACTTATAGACAGGTACACCCACAATAGCCATACCTCCGGTATCAGGGGGACAGACAAGCGATGCTGACACACTTTGCCCATCAGCATCAGTTACTGCAGTTGAGGCAGAACCAGACGGCAGAGCTTTTTGATCAGCAGGAGCAGCGTGCTCGGCACTTCGCGCCAAATGTAGATGATTATCCGGGCGGTTCTACTTTCGGTCACCCAGGCAGTTCCTCTTCACAGCAGTAGTACCCTAGCCAGGATTGATTCGTGCGTCTCATCCTGGCCCTTTATATTACTATTTCAGTTGTTATGTATTTTCCAATTTCTGTAATGTGATAACTTTGATTGACGTTTAGAATTTTTTCAAGCTTATGGTAAGATTGCATTTGCATGTTGATAGAGTGAATACCCTGTCAAAAATTGAGTGAATTGGTGAGTGAGAGATAAGGTTGGATTGGTTGATCTGTGCGAATAATTTCTAAAGTGTTCTGATTGAAGTCGTGAAAGCAAGATTCTGAGCTTAACGTTGGCACTACAGTGAAGCCGGAGGTTCCATATCCGGGTGAAAGAAAAGTGTCTGAGATTCTTATCATCCAAAGAGATTTGTTAACTTACTGACAATTTTATTTTGCAGAGATGTTCCTTGAGGACAAGCAACGGTCCAAGTTTGGGGTTGTGATGACACCCGGTCATATATAGCGTTTTAGAGTCATTTAGTGTCGATTTTAAATCATAATTAGTATAATTGAGTCATATATAGCGTTGATGAATCTCCGTAGAAACTGTGGGGGTCCGCGGGGATGAGGATGGAGAAGGAATACTCCTCGGAGTGGGAAATGAGGACATATATGGGGAACATTTTAAATGGTGAGGCAAGGAGTGGTACAGTATCATCTGATCAATCCCCGTGTCGTTGACATCCCTAACCATCCCCATCTCCAAACCTCTTTCGGAGGGACTTTCTCCTCCATCTCCATCCCCACTAGGAAACATTCCCCATCTTCGAGTCCCCAAATGGAGCAATCCCCGCGGATATCCCAATTTACGAATGAAATTGACATGCCTAATAATGGTGCACAAATAACTTAGGCAACTGACATTTAGTTCATTGTACATTCTAATTGACTAGCATGACAGTGAAGTCCAGCTAACAATCACCTAACACAATGAAAATCCCATTGGAGGATTCTGTAGTTCAACTTGTGAGCACAACATTTAAGTCCAATTGACGATCACCCAACTCAATGAAAGTCTCGTAGGAGGATTGTGCAGTCTAACTGAATAGCAAACAATGAAAGTTCAATTAACAAACACATGACTCAATAAAATTCATGTAGGAGGATTTTATAGTCCAACTGGCAATTGCATAACTCAATGAAATTCTTGTAGGAGGATTGTGCAGTCCAACTAATGAGCACGGCGATGAAGTAAAACTGACGACCGCCTAAATCAATGAAATTCCAGTGGGAGGATTGTGCAGTGTAACTTGATGACACCCGGTCATATATAGCGTTTTAGAATCATTTAGTGTCGATTTTAAATCATAATTTGTATAATTGAGTCACATATATGAAGTTTAAAGGCAAGTTACAGGAAGTTGAAGACATGGATACAAATTGAAGAAAACAGGTGTTTGAAAGCCAGCTGACTGAAGAAAAAATAAGGAAAAAGTTAAATTTTAAAAATCAACAGCCTGCGCAGCGCGCAGTGAAGCCACGCATCGTGCAGAAACGTTGGAAAACCAAAGAAAAGCTTCGGCATCGTACGCATCGTGCAGGGTAAAGCTGCGCATCGCGCAGCTACGTCACAGGATTTTATTTTCTCGAGTCTCAAGACTGACCTAGGGGTCGATTTTCAGTGCAAAAATACCAGAGAACTCGTTTTTGATGTGTGCTAGGGCTAGAGACTCATCCTCAAGGGAGATTCAACACCTTTGTTCATTGAAATTCATGTATTCTTTCTCAAACTTCTTTGCTATGAATATTCTTAGTATGAGTAGCTAAGTCTTTTATTGGTTAGATTCATAGATGATCTTCCTTGGATTAATCTAGGTCATGTGAACTTACTAGAGGCTTATTATTTCAATTTTAATCTTGTCATTATTTAGTTATCTCTGTGTGTTAATGTTTTTCGTTACTTGATCACTATCGAACTGATTTTGGGAATAAATTGATTACTAACCCTAACTATTGAACTGGAACTGAGATAATTGTTCGGTTAATAATCACTTTAGACATATCGGATTATTGATTGTGATAATAGAATTAACGTACGATAAACTTCTTGCGATTATAAATTCACCTAAGACATTAGGGTTTTATTATTGTGGAAAATCGTTCTTAGTCACTAACCCTGATTTGAACGATTTTGTTAATTCGTCGTGCCGACAAGAGAGAAATTGCGAGATAAGCCCATGTTCATTCTAGATTAGGAAGAGAAAGGGATTCGAAGAATCTAATCAACCTTTTTTATAAACTTGAAATCACCAAATTTTTACCTTCTTGCTAAGCAAACAATTCCAAGATAAACCCCCCTTTTTATTTATGTTAATTTACACGCGTATGATCTTAATTGTTCGTGTCTGATTCGGAACAATCCCTTAAAAAAAGATATAAAAACTAAACTTACTTTTGTACTTCAACATAGCTGATAAGCATAATGGGAAAGTCCAACCGAAGATCACTTGAATCTATAAAATCCCCTATAATTAAGGTGGATTTGTTTATGATAATCACACCTCATGTCGTTTAACTAAGTCACATATTATAAAAATGCATGTAAAAACAATTCCTCATATATGCTATTGCAATAACTTACACATTCATAAATTACAATTCTTATAAATGATCTTGAATACTGTCAAATAACCAATTATCTCAAAAGCTTAAGCTATTAGAATAGAGCCACATCAATGGTTTTATATTATTTCTAACACGCCTTCTCACGCAAGAGCCCATTTGGGCTTCAAGCGTGGGTAATACATAGGTCCACCTACCATATGCTTAAATTCCACTTTTTTTAATTAGAAAGTGGAGGGAGCGGAGATCAAACTCTAGACCACTTAGTCATAGAGGCTCTGATACCATGTGAAAACTGAATATATTATTATATTTCAAGTTATTAAAGGTCTTGCTGATTTCCTTCAGTGTTTTCCCCTTATAATATCAGCTACAGTCTGACAGTTAAGATTGGATCTTACCTATTAGACTGTAGCTGATATGATCAAGGGTAAAAACACCAGAGGATATCCGCAAGACCTTTAATAACTTATGAAATATAATAATATATCCAGTTTTCACAAATACTAACAGAAAATGACAAGATATAACCCACAATGACATCAAGTCTCACTGCTATTAATCACCCAACTAAGTCATTGTTCTTCTATGTCTTCAAAGTTGTTGTTAATACTCGCTCAACTCAAATTTATAAGAACATGGGGTGTGAGTAGGGATGTCAATGGATATCCATGGACGCGGATAGTGTGATATCCGTGTCCGCTCCGTTGGAAAAATTTTATATACGTGTCTTCTCCATATCCATGCGGATATCCGCTAAACGGGTAATCCACGGATATTGAAGTATCCGCTGATATTAACAGATATCCATGGATGACATATTTTATAAAAAAATATAATTATTGGTAAACAAGTTAGTTTTTTTAAAAGACAAAATATTACTACAACATAATATTCATATATTATGTGCTCTTTTTTTTTTATAATTGTAAAAATGAATTTTATTAAAAAGAAGAAAGGGATATGTAAGAAACCGGAAAAACATTTCCTCAAAAATGAAAAAGAAATATGAAAGTTTTCTCTATATGACAAAAAAAAAACATAAAATAAAAAATACTATTTTTTTTATACAAGAAAAATTCTAAAATTTATATTTAAGTAGGAATATATAAGTAATTTTACTAATTATTTAATGGGTATGGATATCCACGGGCGCGGATAGTATTAAACCCGCGTCCGTATCCATTAAATGCGGATAATTGAAATATCCACTTATTTTGTCCGCGGATATCCATTAAAGTATCCGCTCCGTCTCCATTACGGATTTTATCCGCAAATATCAGCGGGTATGGATATTTTTGCCATCCCTAGGTGTGAGCCTAGTCCTCAATAATAGTAGAGTCACGGTTTGAAAACAACATATAACATAAAATACTCAATACAAGGTACATAACGCATGACAACATTTGCTTCATTAAACACGACCATCACACATCCATAATGGTTAGGGATGTCAATGGGGCCGGTGAGGATTGCGGATGATACTTTACCGCACCTTGTCTCACCAATTAAAATGTTTCTCATTCCCGTACATCCCCATTCTCCGCTCTGGAGAGTATTCTTCCTCCATCCCCGCGGATCCCCACAGTTTCCGTGGAGATCCATCAACATTAAAAAAATTAGCAAATTTCTATTATTTTCAATCAAACTAGTTGTAATAAAATAGTAAAAGTTAATTATAAATCAAATAAAAAAATAAAATATTATTGTGAGTTTAGTGATAGTAATAAACATCATATATAAACAAATATATACACATATTGTGTGAAAATATAATTAAAAACAATTTTTAAAGTACTTAAATAAATAATTATAAATTTGGTTTTCAATTAAGTTTTCGGGCATGGTGTCTCCGCGGGGCGGGGGGTAAAATATCATCCCTAGGGATGTCAATTTCATCTGTAAATGAGGATCCTCGCGGGGATTGCCCCGTTTGGGGATCCGAATATGTGGAATTTTCCCCATGGAGGTGGGGATGGAGGAGAAAGTCCCTCCGAAAGAGGTTTGGATAAAGTCAACAGAAGTCAACATTGTGCTGACAGGCTAGCTTCAAGCGAGAGCCAGCGAGCCCCAGCGAAACAAGTTAGAGAAATCCTAGCTTCAAACGAGGGAATGCGAGGCGTAGCGAGGTTGTCTCGCTTAGCAAGCCTTGCAGCGAGAGTACCTAGAATTTGGGTAAAAACCCTCGGGTTCTCACTCAGAAACCCTCAAAAATCTCAATTTAAACCCCTTTAAACCCAAATATGATAACTTTAAGCATATATAATCATAACAAACATAGAAGTACAACTTCTAACATGGATTAACATCTTTTCATATCAAGATCATAGGATTCTCATATTTTTATAAAAACTCATTTTTCTCATCAAACAACACAATCATACAAAGTAGTGATTTTTCTCATATCAATCCATTTACCAAACATGAATAAACATCTAGAATCATTCATTCAACATCTAATCATATAGATAAACACATTCTGAATTACTTCCCCCAAAAATTCCAAAAGGAAAAGAGTGAGGAAAGATTGGGATGGAGAGCAATATATTTTCTCCTCTTTCCTTAATCGCCCTAGAATTCAATTACTACTCTCATACCTTGATTATGATATCTACTCATCCTTTCCTCTCTTTGATTCTATCTTGGCTTTTCTTCTCTTTTTCTCTTCCTTCCTCTAAGCTTCTTCCTCTTCTTTCTCTTCTCATGAAAGCTTCTCTCTCTACCTCCACCCAAATCTCATAAAAAATAATTTCTTCTCTCTAACTTACCCTTTTATACTTAGGTTTACCTATCTCCATCAATTACCAATTTACCCTCCCACTAATGGGTTTAACTTAATACTCACCCATTTGGCCCAATTCTCATAACTCTAATAACTCACTCTTTAATTAACTAAAGACTATCAACTAACTTAATAAGTCTATCAATGACTAAAATACCATTCTAACTACAATAAATCACATAATTGCACACAATTAAGCAAATAACATAATAAAATAAATATGAATAATTAAATACAGCTATTACACTTGACATTGTTAATTCATTTATTTGTTTGATGGTTTGTACTTCTCGAATGTTGTGAGTAATTGATAAATGAATATGTGTGAATATGTATGACCCATGTCTGTGAGTGTTGTAGTTATTCTGAGTTGAATTTATTTCAACTTCATTTCATTTATTTTATTTAGTGTCTGATATTCGTTATATTAGTCATTAATCATGATTATGTTATTTAATCATCTGATTTGTGTTTATGTTGGGCCTTTAAGGACTCAAAACCTCAGGTTAATTCCTTTATTGCATAGGAGCAGTAGTTGTTATTCCTGCATCTTAGCTTGGTGAGGAGATTGGCTCATGATCACTCCATTTATCTCTTTTGTAGCCTTTGGACCTTGTCTAGTTTAGAGCTCTGATAGGGTAACACCATATAGGATGTCACTATCTTGACTTTATTATTCCGAATTTTTGCTTGTGGCCTAAATTGTCGTTGGTATGTATTTGAGCATATTCATTTGTAGCCTTTGTTCCACTGTGTATATTTCAGACTTTTGAATGTGATAAGTGCTGATAGAAAGTGATTTTGAAGCTATTTATAGTAAGTTACAAAAGCATTTCGTCGCTAGGCAACGACTTGGTCGCTAGGTGACCAAGCTAACTTCAATGGAGGGAAAATCGACATCAACTGATATTTTCTTTGAACTATAGTTGGTCGTTGGAGGACGACTTTGGTTGCTGGGCAATGGGCCCTGATATCCAAAACTAGAATTCCCAGACTTCGATCGTTTGGTGGTCGCTACCGGTCATCTAGTCACCAACCTAAATCATCCAAAGTTCACTCTCTAACGTGGTCGCTCCATGGTTTTTACGTTTTTATTAAATACCGTTAATTTTGATTTGTCTAAACGACATATCAAACGATTTTAGATTATGTAAAACTTAACATAGATGATCTATACGATATAAACATTAAATTCAACGGTTGATTTTGTAAAATTTATATTCGTTAAAGCGTTATTAAGTGATATAACATTACTCAAATGTTATACCGATATAATTTAATCTCTCTAAAAAAACTACTTATTTTGGGCAAAATTACATATTTGGTCCTTTATCTTATTTTTTTGTAACGATTTGGTCCTTTATCTTTCGTTTGTAACAATTTCGTCCTTTATCTCTCAAACGCGTAACAAATTGGTCCTTTTCGTTATTTTCGTGCAGAAACATGCTGATGTGTCTAATTTGCTTATGACGTGGATGTAACAACACAACAGGAAACGAAAACACGCAACAACAAAAATCAAATAGAAACAAAAATAAAAAACACACAACAACACCGTCAAAGAAACGCACACAAGAAACCAGAAACCATAAACTCACCACAAAGTTTCTACAACCCCAAATTTTTTTGCCTTTGTTTGAACCTTCTTTATTTACTGTGTGAATCACAGCTTTCATATGACACAAGCAGTCCGGTGCCAAATCATTGCGAATGAAACTCGTATTGTACCTAGAATTGTTGTAGCTTCTTGAATTTGAAGAACCGGAGCGGATTGAAGCCATTGAGAATTCCAATTTCTCTTTTTTCGTTTTAGGGTTCATAAATTGGGGAAAACCAATTTATTTTTGTTTCAACATTTTAAGAGTAAGAAAGTGTGCCAAGGTGTAAATTCCACATAGATACATGTTTATTTAAGTTTTATTACACATCAGTAACAGAACTAACATATCATCAACTTCTTAAACGGAAGTGACGAAAAGGACCAAAGTGTGCGCGTTTTGAGAGATAAAGGACCAAATTATTACAAACTAAAGATAAAGGACCAAATCGTTACAAAAAAATAAGATAAAGGACCAAATATGTAATTTTGCCCTTATTTTGTTACACCAATAATAAATTGCAATAAATAGCTTTATCCATCTGTAAACAAAGCTTTGAATAAAGTGGCTCCACACATGGAATAGTGTTAACTTATTGAGTTGGAATGACTCACTTTTGACACAAAAAGAAATGAAATGTGTTAGTCTCTCTATAATTCTATAACCGACCTTCATTAATTTTAAGATGTACCCAAATTAAGTTGAGACAATATAAGCGGCGAATAGCACGACACGAAACTCAAGTGTTTGTTTGTTGGCGCTGTTCACTCACCACATTTCACTTCCTACTTACCACCATCAATTCAATTAAATTCCTCTTTCAAATACACTCATCCAAACACTCCCTTATCCTAACACCTAACCTAATTAACCAACCACCACACTTCTTCTGACTATTATATCATCACATTCAAATCAATCATTCTTTCTATTTTCATTTCAAACATTCATTTCAAAAAAGCAACTATAACTAACTATAGAACATTCTAGAATAATGAACCCGTTACAATGGAACGAACAAGTGAATTCAGCGGTTACAAAGAGATTTCAGCTATGGCAACAACGGAGCAACGAATCACCAATGGCATGGGTAACTGAGTTAATTGAGTATCTTAACTCGGTTGGAATTGAGTTACCGAGTTCAGAGTTAGTTGAGCTTTTGGTATCTCAAATTTGTTCTGAAAATGGAAAAGATCATCCTTCAATGTGGAAGTTTCTTCATCAAGCTCTTTCTTCTCGTCTTATTTTTCCTCTTCAATTGCTTACGCTTTTATCTCATAAGGTTTTTCGTTGTCGCAATTCTCATCCTCATGCTTATGCTCTTTTCCTTCCACTTCTTGATCAACATGTTTTCAATTTTCATCCAATTGCTTCACATTTTTGCAATGACAAGTAAGTAAACCCTAAACTTAAACTAACTATGCTTCTTCATTTGTTAGCTTAGCTTAGCTTAACTTAATAGTAATCATTAATATTTATGATTAGTTTATTTATGATTAGTTAATTAGTTATTAAAGCAGATCTTATGACATTGTGTTTGACAACCTATATAGCACTCAGACTTTGCATTAAATGTGATTACATTATTGTTAGGAACCCTTTTTTTTTTTGTCATGTTAATGGGTGCCTCGAAAATAAAATAAAAAAAGATGTTTTTAAAATTTAAATTGAAAATACATTTATTGTCATAAAAAAAAAAAATACATTTCGTAAATTTTTTAAGAGTTGACTGTATAAGCTCCAATATCATGTTACTATAAAGATTTACTTCCTTAAACAGTGCCCAACATTTTCCCTTTTTTTAATAATTGGTCTGAAATAAAAACCGAATCAAAGAAAACCAAACTAATTTGGTTCTATTCTTGGTTTTTATTCTGAACCAAATTTCTTACTAAGTTACTAATGCTATTTTTATAAATGTTAGATGAAATAATATGGTTCTGTGTGCAACAATTTATGGAATATTTTTTTTTTTTTACCTAGGAAATCAAATTATGTTAGTTTATTTGGTTTCAAGTATGTTGTATAAATTTATTTGATTTTAAGTTGTCTAAAAAATAGAGCATGAAATAATTTGTATGAAAAAATTATAGTTTGAAAAATTGATAGCAAGAAATACACCGAAAAAACGATAGCAAGGAATACACTGGATTAATGTATTGTTTGAAAAAAAAAAAGGACTATAAATCGAGCAACAAAGCAAACCAGTTAGTTTGGTTCGGTTTCATTTCTGAAAAACATAAAAAAACCTAACCAAATGGAACCGATGGAGATGTTATCGGTTCAAACACCTTTTTGACTAAAAATCGATCCAAACGAAACTGGTTATACCCCTAATTACCAGTGGTGTTGATGTGCCAGTGTCGTGTCAGTGTGCGGCAGCGTTTCAAGGTTTGAAACAACTTATAGAAATAGATTTTGAAATGTTTGAAACTTGATTTAATCTTTGGATTATAGAAATAGGAAAATGCTAACATGTGCCCTTAAGAAATCAATATAGAAACATTTGTCTCAAAAGATGCGCATTCACCTTTTTAAAAGTAAAAAATATTGTTTTTCTCAATACAAAATTTCCACTTTCCGTTCCTCAATATTTGCTCCCATGGAAGTAATATACTACACTACATTATTATTGATTGGACACAACTTAATTAGGCCATCAACTTAAGAGGATATGTGAATAAACTCTTTTCATATAAACTCTATAGTTTTTTATATGTTATATTGAAGAGTTTAACGAAAAATTAGGTGAAAATATCTTAGGGATATGTTTTAAGTGTTATTTTCATAAGCAATCTCAATTAGTTATCAGTATCATTTGATACATGCGAAGTCATATCTTGATTCGAAACAAAATTGAACCCAATTGATAAACATATCTAGTGTGTATCTATTTTGAAAATGAATCTTATCTTGAATCTCAATTTCATATGATGAATTCCAATTCAGTATGATAAATCCTAATTCTCAATTCGTTCTAATGAACCACTACCTATTTAGTGTAGCCAAGCACTTAGTAATATATATGTTACAATTCATAATTTGAAACTCAATTTGATAACTCAAACAATTTAACAAGTGTTACTTTTTATATCAGTAGATAAGCCCAAATGAGTTGTTCATTAGACAATCCAAACACAGCCTTATTCAACAAGTGCTTAATAAAGTTAATTTCTCAACTCTGCTCCAACTCGACGATGTTTTCTCTTTTTCTTTGTTATTTTCTATTTTACCTTTATTTATTTATTTATTTATTCTACGGGGAATCTATTACTCTCCAAATCCCTTGCATTTTTTCCATGGATGGATTTATTCTTTTAGGAAATAATTGAACTATTGTGAATGTGATTGACTTCTTTTTTTACAATACTGTGATTGATTTATTATTGTTAAGTTGGTAACTAGGCCATTCAAAAGTTAAAACTCTTACCCCAAATGCTGTGGTGATTGGTTGCTTGAACTGTAGTTAATTTGAGAATATGTTATACCTTGTGTTGATATCTATATTATTTTGTGGTTGAAAATTCATGTGATATCTACTACGTTAGTACTTTTACATGTGGTTGTGCTTTCTTGTTTCTAGTCCTAGTTGATATTTTACTTAATTTACATGAATATACCTTGATCAACAGTGTTTATTTCTAAAAATGTCTTTTTTTTTGCAGAATAATTAAGTCTGTTGATTCTGTTCTTCATTTTTCTGAAACATTCAAAATTCATGATCTGGAGCTAGGGCATGTATTTGTGCTGTTCTTTTTTAACATCATCATTGCTTTGATTGATAGCACATTAAATGACTGGGGATTACAAGTGACCTTTAATGAAAGGTCGTCTTTAATCCCAACAGGCGACCAGTATATGGAAATTGATCATAATGTGACGCAAAATTTCAAAAAAGGTAATTATCATGAACAGATAAGGAAGAGAAATGCCATCACAGCCTTAGAGGTATTGGAAAGACTAAGTGAAAGCAGAAAAGCAACGATTCTTCTGCAGTCTGTTCTCTTAAACATGTATTGTCTCCCATCTTTTTATATATTGTCTTTAAAGTTTAGTTTGGTATTTTAAAACTAATTGCATCTCAATCCATCACTATTAATATCTCTAGTCATACTTAACTTTCTAAATAATCAAGATGCTGAAATAATATTTTTGTCTATTCTGTTGAGCTCCAAAAATGGATAACATCGAGTTTCAACATTGCCAGACTTAATTTAAAAAAAAAAAATTGCCAGACTGAATAATGTAGTAACGATGATTTATGGAGATTCTAAAATTTACACTTCATATACTGTTTTTTTACTACTATATGACATCTCTATTTTGTTTTTCTACTGTATAAAATATATGGTTTAATTATGTACAATGCATTTCACTTTAGCCGGTACATGCCAGAATTCCTATCTGGCTATTTCTAGGTGGTTTTCTAGTACAATATTAACCATCATGCATCAAAATAGTAGTTTCAAGTAAATGGTTCCATTATCAAATGGTTTGGGAAATTTTATTTAACAGCACATATGCATATGGCATTATACCCAATAGTCCTGGCTTCTCTTGTCTTAGCGCATTTGAGCATAACTACTTTTTAGTTCTTCAAGAGTTGATATAGTTTAATTATTTAATTTTTTACATGAATTTTCCTGTTCATATTATCTTGCTTGTTTTCTAGGAGTTGTGTTGGGAAGCTGACGATCTGTTTTGCCTATTGTGTTTCATCATGTTTGATAGGCCTGAAAATTTCAATTGCCTCCTGCAGAGGCTTCAATTTCTTGAATCCCTTGAATTAGCATCATCGGAATTAAAATTAGTAAATCAAGTCCTTAGAAAAGTGTCTGCAAAGATCCGTGGAGCTTCTCATTTTGATTACCCCCTAAATAAGCATCAGGTGGTTGGGATGATTGTTGATGTTGGATCATGTAAAGCATTGTTGAAGGGCAACTACAGATCTTGTTGGGTTTCTTTTGACTTTTATATGGAGAATGCTATGGATTCTAGACAGATTCCTATCAAATCAGCTATTGAGGTGCTTACAGGTAAATCCTTGTGGTGGTTTTCGTTGCATTTGTCTTTGCATGCTGTAATTATTCATTAGTTATTTAGGGTTTATTTTCAGAAAGTTATTTATTAGATTTGTCTTTGGTTCCATTATTTTGGGTTTGATCCGGGTCTTTCCTAATATTTATGACCTATTTGCAGAAGGAATCAAGTCACTTCAAATATTTAACCAGGCTAGCTGGCATGAAACTTTTCTAGCACTTTGGCTTTCAGCCCTCCGGCTTGTGCAGCGAGTTGAGACTGATCCATACTTAATTTTTTTCTTTTCATGGAAGTATTAACCAAATAATTAATATTTCCCCTCTCTTGGTGCATTGCAGGAGCGTGATCCTCCTGAAGGTCCTATTCCCCATCTTGAAGCCCGTTTATGCATGCTTTTATCTATCGTCCCTTTGGCAATTGTGAATGTTCTAAGTGATGACACTGAAAATAGCCTGTCTACCGTTCCAGTTCCTATGAGATCACAATACAAACATGAAATGAAGAGTGATGGTTCTATGAAACTTGGGCTGATATCATCTGTTCAAGTCCTTGGACACTTTTCTGCCCTTCTTTGCCCTCCTGCATTAGTTGTTGATGCAGCCAATCAGGCAGCTAAAAAAGCAGCGAGCTTCATTTGTAATTCAATGAATGAAAAAGGTGAATCTTTCACTAGCATTCATGCTAATGGCAATACAAAAGCAGGTAGGTTGATTTTGGTATCCTCATATGTGCTTCCAATATTTAATCTGCTTTATATATTATGAATGAATAAGGACTACTATCACATGCAAACAACTTTCTCCTTGTGTTTTTTTTTTTTTTTTTTTTGCTATCTCTGATACTTTGAAAATAATTATCTTTTAGGTGGGAACTTGAGGCATCTCATAGTGGAAGCTTGTATAGCAAGGAATTTAATGGATACGTCAGTGTACTTTTGGCCTGGTTATGTGTCTACATCTGTTATGTCTTTGTCAGATTCATCGCCACTAGAAAAATCTCCATGGTTAACATTTATGGATGGAACACCGTTAAACAATTCTCTTATAAATGCCCTTACGGCAACACCTGCCTCAAGGTATACTTCTATGCAAATTTATGATTCAATTATGGTTTTGTCTAAAGTCCTGATGATTGGTCTTTACAATTTTTCTTCCATACTAGCCTAGCGGAGATAGAGAAGTTATACTATATTGCATTAAATGGATCGGAGGTGGAAAGGCCTGCAGCTGCAAAGATTCTATGTGGTGCATCCCTCAGCCGTGGATGGTATATTCAGGTGACAAATCCTATTCCTAACAGAGATATTGGACCATTATTGGAAGTCCTTTCAAAATACAGTTTCGTAAATTTGCTTCAACAGTTTTCTTGGATATATATTCTTTGTCTCCGTCTCACACTAAAAACAATCTTATTACTAAAGGAGAGAGTAAAATAAGAACTTTAGGTATGCATATTTGCAATTATATAATATAATAAATTAATAATGTAAATATCATATGGATGCTAACAATAGGCACTTGTTAAGGAAACAAAAAAGGAAATAAAAAAAGATTTATGTGAAAAAGAACAATTTTATAACTTCAAGACATTGAATACACAACTTTTTCAAGAATATATTTCCTTTCTTGTTTCCTTAACAAGTGCCCCCGGGGCACTTGTTAGCATTTCCCATACCATATTGAGAACGGATTGGTGCTTCGATGCTAAAAATAGCTCCAGGGTGTGCCCTGTCATTATAAAGGGCATTTTGGCTATCTACCTATTAGGTATATTAATTAGGGGAACTAGAGTTGGTTTGGATTAGTCATGACTTCTGTTTCTCTCAATATTTCAAAAAGGGCAACCTTGTGATGCTATGAAGCTCTCGTCATGGCGAGGTTCAATGTAAGATTCCACTAAAATCCATGGTCTTCTAGTCGCATAGCAGCAACTTCAATCATTGTGTCAAGGCTTCCCGTCCTCTTTGCACCTAAACTAGGAATAAATTTTTATGAAGCTTATGTTCTTTGCAATGATGACACTTGGGGCTAAGCATCGTGTGTCTATAGCTTGTGTTAATTTTACATCAGTTCATTATTTTGTCCTTTGTTACTCTGGATTATGGATTAATGTGTAAATACTCCAGTTCTTGCTATTGTATTTATGAATGTTATGTTCCTCATCATCTATTGTTTCTGATGTAAAATGTTGTCTTCTTTGTAGGAACATGTGGTCCACTTTGTAGTCAAACTACTGGCTTCTCCTGTACCTCATAGTCATTCTGGAACTTGGGGCTTCTTGGTCGATAATATGTCCATGCTAAGTGCTGTCCTCCGTGGAGCTTCCTGTGTTGATACAGTTCATATACTTTCTTTACATGGTGTAGTAAGTGAATCACTATAATAATTTATGTGATGTTTGATTGCTATATGAATATGATACCACATTTTGATTTTCTATCACAAATTTCAAAGGATGGAGATTTTTGGGTTTCACTTGATAGTTGGCAGTCATTTGTCCATGTTTCAGACGTATAGTCTTGGGTGTGAGGGTGTGTGCTAAGATCCCGCATCGACTGATATGGCCAAATTAGTTCTTATAAAGCTTAGGCATCCCCATCTCTTGAGCTAACCTTTGGGGCCAAGTTAGGCTAATTCAAATTATATGATATAGAGCCTATCCTATATATGTTTTTGGCCACCTGCATTTGTCTATTATAGTTACAAAAGTGATGGGGTGTGTTGAGATATGCCACCTACATTTGTCCACCCTCGCACCGTCCACGCATGGTGTGAAGGGATGTGCTGAGATCCTGCGTTGATTTGGCCACATTTGTCCTTTTAAGGGTTTTTTGTATAGATAAAAATAAAGATTAAATATATTTTTTGCACCCAAAAATTCAAAAAATCAGTTTTAGTTCTTTTGAAAATTGACGGACTTTGTTCCCCTACTTTTGAAATATGTCGTTTGTGGTTCCTATTTCTTGAAATTTGTTGTTCATGGTCTTTGTGGCGGACTTCAAAGTGGGTATTAAAACTGAATTTTAGATTCAACCAAGAAAAAAAAAATTGGAAACGACGATTGACATATTTCAAAAGTTGGGATGCAAATACTTCACTTTATAAAGGTTCATACTAACACTGAATTCTCAGGGGGGGTGGGGATATTTATGTCTTCTTGTATCTAATGGAGCAATGCAATCAAGAATTAATAATTTTTTAGGGACAAAACACATATTTAACCTTATAAATAAAGATAATTACAGAGGATATTGATAGTTTACATGATTCCTCCTTCTAGGTCCTGCCAGGGATGCACTTGGTTAAGCAAGTTAAAGTAGCATTAAAAAAAAGAAAAGTAACATAAATCATTTGTTTATAGTTCAAGCGCCATTTATGAGCTATTAGTATATAGACTTCATTCTCAATCTTAATCTATTTTCCAGTCACTTTTTTATGTCAAATGTTTTTTAACAAGAGTTATTCTTGCAGGTTCCCACAGTTGCTGCTTCTTTATTGCCACTTTGTGAAGCATTTGGCTCAATTACACCGACTCCAAATAGCACAGGCGATGAGTCTTCAACATCAGTTTACATGGCTTTTTCTTTAGCATTTATTTTCCTTATTCGCTTATGGAAATTCTGTAGACCCCCTCTTGACCAGTGCATCACTGATGGAGGAATTGCAGTTGGAGGTTTGGAGTATCTTTTGTCATTGCACAATAAATATGTCATGTCTTCCCAAGATAAGCTTAAAAGCAATCAAAATCTCTTAGATTCTGTGTTTAAACCTGTATATATTGATTCATTTCCAAAATTACGGGCCTTGTATTGTCAATACAAATCTTGTGTTGCTTCAACCCTTTCTGGTATTTCTACTGGAAATTCCAATCATCAAACTGCTAGTGTAATCTTAAGCATGATTTACCAAAAGATGTCTAAAGGTGGGATTCCATCAAGTAATTGTTCATCGCCAAATAGCAGTAATGCATGTAGCTCTCTCATAAATTCTGGTGATGATGCTCTTCAAAGACCTGTGCTCCCTGCATGGGAAGTACTAGAAGCTCTTCCTTTTGTCCTGGAAGCGATCTTAACTGCTTGTGTTCACGGAAGGCTTTCATCACGCGACTTGACAACAGGTTTGCTAGATCCTAGCTTTACCTGTATGTAAATAAAAGGTTTCAAGTTTTATTTGTTTCCATCATTTGGTCTCACCTTTCTTGTGCCTTTAATAGACGATAACTAAATCATGAAAATTAAATAAAGTTGCTGGTTCCAATTCTTTTTTGCTAATCTATTCTTTTCTGCATATCTTAAAATGTTGTCCCATTTGTCAAAGCCTGTGTACTAAATCATATTAATTTCCATTGAAGTAACTATCACTGGCTTGTAATTGTAATATAATGATGAAAAGAGTTCACACCCAATTAGGGTAATTTTTGGTACACTTACACATTTCTTAATCAATTGTTATAACTTTTTTTTGACAGAAACTGTTATACTTTTCTTAATCAATTGTTATAAATTATAATGCAACTAATAAACAAACGATAGTTGTTACAGTCAGAAAAAATTTACTGGACAGGAGGTGCCTGTGTTTCCGGTGCTACCTCATCTTATCACTGTAACTCATTTTCCATTTCACTTGCAGGTCTGAGACACCTTGTTGATTTTCTTCCAGCGTCAATTGCTGCCATTATTGATTACTTTTCTTCAGAAGTTACTCGTGGTGTATGGAAACAAGTTCCAATGAATGGAACAGATTGGCCTAGTCCTGCAGCAGTTCTTCAGTCAGTGGAATCAGAAATAAAAGCTATACTAACTCATGTTGGCGTTGAGGTTCCAAACTGTTCATCTGGTACTTTACTGGTTCATTATTCTAATATAAATGTTTGATGTTTACCAATTTCCATTATGAGTCCTACCAAATTCAAAACACATCATACATATACATGCTTGGGCAGATAGGTGGAAATCAAATTACAGAGACGCGCACACACACAAACATTTTGTATATTTCTGGAAATTGTTGCTGACTTGCATTGACCAGAATAAATTGGTCTTTCCCCTCTTTCTATGGAACCAGTTATGTTATGATTCAGATTACAACTTTATGTTTCATAATACTTTTAACGAAGAAAATTTTTCTAATTTTTTTCTTCTCTATTTAGAATGTTCATATTGTTAGTAAGTAGGTGTATAGGGTTGTGTGTGTGACAGAGAGAGAGAAGAGAAAAAGCAGTGGGGGGTTTGTTCCTTGAGTGAGAGTATGAAAAGTCAAAAATATTTTTATTCTGTTCATGTATTTCGTGTCAGAGACAATATGGATGAGATTAGCACCATAATTTCTTAAATAAATCAGCAAATTTGATTGTTTTCTTATCTTTTCTAATCTTTTCTAATCATTTATAGGGGTACTTTAGAATCAACAATCCAGAGATAATTATTACATTTGCATTGCATTGCTTACGAGTTTTAAGTCTTTGTTGCTGGCAGGAGGCTCACCAGTAATGCTTCCATTACCAATGGCAGCTCTTGTCAGTTTATCCATTACTTTTAAACTTGACAAGAGCCTGGAGTACATCCATGCTATCACCGGAGCTGCTTTGGAAAATTGTGCATCAGGTTGCCCTTGGCCCAGCATGCCTGTTATTGGTTCTCTGTGGGCACAAAAGGTTCGCCGCTGGCACAACTTCATTGTTGTATCCGGTTCCCGCTCTGTGTTCAGACATAACAATGAATCTGTTGCTCAGCTGGTGAGAAGTTGCTTCACCTCATTCCTCGGAGTATTGTCTGGTTCAAACTCAAAGTTGACTGCTGAATGTAGTGTCAATGGCCTGTTGGGTAGTTCTATTACTGCCCCTGGTGCCTTTCCTTTTGTAGCACCAGGATTCCTTTATCTTCGATCCTGTCGAAATATACACAATGTGCAGTATCTAAACGATGTGATTGTGGGTCTAGTGACAGAGTATTCCAATGAAATAGCCGGAATAAGGGCGAGTTCTGGCTCTAGCCGCTTGAAATCCAATGAAGCGTCAATATCCCTAGCTGCTCAAAGTGCAAAAGAAATGGCATCACTTGGTGCAAGTCTTTTATGTGCAGCTGGTGGTATACAACTGGTCCAAGAATTGTACAAGGAGACTATTCCTACCTGGCTGCTTTCGTCAAGGGGTGTAAAGCGCAAAAATGATAATGTGGTATCATATATACTTGAGGGTTATGCTATAGCATATTTGTTGACACTGTCGGGATCAATTTTATGGGGTGTTGGGACCAAGTTACCATCATCAAAACTCTCTAGAAGGAATCGCATAATTGGGGTCCATTTGGACTACCTGGCAGAAGTCATGGAGAGAAAAATTTCCCTCAGTTGCAATCCACTTACATGGAAAACTTATGTCTGCTGTTTAGTAGGATTAATGGTTAGTTTTGCACCTGCATGGCTTCAAGAAGTGAAGGTAGACACTTTGAGGAAATTGGCACGCGGATTAAGCAGATGGAACGAACATGAACTAGCACTTTCTCTACTCCAAAGAGGTGGGACTGCAGCTATGGGAGCTCTGGCTGAACTTGTCAATGTGATCGAGTTTGAACATAAGAAGCCATGCTCATAAATCAATATGATGATTGAATCATAAAACGTCAATTTTGCCTAAGAATTTACCGTGGATATATTTAACTCTTGTTAGATATAGTTACAAAGTTAGTTAGAGTTTACAAATAGTATATAATCTTAGCCTTCACTTTGTAGAGTTAGTTGGTAGATTTCAAAAAAAAAAATTGTAACCTTTTTCTCTAATTCATTTATTTATTGAGCTCCTTCGTTTCTAGTTTTCACAATAACATGGATCGGTAGAGAGATCAGCATTACTTAAAAGATTTAGAATGATTTCATGTCATAGTTAAAATTCAGTAGAACTTTTATTGTCCAATATTATTAATTTGCCGAAAAAATGGTGCTGATGCTTACCTTCATAACATCTCTTTTCAAATTATACAAAAAAAAAAAACAAAAAAATACATCTCCATATATTATTACTTCTTCTCTAGCTTTCTGGACTCTGGTATGTATTTGGCATGGTAGTGAAGCTTTTGTGGGGCGTTCAAATGAGTTAGTGCTGGTAGTGAAATCTTAATTTTGCAGGTGTAATATAAGTGCTTTCTTTTCTTGTTTTCCTTATATATTAAGGGATAAAAGTTTTCTAAATTTGTTGTGATGAGTGAGATTCCAATATTCTCTTCAAAAGAATTTTTCATCTTTTTCATTTATGCTCATTTTTTTTTTCGTCTGGTAGTCTAGTGGTTAGAATTTCACCCCTTAAAGGTGAATAAGTGGGCGTCTCAGGATTCGAACCCCGGTCCCTATACTTTACGTGCAAATGTCCTACCAACTAAGCTAGGTTCACGGAACTCATTTATGCTCATTTGGTTTTGGATATAGTCAGAAAGCTCAAAATAGTCCAATTACAGTTAGACGGTCCTTATTTTAACAAAAATATAAAGACAATTTTTTTTTTATCTTTTTTGTTGTTGAAAATTTGGTATCCAGCCTTAGAACCGACTAATCCAAGGGGACCAATTCCACCGTCCACTTGCGAGGCTCCATTTAAAGCTAGAGTTTTTTTGCTTTGTATGGACTTAGCCCACCGAAATTGACATCAGGGGAAATCGAACATGGGACCTTGAGAGAAGCATACTCCGAAGATCCATGCCAACACCACTAGACCAACCCTAAGTGGATATAAAGACATAAATTAGTCGGAAAACTTGAGACCATTCAAAATCCAATTAAAATCAGACCGTCTTGATTTCAACAGTTAAAAATATAAAGACATAAATTAAGAAGATATTTTACAATTCACTAATAATTTAATGTTTCTCTTAGTTTTCATTACTGGGATATTTCTCTCAATCTTTCTTTACATGGCATATTAATATTGTTATATTTGTGAATCATCCCTTTGATTATCCTATGTTTGATTTTATGTTTGCTCTGACATGGTTTAAAATTTACTTTTGCTCTGATATATTGTTTATTTACTTGAAGACTAATTATGTGTTTAGTAATCATTCTTCTTTTATGCTAATCCAGATGGGTCAAGATTTATGTGTAGATTTCTTCTAACTAATTTTTTTCTTTCCTATTTTTACTTTTATATTTTGTATTTTTTTTTTATCTTTATAGGTAAACTTAATTATATCTAATTAAGGGATCCGGCTTAGGTGACTTTGCGGTTCCAACATGTGACTTTGATCAAGTCTTGTCCGTCTGATTAATCAAGTACACCAGTATTTGCCATATGTTTATTTATGTTAAAAACTGAGGATAATTTTCACCTTCTTCTCTTCCAAAATTCCCACAGTCACATCTCTTCCTTTTGATGCCTCCGCATTGTCTCCCTTCTCCTCTTCTGATGACATCAATCTCCATACCACCTCACACTGTGGCACCTCTACACTACCTCCCATCGTTGTTGCAAATCTCTCCGACATCACGCCGCCATCGAAACATCGGTGCCGATCTCTGCCACTCTGTTGAAACTTATTTCTTTTCTCTATTTTCTTCGGCACAGGGAACTTGAAACGAGTTTATTGCGGCTGTCGAAATGACTTTAGCACATCTACGCCTAGACAAACACATGCTCAGGTATGGATTAGGCTAATGGAGCTGCCTCAAGAGTATTGACGGCAAAGAACTCTCTTTGGAATAGCAAGTGCGGCGGGTACTCCGTTATCTTTGGATGATTCGACTAAAAATCGCACTTTTGGGCACAATGCACGTATCTTGGTGGATATGAACCTTTCACGTCGCATATTTGACTAAGTTATAGTTGAAAGGGAAGACTTTGCCTTAAGGATTGAGGTGATTTCTAAAAGACTGCCTAAATTTTGCTCACATTGTCAGGCCATTGGTCACAATATCCACAATTGTAAGTGGTTGCAACCCGCACAGAGCATGGAACAGAAGCCCACTACGAAAGTGATGCAGGTGGCAAAAACTATAAAAATAAATAAATAAAATAAAGTATGTTGCTAAAGCACGACAAATGGACATGATTGTTCAAGAAAATAAGCAGCAGGAACCCTTCAAGGTTATGAATCAATATCCAGATGCATGTTTGTTTGGAACTAATAGTGATCACACACCCCCGATGGTGCAGCAGGAACCCTCCAAAGCTGCCGATTCAAAAAAGGCAGAGGTCAAGGTTATGAATCAATATACATATGCTTCTTTGCTTGGAACTAATAATTATCACACAACCCCGGTGGTTGTTTCTGATAACGACTCTTGGGATGACCAAATAGCGATTGATGAGGAGCCGATTGTTACAAAACCTCATGTCACCGATGCAAAACATGCGCATCAAGATGGCTTAAATTCGATCCTGATTGAAACAACCACTTCGGCACAATTCAAGGATGCCCATGAGCCGCACCTTGATAGCTCTGTTGGGGTTGTTATTGCGGATTACACGGAGGTCCGGACGACAACAAATGTTGCACGCAGCTCCCCTAACTTTGGTGGAGGTTGTTCATGACACGGATGAGGTTACCGTTCCTATTCAATAGGTTGTCTTGGATGATATGGAAAAAAAAAATAAACATGCTTAGGACCAGCGTGTGTTGAATGGTGATGTTGAGTTCACGACGGTGGTTTCGAAAAAGACCAAACAACAACAATAATAGGAAAAACAACAACTCATGATTGTAAGAAGCACTGGACAACATAATACCTGTTCAAAAGGTTCACCTTCAACTCATTCCTTACGAATATTTTCTTTTGGAATATTAGAGGTATTGGTAATCCTTCTTCTCGGGTTACCTTGAAAAGTTTATGTTATCTACATAAACCTTGCATTATTTTTATTGGGGAACCTATGCTTTTAATGGAGCATGTTCCTCTGTTGTTCTGGAAAAGCTTAAATGTGAAGAAAGAATATGCATATTATTTTCTCTCACACTTTTCGGGAAGGGAACTCGTGTGCGGACAAGTTGGTGAGTCATGGCCTCTTTATCGCTGATTTTCATTGGTGGTCGTCTTTGCCTTACTTTGCTTATGATTATTGAAGTATAATTCAAATATTCATGCCTTTGGCTCAGCGAAGGAGCATTGGCTTAGTGAAGCTTATGCAGTTTTGAAAGGTTGTTATAGCTGTTTTTGTTACTTGTTGATCAAGTCAGTTTGTTTGTTCATATCTGTTTCAATTCAGTTACAAACAACTAGCACTTTAGCTTGTAGTATAAGAAAAAGACTTTGTGTAATTTCTATCATTCATTCAATAAGAAATTCTTTCCTTCTCTCTCAATTTGTTTTCAATCTCTCTTCTCTCTACGAAGATCATCCTGGTGCAATTTCTCCATGAACTTAATGAAGTAAATATATTCGACCCCATAATTGTCATGCTACTGTTTAACCTCGTCGCCAACCATCAACCCTCGTAACCTGTCTAAAGATGCTGTTGTCCGATCCCTCGTTGTCGCCTCGCCAATACCATTCGGGTTGCCTTGTTTTCCGATTCCTTGGTTTCACTACAGGACCATGGTGCTTCGTCCCCTCTCTCCTTACTTGTGTATCACTTTCCTCCTTGGTATTCACGTCACGTTGGCCACAAACAACTTTTCGTTTAAATGATGTTTTTCGATAAAAAAAAACAATATACATTCACAAAAATCAGAAACCCTATAGAGCTTGTTTCTCCTCTCTCATATTTAAATTAACAACTAAATGGACTACAATCAATTTTTATTTTTAAAGACCATTTAACTTAACTAATTATTAACAAATTTTACTAGCTCCCAACCCATCCCAAACTTCATATTACAAATTGCCTTACATATATCCATTAAAATTTATTTACATTAGAAAGGGAAAGATTGTACCAAAATATTAGAAAGGAAAGAATATTCTATTTTATTTTTGACTCGATGAAAAGATATTGTTAAAATTAAAAAAATAGCAAAAGGGATTCTTCTATGAACTATGAAGAGTGGAAAGTATATAAAATAAATATAAAAAATAAAATAAATTGCAATTTGTAAGAGAGAGAGAGAGAGAGAGACGAAAGGCATGAAAATTTGGTGGAAGTGATGAGATGAGAATGGATGAAAGAAGGCGTGGTGTTTGGTCTTGTCGGCGCATAGTAGCAACCAAAGGAGGAAGTTCCAACAATGGTGACAAGACCAACATCAAGATCAACAACAAGAACATCATCAACAAGCTTCAAAACCGCGAGATTTTTCCTAAACCTCATCGTTCTTTTGTTGCTGACACTTCCCCACATAGATTCCAAAACATGCGTTTGACTCATCAATTTGACACTCATGACCCTAAATGTCGACATTCTCCTAAACCTTTCTTGCCCTTTTTGATGAAAAGGACTAAGGTTGTTGAGATCGTTGCTGCTAAGAATATTGTCTTTGCTCTTGCTCATTCTGGTCTCTGTGCTGCTTTTAGTAGAGGTTACTTAATTACCCTTATTGCTCTTTTTATTCTTTCATATTTTTATCATCAATTGTTACTACCCATATATGAATTACTCTTGGTAATTGTTATATTTGTATAAAAATCTTGTCTTTTTTATTTTTTATGTATGAGTTGTTATTGATTACTTTTTTTGGTAAACCAAGTTATGGGATAATTGAGATTCCAGTTAAGGGTTTAACATATCCAGACATATGTTTTATCATAAGGGAACTGGATCACATGATTAAGAGACCATTGATTATTAGTTATTTAGTTGTGTTATAAATCTTCATATTTGTAGAAAAACTAGGACTTTTGATTTCTATAAGTATGATTTGCCATTACTGATTACCATGTATTAGACTATTAGTCATTGTGATATTTGTATAAAAATCATGAATTTTGATTTTATTTTAGGTATAATAAAAAAAGTTATTGGATTTGGATTCTCTGCAGTCGTGTAGCGTGGATCTTGATAGTTAGATGAAGATCAAGGGGTTTGTATTCCTATATGTATTATATAGTCAATTTGGTGAAGTCAATATACTACCAAGCTGATTTGGTGAAGTTAGAATACGAGCCGTTTGATCTTCATGAGTTCCCTTGGCTGCATGTTTTTCTAGTAGGGAATATGGGTTCGTTGTTGTCCGTCCGTTGCCCACGTGTTAGTCATTTTCATTTGTACAGAAACCATATTTTTTTGGTATGAATTGCCATTGTTCATTACGTATATATGAATTATTGCCATTTATAGACACGAACACCGGACACAACACTGACACATTACCAACATTGGTAATGATTTGAGAAAATTAATTAATTGAATACAGTGTCATGCGTTTGTGCCATGTCGGTGTCGGACACCAAACGCGTGTTTGATCAAAAGTGTCGGTGCTTTTGAGTTTATTTGCATATAAACCATAAGTTTTGATATTTAGTATGTGAATTTCATTTCCCATTCTCCATATATTGTCTTTGCTGTGTTTGTATAAAAGCCATGATTTTGATTTTTTATGTATGAATTGTCATTGTGAAATCAAATTTGTATGCAAAGTCTTTACTTTTATGCTTTTGTATGTGGATTATCATTTATTATTTCCCTTTTGTTTTGGATTTGATTCACCACAAATGGTTGAAATCTCCACGTTTAATCATTGGTGTATTTTATAGAAGTTACGAGTTTCCTTTTTTGTTTTTTGGTAATCAAAAGTTTAGCAAGTTTCCGGTTTTTAATACAAGAATTCCATGCAGAAACAAATGAGAGGATTTGCTTTATGAATGTCTGCCCTGACGAAGTCATCCGCAGCCTCTTCTACAACAAGAACAATGACTCACTTATTACCGTGTCTGTTTATGCTACTGAGAACTTCAGTTCTTTGAAATGCAGATCTACAAGGATCGAGTGCGTGCATTCTGTGATTGTGCATTCAAATTTTTCCTTTTGTTGTGTAAATGTAGGTTACTTACATTTTGATTTCTTTCTGTTCATAGATACATAAGGAGGGCCAAGCCGGATGCCGGTTTTCCTCTTTTCCAGTCAGAGTCTTTAAAATGGCCTGGATTTGTAGAATTTGATGATGTTAATGCAAAGGTCTTAACGTACTCTGCACAAGATAGGTACTTTCCGTCAATCTTCCTCTTTCTATTCCATTTATACTGTGTGTGTTTTCCATCGGCTATTCTATCTTACCCCCTTCTATCAAATGATAACAGTATATACAAGGTCTTTGATCTTAAAAACTACACTATGCTATACTCGATTTCAGATAGGAACGTTCAAGAGATCAAGATCAGGTACTTTTCTTGTTTTCAGATTGACTTTCTGCTTCAGTGTTATGGTATCTGCAAAACCTCCATTTTGATAAATCAATTCTGCAAGTCATGAGCATAACCATTACCATATTCTGCAATCTGCATCACGCCCACACACATCTCTTCGAAAAAGAAATACTTCAAAGAAGTTGAGGTGGTGGCTGAGTAGGTTATGGATGGATTTCCCACTATTGAATGTAACAATAGGTTTTTTTTTTTTTTTTTTTTTTTAATGTTAAATGATTTTGAGCAGGTTTTGTTGAAAAAGAAAAGCAGTTGGAGACAAAAGACTTAGGGTTTTTTATTTTTTATTTTTTTTATAAGCTATAAATTAGGTGAAATAAGCTAAGGCTATGTTTGGTCAAATTATGCTATAAATCAGATGATAGTTTATAGTTTAAAAGCTAGCAAATGAAATTAAAGTATTTGGCAAATTTAGCTGTTGTGAATAATAATAAAATGACATAAAAGCACATAATTGTTAAATTTTAAATATATTTAGTTTAAAATGTATAAAAATCATTTAAGGAAAAAAATGAAATATGGGTTTCGATCCAACTCTAACAAAAACTTTGAATCTAAAAAGTGAGAAGCACCACGTCGTTCAAAAAGCTCTGCGACACGCCGCGTTGCACCGCCCTGTGCTGGGCATTCCTACCTTTCTTCTTTGTACTGGTTCAGTTTCTGTTTAACTTAATATTAAAGTTGTTCATTCATTTCTCTAGAACCAATTGTAAAAAACAGTATATTGACTTAAGAGTGCAGCTACATATTGTTGTTGGTGCTTCTAACTTTTTTATGGTCTAGATCTAACTACATGTAGTGCTTATTGACTTAAGAATGCAACAATGATGATTATTGATTGTGCAGAACCGAAACGGGATTTCAATCCAATAATTTTGGTCAAATTTGAATGTTGGACTTGTGAGACATGCTTGATTTGTTGTTCTTGGCTTTTTTTGTCTTTAGGATATTTTAAAAACTTAATAACTGAATAAGAATTAATTCTGGACTTATTATCATCATTGAAATTTTTACAGTGATGGAGTAGTTTTTATTTGAGTTAATGGGTAGTTAATTTATTTTACAAAAGGTTAAAGAAATAATAAAATTAAAATAATGAGGACAAAAATGTGAAAAGCTATAAGCTCAAATTCTACATGAAATAGCATCGCAAAAAAAGCTATAAGCTAGTGAGAGAAACTTGTTTACCAAACACATCTCAAATAATCAAACAAGCTTATAAGTTATTTCAATAAGCTATAAGATAAGTAATTGACATTGCCAAACCGAGCCTTAGGATGGGAATGGCTATTTGGTGGATTATAACTTTGGAAAAGGCATCGTTCCTAGAAAAACCCTTTGAAGAAGAGGAATTACTGCTATTTGGGGTTTGGAGTATGTATATAGATAAAGAATTAAAGTAAAAAGGTCAAAAAAGTCTCGTGCTTAATTAGAATTTGAGAAACTTTATGATAGATAGCGTTGGGGTTTGATGGATTAGCTTTTAGAAGAAGTGGTATACTATCAGATGGAGAAGTTGCATTCTAGGATATATCGTGTGGCACGATTTCGTAGTTGTCAATGGAGCCAAAACCTTGATTTCATAATTGCAGATTTGCAGGGGAATGTAGATCCTTTATCTCAGGTTTTGTGGCTGGACGTCCTTAGTCGTCTTATTTCCAAAGAAATAGCAATTAGCAAGCAGGTCCATTAGAGCAGCCATGATGGACTCGGATAGTTGGAAAAGCTGGTAGTCTCATTTTCATTATGATGATGGCACCAAAATGATGTGGGTAATACTGTTTTTAAGATTTTTTTAGCTTTCCTCTGGGTTTATAGTAATATGTTCAAAAGTAGAAGGAAGAAGGATTGATTTGGATGTTGACAATATGGTCTTTAAGAACATTGCTCTGGCAGGTAACTAGCTTTGTCATTTTTCTTTGGAACCACATTTCCTTTTGCGTAGCGTGGTCAAATAGCAACTATAGCTGCGGTATATCACTATTGTATAGCAGAATTTGAATAAGACACTATTGTATATCAGAATTTGAACAAGACAAGACACTATTGTTCTGTGATATGCTATTTAGTATGATGTAATGTCAAATAGTGGCTACTGCGGCACTGTTACTATGTAGCATAGCGGGATTCGAACAAGCCGCTATTATCTACCGTCTGCAATTGGCAACACTGCTAATACAGAAACCCAAGCTTTTCGTTTAGTTTAAGAAAATCTATCTCACATTTTATACTACTGCTAAGCCATTGCTTTCCTAAAGATAAGCAGTGTTTCTTGCTAGAGAACCATTGGTGGATTTTCTTCTTATATTTTGGCTTTTGCTCAACTTTATCGTCTATCTTTCTTTATTATACAATTCTCCTATCCTCTATTTAGTGTTCAAGACTCAACTTTTTAGTATTACCATTTCTGCCTTAAATGATATTGAATACTCTAAATTGGTAACAAGGTTGATGTCCTTGAATTTGCCGAGTTGTCGTGCATATTGTTTAGATAAAAGGATTTGGTCTCATTATCCTTCTAGGCTGTCTCCATACAATTTTTTATTTTTTAATTCCCAACTTATTTGATGAGTTTATTATCATCTAAATGAATATATTTCTAAGCCCAAATCCTTGAAGGATACTTCTTGTGTTTGGACAACATTGCTTATAGAATTGATACCAATGAGTTGTTACAGGTTTGTGGGCATTGGGCAACACAATGCTCCTGATATGTTATGTTTGGTGATAACATAGGATCCTTCTATAGTAATTTCTTCATGGAATTATTTGTTTAGCATTTCTGAAGAATCTTGAGCGTGCCCTACGTCATTGGACCAGATTTTTGTTAATTACCGTTTTAAAACGCTGTATTTTTGTGGCAATTTGTAATCTCTGATACACTTAGGTTCTCATTTGATTGTAGCATAGTGCTCTCATCTTTGAGAAGATTTGTTTCTATTTGGTTTAAAGCACATGGTCTTTTATAAAGATATTTATATACTCTTTGTTTTTTTATATTATTAGTGGAAAACCTCTTATCTTTAATTCTGTTTGAAATCTTCTTCTAGCTGTTCTAATTACTTTCTTCTTTTGTTACATGAGCTCTTCTCAAACAAATGTCGATTTATTTATTCATTAATTCGTTTTTTATACAGTCCTGGCATCATGTTATTAATCTTCAATAGAGCAACTGGTCATATTCCACTCAAGATTATATCCATCGAGGATGGCACAGTTCTCAAAGCATTCAATCATCTTCTTCATCGGAATAAAAAAGTAGACTTCATAGAGCAATTCAATGAAAAGCTTCTAGTCAAGCAGGAAAATGAGAACCTTCAGATTCTTGATGTAAGGCTTCATTTTACCTTTTCTTTGAAAATCTGTTTTAGAGGGTCCCTCTAATATGGACCTTTTTAAAGTGGTCTAAGCATGGGCCTCCTTTGCGTAACTAGTTATATCAAGTCACGGTGATGTCGTGATTACTCTTTTCTCTTTTCCATAAGCGAATAAATCTTTCAATAGCTGGCAGAAGATAGTTCTAAGTCATCACCTATACTATTATACCGTGGTTAGAGATATGGGTTGAGAAATCCAATCCAAACCCATCACGCAGCTTCTTTGTCTTTCAAACCTCATAGTCTGTGTTAGGAATATTTCATCATGAACTGGTGAAATTTAAATCTCAGCCATTAAGTCTCAGTTACCTTTTTGTTATGAGTCTACTTGTCAAAACTTAGCTGGGAACAAAAAACTTGTCACCATTAAAATGTTCCTTCTTTGCCTCTTCAAAAACATCCATCGCCATATCTGTCAAGGGTGCGCCGTTAAGTTAATTAGCCTCTTCATTAATTTTATGTCGCTGATAACTGGCTATAAACAACTCAAGTTACTATCACCAGTAAGAAAGTGAGGACCACCTGTGGAACAGGTCATATTAGGTGTTCCCTTAGTTTTATGTGTAACTTCTTTTATGTCTTCTGCCAGCTGATGGTATGGCATGATTCAATTTATATAGGTTTAGCTGTGAGCTGATGCCTCTTTCCTCTATTTTGTCTCCTGCCAGTTAATCACGGCCCTAAGGGCATTGATTAAGAGGATCTACAATGTGCACTTCTTGTTGAAAATCGTGTTGTGTTTAACTTACCAATATATTACTGTACTTTTCGATAGATAATTTTGATTTCTTGATTAACCAGCAGTATCTTAGGCTATGTTTAGAGTGGTGAAAGGAGATGAAATGCGAGGGAATGGAATGAAGTAGGGTTTCATTGTTTGTTTGGATTACTAAATAAAAAGTTATGGGATATAATGTAACCCTGTATAATATATTTCATCTCACTCCATCACTTATTTTCCCCCTCCAATTTGGGGGATTCTATTAGTCAATATGTAATTAAATTGCTCATATATCCCCTTTTTGTTATCTTCTTTTCAACGTCTCTCTTTTAAGTCTGATTTTGTTGTGTAATTTTTTTATAGGTGCGAAGTTCTGAGCTGATGGAGGTAAGTAGAACTGAGTTCATGACTCCATCAGCATTTATTTTTCTGTACGAGAATCAGTTATTCCTCACTTTCAGAAACCGAACAGTATCTGTATGGAACTTCCGCGGGGAACTTGTTACGTCATTCGAGGATCACCTGTTATGGCATCCAGACTGTAACACAAACAACATATACATTACAAGTGATCAGGACCTGATTATCTCTTACTGCAAGGCTGACTCTGAAGATCAATGGATAGAAGCCAATGGTGATTGGCTCTAAGACTTTCTTTGATTTTCGAATAGAGTAGTCATGAATATCTTTTAATTTGTTACATTGATTTAACGTCTTAGTAATTTTCTTCTTGATACAGCCGGTTCCATCAATGTGAGCAACATCTTGACGGGGAAATGTGTGGCAAAAATTAATGCTGCAAATTGCATCGCCAAGGTGGACGATTGCAGCAATACTTGCAGCTGTAAACACACTGATTCATCTCAAATAAGGAGCTCAGTTGCGGAGGCTTTGGAGGACATAACTGCTCTCTTTTATGATGAAGACCGGAACGAGATCTATACTGGTAATAGACATGGTCTTGTTCATGTATGGTCCAACTAATGAAAGAGAAAAAAAAAAAATGGCTTTTGTGTTTCTTGGCTTCATGGACCAAGGAAAAGAACCCTCATATTTGGGATTGTACTTTTTCTGATGTGTACTTTCTGCTGTGGATCGATGTTTCTACTGTCTAAACTGCCTCAGCATTGTAAGCATTATTTGTCATGAGAGGTAGTTTTAGAGTGTACTTGATCAGGGAAAACTTTTATGCATGATTTTCTGTCACTCTTAGGACTTGAAGAGAGTTTGACTTTGTGGATAGTTTGTGTACAGTGAAGTCACTGCAATGTATTTTGGGTCAGATGAGACATCTTGTATTATTACTTCATCCTGGAATTCTGAGGGGACAATGTGGGATATGGTGACAAAAGGGTTACATGGTTTTATATCCTTAATTTGTAACATTGCTATAACTCTCACTATGAATGTTATCCATTTTATGGGTAATCATGTTATTGATGTGAAGTATGCAATGACTTTGTCAATGATTAATCTCTATAAAGAGAATTTGGCCAATTATTTTTAGTGGGATCTCTCGTTTCAACTTTCAGCCACATTTTTTTTTTTGTGCATAATACTTAGAAAAAAATCTGAGTTCAATTTATTAGACTAATGTATTGTTGGCTAGTTTTACTTTTGACACCCTACCCCCTTATTTGTGCGCCCTACGAAATTACCAAAATATCCTTGTCCGCTACTTAGGTAACACATTTTATCCGTCACTTAAGTAGCACGGATGGGAAAATAATTAGATTTTTCATCGCCTCAGATTTGTTCATTTGCTACTTAAGTAACGACATTGTTTTTGTACCGTTGTAATATTCTACTACTTAGGTAGCAAACGGTACCTATATATAGTCACAAACATTTCTCATTCTTCACCAACTTTTCTCAAACCCTCTAAAAAAAATCACCATTTCCACGAAAAATGTGTTTCCAACACACAATCAAAGCACCAAGGAACTCTAAAGACATCCCAATAAGTTGAATGCAAAGGTAATGTCTATCTAAAACTTCCTTCATTCAATTTTGTTTTGATTTCGTTGGAATCACATCAGGTGCACTGTTCACTAGTAATTGTAATACACATTAATTACACTTTCAATTTTTATTTTTTTTTATACAAAAGATGGGGCCCAAAAAAAAAACACTTTCAATTTATTTTTAATATGCATAAAAAATATCAATATTGTGCTTATAAAAAGGGACCGAGAGGTTTGTCAAAAAAAAAAAGGACTGAGAGAGTACAAATTTTCTATCTTTGATTTTCTTAACTAATGACAGAAGCAGTTAGCATTTTTCTTTTAAAACAATCAATAATTAGCTACCCTTAGAAAATGTTGAAACCGTAGGCAATTCAATTCAACACACCGTGGAAGAGCAGAAGAATTAATACAGCGATGAGATGAGACGCTCAGTTTTCCAAAACAATTTAACGCATCATCAACTATTATTCATTAAGTCAAAAAAACTATTAGTATTTTTGAATATAAAAGGAGCATTTTCCTTTGGAATAAACAGAGTTTCTCATCAAGTGTGACAAGGTAAGTAAGACAACGCTTCTGATTTCATTTACTACTAGCTAGTACTCTATAGTTTTTTCTGATCTTATTTTGTTTATTTGAAAGATGATGGCAAAAAAATATGAAGGACATGTTGTGGGAATTGACCTTGGTACAACCTACTCGTGCGTTGCAGTGCGGCAAGAGCAACACAACAGAGTGGAGATTATTCACAATGAACAAGGCAATAAAACTACACCTTCTTTTGTTGCTTTTACTGACAAACAAAGGTTGATTGGTGAAGCAGCTAAGAATCAAGCTGCTGCCAACCCACAAAATACTATCTTTGGTAAATTCTATTCTATCATCCATTTATCTTCTCCGTTCAATTTTTTTTTTTTTTTCAAAACTCGGTATTCAACTTAATGACCGACTAATCTGAGGGGATCAATCCCACTGTTTATGACATTTAGTAACATCATCTTGCAACATTTGTAAAAATGTTACCGATATGGGTGATTTTGTAACATTATTGTATTAAGGTGATTTGTTTTGACATTAGTCTTGAATAGGTTTTAAAAAAGGGTCGGCGACCGCGAAAACGGCCGCGACAAAACAGTTTTAGTAGGCGCCGATAACGTTGCCATTATCACAATATTTTTTATTAAAGAACAAATTGTGATTAATTCACATCGGGACGACAACAATTAGCGTCGTAAAACCTGTACCGACCAAAATCGCGAAAACCTTTATGTAACCGAGACGCGACCGCGACCGTTTTTTAAAACCTCAGTCTTGATCAAGTACTATTTTCACAAAATATGAAATTATGTAAAGCTAAGGCCATGTTTACTTAAGAAAACTGCTTTCTATTTTCATTTTCTAGTAATACACTCTTGAAGTGAACAATTGTGAGTATTTGTGAAAGGTAAAAACTAAGCATGAAGAAGATCAAAAACTATGCACAAACAATGAGAAAATCTTTATTCATCAATCTGAGTATTACAAGTGAATTACACAAACACAACTATATATATACAAGCATGTTTACACTTAGTAATCTCTACCTACTAAAAGAAAAGTTAGTTAGTGCCAACTGTCCCTAACTAACTTGTAGGTCTAGTAACTAACTCTCTAGTCATGGAAGGTTCCTTAACAATATTGTTAGGAAACAATGAAAATGCCAAAATATTATGGTGTTGTCATTATTTTCAAAAATACATCATCTCAAGATTAATAGGCCTAAAATGCATTAGATAATTAGGTGATTATTCATGCTTTCTAGGAGGATCTAAAAGTATCTATTTAGATGACTCATTGGTTAGTTTGTTAGGATTAACAAAGCCTATAAATAAAGGCATGAATGAATGTAATGAGGCAAGCAAAAATGAATGAAAAGAGTTAGTTATTTTAGCTTAGTGTAGTTTGTTAGTCTTTTGTTAGCAATTATTTCTTCAATCTTATGAACAACTAAAAAGTTGTTGATAACAATTGGTGCTTCCATTGGTTCTTACTTCTTATGAACAACTTTCCATCACAATTGTTTATTTTATAAATCTCATATCTTCTTATTAGCAAGTTAGCATGAACGCATGTTTTAGAAAATGAAAACGGAAAATGTTTTCACAGAACCTAAATTAGTACTTTTCATTTCTGAAGATGCCAAAGTTAGTTTCTTTCTTTATTTTGCCTTTACACTAAGAAATAATTATTGATATTATTTTTTTTAGATGCTAAGCGG
Organism: Trifolium fragiferum; assembly: GCA_954870985.1. Lineage (NCBI taxonomy): Eukaryota > Viridiplantae > Streptophyta > Magnoliopsida > Fabales > Fabaceae > Trifolium > Trifolium fragiferum. The sequence goes on from OX940793.1 coordinate 21,768,348, forward strand.
TTAATTGGTAGGAAGTTCAGTGATGAAGTTGTTCAGAAAGATATCAACTTATGGCCATTCAAAGTCATTGCTGGTACAAACAACAAACCCTTGGTTTCTGTTCAGTACAAGGGTCAGAAGAAGCACCTATGTGCAGAGGAAATTTCATCAATGGTTCTAACAAAAATGCGGGAGATTGCAGAGGCATATTTGGAATCGCCGGTTAAGAATGTTGTCATAACTGTGCCAGCTTATTTCAATGATTTTCAACGGAAAGCCACCATAGATGCCGGTGCTATTGCTGGCCTTGATGTTATGAAGATAATGTGCGAGCCTACTGCAGCAGCTGTTGCATATAGTTTGAAAAGAGAACTAACTGTGTTGGAGAACGAAATATTTTTGTGTTTGACCTTGGTGGTGGGACTTTTGATGTGTCACTTGTCACAATTAAGAATAAGGTTTTTGAAGTTAAGGCTACTGCTGGAAATACTCACCTTGGCGGAGAGGACTTCGACAATAGAATGGTGAACTACTTTGTAGAGGAGTAAGAGGAAGAAAGAAGTGGACATCAGTGGCAACCCAAGAGCTTTGAGGAGGTTGAGAACCCAGTGCGAGAGAGCGAAAAGGATACTCTCTTTTTCTTTTGATGCGACTATTGAAGTATATGCTTTATGTGAGGGGATTGATTTCTTTTCATCAATCACTCGTGCAAAGTTTGAGGAAATCAATATGGACCTTTTTAATGAATGTATGGAGATTGTTGGTAATTGTCTTACTGACTCTAAGATTGACAAAGACAGTATAGATGATGTTGTCCTCGTTGGTGGTTCTTCTAGGATTCCCAAAGTGCAGCAGCTGTTGGGAGACTTTTTTAAGGGAAAGGATCTGTGTAAGAGCATCAACCCTGATGAGGCTGTTGCTTTTGGTGCAGCCGTGCAGGCTGCTTTGTTGAGTGATGGAATTAAAAAGGCTCCAAACTTGGTGTTGATCGATGTTACACCACTGTCTTTAGGTTTTGGGGTAGAACATGATTGCATGAAGGTAGTGATTCCTAGGAACACTAGTATACCTGTCAAAAAGAAGTCACGTTGTGCAACAGCTATAGATAACCAATTCTCAGGCTTGGTAGAGGTTTATGAAGGTGAGAGAACTAGAGTTAGCGAAAACCATTTGATTGGTTCTTTTAGGCTCTCTGGATTGTCCCCTGCTCGTCGTGGCCACCCTATTTCTGTATGTTTTTTTGTTGATGAAAATGGTATTTTGACAGTTTCAGCTAAGGAAGTATCCACTGGCATCATGAATGAGATTATAATAACCAATTATAAGGAGAGATTATCGGCAGCAGAAATTAAAGAACTGATTCAAGAAGCTGAGAATTACCGTGCTGAAGATGAGAAATTCCAACAGATGGCTAAAGTAAAGAGTGCATTGGATCTCTGTGTTTACAAAATTGAATCTGCTTTAAAGAAGCAAAATATTAACTTGAAGCTCTCTACACAAGAGAACAAGAAGATAAATGTTGCAATTAGAATGGCAAAGAAATTGCTTGATGAGAATGACCTGCATGAAGTAGATCTTCTTGAGGATCATTTGGAGAAGCTTGAAAGTATGTTTCAAGACATTACGCCAAGATTGGTTAGTTATTTTCTTGTCATGTGGTTTTGTTTGCAAATGTATGTAAACCTTTGCATGAAGAGTACTTTGTTTTGTTTGGTCAAAAATTAGTTAATGGTACTATTTATAACTAGCCTTAAATTAAATCTGTCGATTAGAGAACGGTCTTTTACGAACATGTTAGGGAAGGTTACTCTATTTTTTTGTCGACAAACTATAAATTATTATTATGAACAGCGGTTTCCAGCTCTCTTACTATGTTTGTCCAAGGAATGAGGTGTTACATACTAAGGATTTGGATTTCCTGCTCTTTTACTCTGTGACAAATTTATTGATTTGTAAACCCATTGATCGCAAATCAATGGCCGGAATCAATTGATGCATGTAAATGGTTAATGTATTCTTGCAGGAGTATCTTTGATTTTTTAACACATTGATTCCAAAGCTGAAAACAGGCCCTTCCACACTAAAGAAAGAAGTTAAAAGAGGGAATAATTAACATTCAGGCTTAACCATTATAAGTTGGAAAAAGAAATAAGCTGATTATAAAAGTTTTTGAAGTTTGAAATAGAATTGTGTATGCTTAATCAAGAATAAGATTCCCTATGAAAGAACAACTTGTGTAATTTTCAATTTCTAAAAGGTGAATATAGATTTTAATCACTAAAGCTCAACTTGAAAGAAGGAAGAATAATGAAAGTACGAAGGTAATTTTCAACAAAGTTACCTCTAAACAAATGTAAACAAAAATGAATCTAACATACAATAATTCTTTATGTACCTTCTAATTATTGAATGTGTCTTCAATTCTAAGAACTATCATTTCAGTAAATAATCAAAATTTACTGAAGTGTGTAGTTTAAAATCATGATGGAGATCAGGATTGAAAGCTGTGACTCCCTAATTTTGTGTTAAGACTTTGGTGGCGGAAGTGGGACTTTTGAGTACAACAATTCCTTATACAAATTCTTTCAAGCACTTGATTGAAAAATGACAGGCTTCACTATTCTTTTTGTTTTTTTGGAGTAAGCCTTCTTAGTTATTCCTCCAAAAATGATTTGTTACATTGAAGTTAGATTTTATGAAAGGATTATGGTTAAGTTGGTGGTTTGTAGTTTCTTTTATCCTCACTTTGTTTAGGAATATAGGTTAACCTAAAGTTTATAAACAAACACACAATTCAACTCACTGAGGTGTCTTTTAACTAACGACAAACTTGTGAGTGCTCACATAAGACCCAAAGCGAAAATACATCATAACAACGATACCTCCAACTCGAGGTTGGAGCACTATCAGATTTATCTTCTCTAAATATAATTTTTAACTTGCATATCATGCCAAATGAAGAACCTTATGAATATGTCTCGTTAGCTTTCTTTAATGTAAAGTAATTAAACTAAGTCCACTAGGATAATTAACAATTGCATGTTGCTATATTATTGTTAAGGTGGCTTAACTGGAATGCTTTTTTGGCCTATTCCTTGTCTTTTTGGTGATCGTATCTTTTTTGTGCTTGGTTAGATATCTTAATATATTTTGGCTTATTCAAAAAGAAAAAAAATCTTCCATTTCATCTAAATCAAGATTCAAGATTCAAAAGTCTTACCATCTTGCAGAGAGCCTTGTTGATCAGTTTCCAAAATTTAAAAACAGAAAAAACATGGCAGAGTTAATTGGTGGAGCATTTCTTTCATCATTTTTTCAAGTGGCTCTTGAGAAGTTATCTTCTAATGATTTCTTAGACTATTTCCGTAGAGGCAAACTTGATGACACACTGCTCGAGAAACTTCAAGTTACACTCAATTCTATCAACCATGTGCTTGAAGAAGCAGAGACAAAGCAGTACCAAAACACATACGTCAAGACGTGGCATGGTGATCTTAAACATATTGTGTATGAAGCAGATCAACTTTTGGATGAGATAGCAACCTACACACCACACAAGAAGCTGAAAGTTGAATCTCAACCGGCTACAAGCAAGGTATGCAACTTCTTTTCATCTTTTACTAATCCATTTGAATCTAGGATCAAAGAATTGCAAGAAAAGTTAGAATTTCTTGCAAAGCAAAAGGATATGTTGGGGTTAAAACAAGACGACATTTGTGCTAGTAATGAAGGTGGAGTCGGTTGGAAACCCTTAAAAAGATTGCCAACTACATCTTTGGTGGACGAATTGAGCATATATGGTAGAGATGGTGACAAAGAGGAGGTAATCAAATTTTTACTTTCTGACATAGACGGTGGCAACCAGGTACCAATAATCAGCATAGTAGGTTTAGGTGGAATGGGAAAACCCACTCTTGCTCAGCTTGTGTACAATGACTACATGATCCAGAAGAAGTTCGAATTAAAAGCTTGGGTCTATGTTTCAGAAACTTTTAATGTTGTAGGACTTACTAAAGCAATTTTGAGGTCATTTCACATTTCGGCAGATGGTGAAGACTTGAATCTACTCCAACATCAGTTGCAGCAGAGACTAGCAGGCAAGAAATATCTCCTTGTTCTGGATGATGTCTGGAACGGGAGTGGCAAATGTTGGGAGCTGTTACTACTTCCTTTTAATCATGGATCTACAGGAAGTAAGATTGTTGTGACAACACGTGACAAGGAGGTAGCATCAATCATGAAGTCTGCCAAACTTCTTAATTTAAAGCAATTGAAGAAGAGTGAATGTTGGAGTATGTTTGTGAGGCATGCTTTTCACGGCACGAGTGCAAGTGAATATCCAAATCTTGAATTAATTGGCAAGAAAATAGTAGAAAAGTGTGGAGGGTTGCCTTTAGCTGTAAAAACATTAGGGAATCTCTTGCGAAGAAAATTCTCTCAACGTGAATGGATTAAGATATTGGAGACAGATCTATGGTGTTTACCAGAGGGTGATAGTAACATTAACTCAGTACTTAGATTGAGTTTCCATCATCTCCCTTCCAATCTGAAGCGTTGCTTTTCTTATTGTTCCATATTCCCCAAAGGTTATATTTTTTGCAAAGGTGAATTAGTCAAGCTTTGGATGGCAGAAGGTTTGTTGAAGTTTGGTAGAATTGACAAAAGTGAAGAAGAATTGGGTAATGAATTCTTTGATGATCTAGAGTCAGTTTCATTTTTTCAACGAATAGGATATGTTGATTATAAGTACTATGTTATGCATGATCTTGTCAATGATTTAGCAAAATCGGTGTCGGGAGAATTTTGTTTGAGAATAGAGGGTGATTGGGCGCAAAATATTCCTGAAAGGACACGTCACATTTGGTGTTCTCTTGAATTAAAAGATGGTGATAAAATATCGCAACATATTTATCAGATTAAGGGATTGTGCAGTTTGATGGCACAGGCAGGTTATGGTGGCCAACGCTTCAAGGTATGCAACACAATACAATATGATTTGTTTTCAAGGCTAAAATGTTTACGCATGCTGTCCTTTTGTAATCTCAAGAAGCTAGCTGATGAGATAAGCAACTTAAAGCTTTTGCGTTATCTAGATCTTTCTCGGACTAGGCTCACAAGCTTACCGGATTCCATTTGTATGTTGTCTAATTTGGAAACATTGATATTAATACATTGTCCATTGACTGAGTTCCCTTTAGATTTTTACAAACTTGTTAGTTTACGCCATCTTATTCTAAAAGGCACTCATATAAAGAAGATGTCGGAGCAGATAGGAAGACTAAACCATCTTCAAACGCTAACTGATTTTGTTGTCGGAGAGCACAAAGAGTCTGATATTAAGGAGTTGGCAGAACTCAACCATCTTTGTGGTACGCTTCGTATTTCAGGGTTGGAAAATGTCAGTGACCGTGTAGATGCAGTGACAGCAAATTTGAAAAGTAAGAAATATTTAGAACAATTATGTATGATGTTTTCTTACAGTAAAGAAATTGATGTCTTTGTCTTGGAAGCTCTTCAACCGAATAACAACCTGAATAAGCTTGATATAATAGGCTATTGCGGCAATAGCTTTCCAAATTGGATCAGAGATTGTCATTTACCCAATTTGGTATCTCTTAAGCTGATTGAATGTAAATTTTGTTCTCGGATGCCACCTCTTGGGCAGCTCTCCTCTCTCAAGGAGCTTTCTATTTCAGGCTGTCATGGAATAGAGAGCATTGGGGAAGAGTTTTACGGCAATAGCTCATCAAATGTTGTATTCAGGTCCCTTGAAATTTTGCGATTTGAGAAAATGTCTGAATGGAAAGATTGGTTATGTATTGAAGGTTTCCCTTTGCTGAAAGAGCTTTCAATAAGATACTGCCCCAAGTTGAAAAGGACACTGCCTCAACACCTTCCTTCTTTGCAAAAATTGATGATTAGTAATTGCCAAGAGTTAGAGGCTTCAATTCCCAAGGCTGGTAATATCATTGAGCTAGAGCTAAAAGGATGTGATAACATTTTGGTAAAAGAATTGCCATCCTCCTTGAAAAATGTCATCCTTTGTGGAACTCGGATTATCAAGTCCTCCTTGCAGCAAATTCTACTCAACAATGCCTTTCTTGAAACTTTGTTTGTTGAGGATTTCAACGGTACATATCTAGAGTGGAACTCTTTGGATTTGCTCAGTTGTAATTCTCTTTGCTTTATATCTATATGTGGTTGGCACTCCTCAACTTTTCCTTTTGCACTACACTTGTTCACCAATCTTCATTCTCTAAAGTTGGACGGTTGTCCAAAGGTAGAATCATTTCCCGGGAATGGTTTGCTTCGAGAGAAAAATGGGGTTTGTTCCATCTCAATTTTCTTAAAGAATTCATTGTTAGTGATGACTTTGGAAACAATGAGTCCTTTCCGGAGGAGAGTTTGCTTCCACCAACTCTTGACCATCTCGAATTGAGATATTGCTCAAAGCTAAGAATAATAAACTTTAGGGGTCTTCTCCACCTAAAATCTCTCCAATCCTTACATATTGATGGCTGTCATTGTCTCGAAAGGTTGCCGGAGGAGGGTCTACTCGACTCCCTTTCGATTTTGTCCATTAATAATTGTCCATTACTTAAGCAGCGGTACCAAAAGGAGAGGAAGGAAAGCATTGGCATAAAATTTGCCACATCCCTATAATGAGGATAACTTGACTGATTAGTAGATGAAAAAGGTATGGATCCAATATTCCCCCACTTGTTTAAAATTTCTGAATTTTCTTTTATTGAAATGCCATAAGATTCAATATTTCATGTTGCACACCAGCTTATTCATAATTTCTATCATTTTTCATCATATATCTTTTATGTTTGACAATTGTTTTCTACCCTCAAATCCATCTGCATTCCAAATATCTATTGGATTTTAGTTTGATAAAAACATGTTACCATGCTAACATACTGCCTTGAGATCAAACAATAAATATATTCTAACAGATATATAATTCTATTATTAAGTTCATGGAATTCAATTATACTTCCTCCTTGTTAATTTATGTAGTTCTGATACTTTAGATTGAAAATGTGTTTGGTGTCATACATGTGTTCGTCATGGACATGTGTCAACACCAAACACGATACTGACACATGACACATGTAATTACATTCAAATATTTCACCTTCTCAAATTTTTATCGCGTCGTAAGTGTCATTATCCATACACTGTAATATATTGGGTTATGTTTCACTCATTCATTCATTTGGCTGCAACTAACATTGTGATGTTCTTCTTGCAGTGACTTTGATGTGATGCTCAAGTTTGTTTGAAGTTTTGGATTAGAAGATAAGTCTTGTTGCATAAAGCATGATCAATGTTGCCATGTTGAAGATTTTGAATCACATGTTGTGAATTTTGGATTGGCCAAAATCTCGCACTAACCTATATATCTCTTTGGATTGGCCAAGGTTAATATATGCTCCTATGCTATGCGTTTATTAATCTTTCCTTTAATCAACTTTTGTTCTTTACTTTATACTGTTGGTAAGGTTTGTTTAAGATATTGGACAATATCAAAAATATTTTTGAATGAAATATTTTATTCACTTGATCTTATGAATGTAGTGAAGTTTTGTCTCCAGCCTACATTCACAAAACTAATTTGAATAAAATTTAGCGGTTACCTTTTTGAAATATTTATAAAGCCAATGATTTATTTGAAAGTGTTTTACAAAATCATGTATTAATTTGATAGTTTACTCTATTTTTAATTCTTTTCATTTCCTCGATTAGTATTATTATTATTCATTGAAAAACTAATATACTATTATATTTTTTTTAACTGAACCTAAAAAATTGATGTTTTTTATTGTTTATAACAGTGAGTATAAATTGTCAAAAAAAAAAAAAAAATAGTGAGTATAATTGATTTTTGCTAACCACACCCTAAAAAAAGCTAGTTACATCCCAAAATGACTAAAATACCCTTAAACATAGTTAGTATGCGTACAATGTAAATTAAATTTACAAAATGTTTATGTAAACTCAGTTTACATAACCTTGTTTAAACTGAGTTAACGTAAACCTCTTAAACCTAGTGTAAATGTGAACTGAGTTTACAAAAGGTTATGTAAACTGAGTTTGCATATAATTTGAAGACTATTTCAAAAGTACGTGATCTTATGTTACATTAGGAGTTCACGTAAACATTTAATTTAGATTAGATCCGCTAACGATTGAAATCACAGGAACACATGAAATCACATGAAAAAGAGAATGCCTAGAATTGAAAAAGTATAAATTCACTAACCTATGCAATAATGTCTTAATGGTATATCTTCAAAATTCAATCTTTTATTGTGAATTTGTGATTAATTACACATTAATGGAATTTGAGAGTTTTGAGAGAGAACACATTAATGGGTTTCGTGTGAAAGAGAGAGAAGCGTGACACAAAAACATAAAAAGATGAGAAACGGTTTTTAAAAAATTTATTTAAAGAAGGACAATTTTAGTATTATGATTAAATTTTATTGAAAATTGGGTGTAACTAGGTTTTGTTGGGGTGTGACTAGCAAAAATCAGTATAATTTTATAAAAAATTAAAAAGATAGGCATATTGAAACTATAATATTAAAGATGACTTCCTCTGGTCATGGCAGAGGCGGACTGGTCTTAGCGTGACAAGTTATTATGCATAAACTTTTTTCCTTATGCATAGTGCATAAACAATTAAAATTGCTTTGCTCCTTCCAGATTTTTAGCGCGTCCTCCAAATTCTTGCTCTTCACCTTCGTTCTCCCACTCACCACAAGAGCAAGCCTCCTCGATTTCTATTCCGTTTTTGCTTCTTCCGATCTGGATCTGGTTCACTGCTTTATGTAATCAGATTCTTGATACTTTGCTATGATTTCTATTTTCATCATTTTCCCCAAATTCTAGGGTTTGCGATTTCATTTCTATTTGAAGAATACGGTATTCGATTCTAGCGATTTGTGTTCGATTTTGGATGTTGTTCGATTCTGGCGTTTTTGTTTTTGGATTCTGGAGACTTGTTTTCGATAATGCTCGATTCATGTGTTCTGCAAATTTGTTTGAGTTCCAGATGTCAAAACTATTAAGTACATCTAATGGTTTTGGAGTACAACTCTCTTAAACTATTCTACAACAAAATGATCTTGGCATATTTTAGTATAAAGCATAGCACCAGCTTTAACATTGGATTAAGAAAAGCAGAGGCACTATCAGTATATTAAGAAAAAGTAGACGAATCTTTATTTCTTTCTTTAGAAAAACAATTAAAATTTCCTCCTATATATATGATTCTGGAATACAACTCTCTAAAACCATTACACGGCAAAATGATTTTGGCATGATTTTAGGTTACGCATAACATTTTCATTGGGGGGTGCGCTAGAAATCTAAGAGGGAGGACAAATATGGGGGCGCATGGTCCCGGTCTCAACTCCCTAAGGATCTCCATTTCCATATGATCATCATGGCGCTCTTCTATCCCCCCAAAAATCATCACCACCAGCTTCTCAATTTAATCTCTCTCCAAACGCACCATTTTCCTCATAACCCCACCCCCAAATCAACAACAAACCCTAAACCCTTGCCTCATCAAAATCGGTCCTGACTCACATGGCTGTACTCGTCTCTGTGTTTGGATTTGGTGGCGGAGGTTGTGTTTGGAGGAGATACAAAAATATTAGTAGAGAGTGATGGTGAGTTGTTGCTAGTTGATCTTCCTTGTTTATTCTAACTTGCTTTGACAACATGTATCTTCGATTGAAAGGTTTGTAATTTCAAACTTTTTGGTTTGTACACATCAGTTAACTTTTTGTATAAATTGAAATTGTCTTACCTAATTTGTTAATCAGCAACTTTAAACTTATGAGAGCTTTTGCATTAGAAACTAAATGCTTAACTCACTTGACAAATTCCTATAAGATAGAAACTAACCCAAACTGAGCCATACTACTTATAAGTAAGGGATATTTTGTTGAGAGACATGTTAGTAAATTGTTAGATGACATTGGAGAGTTGGATTTGAACCCTGCTCCTTTACCTTACTCTCCCAACTACTAGGAGGGAGTTTTCTACATGTTGTAATTTTTATACTAGAACATGATTTGTTTATTGTACTGCTGTTATTGTATCTTCTGCCTCAACAACTAGGTAATTATACAAACTATATAGGTTTATATAGGTTAAGGAAGTTGAGAAAACGAGGATCAAAAGACCATCTTCCGTTCATTAGCTTCAAATACTTGATTGTCGAATTTCTATTGTTGCTTAAAATTTTCTTTAGAAAATTCCATTCAGGTTTTGGCCAACAAAAGCAAATCATTCTAGTTTTGTTCACAAACACATTTAGTGGCAAATTTATATTTATTTAGGTTCCGTATTTTTCAAACTTTCCATTCTTGAAAGATAATCACTTTAATATAAATTTACACTACCTCATTGTGAAAATAAAGCGAAAATGGAGAAGAAATTTTTTCATGGAATTCTGGCTTGGAGTCCATTTTTAACCTTCATTGATAACGGGCACATTGAAACTCTAAACCAACATCTATCATGGTAATCTTATGCCCTTGTGATATTCTAAACTTACCTGCCGCTATCACATTGCTATTCCAATTCGAATAAACCATCAATTTGGTCCCTAAACTATCAAATCTCTCTGTAGTTCAGTCCCTCAATTCTTTTAAAAAATGAGAGAAAATAATAGTCTAGGGACGGAATTGATGAATTATTAATTGCTTGGGGACTATTTAGTATATTTTTATAGTTTATGGACCAAATTGGAGAAGGATTGATAATTTAGGGGCCAAATTGAACATTTATTCATTCCGATTCCAAAGGGCCGTTACTTTTTCAATGCACAATTCATGAACGTACTATATCTATTAATTGTCCAACCAAGTTTCCATTTCCATAGAAAAAGAATCATCAAAACCCAACCCCTTCACTCCGATCACTTCATCAAAGCAGACTGGTCTCAACTTCCTAAAGATCTCCTCCAACTAATATCCAAAAAACTCAACAGCGAATTCTACCAACTCCGTATGCTCATCATGGCGTTCTTCTATCCCCCCAAATAATCATCACCACCTTCTCAATTTACCTTCCAAATTCCCAATCCCTTCCGAACCAAACAACAATGCTCCCAATTACCCTCTTTCCAAACGCACCATTTTCCTCATCACCCCACTCCCAAATCAAGAACAAACCCTAAACCCTTGCTTGATCAAAATCGGTCCAGACTCACATGGCCGTACTCGCCTCTGGGACCCTCTCTTACGTGCCAATCATCTCCGTCTTCATTTCCCTCAACTCATCATCGATTTCAACCAACTCTCCGTGCTTGATCTCGGCCATGAGTTCGTCATCGGTGACTTCCCTTCCAAATCTGAGAAATATTCCAGTCTCAACACAATCTTGATGAAAAAGGTCATTGTTTACAACACATTGCACAATGGAAATGATGCTTGTTTTCTTCTCACTATTCATATTTCAGGGAAACTTGCCATTTTTCGAAGCGGCAATGAGAACTAGACGATGTTGCCTGAAATACCGTCGGTGCCTTACACTGATGTCTGTGTTTTCGGTGGGCAGCCTATTGCTGTTGATAGTGCCGGCCGGACTGTTGCGGTTGGACCAGATTTGAGTTTAGATTTGGTGGCGGAGGCTGTGTTTGGGGGAGATACAAAATTATTGATGGAGAGCGACGGTGAATTGTTGCTAGTTGATAAGTATTTGACTCATTTTGGTGTGACTTGTACTTTTACTTTTAATCCCGAAGGAGTTTACCAGATTGGAACAGACAGAGCTGTAAAATATGTTGTGTTTAGGCTTGATGAGAAAGAGAAGAAGTGGGTGAAGTTGACAAGTTTGGGGGATAAGATTTTGTTTATGGGGGAAGATTCTGCTTTTTCTGTTTCTGCTTCAGATCTGTGTATCGAAAATGGGAATTGTGTAATATTTAGGGATAATGTTCATCCCACTTATCTTTCAACTAATGCTCGTGGGATCGGTGTTTTTTGCTTGGATAATCATCAGAATTCACCTTTGTTTGATCTTTCTACTTTGTTCTGGCCACCTTCTCAACGGGCCTGGTTGCGTTGACAACAACAGAGTATGTATCTTAGGTTGAAAGTTTTGTAATTTGAAACTGCAGAATTGCCCTGAAATAATCAACACTTATTGGTTTGATTTTTTATTTTTCACTTATTGGTTAATACTGCTGAACTGTGCTGGAAATAATCAACACTTATGTTAACTGATTACTTTTTGTATAAAATTGAAATTGTCGTATCTAACTTGTTCATAAGCAGCTCTAAACTTATGTGGACTTTTTCATTAGGAACTAAAAGCTTAACTCACTTGACAAGTTCCTATTAGATAGAAACTAACCCAAACTGATCCATACTAATGAGCAAGGGATATTCTTTATTTTTGGAAAGACTAATGTTAGTAAATTGTGGAGAGAGGGATTTGAAGTTTTGAACATTGCTCCTTTATCTCACTTTCCCAACCACCATGTCATCCTTATGGGATTGACAAGTATTGCATAAGATTTACTGTAAGGACTGTAGGTCTTTGTCATAGTTCATGCATTAGAACTTAGAAGGGGCTTGTAGGCTAATCTTACATACCTGAAAGATTGAATGACCTGGAAAAGAATTATGCAATTTTACTTTACCTTGATTTGTATTGTATTGTTCCAAGTGAAATGAGGTTGATTTGTTCTAAATAAGAATCAACTATCTGCTTTAAAATGCCTTTTGACATTAATCTTAATCTGCAATTAGTAGTACTTCCTAACACTAAGGCATCAGTGTCGATACTTGCATGTCCATTCCCCTTTCAACATGTTTCTGAAATTAAATATTCTTCTATATGAATTGTCTGTGTTTCGTCTTTGCTGTCAGGTTTCTCATTCTATGCAACAATTTTTTCTTCTATTTAGTTATCTCAGCTCAGCAATACTTGAAATATTCTGCATTTTCTCTAATTTTGAAGGCATGAATTCTATATGCAAGGGCAATTTTTCCTGGCAATTTTAAAATTATTTAAAAATGCATTTTCTGGCTGCTGGAGATATTATATGCACTCTGACAATTGTTGTTTCCCATTGTTCATTATTGTCTTGTCATTGTGGGTACAAGTCGTACAACTAAAATTACAGGGCTTTTTAATTAGTATGTGGCTTTTGTTTTTTGTTCATCTTACTCCAAGTGATTGATTTTGTATCGAAATGTGTTGTTTTGCTACACCTCCAAGATGTGTCTGCATGACTGCATGTATAAATGATATTGCCTTTAGCTGTACGATATCTTTAAGTTTTTGTATTATTGATTGGCATAAATAAATCATAAATGTGTTTATTTTTTGAAGGGCTTTAATATAATGATAAATTACTGATAGGGAGTTGAAATCTGTTTTCTGGGTGACTGCAGGTGTTGATTGGTTCGTCTGAATTTCATATTGCTGCTTTAAAGAGAAAGAGAAACAGAAAGCTGTGTTACAATTTATGTAAGAAACAAAATAGAGAATGGAAAAGGGCTGATGGATAGACTATTGAATAGGTTTAAGAGTGATGACAGATCATATCATCATGTATAAAACTGTTATTTGATTTTTCTTTGGAATCATTAGGACCTTTTGTTCTTTGGATTTGAAATGCAATGGATTGTTGTTATTTATTGCTTTGATTCTTTTCCCCCTCTTTTCTTATTGATGGTAATTGTGGGTTCCCAACACTTATTATTGCATGCTACAACATGGTGAAGGCAACTCTTAGTTAAGGCCAACTTCTAAAAACACTGTAGAACCCGTAACGGAAGGATAAAATGGTCATTTTGTAGGGCGCGCGAGTAACCCGTAGAGCGACAAAAGTAATTTTCAATTGTTAAGCCTAAATTCTAACCAAAAGCAACTTTGATTTTTAAGACATCTTGCTTTGTCTTTTTGTGCAAGTATTGTCTTAAGTAAGTGCAGACCAGTAGAATTATTGAATTATTTCGGTCAACAAATAGGAAAGGAAAATGCTTATGGCACAATATAGAAATTCGTTGAATCTGACGAATGATTATTAACCGGTTATTTTCTGCCTCTTAATTTGGATCTTTGTCCATTTCATGTTGTGCTGATGCCTAGTAGCGCTTGTGGTATCAGTATAATATGTATATATAATAATGGCAAAATTACATATTTGGTCATTTATCTTATTTTTTTTAACATTTTGGTCCTTTATCTTTCATTTGTAACATTTTGGTCCTTTATCTTATCTTTTTGTAACATTTTGGTCCTTTATCTTTTATTTGTAACATTTTGGTCCTTTAAAAAACATGAAAATATGAAAAAATTGATAAAGATGATGAACATTTTTATCAAAATTATGATTTTTATTTAATTTTAATAAAAAAGTATCTTAACAAATAAAATTCAGAATTTTTTTAATAAAAAAATATATGAAAAAAAGGATTTATATGTGAATGTTATAAAAGATAAAGGACTAAAGTGTTACAAATAAAAGATAAGGGACCAAAGTGTTACAAATATATAAGATAAAGGACTAAAATGTTACAAATAAAAGATAAAGGACCAAATTGTTACAAAAAAATAAGATAAAGGACCAAATATGTAATTTTGCCTATAATATATGCATATATCATAATAAAAGCAATTCTTCTTTGTTTTGAGGGAAAAAAAAAAAAAAAATTTATCCTGTATGTGTAATATTTTACTTAAATGTTTTTGGTAACACAAATAAGTTAGCTTATAATTTACAACAGTGCTAATAAAATCAATTCTTCTTTATTCAATGTTTGGGAAATACTGATTAATGCACAATAATTGTTCTTATTTAACAATAAGGACAGGAGAGCACTGATAGTGATCCCATTAACTTAAACCACCTTAATTAACTACTACATCAAAGGAAGCTAACGAGAAATTTCTACAAGGTTTTTATTTGGCATGATGAAATTAAAAAAGTAATTTAGATTAGAAACAGTTGAAAGATTATCACTTTCTCATACATATATCATCAACTCAACAATGTTTTTATTTTATCTCGACAAGAAGAGAATGAATATGCTGCGTGATTTTTTGGTCATGTAAACTTTAGCTGATCGTCATGTCTATGGGGTACACCTAGGTCAAGACTCAAGATAGAAGGCATGAGTTAAACCCACATTTTTTATAATTAGAAATTTCTATTGAATGAATTTCTAAATCAATATCAAATTTAAAATTAATAAATAGATTAAATTGACTAACATGATAGTATACTTAAACAAACTTTTTAAGTTGACTAACATGTTATATGCGCTTTGCATAGTAAATTGACGAGTGCTTGTGTTACTCCACCCTAAAATAAATCAGGACAATTTGTATTTTTCAGAGCTGGTATAGCCACGAACAGATTCACAATGGTATCAGGAAGATGAGTGGTGAGAAAGTTGATATCCCACTCTCCCGTCTCTATTAGAATATTCTTCATCGTTAGCATCATATCAATTGTTTGTTGAGTAGAAAGATTCAAAAGAGAGTGTTCGTTAGGCATCCTTTTATCAAACCAAAAATTTATTTGTTGTCTATTTTCCACTTGCCAAACTAGGGGTGTACGTGGACAAAATTAGGCTGGATTTGGTCAAAAACCAAAATCTGAATCACATAGGGTACTCCAAACTGAGTTTAATAAAATAACCAACCGTTATAATATTGAGTCGGGTTGGATAAACCCACTGATTTTCAGGTTGGATAGTGGATACATTTTTTTTTTCATAAAAACAACGAAAAATTCTCATCCCACCCCCCACAAGTCTTTTTCGCCCCTGGGTTTCCAATTTTAACCTTGATTCAAAAGTTCGGGACGCATTTTCCAAGATTTTTCTAGTGCAAATTCAGCAAAAATTTCGGAAAATCACATTCCGAAGTTTATTTTCAAAGCAAAAAAAAGTTCGAAAAACGTTTCCTAAACTTTTTTAACAAGGGCAAAATTGGAATATTGGGGGATGAAAAAGAGTTATGGAGGGTGGGATGAGAATTTTTCAAAAACAACTCAACAATTGTATTTTTTTTAAAAATAGCATAACATATTTTCACTATGAAAAATAACCATCCATTTTGGTCAGATAAACTCACTAATTTTTGAGTTGGATAATGGGTTATTTGAGTGATTTTTTTGTTTTTTTTAATATTAATTGACTATAAAATGAATCATCATATTTGTTTTATAAATATTACTCAATCATTTAATTTTTTAAAAACATTGTGTAACCTATTTTTTTACAATAAAACGGCAAAACCTTTAGTATTTTTATAAAAATTATTTCAAAAAACTATAACACAATTGGGTTAGTGGTTTTTTGGGTTGGATTCGGTTTTACTTGGAACTCAATTTTTTTAATGGATTTTTCATTTTTGAAATTCATATCCACCCAATCCAACTTAATTTTTTTTTGGTCGATGAGATTTGTCCAATGCATATACACCCTTATGCCAAACTATGTGACTCCAGAGCTCATCCCGATACCAAGGCCATAAAGAATTTGCACCAAAAAAATTTTCATTTCATTTGACGAGGACTCCTAATGCCAAGCTCTCCTCTCCATCAATTTTTGGCTAACAACATACCTCTCAGCTAAACAAATGAAATTTGTTTGTTCAGCATATTTTCTTGAAGATCCAATTTTGTTCACAGCTGCACACTCTAACCAGGTAATTTTCATGTTTTTTAGTTCTTTAATCAATTTCATGATATTAGCTCAAAATATATTAAAATTATTTGAATACTATATGAAACTATTGATTCTATGCAATTTCCTGGATTGTATATTTGGATTCTCTCAACGTACACTTTGCTTGCAATAATATATACTATACGGTATAGGATAATTATATATGTTCATTCTGAATGATATTTTTAAATTTATCATTACTACGTTGCAATTGTTTATACCTAAATCTAAATTCAATTTTGCGGTTAGGATGCTGAAAATTAAATGATGAATTTGATGAAAAGTCTGTTATGTTGGAGTTCCATTATGAGAATGCAATCAATGCCTATTGATGAAAAGTTTGTGCATTAATGCTGTAATTTTCATTAAATCTTTCAGAGTCTTAGCATTTGTGAATAAAATATCCTCCACCATATTTTCTTTCAAAACTTGTGTTCTTTTCTCTCACTCCAAGCATAAGCAAATCATATCAATATCATAAAACAACCATACACTACTTATACTGGAAAATTCAAATATGAAACACCAAAGGAAAACCAAGTACAATATTACATTTTGTTCAATGATGTGCAATTCAAAGTATCTATGTTTTTCAACTTGACTGAATTGCAGGATCAATCAATTCAAGCAAAAAAAACGTGATAAGAAGTTTCAAGACAATGATAAGTGCATTGCATAAATTTTCTTAAAGTCTAACAAGCCATCCCTTTCTCCTATCATTAGGCATAGCAAGAAGTACTTCCCTCCAACTAGGATCCATAAATTTTTCCAGAGCTTTCATATAAATGTCATCCGTAACATCTTCAATCTCGTTAAGAACAGTCACACACTCGGTAATTGAATTAAGTGTTATTTTTACTCGTGGACTTAAACCTCTCCCTTTAAGCTAAAATAGTGTATGATTTTGCGATAGATACTTCAGCATGTGCTACTGGTCCATTTAGCATTGCCTTAGACAATTCAGCATGTGTTGCTTGTAGTTCCGTATCGTCAACTGTGTTTTCATTTGTTGGTTCTTGTGTAGATGAATGATGAAATACTCTAGCTTCTTCTGATTTCCATTTACATAAAAATATAGTTTTCGTCAATACTTCTGTTATATCATTAGAAATGAACCAGCATTTTTATGTAAATAATATAAGTATATAGTTAGTCAATATTTCATATTGAACACTAAATCAAACCATAACCCTGCTGCAAATATGAAATATTGACCACTAGATAAAGGATATGGATTCCTTGCGGTTAAATAGTGACTGTAGATGAAACTCAGCCACTGGATTAGATTAATAAATTTTAATATATTTAATAGTCTTAAATCCGTACTGTTCGATTTCAATCCAATGGTCTATATTGCACTGATTGCAGGGAATCTAGTTCCCGAATTAAAAGCATAATCCCCAAATATAATTTTGCCAAACTTTTTC
The DNA here is from genome assembly GCA_954870985.1 of Trifolium fragiferum. Lineage (NCBI taxonomy): Eukaryota > Viridiplantae > Streptophyta > Magnoliopsida > Fabales > Fabaceae > Trifolium > Trifolium fragiferum. The sequence continues at coordinate 21,786,469 of OX940793.1, forward strand.
ACATGGTGTATTAGTTTTAGGATTCTGATTCTTACCCAAATTTAGTGTGTTGCATGAGTAAAGAAAATTCATGATACATAATTCTACATATTTGATTTAGCAGTTCAACTAAATAACTTTTAGCTATGGTAATCGACATGATAGTCATGTTCTAGAGTGACACGAGAGGATGACCACCACTTATAAGGAGAGAAATGTCCATCACTACTAATAAACATTTTGTCAAGCCATATTATTATTTAATGTGGAACTCTATGCACTCCATATGTTCAGAGAATTGGACATCTAGAGTGCAATTTGATAACAGATGATATAACAAATATAGGATACAATTCGATAACATCTTAAAATTTAGGTTTAGGTAGTTCATTCAATCATTCCTACAAAGCAGCCTTGTAACATAAAGAGTAAATACCTAATTTAGTACTGGAAATTATATGATCATATCAATCTAGTCCCCACTTAATTTATTTCTAAAATGACTTCAGAAATCCCTATTACACATGCACTTAATTTTGTCGGAGCAAAGAATTTATACACAATACAAATTAGCTAACATATCATAGATTTAATAATAGTCTATGTATGAAATGAACAATATAATATCAAATTTGGAAGTTGCAATCATGATATCGAAAGAGGGAAAGACATGAAAACAAAAAGAATGGTATGGTGATTAAATTAGTGAAGAAGAAGAAGAAAAGAAAGTGAATTAGAAGAACCTGATGTTTGGCATCCTTAATATCATGCGCGGGTACTGAATTATGCTCACGATGGAATTTACGACGGAGGACTTGTATTACATATATCTCTAGATCTGGCGGGTCTAGCCAGCATTACAACGAGTAGATGAAGGCCGACCCTCTAAAGCTTAAGTCAAAGGAAAGTTTGATTCGCTCCTACCTGTCTTTTGCCGATGTTTGACCTGGCAACCCTCTACCTTAACAAGAGTAAGCATGAAGCAAACAATTTTTTTATTACAAAATTTGGATATTTATAGCAATTCCATAGAACTTGACTGTAAGCAAGTGCTTGATAGAATCGTCGATAATTCCAATCCTCAAATAATTTGGACCTATTATGTATTCTTATAAAACTTATCTACAATTTTTGGCAAACTTTTGGAAAAATTTTATTCGAAGACAAATCAACAATGTTACTCATATATCAGCACTTAGCAGAGACTCTGTCTTTTGTTAGTCACCATATTTTATTATATCCCATGCATTGAAATTATTTTGTTAAATGAAAGAAATTATATTTATTACTGTAATAAAAAAAAATACAAGAAAATATAATTTAAAACATCAATTTACCACCGACCATCATTGTAATTTTTTTTAAAACATAAATGTCCAATAAAAATCAAGTATCTCTTCCAATATCAACCTACGGCGAAAGACAGGTAGGAGCAAATCAAATTTGCCGACGACTTAAGCTTTAGAGGGCCGGACTTCATCAACATCTCGTGATTGATTTTTTGGCTTGACCAGCCAGATTTAGAGAGATACTACGAGTCCTCTGTCCCAGATTCCATCGTGAGCATAATTCAATATGCCGAGGATGAAATTCACAAATCCAACATCAAGATATGAGCACCCGCGCATGGTACTATTGAAGCCGCACCGCATGATACCAAGGATGCCTAACAACAGGTTCTTCTAATTCACTTTATTTTCTTCTTCACTAATTTAATCACCATACCATTCTTTCTGTTTTCAAGTCTTTCCCTCTTTCGATAACGTCATTGCAACTTTCGAATTTCATATTATATTGTTCATTTCATACATAGACTATTATTAAATCTACGATATATTAGCTAATTGGTGCTGTGTATAAATTCTTTGCTCCATAAAAATTAAGTGCACATGTAATAGGGATTTCTGAAGTCATTATAGAATTAGATTAAGTGGGGACTAGATTGATATGACCATAAAATTTCAAGGACCGAATTAGGTATTTACTCCTTATGTTACAAGGCGGCTTTGCAGGAATGACTGGATGATATAAAAGAAACCTAAATTGTGAGATGTTATCGGATTGTATATCCTATATATGTTATATCATCTGTTTTTTTGTAAACTAAAATGACAATCTTATGAATAATACATAAAACATTATTTATTTGCATAATTTATTTGCACAAGGTCAAAAATAAGTCAATCCAAACGGACCCTAAATTTGGGTAAGAATCAGAAACCTAAAAGTATTACACCATGTGAAAAAGCTTGGCAAAACTATATTTGGGGGGTATGATTTTATTTCGGGAGCTAGATTCCCTGCAGTCAGAAAATAGTGCAGTCACACAGTCAATGCAATATAGGCCATTGGATTGAAATCAAACAGCACGGATTTAACACTATTAAATACATTAAAATTTATTGATCTGATCTGGTGGCTGATATTCATCTACAGTAACAATTTGAGTGCAGGGAAGCCATGTCCTTTATTTAGTGGTCAGTATTTCATGTTTCCGGCAGGGTTATGGTTTGATTTAGTGTTCAATATAAAGTATTGACCAACTATATACTTATATTATTTACATAAAAATGCTGGTATTCTAATGATAACTGAAGTACTGATCAACTATATTATGTAATTGTGGAAATCAAAAGTATTTCAGAAGCTGGAGCAGTTCACCATTCATCTACACAAGAATAATCAAATGAAAACACAGTTGATAATACGGAACTACAAGCAGCACATACTGAATCATCTACTAAGGCAGTGCTAAATGGACCTGTAGCACATGCTGAGCATCTAAGCCAAGATCAGATGCTGTTTTAGCTGAAAGAGAGAGGTTTAAGTCTAGGAGTATAAATGACACTTATTCAATTACCGAGTGTGTGACTGTTCTTAACGAGATTGAAGATGTTACAGATGACATCTATATGAAAGCTCTGGAAAAATTTATGGATCCTGGTTGGAGGGAAGCATTTCTTGCTATGCCTAATGATAGGAGAAAGGGATGGCTTGTTAGACTTTAAGAAAATTGATGTAATGCACTTATCATTGTCTTGAAACTTTTTATCATGTTATTTTGCTTGAATTGATTGATCCTGCAATTCAGTCAACTTGAAAGACATAGATACTTTGAATTGTGTATCGTTGAACAAGTAGTGTATGCTTGTCTCCTGCAATTCTCTTTGATGTTTAATGTTTCCTGGATTTGGATCCTCCTGTATCAAGTAGTGTATGCTTGTCTGATATATAATGATTTGGAAGTAAGCTCTTAGCCTTTATGTAAAAAGGTAACAGAACTGAATAATCTAGAATGAAGTTACATGGGAATAGTCCCAGTGTGTTAAACTTTGAAAAAATAACTGCTATTTTTCGTGATTTGCGATTGGAACACTCGATAATTCTTGGGTTCTGATTTGTGACACATTTTATTTCCTTCATATTCCTTAATTGTCATTACTTTTGAAGAATGATTGATAAAAAAATACAAAAAAGGAGATCATGAAGAAACTAATGGTGTGGAACTGGACTCCGATGTGATGAAATTCACTAGCTGCAAACCTGGTGGACGATAGGCATTGCTTGCATTCTCATAATGGAACTCCAACTGACCGCACTTTTCATCAAGTTCATCATTTTCATTTGCATCCTAACCGTAAAGTTATAGATTCAGTAAGGTATAACAAATTGCTACATAAATGATGGTAACTGATGTCGGCATAATAGATTCGGAATTGAACTTATTAGTAACCTATACTATATTATATAATCGTCGTTTTACTCATTAAAAATTGCAAGCAAAGTGTACCTTGAGAGAATAATGGTGAAAGGAAGGGAGAAAGCGCATCTTGCAGTACTCATTAAACATCAGTGTGAACAAAAGTAATGGTATGGTTGATATGGAAGCAGCTGGTTTTAACTTGAGTCCAAATAGACCGATCATTCATCACTACATTCTTCAATATTGTTCAAAATTATGATGCGAAATGGCAAAAATATGCAAGGAATGACAGAAATGGAAACAACTTACTTGGGCAGAGACGGCTGTGGCAAGTTGACTTGGAATGATTTTAGGTTGGCTAATAAATTTTCCGATTGTATCAAAAAGAGATCCTGATAACACACTCACGAAGAACACATTTCCAACTAGAAAGTAGAAAACCATGTTGCAGGCTTTGATCTCTTCCTTACTTCTTGAAACATATCCAGATACTTTAGTCATAGCAAACATTGCAAATGGCACAATGTATATAAATCCTTTAAGTACAACACTTGGAAGATATCCTGTCACTATAGAGCTTAATCCTGGTCTAAAAAATGAACAATATGCAACATGTCGGTTTAAGATAACGAAACAAATACTCTTTCGCAATAACTTGGATCAACTATCAATAAAAATGTATCCTCCGGTTCGATCATTTAATCAAAAAGGGAATAAATGTCTAAGAAAATGTTCAAAGTTCTTAATTATCAAAAGGGCTATAGTGTAAGATTCTCACATCAACTGCACGGCCATAGCTGGAGGAAACCATTTCTTCAATTTTTCATATTTTGCTATTCCTTGAACTGCCGTAACGGGTATGGCAAAGAAAATTGTAAGCAATGTTGCTGCAATGACAACACCGAGTCTATAAAGTGGAATGACTCGGTAGGATACTCTTAAATTCCTCCATGAAACATCTCTTGGTTCTGGGGCAAGTTCAGTGACCCAAAGAAGTGGATGAGTATGCTGTTGCAACTGAGCTGCTACTGCAGCAGCAGAACGCGACTTGAATGTAACAAAAGCGACAGGCAACTCCTAACACATAAAATAAATCAAGATTCTTTATTTTCAGATTATATAATTAATCAACAGATAGAACTTTCAATGATTAATTTTTCAAAGAAGGAAAACAAAAATGCAAAAAAGTGGGCAATGCAGCCACCATTCCAGTTGTGTTACTGCTGCAGAAACCTCTAAAACTGTTATATTGTGGCTGTAATGGTGGTTGTAGACCGCAACTTAGAACTATGTATTAAACATAAGCAGTTACCTTTTTCTTGAGCATGTCTTTGCATTGTAACTGGTGAATCTTGTGACGAAGTGCAAAAAGCTTTTCCTCTAGTAAATCTACCTTTGAACTTGAAGTGTGTTGTGAAAAATTCAAGAGTGGCAACTTATTCTTATGTTTCTTGGACATGGAAGTCACTCTCAAGTCCTCTATTTTTCTTGCAAGAGACTTTGTCTGGTTCTACATGTAAAAATATATTAGAAGATTCAGTACACACTAGGATTCATATAAAAATTAAGATTCATAAACAGGGTCATTGTAAAATTTCAACAAATCATCACAAAGTAGCTTATGAAAATCATGTGTGATAATTCTAAATCATTAACTGTAGTAAGGTGCATTGTAGCTCATACCATTAACTCATCAAGATTTTCAGTACTGTACACCATTTGATAGGAATAGTAAGTGTTTGGATAGTGTTTAGAGAAAAAATGATCAACACAACAGTCGCGAGCCTTGTGTTCAATGCATAATGGAATTTCACAAACTATGATAGTAAATCGATCAGGTCTATGCTTTAAATTTTCAAGTTGTTGAATTCTTCGAATCGAAATTTCTTCATATTCCTGGAGATGAATTGTGCATGAGTGCAATTACAGTATTAACCTGAATGGATAATGAATTCACTGAGCAACATGGCTATTCCAAAATGTCTCTTTTGATGGCAAAAAGAAAAAAGTATGCTTCCAAGAAGGGTTTCTTGGACAGCAAGTAATGCGAGGAGATGTGAAAATAGCTGAAAACTTCACCTTATAAAGTAGGTACATCCCATAGAAAGATATAAAACACAAGCATGCAAAATGCACCCAAAGCCTGTTAGAATATCAGGAAACCATATAGATCAGTTTTAATGTTGTGTCCAAACTGTAAATCGTAGTTTTAGAAACAGTCACGACAGAATCATGGTCCTTGAGACATAAAAACTTGATGTTGTAAAGTAGATTGCGGCTGCAAAAAAGTAACATTAGATATGGAAAATAAATAAATCTGACCTTGTAGAACCTCTTCTAACATTGGATATAGTAAAAGAATCCATAGTAGAGTAGTTCATATCTCTAACTTCTTTGACACCATCATAATTAATAGGGACAAGTACCACCAACCCAACAAGAGAACACACTGCAAAAAGCTTAATGCTACAAATTGAAAAGAATAAGTAAATGAACAAAATATTGTAACCCACAGCCAGAATTTATAGAGTAAAATACTAAAAGTAAATAATGAGACAAAAAATTGTTGACAGAATCGGCAAATTGTGCCTAAGGCCTTGAGATCACTCAGGCTGCCACTTTTTATTATTCAAAATCATTTGAGTTATAGCTTAAAACCTTATACCATATGACAAGGGACTTTGCCCCCCACATTCGTGACGGTCGTAGTCGTAATCCAACAAACATTTGGGCCAAACCCAATTCGGTCCATGCTTCACTAGTACCCAATAAACACTTGTTTCAAAGTTACTGCTGTACTACACAAAATTTGTGTTTTCTACATGCGTAGATTCAAAGTCATGTTGCCGTGAGGAAAATACCTCCCTAAGGGCTACATAACACAAATAAAAACTCCTTGAACTATTTGAAAAATACATATGATACTAGATAGCATATGAAAACAACGTATGATCATAAGCTATACCAACTTATGAAAAACTTATTTTCAAAAGTTGGTCATCTTAACTTATGAAAATAGCTTATAGTATATATGTAAACAATTTAACTTTATTTTGTCTATAAGTGCTTCATTGAGTTATTTATACAAACATGGCCTACACATACTGAAAACTCTATAGTAATCAAACTAAACTCTATAGCTATATTAAAATTAGGAAGAATGAGAGTGAAAGTTGATAACCCAAATTTGAAGAGTCTAATGATGACAAGAGCATCAAGTCCATGAGATTGAAGGATATCATCTTCAGTGACATGATAAGCTTTAGAAATCCAAGAGATGGAAGGAAGAAAACGATGAAATGAAGAATCAAAAGGGATATAGTGATGGTGTGATAGATGGTGAGCATAATATATTGAAGCAAGAGATGGTTGCTTTTTGAGGATTGAGAAAAGTGATAATGTTATGAAAGCTAGTCCTATGTTTATGGCTGCAGAAGCTAAAAGACTGTGAGGATTCATGTTTTAACTTTAACTTCACTTTGAAGTTTGGTTTGAAATCAAAATCAAAGGGACAAGAAGAGTATTTGGATTTTGGTGTGTATGCCACCCTTCAAAGTACGTGGCAGAGATTCAAGTGAAAGAGGACATGACTCACTCTAGCTTTATTTTCACACACAAATTTTACAACAAAACTGACAACATTTTGGAGTAAGTTTCTTTTATTTTTTTACATAAAGAAGGCCAAGCCCGAGGAAAAAAAAACTATGGCGCTATGCGCACAATTCTAGGCATGCAAGCCCCAGAAATATCATAAAAGAGGATACTTTGGAGTTTTTTAGGAAGAGTCTCCAACATCATTACATCAAAAGAGTTATTGATAACACTATGATTAGCTAACCAATCTGCACTTTTGTTTCCTTCACGTCGCGTGTGTTTAACAAAATATTGACACAAAGACGGTAAAAAAGAAAAAAAAAAATGATCTTTTAGTCATAAATTGAGTGATTCATTTGACTATATATTACTTGTAATAAATTGAAATCAAATTTAAAAGTGTGTTCTTCTTCTCATTCTGTTTTTGCTCAACTTATTCCTTCTTCATTGAGCTAATGTTTTATAAATTTAAATTTTTAAGTTTATGTTTTATAATTATGATTTTAATTTAAGAAAGAATAAAACCTGATTTAAATAATAAATAAATAAAAATTAAATCTGACATCTGTAATATCCCAACTTCTAAATTATCTAATTAATTTTAATTAGAGTTTTGTCTAATAAATTGGAATTAATTAGAGGTGATGAATTAAATTAAGTCTTGGAAAATTAAGTGTATTATGTGTAAAAATTAGGAACTCTAATTGAACCTAATACTACACACTAATACATTAACCTTCCACTTGTGACTTATTTAACCATGAAAGTTTAATATTCCCTCCCAAACTTTTTTCTCTCTCTCTCTCGTGACACACACACCTACACCTTTCATCAGTTTCATGACTCACAACTCTCCCTTCTCCTCATGCCAACACCTCACACAATGTCAAGCCAATTAAAGAGCATGCAAAGGAAAAGTAGAGGTATCATATAACTCATTCATCCATTCTCATCCTAGTTTCAGAATATTAAACCTCCAAAGCTCTCTCTTCTCTTCCTCTCATGAGCTCTCTCATCAACAACAACAACACTCCAAGGCCAATTCTAGCATAGGTAAGGGTAATAGGTCTCCCATGGTGGGAGATTAATTTTCACCTTTAGATTACAAAGGTCTACCATAGACAATATAAAAGTGTTTACACCATATTCTTTCTTCTTTCACTAAAATCATTTTTTAATTTATACATTATTATTAAATTAATTATATGTTAATATTAAATAAATTTTTATATGCCAACATCTAATTTCAATATAATATATATTCCACGTTAAAGTATACATGTATAATAATAAAAGTGGAAAAAAATCTAAAAATCAAACTTAGAAATAGAAAAGGTTGAAAGATGAAATACAAATAAGAGAAAATCTCATTGCACTAAATATTTCATCTTATTAATTTAATATCTCATTTTTATACTATTATTAAATTATTTTTTATTTACTAGAATTTTATTTTCAATTTATTTTCATTTTAGTTGTATAATTTTGTAAGGGCATTAATTTTATTCTTGTGTGCATTTATTGGCTCTTTTGTTGTATTTATTTTCTCTCATTTTTTACTTAGGATTGCGAAGACCAAAAATTTGATTTAGGATCTCTTTTGAAAGATCAATAAACTAATTTTTAGCTTATAGCTTATACGCTCAAATGACTAAAAAAGACCACTATGAAACGGTCATTTTATCAAGAGCTTATAGTTTATTTAACGAGTTTATGTATATTTTTTAATGTTAAAGCAGTTTATTTGTTACTACTCACAAGCTTATATCTTAACATTGTATTTTACTATATTTACTATTTAGAATTTATTATTATTTAAAACAATTTAAAATAAATATATAAGTGCTAGAGCTAACCAATTGATACCAAACCATATTTTCACCATGCTGGTACCTTCCCTTTTGCGACCAATATTCAATTTTTTTACCCAAATTTATTTATAAAGATATAAAAAACAAGTGGTTATTACTTATTCTTTATTTTATAAGGTTTTTTTTTCACAAATTTATATATGGTTTTTGTTACCATACATATATACGGGACAAAAAAAGAATAGATATCGTCTATAATTGTAGTTCTTAATAAATAAACATACACAAATTAGAAATAATGAAATAAATCGTCTGATGACAAATTATACAACTAATATACTCCAACAAACAAAAATATATAACTAAAATGAAAATAAATTGAAAATAAAATTCCAATAGATAAAAATTAATTTAATAATAGTACTATAAAAAAGATATGTTAAATTAATAAAATGAAATATTTAGTACAATGAGACTTCCTTTTATATGTGTTTCATCTCTCAACCTTTTCTATTTCAAAATTTGATTTTTAGATTTTTTTTCCACCTTTGTTATTATACATGTACACTATAACGTGAAATATATATTATATTAAAATTAAATTTTGACATATAAAAATTTATTTAATAATAACATATAATTAATTTAATAATAATATATAAATTTAAAAAAATGATTTTAGTGAAAGAGAAAAAAATATGGTGTGGACACTTTAATATAACATATTGTAGATCTTTATAATCTAAAGATAAAAATTAGTCTCCCACCATGGGAGACCTATCACCCTTACCCATGCTAGAATTGGCCACACTCCAAACCTTCAAAACTCTCTTCACCCATTTCCACTACATGCAAGATCAAAAGAATTGAGAATAACAGTGGGAAGCTCTCTTTAATCCTTCTCTTTCTCCATGTTCTGTTCTCCATCAACCAACAACGTCATTTCTCACAAAATCTCAATCTAAGTGGCATGCAAGAGTTTTGTCTCACAAGTGGGAATTTGATGAAGATTGGTTAAACCCGTATTCTGAACAGGGTCTTACTAAAACGGTAATTTCTAACTCTCTCTAGCTTCGATTTTAATTCCGTTTGTTGGTATGGAAAGCTAACTCAATTCCGGTCGTTTGGAGATCAATTTCATGAATTTTGGCCCAGTAACGAAGTCTGTACGAATTTTTTAAGTTGGATATTCAACACAGGATTTTTGCAGAATTCGTAATGGAAACAGGACCTCTGGTAAAACAGCCATTACTCTCTCCTCGTAACTTTGTTTGGAACGATTCATTTTTCTATGAAAAACTAACGAAATTCCCTTCGATTTGGATACCAATTTCGTAGGTTTTAGTTTGGTAGTGAGGTCTGGAGATATGTTCAAAGATGGGGTTCTGATGCTGAGATTTTGGCTGCGGGTTCTACATGTTCAAGTCTTACCATCAGCACTGTGTGTTCATCAAACGAGGTGGGTTCTTAGGCTAGTGTAGCTAGACTCCCAATTTATGAACCTTTGCATGTTAACATAGAAAAAATTAGGGAAAATATTGTGTGAGAGGAATTAAACCCCAAATTCCTCTTCATTCTGTCGTAAATTATATTAATTACATGAATGCACTGATTTAAATGAGGATTGTAGGTGATTCTTTGGTAAAATTGTTGAAAATCGCAAAACAGGGTGCCTTCTGCATAAGCTCGCCATAGCGAGCAGCTAGCGAGAATGCATGGCGAGTTACCATGATCTGGGTTGATGATACTCGCCATGGCGAGCAATTGCTCGCCTGGCGAGTGACTTCAGGCCTCTACATGTTTTCTCACCATGGCGAGCTAGAGCTCGCTGTAGCGAGTAGGGGCAGAATAAACCTTATTTTTATATTTTAAACAAAACCGCTTCTCACTCGTTTTATATCCTCTATTCATTCAGTTTTCTTGCAAACGTGTAATTAATATAACGTACGTATAGGAGGTCAGACACAATGGAATCTTAGGGATATAACTTAGGGAAAATTAGAATTTGCATGTTTCCCGGGCTTTGAGATAATTATGGTAGTATGTAACTCAACAATTTAGTATCAGTCAATCATGTGCGGTTTAGTATGCTGCTTATGGGCTTCCACTGGAACAACCGATTAGGAAAATGATTGTGAGCTTAATGCCGTGATCGAATCGGTCGACGGACAAGGCGGGCCTCTGAGATATGCTCACCTCAGAGTGTCTTAGCAGATTAAAATCAATAAGACGTAATTTGTGTTACAGTACTTTATATATGAATTATGTTATGATATGTTAGAATATTATTGGACTGATTAGGTACCCGACGTAGTCGCCATTAGGACGGTAGTAGGACTCACTGAGACTTAGTAGTCTCACCCCACTCCATTCATATTTTTTTTAGGTAGACAGGTTATTTCGGAGCAGGGACCAGGATGGACCTGACGATTGTAGCTGAGCTTGGATTGTCAGCTTAGAAGACCATGTCTTCTTCCTTGTTTTATTTTAATCTGTTACTCTTATTATTGTTCCTTTCCGTTGTTTGTAGTGAATATTCTAATATTATCTTAATGGTAATATGTTATTCAATTAATTCCATGTAAATTAATGTACTCGGATTTCAATTGTGTATGTTCCGACTAAATATTCTAGACAATTTAGTTGGGGTGTTACAATTGGTATCAGAGCAGGTCGATCCAATATCGAACCTTGCCATGAGTCTTTACAATTCCTTCCTAAGTAGTACGGACCCTTTGGAGTCTGGACTGTTTACGCTGAAACCATCGCATGCTGAGCCCGTACAACTCAGTATTATGCATGATAGGCAGGTATTACGGTTGAGAACCGAAGTGGACCAAGGTGATTAAGTAAGAAGATCGTAGTAGCCGTACAATTCAGAAGCAATCGTTGGCGAGAATTCCTTCTAACCGGATGTTAGAACTGAAGTAGTTGGTGCTACAGGAGTAAGTAGTATGACGCCAACGAATGTGCAAAGATTTGAGGAGTAGTATATGGATAGGAACCAACAGCTGTAGGGAATTCTGGAGATTGTAAGGAAGCAGTTGTTAAGATTATAAGGAGTAAGAGCAGTTTGGTGTAGATCATAATAGTATCCAACTGACACTGTGTGTCAAGCAAGCCTTTCCGAACCTAAGAGTAACCATACCTCCTTGTGAATATGTTTGAAAGAAGCATGCGAACCAAATAAGGTCTAGCCTTTAGTAGACCAAGACTCTTCCTGAATACTTAACCTTCCTTTTTTAGCCGCGGAATTCGTCAGTATTGCCAGATCTGTTTAGTACCATACTGGAGAAACCAAGTTGGAATACTAACCCATAACAATACCTATATGAAAACTTCCCAATAGATTACCCTATGGAATGCCAACTCTTAGTGCCTCCCTAAAGATGATTCAACTTTTCAGTTCATAACTCGTATCCCTACCATACCGCTAGAAGCCGAACTCTGTTTAACATAAAAATTAGAATTTCCTTTTAGCGATACCAACCTATGTCAGTTAACTCAGCAAACCATTTGAGATCAACCATGATTAGAGTAACAATTAGGAATCATTTTACAACACCATGTTGATACTTGACTCAATTCATAAGGCATCATTCGTGAGCAGTAGAAACCAGAATCAAACCGAGTTAGCCTTTTTAAGTATCAACCAATATTTGTACCTTACCACTAGAGATTGAGCATTATTAGATGTACCATTTAGGAATTTCACTTATAACACTTATTACCTATATATATATATATATATATATATATATATATATACTTGTTAGGTGTAGTTATTCATTTATCTCGAACCCGTAACTTAGTGTCATAAACTACCCAACTAAGTATATAGGAAAATAGTCGAATTAGACCACCTTCGATTCAACCATTTCTTACCTTCCGGTCTGTCATGTTACCACTTAGGAAATTATTATAGGTCTAATAAGATAGTCTCAGCCTAACACGTTACATTAGAGATCACACCAAACCACTTGGAACATAACCTCACCCTGAATGACAAGTAGAAATATCTCTTGACCATACTTAGTTACCAGGTAGCCTGCTTAACACTATCATGCATCTCCTACATTAGCAGCTTAGTGTCGTGGCTTAGGTAGATACCTTGTGAGAGGAACTAGGTTGGACCACCCGTATTATTAATTTCCTTAGACGCCAGCTGCTATCTTATGACCTAGTACATTATCAATAGGAGCTCGTTACAGTAGAACAGTCTATCTTTTTGAAATCAACTTTAGTGCCGAATCACTAGCATTCAAGCCTCGATTAAATTAGCAAATCAGAAGTTATCATTAACGCATTCAACCACCTAGATCAATCGTCGAGTATCTATGTTGGATTAGGTATCCGCTAGACATGGGAACGTAGAACGGGTTCACTCTCTAACTAATCTGAATTATGTCCCAGACAGATAATTCCTTCTCGTGCCCTATCATCTGTCAGTTGTAATTATCACCGGAGTAAGTTGAGAGGTAAACTTTCCAAGTTCCTTGACATCGGTCAGTCAAATTGGCATTGTGGGACGTTGCCTATAAGTAAACCTGTTCAATCTTTTCAGCCTTTCAGTTACGTTGCTAGTAACTAAAGATAATCCGTGGAATTCAGTTTACCTGAAGAGGACACGTGTAACTTCAGTTCAAGCTCTCACATATCTTATCGATCTTTTAATCACCAACATTAGTTAATCACATGTCAAACTATTCTGTTCAGTGTCCGTATCAGTTAATCATATAGGTCTTCGTGCACCTGAACGGCCCATCATTATTTCCAGTGCATTGAGTGAACTTTTGGAGTCTTATCAGCTAAATTCCAGTTAAGTTTCAGATCTTTCCAGTTACGTAGAAATAGGAGCTAGTAGAAGTATTAGTATCTAGATACCTCATCAAAGCTATTCTCTGAATTTGAGTTTGAACCATTTCATTCTCTGCCAACTGAGTTAGTTTCTCTGTACATTATCAACGATAGATTCAGATCATCATCAATCAAATTTCTCGTGTAGAGTAAAAGAGCTTCCTTGTTGCGAATCCAATTTTTACACTGACACATTGACTAATTTGGACAAGGGATTTAAATCCAGTCGCTGTGTTAAATGTGCAAAATCTTCGGTAATTAGTTAGCTACCGTTAGAATCCGATCACGTTAGCCTATCAGCAAAATTATCAAATCAACCTAACCGTATCATTGAAGGAAGATTCGAACCTCAATTCTTGATATGTTAAATGTACTACTCGATCACAGTGTTGTGCTAGGATGAATTGAAATAGTAGGTGGAAAATTTTGTAGTACTGTAGACTCGGTTGCAGATGAGTCTAACTCATTGGCGAAAAGATCTATAGTGCCTAAGCGTTCTTCACTCGTTTTATATTTTGATTTATCCTGGAGTATTTTAAACGACATGAACGGGACAGTGGTACGTGTGATGTGTAACGAGCTGCAGCATTCGGAATTGAGAAAAACCCTGAAGAGAAAATTTTGGATTATTAATATCAACCCTTAAACTTATTCCATTCAGCTCTTCATATGGCGACAACCAGGCCAGATATCGACCTACTAAGGTGTAGTGTGAGATAATAATGAATATGGTATATTAAGGTGTCGCGAACATGTTGGACTGTAGTAGAGTATTGAGAATACCGACACATAACCGCTTTCGCAAAGTAAATCAAGTATTACTTTGTGGGGTTATCCAATGAAAGACGTAATAATGGTAGAAGTTAATCGGAAAAGAAGAGATGGTGCGTCATTGTGTTAGACAATTTGGAATAAGACCGTGATGACGTAGATAAAAAGGATGACTATAAGTAGTCAGATCAGAGTGCGCAGCGCGAGATCAGACGAAAATATAGTTAGACGATCAAATTTGGACGAATAACCCTTTGAAGAGAGGAAAGTTTTATCCCAAAGGAATAAAGGTAATCAAGTATTCCTGAGAGTAACACCAAAGTTAGGACTACATGGTGTTTTCAAACCAAGAAACTCTGTCTGAAGTATATAAGACTTTATCAGATCCTCCGACACGACGGTCCAGTAACCTATCAGTTAGCTCTATTTCCATCCAGGTCAGGGTTACACGCCGTGTCTCTTGTGTCTCAACTTCGAAAATTCATTCCCGATCTTTATCAGCCTATAAAGAGTGAACAGATTAATTTACAGCCAGATATAACTTATCAGCCGGATCCAGTCCGTATAGTCAATTGTGGTGTTAATATCCTTCGGAAACAAGAGAATTCCAATAATTCAAGTCGAATGGGCACAGTCCCCGGACGGCGAATTCACTTGAAGAACTGGAATCCGACATGAAAAAGAGTTACCCTTATCTTTTTCTAAGGAGAATATCTCAATTTCGAGAACGAAATTTATTTAATGGGGGTAGATTGTAATATCCCAACTTCTAAATTACCTAATTAATTTTAATTAGAGTTTTGTCAAATAAATTGGAATTAATTAGAGGTGATGAATTAAATTAAGTCTTGGAAAATTAAGTGTATTAGGTGTAAAAATTAGGAACTCTAATTGAACCTAATACTACACACTAATACATTAACCTTCCACTTGTGACTTATTTAACCATGAATTTTTAATATTCCCTCCCAAACTCTTCTCTCTCTCGTGACACACACACCTACACCTTTCATGACTCACAACTCTCCCTTCTCCTCATGCCAACACCTCGCACAATGTCAAGCCAATTAAAAAGCATGCAAAGGAAAAGTAGAGGTATCATATAACTCATTCATCCATTCTCATCCTAGTTTCAGAAAATTAAACCTCAAAAGCTCTCTCTTCTCTTCCTCTCATGAGCTCTCTCATCAACAACAATAACACTCCAAACCTTCAAAACTCTTTTCACCCATTTCCACTACATGCAAGATCAAAAGAATTGAGAATCACAGTGGGAAGCTCTCTTTAATCCTTCTCTTTCTCCATGTTCTGTTCTCCAAAACCAACAACATCATTTCTCACAAAATCTCAATCTAAGTGGCATGCAAGAGTTTTGTCTCACAAGTGGGAATTTGATGAAGATTGGTTGAACCCGTATTCTGAACAAGGTCTTACTAAAACGGTAATTTCTCACTCTCTGTAGCTTCAATTTTAATTCTGTTTGTTGGTATGGAAAGCTAACTCAATTCCGGTCGTTTGGAGACCAATTTCATGAATTTTGGTCCAGTAACGAAGTCTGTAAGAATTTTTGAAGTTGGATATTCAACAAAGGATTTTTGCAGAATTCGTAATGGAAACAGGACCTTTGGTAAAACAGCCATTATTCTCTCCTTGTCACTTTGTTTGGAACGATTCCTTTTTCTATGAAAAGATAACGAAATTCCCTTCGATTTGGGTACCAATTTCATAGGTTATAGTTTGGTAGTAAGGTCTGGAGATGTGTTCAAAGATGGGGTTCTGATGCTGAGATTTTGGCTGCGGGTTCTACATGTTCAAGTCTTACCATTAGCACTGTGTGTTCATCAAACGAAGTGGGTTCTTAGGGTGGTGTAGCTAGATTCCCAATTTATGAACCTTTGCATGTTAACATAGGAAAAATTAGGGAAAATATTGTGTCAGAGGAATTAAACCCCAAATTCCTCTCCATTCTGTCGTAAATTATATTAATTACATGAATGCACTGATTTAAATGAGGATTGTATGTGTGATTCTTTGGTAAAATTGTTGAAAATCGCAAAACAGGGTGCCTTCTGCATGAGCTCGCCATAGCGAGCAGCTAGCGAGAATGCATGGCGAGTTACCATGTTCTGGGTTGATGATACTCGCCATGGCGAGCAATTGCTCGCCTGGCGAGTGACTTCAGGCCTCTACATGTTTTCTCGCCATGGCGAGCTAGAGCTCGCTGTAGCGAGCAGGGGCAGAATAAACCTTATTTTTATATTTTAAACAAAACCGCTTCTCACTCGTTTTATATCCTTTATTAATTCAGTTTTCTTGCAAACGTGTAATTAATATAACGTACGTATAGGAGGTCAGACACAATGGAATCTTAGGGATATAACTTAGGGAAAATTAGAATTTGCATGTTCCCCGGGCTTTGGGATAATTATGGTAGTATGTAACTCAACAATTTAGTATCAGTCAATCATGTGCGGTTTAGTATGCTGCTTATGGGCTTCCACTGGAACAACCCATTAGGAAAATGATTGTGAGCTTAATGCCGTGATCGAATCGGTCGACGGACAAGGCGGACCTCTGAGATATGCTCACCTCAGAGTGTCTTAGCGGATTAAAATCAATAAGACGTAATTTGTGTTACACTTTATATATGAATTATGTTATGATATGTTAGAATATTATTGGACTGATTAGGTACCCGGCTTAGTCGCCATTAGGAGGGTAGTAGGACTCACTGAGACTTAGTAGTCTCACCCCACTCCATTCATTTTTTTTAGGTAGACAGTTTATTTTGGAGCAGAGACCAGGATGGACCCGACGATTGGAACTGAGCTTGGATTGTCAGCTTAGAAGACCTTGTCTTCTTCCTTGTTTAATTTTAATTTGTTACTCTGATTATTGTTCATTTCCGCTGTTTGTAGTGAATATTCTAATATTATCTTAATGGTAATATGTTATTCAATTAATTCCATGTAAATTAATGTACTCGGATTTCAATGTGTATGTTCCGACTAAATATTCTAGACAATTTAGTTGGGGTGTTACAATATATATATATATATATATATATATATATATATATATATATATATATATATATATATATATATATATATATATATATATGTATTATGTGACATGTCATTTATAAAATGTGTCAAGTCATTAAAATTAAAGGCTAAATAAAAAGGAGATTGGTTATCCCACTTATCCATCTTAAGAGTGAAATTTTTATTCACTACGCTGCTCAACAAAAGAAATAAATAATAAAAAGGGACCAAATCTATCAATTTTTCAAAATAAAGGACCAAAATTGTACCGAATTGGTTTTTTTTTTTTTTGGACTAAAAATGATATTCGTTCATTTAAATTGATTGAAAATACATTGAATAATACAATTCAATATCGCTAAAAACTGAAAAGGATAAATCTACAAACAAACTCACAACATCCACGTTAATAGCATATAACGGAAAAATGCCTACAAATGTGAGAAAGCCTACAAATATGACGAACTTGAAGTGCTCGAAATACTTTTGTCTCTGAGTCTGCAATGTGGATGAAACCAAAGTCATTGATTGTTGAATATGCACCGAGTTGAATCTAATCTGTCAATTTGAACCGAACAAACACCGCACCAAAACTGTCACGACCCAATCTCTGATCATGACCGGCTCACAAGCCACTACTAACCGACCTCGTATGTAGCCTGGCAAGCCTAATACACTATAACAGATATACATATTTAAAATATAGAGTTACTGAAATTATAGTTCGACAGGGAGGGATCTCTGGTCCTACGTATCCTTAAATGATTACAGAATGAAAGCTACGTAGTTCTCTAGGTGTTGGTTAACTCTCAACAAGGTATATAAAAAAAAAAATATCTTATTCCATTATGTATACATAAACCACATTATCTCTTCGTTGTGGCGAACGGATACCTTACTGCATTATCTTTTCGTTGCAGTGAACGGAAACTTTACTACATTATCTCTTCGTTGCAGTGAACGGAAACTTTACTGCATTATCTCTTCGTTGCAATGAACGGTACCACATTTTCTCTTCGTTGTGGTGAACGGTACTCATATCAAAGATTATCTCATTGGCTGCACTATTCTAGTTGTTATCTAATTAATCTATGTAGAATGGCCCAACTCTAGTTCAAAATGAGTTTTCCAATTTCAACCTAAGCTTATACCACCAAAATTTATTCCAATACGTGTACTATCTATTCCAGTCATTTTACTACAATCTAACTTGTCTTTAATTGTCTCATAACAGGCCCTAGTTCAATTTTAAATGAAATTCCAATTAGTTCATAGTCTATCATAACAATTCATGATCCTAATCATACTTTATTTCTTACAATAAAGACTATTAGATTCAAAAGAGTACCAATAGCTCCATTTAAATTCCAAACAATTTCAATAACAAATAACATGAAATTTCAACTAGCTCATAATTAAATCATAAGAGAATATGAATATAACATACTTCACTTTCTATATTGAAGTCTCTAGTCATAATTTCTCATATCTAATCTAATCTAATTTAATTTTACTAATTTCTACCAAAATCAAACCTAATGAGAACTTACTTCTTTAGGGTTTGATGGAATGGTAACTTACAATTATCATTTTCTTGAATCAAATCACATCTTGTTCCTACTTGATTCCATCTTCTCCATTTTGATTCCCAATTAAAACCCCTAGTTTGATCTTGAGTCTTTTGCCCACAACTTCTATCTTTTCCAATCGACTTCCAATCTCCTCCATATTGAATCTTCTAATTACCCATTGAAACTCAAACTAACACTTGATTTTTACATAGAAGACTCCTCTTGGGTTTGGGGAATTCAACAATCCCTTCTAACTTCTGGTCTTGCTTTCTCTTCATTTCAATATCCTTATTATTGTTTTTGTGTTCTATGGAGATTGCATGCAATAGACTTTTCCAAATTTGAGGCTTGAAGTGGTGGTTTGGTGTAGGTGAAGAGTTGAAAAGTAGAAGGGGCGAGAAAGAGCAGAGAGAAAGATGTATATAGCTCCCTTTTTTTTTTCCAACTCTAATTAGGCTTATGTAGATATGCAACTATCAATTACCCTTTCTTAAATTACTTAATTACTAGTTTGTCGGCAATACTACTTCTGAATATATTTGAGTACTATCTCAATTGGACACTAAATTTATTTATTTATTATATTTTTTTTTTGTCCAAAATATGAGATATTACAAAAACAGGACAACAAACTAATGCTGCAACAAGACGGCGACCAACACAACTTCGCACTAAAACGACGAAATCAGAAAAGAAAAACTAAATATTTGTGAAAATCACTTATTTAAATTAAAAAGATAGGAAAAACAATTTAGAGGGATGGTTTTAGGCCAAAAATTGATCCTAAAATCACCCCTCCTTGGTGAATGAACAAAAAGAAAGAAACTAGGTTTAGGGGGCGGCGGATATGTACGAGAAAAAAAAATTAAAAAGATCAAAATTGCACAATTTATAAAATAAGGACCAAAACTATATTTTTTTTTTTATTGAAATATATATATTTAAAACTTTCAATAAAACCCATAATTTGTTTTGTTATCATGATATTAATATAAAGTTTTGCTACGAAATTTTTCCATCGTTAGTGATAAGTTATGTGTCCCCGAATAGAATAGTTCAAGATTTTGAGAGCTTCTTTGGGATGGGTGTGGGACGTCGAGTACGGTTAGGTATGGTTCTAATGTGGCATGTTGTTGTGTGGTCTATCTGGACTTCCTGGAATGATATTATATTTGCTGGTAAGTCTTCAACGATTGATAATCTTGTGGATAAGGTGAAACCCTCGTTTTGGAAATGGTTTTTAGGTTAAAATCCTGACAATCCCTGCTCTTTCTACGAGTGGGAGGTGCAACCACTCTTGTGCTGGTCCAATAAGACAAGGTGAGGATTTGGTTCCCGGATGTATCTAGCTCATGTTGAGTACTATCTCTTGGATGTTCGCTCTTAGTTGACTTTTTCCGTTCCCCTGTTTGGTGGCTGCTTTGAGTGGCTTTGGTGGTTTGTTGCTTTACGGAGTCCTTTAGTGTTTCTTATGTATATCTTTATTTCGTTATTTGAGTATTCTGACAATTTTATTCGTTATATATATTTATCTATTTGTCATTCAAAACAAAAAATGATAAGTTATTTCCGTCAAAAAATTTGTGGGACAGCCTCCAATGGAATATTTTTCCTCTTCTTTTTCCCACAATTCGCATGTGGTCTTCTTCGTCTTCGTTTCTCTTAATAGTATCATCAGCAATACGTAAAGCATAACATCAGGTTGATTATAATATTAAAAGCCCCCAATCTCGAATATTAATTCGCTACTTTGCATCTGGCATACCAAACCAAACACTCAACATTCTCTTTTATATAACCAAATCACAAATCTCAATTCACAAACAAAGCAATATGGCTGGTCTCATTAAGATTGTTGCACTTTCTGGTTCTCTCCGAAAAGCTTCTTATAACACTGGTCTTATTCGTTCGGGTTTGTTCCTTACTTCTTACAACACACTTTTCTTTTCTTTTAATTTGATTGATATATCTTGATTTTTTTTAATTATTTAATATTGATTTTTGAGGGTAGCTATTGAGCTGAGCAAAAGTGTAGTTGAGGGTGTTCAAATTGAACACGTTGATATTTCAAAGCTACCACTGTTGAACACTGATCTTGAGAAAGAAGGGACTTATCCAACTGAAGTTGAAGTCTTTCGTCAAAAGATTCTTAGAACTGATAGTGTCCTCTTTGCTTCTCCAGAAAATAATTATTCTGTCTCAGGTAAGTTAAAACCTCACTTTTAATTAATTATAAAATGGTGTTGTGGTGTGTATGTTTTTTGTTTTAAGCAAGACTTTACATGTGTAAATTTTGTAATGATTGGTATGATTTGTCACAAAAGATCTTAACTATTTATATCCAACTACTTTGATCCTGTGAAAGCATTATTAACCATATGTTGTTTTCTATCTGCACATAATATGGATCTAGTTATGTTCCTTATTTTTTATAATTTATTCTTCTTGTATTTGTTTTAGCTCCACTAAAGAATGCACTTGATTGGGCTTCAAGACCAACAAATGTTTGGGCTCGTAAACCTGTTGCAATAGTGAGTGTTGGAATTTTTCTCTTCCCACCCCCCCATTATCTTTTTCACCCCCTGAATTTCCATAAATACCCCTGTCAAAGATGGTTCGGATTCTACGATCCGAGAAAAACAAAGAAGTGAAATGCAGTTCGGACGCTAGAATCCGTTCGGCATGGTGCACGGATTCTGCGTTCCGTGCTATGCTGATATACTGCAGAATGCAGAGGGATGCTGCTCATTTTCATCTTTTCCTCTTCCATAATCAACCTCCAATGCTCCAACCCCATTTTGTGTTCTCATTGTGATTGGTGCTTCAAATCAAAGTTCGGGAAGTTATCTGACGGAATCAACACTTGTTAATGCTCAAACATAAGGTAAATTTCACTTTGAACTGATTAATTTCAATTGTATATAGCTGTAAGTCGCTCTAGAACTCTATGTTTTCCGATCCTGACAAGACCGTGTTCGGATTCTGTTATCCGAGAAAACTTGAAATGTTTTCGGATTCTGCATTCCGAAATAGACTTAGGCGAAATTTTTTCCTGCAGCAAGTCTGCAGAGCCTCTGTTTAGGTAGTAAAATGTTAGGCTAGTGACAATATTTTTGCATGTGAGTTAATTAAATCATGTAGATTAAATTTGTAGTGCCTATAGGTTTTGTATGATAGTGTATTGTTGGATAATGTGATTAAATGTTGTTAAATTTTTTTTGTAGTGATGGACGTAAATTTGGCTCCGACACGGAAAATGCGAGAATTGGTCCTCGCTATACCTGTACAGCAGGCATTGGTTGCAGTTGAGCCCATCAATTGTCATCCTCCAGCTCCTCCGGTGTCTAATCCTTCAGTTCCTCGCTATACCTGTACAGCAGGCATTGGTTGCAGTTGAGCCCATCAATTGGAATTCTCTTGTTGACATTGATACAACCTCAAGTTTTGCAACCGGCAAAGTTTTTGCCACTCGTGACGAATTAATTGAGTGGGCTCGGAATGTTGCAAAGGCATTAAAGTTCTCAATCGTCATTGAACATTCCGACAACGGTGGTAATAATAGGAAGAAGAAGCTTGTTCTTGGGTGTGAAAGGGGCGGTGTTTACAAACCGTCAAACAAGAAGATAAAATATGAAGCTACCGGAACAAGAAAATGTTAATGCCCGTTTCGGCTACGTGGCCACTTCCATTCAACGAACGATTGGCATGTTTCGGTTGTCTCCGGAAAACACAACCATCCTTTGGATAAAGTGTTAGATGGTCACCTAATGGTGGGGCGTTTGGATCCGAAAGGGAAGGCGTTAGTCGAGGAACTTACTAGAAATTTGGTTCCGCCAAGGAACATTATGAGCACAATTAGAGAGAGAGATCCAGAGAATGTGATGGCGTATAAGCAACTCTACAACGCACGCTATCGGATGAAAATGAAAAAAAGGGGGAAAAGAAGTGAAATGCAACACCTTTTCGAGACTTTGGAGGAAAACAAGTATATCACTCGGTCCGCCTCCGTAGCCCTCTCCTTCTTCTTCTTCTTCTACAGCTGGTTGATCTTGTTGTGATTCAACAGGTTCGCCTCTTTGTGCTTGCTCATGGTCAGAATTTGAGTCATCGTTAAGATATGCACCTTCTTGCTCCTGCTCCTGAGGTTCTGGTTCGGCATCTCTGATGCGTCTTCTTAACCGGCTACCGCCTGGCCGAGCCGCCTCTTCTGCTTCTTTACGGAGTCTTCTTGACCGAGAACGACTACCGCCTGAACCTGAAACACCAGCTTCGGCGTCGTGAGTTCCTTCAACCAAACCTTCCACCATTCTCGTCCCACGACGACGACCTCGTTTCGGAGGAGCACCAGCCTCGGCCTCCTTACGCGCAGAAGCATGTCCACGCCGGGTAGTCGTGCCTGTCCGAGTTCTACCAATGTCTTCCATTGCTACAAACAAAACAACAACAAACCAAGAACCATGTCAAAATAAACATAACGAATTTTATCGAAACAATTCCAATACAACTAACCAACCAACCAAATATGCATCATACTATTCAAATTACTCGAAGCAAAAAAAAAATGGTTCACATCAATGCATTACTGAAAATCAATTCATTCAAGCATTTTATCAAACACTTAGAACACATACAACACAATTGATATCAACAATTAGGTTTACTTTTAATTAAACATGCATTGATCCTAAACATGAACCTATGACACAATTACATCATGATCAACAATTCAAGCAACGAAATCAACAACAATTCATCACAAACTCAGTTATTCAAAATTTACATATGCATGAAATTTGTGCAAAAATGAAAAAAAAAAACATAAATTCATGAATAAATCATTAAATTAGCATATCACTTACTTGTTTAACTTCAATTTGATGTTTGTTGATGATGTGAAGATCAAAATCGCGCTCCACTCCCCTTTTCCCACCTAAACCCTTTTAATTTTCAAAAAAACATAAACTGATATGAGCAACCCACGTTCTGTTACTATATCAGGGGAGTTCGGAACGCGTTATCCGAACCACTCCCCGCGCGGATGCTAGCTTTCGAACCAAATTTCCCTATTTTCGCGGACCGTAGAATCCGAACCATTTTATTAAGGGGTATTTTCGGGTTTAAGGGGGTGAAAAAGATAATGGGGGGGTGGGAAGAGAAAAATTCTGAGTGTTGGAGGAGGACATGGCGGCGCAAAATCACATTATCATCTACGTCAAATCGGAGTTTTTATTGATCTTCATTTCATTAATAAACCTGAGTTTTTTCTAAATGCGTTCCAACCTCCAGCAAAATTTAACAGTGACGGTGACTTAATCGATGAAGATGCCAAAAATAAGTTGAAGGAAATTCTTTTGTCCTTGAAGGCATTCACCCTTCAACTTCAAGGCAAAAATTGAAACGTTTGAAATACAATGAGCTTTGGATTTGAGCATAAGTGATGTTATTTGTTTTTTATTTACAATTGAAATTTTATTTATATTGCTAGCTTGTCATGTTTTAATAAAGATGTTATGTTGAAGTTTGTTAAAATTCCATTCATTATGAAATAGTAGTCTTGTCACATACATCATTTTTGTGGGTTTATTAAGCAAGTGGTCAGAGGTTCAATTGTGGTGTGTTGATTTCATATAATTTTATGCAGTAATAAGTTTCGACTATTAATTTGAGATCGGATGATTTAAATTACACCTACTTTATACAATAAACAATCACAGGTTGGAAAATATAACATGCTTATGGTGAGAACTCCTCTGCCCTTACATAAATTGAGGGCATATACCCTCAGGTGACATGGCACCAATTAGATTCAGCCAAGTGGAGTAAGTGAAATTTTTAAGAATCTCTCTCCTTCTCTCAATCTTATCCATTCAATCAATCTAACGGTTAAAAATTTGAAAAAGAAAAAAAGCCAAAACCTCCCAATCCCTGAATCTAGTAAAACGCAGTACTCGGCCTAACACTGACGCCGACAACTGGGGAATACGGCGGCGGCAACGCAACAGAAGAAGCACAATCTCCTCCAACCAGTACTCGACAACAACAGTGAACAGAGCGTCGATTTGATTTTGCCTCACCTCTTCCTCTTTCTTACATGCACTGATTTTGGGTGTGCATAATTCAATTTTCTCAATCAGAATATGAAGAACCTGATTTACATAGAGTCTTTGCTTTATGGTATGAGTTAAGATTGTTTAGACAAGGGAAGAATCTGATTTGATTTACATGTGAATTCCTTCTTTGCTTTACCACATAATCTGATTTGATTTGGTTTATAACTATAGATGAAGCTTTGTTTGAATTTATCATTCTGGTTGGTAAGAATGTAAGATTCAAATAGAACAGGAAGATTAAACTATAACTAGAGACAGTAAAACATTGCCATAAAGAAGCTCAAGATACTGAAAAGATAAGATAATTGCAAAAGTAATTCCAATAAGCCATAATAATCTCTTTGTTTGGTTTGTGAGAATCAATTTCTTAATTATTGATATTTTATCGATTAAATGTGATTAGCTACATTTCTTAATATGCTTAATTTGGTGGATTTCTGCTTATATTTTATTCTTGATGGAGTATTAATTTTCTTCCTGTATAAACAATTATTTTTAAGCCTCACTGAATTGCAATTCATGTTCTCAACCTATTGTGTGTGTGTTTTTCTCTACCTTCTATTATTTTCTGTCCTGGTGTATGTGCTTGGACACGGCACAGACACATTTAATTACATTCAATTAAATCATTTTCTCAAACTCAACGTGTCTGTCGTTTTGATCCGTGTTTGTGCTTCATAGAATGAGAATGTTATTCATTGAGAATCCAAATATTGTGACTAATTACCTATTTTTTTACAGAGTGTGCAAGAGAAAAGTTTAGGTTCCGAGTACCAGAACGAGGTCCAAACACTATCAAGGGTCGAACATTTGAACTTAGTAATGTTCTTTGGATATTTGGAGCATGGGGGTGAAAAAATCATTGTAGTAGAGTATGTTCCTAATGGAACACTCAGAGAGCATTTAGATTGTGAGTTTTTCTAGCCTTTCAACTATTTTATACCTTTGTTGTTTGCCCTTGCCTTTTGGCTTATTCAAAGTATCATCACAGGCATTCATGGAAACGTTCTCAACCTTGCTGCTCGTCTAGACATTGCAATTGATGTAATCCCATGCTCTCACCTATCTTCATGTGTATATGGGTATATAACTCTTTTTGTCATCAAGCAACTCTATTTGGTTATGGCAAAGTTCACATTTGTTTGTCCCTAATGACATATAGATTGCTGAACATAATCTTATAGTTGCTTCTGCATTTTCTTTGTAGATCATCCTATCATTCATAGAGACATAAAATCTTCCAACATTCTCCTCACCGAGCACTTTCGAGCTAAGGTAGAAGACTTTGGTTTTGCTAGACATGCGCCGGACAGTGACTCTGGCATGACACGTGTCTCCACTCAAGTTAAGGGAACAGCAGGCTACTTGGACCCTGAATACTTGAAAACCTATGAACTAACTGAAAAGGGTGACGTCTATTCATTCGGTGTTTTACTTGTTGAACTTGTCACATGAAGACGCTCCATTGAACCAAAATTTGAACTCAAAGAGAGAATAACAGTAAAATGGGTGAGTACTGTTTTCCTTCATTTTATTCCTCTTTCCATCTTATCAGTTGGTTTACATTTGTTATTCCATTCTGTTCTAAAGTTGGGCTCCTCCTCTACTTGATTGTACCTTCCCATTCCATTGTGTTCAAAGCTTTCGTTAAGGAAGGATTGTTTTCTTATTGACTCATTTTTTCCAGATATTCAGTTGTTGTAGTATGCAAGTAATGTTTTAATCTGTATTGTAGTATTTGCAAGGTGACCCGATTCTGAATAAGAAAATCCTAGCTGTTCTGCTACTAGGGATGAGTAGCAATGTTTCAAACCTCATTAAACTTATTTTGTCGATTGTTTGTGTTATACTTTAGATTCTGGTTTGCTATTGATAACAATTGCTTTTCCATGATATGATATTCCATTTTGCTACAAATGAATGTTTTTCTTAACTTGCTTGGTTCCAAACCAATGTTGATTTTTCTGACTTCCTAAACTAATCTGAAACCTATACAACAATGGAATAAAAAAAGTTATCTACCAAGTTAGTGAAGGAATGTGTATTTCGAACGACTTCTTTTGTGTTGACTAAATTGTGTTGACTAAACAGTTTTAGTGCTTCACCTTTGTTTTTATATGATTATATCTTAGCCAAACACTAGTAAAAATTGAAGAAGTTGCTTTCATTCCTAGAATTGGGTCTCTTGCTGGTATTTAATTTTTTTCAATCTGATGAATGTCATTTGACTTGGTGTGCTAACTATTCCTTTCTCTTTTGCCAGCGGCTTCACTCAAATACTCAACTTTCTATATGATTTGACGAATATGCGAATACCATCTTGGTAAAAGAAGAAAAAAGAACAGTAGAGAACTGAAACAAAAAATAAGATTGGTTTCATCGTGTTGTGAAGTAGTTTTCATATAAATGGGATTGCAGGTTTACATTTGAGTGATTGGAGGCAATTTGGTTTTGCGTTGCACATGGACATACAAGCTTGCTGCCCATATTCGCCACAATTGCCTCACACAGTGTTCACAATCGCTGCTTTGGAGATTTTCCGCCGCTTCCGGTGGATCCTTTTCGTGTTGAAAATGTATGGTGTGTGACTGGTGTGCGTTGTTTGCTCTCTGGTGTGGTTTTGGTAGCAGCACCCTCACTACTGTTATGGGTGGTGTTGTGTGTTTGTTTCTTGTGGTGCCTTAGTGCTTTGTTTTCCTGGTAGTTGTTGTATCAGGTGAGGTGGTTCTATTGTTACCTTTGGTTGTAAATTTGGCACTCTTGTGCCTCTTCTTGTATTTCCAAAGTACTTCATGTACTTATCTCTTAATAATATTAGCCTTATTCAAAAAAAAAAAAAAAAGTATGATTGCTTCCCCTTGCATATAAAAATGTCATTCTTTTATTCACAAACAGAACAACTTATATTCAATTGTTAGAGTGCTAAAGTATGTCCTAGCTTATCATAACATATAAAATGGGCATACAATGAGTGTGTACATCACAAACACTAACATTTATGTATATAAACCAAAAGGCCAGAATTGCAATCTCAATTTAAAGCCATTGTACTGAATTTAAAAAAAAAAAAAAATTTAAGTCCAATTCTTCAAGAGTGCATGCCCGCGCGCTTATAGCTATGCCTATGACGATGGCACAAGCACCTTCACTTGTGCCTCCGCGGATTACCTCATTTCTTTTTGTCCCATACATTCCAACAGGTATATATAGTGTAGTTAATTTACAGCCCTATTACATATCAGTCTAATTGAGATTTCAGTACAATTTTCACATTTTTTTAAGACAAAATAGAAAAGTAACTAGAAATATATATATTTGAGTGCAGCATCCACAATCAAACCCAACAATACCAAAACACCACCCCCATACCAGATAAATAACAAGCCTAAAGCTGATTAATCGGTAGTCTTGAGGAAAAACAATTAACAAGTACAAAAAACATGAAAAAAAGTCTGAGATCCAAAAACAATATTTCCCTAGAAAATTGGACTACTTTGCATCATGTTTGCCTTTCAGCGAATTCTTCAAGATCAA
Source organism: Trifolium fragiferum (assembly GCA_954870985.1). NCBI lineage: Eukaryota > Viridiplantae > Streptophyta > Magnoliopsida > Fabales > Fabaceae > Trifolium > Trifolium fragiferum. The sequence goes on from OX940793.1 coordinate 21,815,446, forward strand.
ATCCCTCTTTTTATTGTAAGGATGCATTATCAATTGCAGTGCAGTTTGTAGTCTTGAGCCTTCATCCACCTGTTAGCACAATAGTGGAAAAAGTCATTAGTGTTCATTTCATATAACACGTTGAAATTGAAAACTTTATTGAGCACCAAAAGAAAATTCATACTTTAATCTTATATCCATCAGCTCCCTTTTGCATCATCCATTTAATCACCCAAATTGCACAGTCATTCCTAAACATAGTACAAATTTATCAGTAGATTTTTATTAAATAAAACAAAAATAATAAACAGAAAAGTTCGTATCTTACGAGTTTTGTCTTTGGCTTCCATAGCCGCGTGGAGTGACAAACTTAAACTCCGATATTTTTGGCCCACAACTCCCATCGACATCATAAAAAGACGGATCCATTAGCCATTTTTCCATAAACCGGGTCTAAAAATGCATGATTTATAATTTTAGTGATTTATTATAAAGTTTGACGTTGAAAGATTAAATTATAAAAACACGTTTACGTACCAATTTTTTTATATGAGTCTTCCGCTTGTCAAGAAGTGTAGGACTTTGAAGTGAGTCAAGATAGACTAATTCTTTGGCATCAAAATCAATAACGAGAAGGAACCAATGAATATTTTCCACATCATGTATTGGAACAAAAATCTGATTATATTCAAATATTAGTTTCATAATTATGTAGATAAAAATGAATTTGTAAGTGTTATGTATAAATGACAATTACCTTTGAAATATAATCAGCAAAACCCATAAATCTTTTGCGGTAACCCTTCATCATGGCATCTTTCATTGAACCCAATGTTACCACGTATTGCTAAAGAGAAGCATTTTAAAACTCAATAAGCTTATACTAAACTTGTACATTTTACATAAAAGTAATAATTAGAAATAATTTACCGATAATGTGCTAGGGAGAAACCAATTGTTAGCATAACGTGGCATCCCCAATCTTTCATCATAAGTCAACATGGTGGCCACCAGATCAACTACCTGAAACAGTTTGAAGAGAAATTATCATCTTAAAATTTGAGTAGTTAGTAAATTAAGTATCAAATTAATTTAATATTAATAAAAAATTGATTTATACGTCTTGATCAATCGTTTTCTTAGGCTTCAAACACTGTAGCAACTTCCTTGTTCCTACAGTATACTCGATATCGGTATTCACCATTATCTCTTCCCTGCAACAATTACCATTAAAAATATGGTTAAATTTATAACTTACAAAATATGATGAAATTTATAAATAAACAAAATCAAAACAAATAAAAAGTTTGATTAACTCGTCAATGTTTTGATTGAATTGAGGACTGAATATGTAAGTTGCCAAGAGACATTCAGCATCATTTAATTTCATTTTATTCTTTGGATGAAACATCTCTGTCAAACACTGCATAAACATATGAAATAATTAACCTAAAGTAAAGTAAGTGCAAATATATTCATATGAAATTTTTACAATTAAAGACACAAAATGCTTAATACCTGAGGAATGTGCGGCCCAACTAAGTTAGACTTGGGCGTTACCTTGTAACCCATGGATGTTTTTGTGGTTATTATAGGTTCATGGGAAGTGTTTCCATTCATTGTTCCTTCCGGTGTAAACAATTTGCGAACACTTTCATTATGAGTGGTTCCCTTGCAAGCTTTGATGTCCTTTTCAAATAAATCTTTTTCAATAGAAAATCTTTTTAAAACAGCATCCATGTCTTTTACTTCGGTAACGGTCGAGCGTTTTGGTGTTACGCTCTTGATTACAAGGTCTTTCAGTTCTTCGATAGATTGTTTCATGTTAAGCACAATGGTCTCCAGCATTGCAATCCTTATTGTTAAACCCTAATAATATAAAAAAGTAGATGTGACCTATAATGAAATTAAAAAAAAAAAAAAAACTTTTGGGATGAAACCATAAGCATGCAAATTACAACTACATGAATGATAATGCCTATGATATGCAAAACACTTCTGAAGTTACAAAAGGATGCAAATTGACACACAGCAAAAGCCGTAAGATTTTATAACATAGCATGTAAAATGTATATACCAATGTACCAATGAGTTACATACATAGTCTGAACTGTCCTATAAATAAAGGGGTAAATAAACAGCTTCAGAAATACCATACTCAACCTAGTACCTAGAGGTTAATCAAGTTTCTGAGAACAATCTCATGAATGACCATATTTATACAGGTAAAACGATATATATTTTAGAATAAATTATTTTTACTAAAACAATATTACTTATTTAGAAAGTATTACATATTATATAAAGCTGATGTCTATAAATTAAGATAAAGTTTTCATGTTATTTACAAAATTGATACCATTTGGATCCTCTACACCTGTTTTAAATAAAATAGTGTAGTATTACAATTTAATATACTAGTGACAAATTTGGAGTTCTCTTTGTGACAAATTTGATAGGTCTCAATAAAATATTTACTCATGCCTTAAACAAGTTAGACTTCACCTAGATCGTAGGTGTATTTCTCTATTCCAAAAGTTTAATTAATTAGTATATTGAGCATTTCCCTTTAAAAAATAGTATACAATATATATTAATCCATAAAAAGAAATAACGAAATAAAATAACTAGTACCTCGTAAGGACATGAACATCTTAACGGGACGCGATCATGATCATTATCAAATGACTGATGAAATAAGTTAGCAAAAGAGTCATTCTCCACTCTTTTTTTTGTTTCATCAGCCGATTGATTCCTATAAATTAAATTAAAGAAAAAAGTATTAAAGTGTATCAAACAGTTTAATCAGTTGAAAAAATAATAAACAAATTCTTGAAAATTAAATAAATTCTATACCCTTCTGATATGACTATAGGATTTGTTTCTTGGACGCCCAGAGGCTTGACATTACCATTTCGTTTAGACAATGGCGATGTCACAGAATTCGATTCCTCTTCATAATCATTTTGTTTTCGTTTCCGTTGATTTTCCATAGCAAATAAGAATTTGAAAAACAAAATGTTTGGAGAAGAGACTAAAATTGGAAGTACGTACAATGAAAACTTGAAAACAAAATATTTGGAGAAGAAAGACTAAAATTGGGAGAATGTAAGTCAAACCATCATATAAACTTAGAAACTACAGTTATTTGTTATATTCAATCGTGTGATATCTCCCACTAAGCCACTACTTAATTTGTTTATTTTTCAAAATAAATTTTTTACAAATAATAGCCATGAGTTTAGGTAAGGTAGATAATTTTTCAATGTTGATCCACTAACATTTTTTTTTTTTTGACGCACGAGTTAAGCCACTACTTAATTAATTGACGCATGAGTTGAGGTAAGGCATGAGTTATTTAAATGTAATTAAATGTATTTAAAAATTCTTGACCCATGCCTTACAAATAATCAAATTCTTGAATATAATTTTTATTTTTACTTAAAAAAATTTAATTTAAAAATTTAATTTCAATCATCTCAAAAATATTAAAAACTAGGTTTAATTGCACATTTGGTCCCTTATGTTTATTTTAGGTTTCAAGTTAGTCCTTTATGTTTTAAAAGTTTCAAGTTGGTCCCTTATGTTTATTTTAGGTTTCAAATTGGTTCTTCATGTTTTAAAAGTTTCAAGTTGGTCCCTCAAGTTTTTAAAAGTTTCAAGTTGGTCCCTTATGTTTTTAAAAGTTTTAAGTTTAGTCCTTATTTTATCATCTTTATAGGGACCAAGTTGAAACTTAAAATAAACATAAGGGACCAACTTGAAACCTAAAATAAACATAAGGGACCAACTTGAAACCTAAAATAAACATAACGGACCAACTTGAAACTTTTAAAACATAAGGGACCAACTCGAAACCTAAAATAAACATAAAGGACCAAATGTGTAATTAAGCCTAAAAACTAATATTATATTTTTTTGAATGTTCCCGTAAATTTAACTTAGTCAGTAGAAACATTGTATTATATACGTAGCATTATCATTTAAGCTCTGAACACTTGTTCAATTTAAGGGTAAAATTACTAAATCGGTAATAATTTAAGGAGTAAAAACCTTCGTATTGCACTAACACATGTACTTTGGTTTATGTTCCGTAGTAAGAACCCTACGATGTGATCTAGACTTACACTTCAGTTTAATGTAAGTACTGAGAACCCTAGAATTTGACATACACGTATATTTCAATATTAAAATTTAAATAATAAAAAATTATATTTAATAATTGTATTTAACTATTAGATTTAATAATATATTTAGAAAATAAAAATTTATATTTAATAATTTAAGGAATAAGAACCTTCGTATTGGAATAACACATGTACTTTAATTTAAGTTCCGTATTAAGAACTCTACGATTTGATCTAGACTTACACTCCGGTTTAAATTAAGTACTAAGAACCCTAGAATTTGTGTGTTAGTCCAATTATGTGATATTGAACGGTCGGATTGATAAAATTCGAAATTTTTAGTTGAAATTGATAGTTTTTATCAAGACGATCCATACATTCGGATTCCAATCATCAAATTTCTTATTCTCGTTTAATTGTTAATCCAATTAGGTGATATTGAACGACCGGATTGAAAAAATTCAAAATCTTATGTCGAAATCGGCACTTTTAGTCAAACTTTTTGGCCCTTTAATTAAAACTAGGTTTCATACGAGATTGCTATTACAATTAATCTATACATTTGGAGTCCGATCATCAAAATTCTTATTCTCATTTGTTTGTTAGTCCAGTTAGGTGATATTAAATGGTTGAAATGATAAAATTTGAATTCTTCTTTGATTCTTCTTTGATTCTTACAATTAATCTATACAATAATCAACTTACACTTAAACGTTTTGATTCTTCTTTATCAGATTCAGCACGCGAAGCATCTACCTTCTCATCTTCAGAGACGACACTAGTTCCAGCAAGTGCTGGACACTTCTTTATGTTGTGGCCAGGATTTCCACAGTGAGTACATTTTCTTTTCACCTTCAATATTTCCTTCCTAGGGGCACCTTTAAACTTCGCCGTCAGAGGATCACGCGCAGCATATTTCTTGGCCTTATGCTTGCCATGTCCATTTCCCTCACGACCCTTATTTATCTTATTGCACAAACTATAAATCCCTTCCAAAGCCTCCTTATAATCACTTGCGCTCTTGCAAGAAACATCACATAGACTATTGAATGCAGCGGCAAGTGCTCCTCGACGAAACATGGACATTTTTTCATCGTTACTTTCTTGGGAGGCAACTGATGAGATGTGATCACTCTTCGCAGTTTTTGTCCATCTCTTGCAAATTAGACTCTCAGGAAACATATCCATGTCCTCATACTTCATGGCACAAATAATGTGGGAACATGGTAGTCCTCTGCGTTCAAAACGTCTACAATCACATACAAATTTAGCGTGCAACTTGTCAAGATGAACGAAAAAAGCTACATCTTTTTTGCGATATACATTAACCTTGAAAACGACACTGTCTTCATTTTCACTCCGTTCAGTAATTGATAACGCAGCAACATCCTCTATCGCCTTTTTCACAACTTTAAATTTTTTAGCGGTGAATATCTTTGAAGCTCCTAACTCAAACCCCGGCAAGGCAGTTGTCAACACGGGATGATAATAAAATGATTTGAAATCAGACAATAATTCATTATGTCTATAATCTTTGAGAGCTCTTTCAAAATTATGCAAGAAATCCACAATGTTGTTTTTGTGTTTGACATACTTCTTGATAAATGAATTCACACCCTCACAAATTGATGTAGTTCTAACTCCACATAAAAAATGCTCTCGCATGTATGCACTTGCCCACATTCTCTTCAATTCATACGTTTTTGCTACCCATTCATTGTTTGATAAATCATTCTTTTCAACAACCCTCTTCCACTCAGATTCAAACTTTTCAGGCGTGTAGTGAGAATACATTAGCGACTTAAACTCTTCTAAAAAAATGCTATTCTTCACATGTTCAGCAGCATTTTTATGCAGATGCCATGCACAAAGGCGGTGCCTTGTGTTTGGAAATACAACTTTGATGGCTTTTCTCATTGATTTATCACCATCAGTAATCACTGCTTTTGAATGTTTCCCATACATGGCCTTTGAAAACAAATTTAAAACCCACTTGTATGTCTCTATTGTTTCATCACTAACTAACGCAGCAGCAAAAATTGTTGTTTCTCCATGATGATTATATCCACAAAAAATGACAAGTGGTTTGCCATACTTGTTCTTTCTATAAGTCGTGTCAAAAGCAACCACGTCGCCAAAACACTCATAGTCAAACCTACTAGTAGCATCTGCCCAAAAAATATTTTGTAGGCGTCCATCATCTGTAAAACTAAACTCTGAAAAAAATGATGAATCACCATCAGCCTTACCCTGAAAATAACTCAAAGTCGCATATGTATCTCCTCCTTCTATTCTAACCCTTGCTTGATGATCCGTGTAGTTATATAGGTCCTTTCTGATAAACCCGAGACCTTCATGACCACCCTTTTGACCCATCAAAAAACCCAAGATATGACAAGTTCTAACGCCTTGGGAATGCAAGCCATTAACAACTTGTTTATCCGCCTCAGTCAATCTACGATAGTTAGGAATCAAATGAACAAAACGTTGAGGAGTTAAATCATGGTTGTGAGTAGGTTTGAAAACAGAAACTCTATAGTTTTTATGAACAATATCATAGACTATTCGAAGTTTCGCACCACAATCAGTTCGCATAGTTGGCCTCAAATGACCAGTACTAGTACCCGCTTTATTGCAAAGTAATTGACGCATAACAATTTTCTTTTCACGATCACGTATCACGTCATCTTTTCTGATAGCAAACCCGTGAAAATGTGCATACATAGTATAAAATGCTATAGCTTCTTTCTCTGTGTTGAATTCCATACCCCTTATATCATCATCTGTCAAATCACTTATACATTTGTAATCATTGGAGTTCTCTTTCCCTTGCTGACTGCACCCGCCATTACCAATGTCGAATTCCACACCTTGTGTATCTCTATCTGTACGAACACCATTGCCGCTATTGAATTTTATATCTTCTGCATATCCATTGGTGTCAGCACCATTTCCACTATTAATTTCTTCTTCTTCTTCTGTATCATAGTCAAGATGCACCGTTGCTTCACTATATGTAGACATTTTAAAATTATAGCCTACAAAAAAAAATTCTTTCAGTGACAAGTCATTGTAACTTGCAAATATTTCTTTCATTTTGCATGTCTTGATTTATCCCTTCATCAAAAGTCGTAAAATCTGGAAATACTTGAACAAAAGGACTTGATCCAAAATTATTAAATTCGCAACTAAATAATAAGTGTATGATTTTGAATAAGCAAAACTTTTATTAACAAATTAGAGTTATGCACAAGGAGTGCAAAAACTCTAAAACTGCTGAAGCATTACTTCATAACAGTACCAATATCCTTTCTAAAACAAAGACAACCAGCAAGGCTACCAAAAGGCCTAAAACAATCCTATGAACAAATTAATTTGTCAAAGTTAATTTTATTGAAAGTATAAATGGAGTAGCAGACTATTATAATAACTATATAACTATTATAATAAACTCATTTTATTGAAACTATTTTTATTTTGAATTGAAACCTGTATATATTATTCCTATAACCTATTACTCCTATGAAGAAACTTCATGTACGACTCTTGTTTGTATAATCATATTATTAGAGTTTATGTTAGACTTATATTGTGATTTTGAAAAAAAATTCTTCATAGTCAATGGAGTAGCAGACTTCACTAGATAGCAGATGTGGTGATCCCTGTCCCCATCCAACGCCTAGCAGTGTAAGGAAAAACACTGGAAGGTAGGCAGCTTGTGCGCAGCTGAAGCAAAACTCCAAGCGCCAGCGCCACTGCAACCGGAATGCAACTCCCAAGGAGCCTGTCGAAAAACTCAGACAGCACAACAGCAGGCCCAACAGTAGCCGCATCGAATCGAGCACGGTTTTGGGATCTCGCGTAATGCCACTAACAACGGCTCGGATCTCAGGAGCAAATATATTATGAGATGCTACCTAAATAATATGATTGGCTGAGCCTGTACTAATGTATTCCAAAATCTGTCCCAAATATTTTCATCCTAATTTTAATTTCAGAAAATTTTACTGTTATGTGAATACCATAAACCAAAGAGGGAGAATTCCTCTATGCCAAACTATTTCAAAATCCAGAGTATTTACAATCTACATGTGGTAATCCAGTAGCTACAATGGCCATGAAATTGTGAATAAGTTCATGCTTGATCTTTTAGTACAATCCAGCCCAATTTAATAATTTCCTAATTCAATCTCAGGATCACTAAACTCACAAATATACATCCAGCCCGAGCCAGAACGAACAAATACAGTATGAGATGCTACCAAAACCGAAGCACGAGACCACGAAAACCCCAATTTAATAGATAAAATATCAATAAGAAATTGATTCTCACAAACCAAACAAATTAAATCAACAAAGAGATTATTATGGCTTATTGGAATTACTTTTGCAATTATCTTGAACTTACTTATGGCAATGTTTTACTCTCTCTATTCTCTTCTAACAAAATACCATATCTCAAACTATAGTTTACCAACAACACTATTGTTAACAATGTCACAATTTTCAATCAACAAAACTTGACTGATGAAAGAGAAGCTTAATTAGTTGATGCATTAAAGTTCAACGGGCTCATGCACATAGACACACATCAAAGGTACAAGAATAATAAGATGGCAAACATCCACAAACTATACATGTTGGTGAACAAGTTGATATCTTATAAAACCAAAAGACAAACTATACTGACTCATGTCCCTAAAATAAATAGTTTTTTTGATTAGGCATTAGAAACTTACAGTAAACTGAGCATGAACACCACAGAGACTTTCTTGCTTCCAAGTTCCGGAAAAACAATGGGGAATGACTTTGTTTCACCTCAACCAATACCAATTATAGAATCAAACCTGGTACTAATATTTCACTATCGTCTGTAAAAAGATCAAAATCACAAACATAATTGAGAAGAAAGGGGTTTTCAGAAACAGTACGCCCACGAGAGAGAATGGGGTTTTCAGAAACGAAAGGGGTTTTCAGAATTGAGAAGAAAGGGGTTACCTGCTGGTTGAGAAGTACCGTTCGCGAGCGGATTTGAGAAGAAAAGTACTGTTCTCTGTGTTTTCAGAAACGGTTTTCAAACTTGATATAATAAATTGAATATAAATTTTGTAAAAATTATTTCCACTTGGCTGAATCTAATTGGTGCCATGTCAACTGAGGGCATATGCCCATAAATCATGAGAGGGTAAATTAGAATTTGCCCATGCTTATATGCCACGTATGCGAAAAACTTTTGTGAGGGTGCCTTATACATTATGTTGTAATAAGTTTCTAATAAGGCCATAAACAGACCAAGAAATATAAATTGAAGGCATAAGGAGATTGTCTTAGATAGCTTCGTGATCATATTATCCATAATAATATCAATATTGTCCTTATCATCATCTGTTGAGATTTCCCTCCTATTCTTCTATCTTTTTATTTCAGCACCCTGCATCCATTCCAGATTTTGTAACAATTATTATTAAGTGTGCATGTATGCATAAGCATTTTCATTAAATAGGAACAAATCTAAAACCATGAGTTTCATAACACCACACTGCTTAGTTCATCAAACTGCAGTCATGATGTGACATATAAGCAACTGATATTACAGATTGGTAAATAGTAAAGGAAAAAATGAATACAAAACTAACAAAATATATTTTTAGCATTTTGAGATAGAAGATTAGATAATGAGAAATTACGAAGAATGTGCAATGGACTCGGTATTTCATGATGGTGGAACAAGAAGAAAGACGTCACAGTTGCAGTTGCCGCTGTTCTAACATGAAATACCGAGTCTTATTATTAATTATGTCAAAATTGAATTGCTAACAATAATTAAGAGAAAATTAACACATGTGTTGTACTTGCCTGGGAAACATCTCATTCGTCGTGCTGGGGCTCTTGGTCAATCGACACTTTAGGGATGTGACGAATTGTATGCCAACGCTCTCCTCCCTCCTTTTTGTACTTGTCTGAAATTAATGGACAATTACTAATATCCAATTCAGATAGGGAGCTGTGTTGTAGAGCCTCCTCTGGCAAGCTCTCAAGACCAGGGCAGTTGTCAATGCACAGTTCCTTGAGAGAATTGAGGTGGAGAAAACCCTTGTTGTTCATTATTCTTAGCTTTGAACAATTATACAATCTAAGAGACTCAAGAGTTGGTGGCAGCAGATTCTCCTCTGGGAAGGACTACACGTTTTCAAACACATGATCTCTAACTTGGAACCATTTCAAAGAATTGAGTTGGAACAAACCCCACTCCTCTCTCGAACCAATCAGTTTTGGGCAATTCTCTATTACAAGAAAACTCAAGTTGGAAGGCAACCCTCCCCTTGGAAATGATTTCAACTCTGGGAAATTGAACAAAAAGAGAGATTGAAGATTGGTAAACAGTGAAAAAGGCAAGGAGGAGGAGTGCCATCCTGTTATTTGTAGATTATTGCAAAGCAAATTCAAAGAGGTGGAGAAATCTAAACAAGTTGAGAAATCTTCCACAGAGAACTCGGTATACCGATTTTCACAAAGGACAAAAGTTTTCAAGGCAATCGACAATCCATTTACCAAAATCCGATGACATCTTTGTAGATCTAATTCTATCACCCTTGGGAATTGATGCCTCCATCATTTCGCAATTATTAATCCTTAATATTTGTAAAGAAGGAAGGTGTTGAATCAGAGGGGCCCTTTTCAATTTGGAACAATCTACTATAGAAAGCTTTTTAAGCAAAGGAGATCCTTCAAGACATAAACATTCCTCCAACTTGCGGCAACTACGTATCGTCAATTTTTGTAAAGTAGGAAGGTGGTGAGATGGAACCCTTTTCAACTCGAGACAATCTGTTATATAAAGTTCTTTAAGCGAAAGAAACCTTTCATGACATAACCATTCCTCCCAATTCTTCATCCCATCAAATTCCAAAACTTCTAGGGATCTGAACGGAACACTTGTTGAATTACTGTCGTAAAACTCTTCGCCGATGACCTTTATTCCATCCCAATGTGAAATAGAAAGCTTCTTTAGACAACGAAGCTGACCAAGTTGCGGAAAATGAGAACATAATCCACAGTTTTGCAGTTTAAGAGATACTAAGTTGGGTAAATTACAATCCCTTAACCAATTTGGAAAAGAGTTGCCATTGTAGTATTTAACGGTGAGCCTTTTCAAGTTGCAATTGGGTTGAAGAGCCTCAAAGACAGATACATTTCTTTCAACAACTGAGTCATTCATTTCTTCTCTTTTGTCATAGAAATCCATATGTAATTCTTCTAAATACTTCTTAGCTTTCAAATTGGCCGTCGTAGCATCTGCAGGGTCAATGACATTACCCAGTCCTTGAATATGAATTTTTCCATGAAGATTGTTTAGTTTCTCCAACTCCTTAAGAACAGATCCGTTCTGCTCTTCCACAATAATGAAAGGCATGGACTGAAGTTTGTTCAACTTTCCTATATTCTTTGGTATCTTTTTTATATGAAAAGGGAGTTTAAGATGACGTAAATTGATGAGTTTGGAAAAATTTGAAGGGAGCTCTGTCAATTCACTACACCCTTCCAACAAGAGTGTTTGCAAATTATACAACATACAAATGGTATCATGTAAGCTTTTAATCTCTGTGTAAGAAAGGTCTAGATAACGCAAAAGTTTTAAATTGTCTATCTCATCAACTAGCTCTGAGAGACCACAATCTCTAAATGATAACATCCGCAAACATGTTAGTCTTGAAAACAGATCATGTTGCACATTTTTGCTTAGCAACGTAAATTTATAGAGTTTGACTATCAGACTACGTAGTCCCTTGCACTCACAAATTGGCTCTAGTAAGTTATCAACACAACTTAAATTTTCAAGAGACAGTCGAATGTGACGTGTTTTTTCAGGGATACCTTCCACCCTAGAACCCAATAGCATACAAAATTCTCCTGACACTGATTTAGCTAAATCATTGACAAGATCATGCATCACAAATTGGTAACACCACTCATGTGATTCTTGGAAAAATGAAATTGACTCAAGATCGCTGAAAATTTCATTACCCAACTCTTCTTCACTATTGTCTGCTCCGCAACATTTCAGCAAACCTTCTGCCATCCATAACTTGATTAATTCATCTTTGACAAAACCTCTGGGAAATAGAGAACAATAAGCAAAACAATGCTTCCGATTAGATGGGAGATTATGGTAACTCAACCTCAGCACTGGGTTAATGTTGTTGTCCTCATCTGATAATCGCCACATATCAATCTCTAATATCTTCCTCCATTCATCTTCAGAGAATTTTCTTCGCAAGAGTTGGCCCAGTGTTTTTACAGCTAAAGGCAACCCTCCACACTTGTCGACAATTTTCTTGCCAATTGATTCCAGATTTGGATATTCACGCACATTCTTGCCATGAAATGCATATGTAACAAATAAACTCCAACAATTGCTTTTGTCCAATTGTTCTAAATCAAATAACGCTGAATTCAGGACATCTGCCACCGCTTTTTCACGTGTTGTTACAATAATCTTACTTCCAGAAGAACCATGGTTAAGCGGAAGTAGTAATTGCTCCCAACATTCCGCATTCCCATTCCAAATACCATCTAAAACAAGCAAGTATTTCTTGCCTGTTAGTTTGTGCTGCAGTTGATGTTGAAGTAGATTCAAGTCTTCGCCATTTGCTGAAAAACCAAATGACGTGAGAATTGCTTTGGTGAGTCCAACATCATTAAAAGATTCTGAAACATAGACCCACGCTTTGAGTTCAAAATGCTCCTTTATCTTCTTGTCATTGCACACAAGCTTAGCAAGGGTGGTTTTTCCCATCCCTCCTAAACCAACTATGCTGATTATTGGAACTTGGTTGCTACAGTCACTGCCTTCAAGTAAATATTTGATAAGTTTTTCCTTATGAACATCTCTGCCATAAAGGGTTGACTCATCCACAAGAGCTGTAGTTGACATTCTTTTTTATGGTTTCCAACTGACTAAGCCTTCTTTACTAGCACTAGGACCATCTTCCAATCCCAACCTTTTTGTTTGATCTGCAAGTAATTCTAGTTTCTCCAGTTGTTCATTGATCCTAGATTCAAATGGATTTGTAGTTAAAGATGAAAATAAGCTCAATACGCTAGTGGTAACATGTTCAGATTCAGCTTTCATCTTATTCAACATTGCATCAGTAGCAATCTCATCCAAAACTTGGTCTGCTTCATAAAGAACATGTTTAAGTTCATCAAGCCACTTCTTCACATGTGTGTTTTGGTACTGCTTTATCTCTGCTTCTTCCAAGACATGGTTGTTGGAATTGAGTTTAATATCAAGTTCTTTGACCAGATCATCAAGTTTATTGCCAGCAAAGTAGTCTCTGATATCAACTGAAGCCAACTTCTCAAAAATCACTTGAAAGGAAGAAGAAAGAAAAGCCCCAGCAACCAACTCTGCCATGATATTGAATCTTAAAGCCTCTCTGCAAGATGGAAATGTCTAACAAGAATATATACGTTACTGAATGTCTAAATTATTCTTTTAATTTCAAACAATTAAATTCGAAATAACTTTCACTATTTTGAATTAAGTTTTCATAAAAATCATTTTTAAAAATACAAACAAAAAATCAGTTTTTAAAATCTATAACGGGTGGGTTTGTCTTTAAAAACTCACTTTTATCATTTTAATTATTGCAGGCGAGGATGTGGTATCTGGATGTATTTGGTTCCTGTTGAGTTATATCTCTTGGAGTATCCGTTCTTAGTTGGCTGTTCTCTTTTTTTTTTGTAGCTACTTTGAGCGGCTTTGGTGGTTTTGTTGATTCTAGAAGTCATCTTTAATGTTTCTAATACTTTGGTGATTTTGTATCACTTTGTTTTTTATTGAATATTTATAATACCCCTACTATGTATTATGACTATTTTACTTGTGCTGATCAAAACTTTTTGTTAATAAATATGTTTCATTTTTACTTGTTAAAAAAATATATATATAATCAACATTTATCAATTGTCATAGATGAGATTTGAATGGTGTCTCTTGTGTATGTAGTTATAAAGTCGAACTTTTTTCACTAATACCTCTTAGACTATGAATAAATAAAAGGAATAAATACATTAAAAATAATAATTTAACCTATGATTAACATTTATGAAATTTTAAATATGAAGTTTGAAAGATAATATAATTGAAAAATAATAATAATTTTTCCTATAAAAATAATGATATTTTTTTTGTGTTTGAGTTGAGACACATAATATTAATAAGATAATATAATTGAAAAATAATAATTATGACATAAAAAATTGAAAGTAACTCTCATTTTTGTACAAGTTTATCTCTTGTTGTGTGACAAAGAGTAACATACATAATTTTAAAGATTAACTTTTGTTAACAAAGAGAAGTGATTACCTGAAAGTGTGAGAACAAACAAACTGAGATTGAAGAGAGATCTGCAAAGGAAAGAGAGATTGAAGAGTATAAAAATTAGAGATTTATATAGATTTAGAGGAATATAAAATGTCAAATATGAAATTTGAGAACCAACTACTACCAAGAAGAAACTATATGAGTAAAATGTGTTTATTAATATTTAGAGAGAGAAATTACTTGAATAAATTGTGTGGAACAAACAAAGAAACGAACTGAAGCTGTAGAGAGATATCCTAAAGATAGACTTAGAGTTAGAGGTAGGAAGCACAACAAGATATTTACCTTTTTTTAACAACTCACTGACCATACATTAACATACTGAGGGACTAACTTCTCTTAAAATTGTAAAAAACTTTCCGTAAAATTGTACAAAACTTCTCTTAAAAATTTCATTTAAAAATATATCTTATTGCTATATATTAGACCAAATAATTGATGGAGAAAATAAACTTGTCAAATTTTAAAAATAGAAGAATCAATTTCATAAAATGGTAAAAATATGATACCAAAATTGCAATAAAGTTAATTAATTAATGTGCATATTATGTGAGGATATTAATGTTAACTTGTGCCCTTAAGGGCACATGTTAAGGAGATAAATGTGGAAAAAATTTATTGAACTTGTGGTGTATTACATTCTCTAAGCATTAAATTTTTTGTATCATTAAATGTTATATACTTCTATTTTTAGGTAGCTTAACATGTGTCATTAGGGCACAAGTTAACATGATCCTTATTTTTATTTCTTTTAATTAGTTTGGGTCACTCCAAATAGGAGGGATAACCCAACAAACTCCCCCGACCGACTAGTTGGAGGGCAACACCAATCTGGCATCCATACGACAAAACTCAAACTTTCCTCTAGGCAACACCTTCGTCAACATATCCGAACCGTTGTCATCTGTAAGACCTGTAACTCCACGATACATTTTGTGTGAGGAAAATAAGCAATGGCTTAGAGTATTAGGGTTTTTGTTAACCTGTTTTGCAAGTATCGTTGTAATAACAGCACTTTTGCTGAGATGGAGCTTGTTTTGTGCTCGTGTGCTGAAAATGCACAGACTTTTATTCCTTAGTCTTTATTCATCTATGAGAACGTTCCTGTGTCTTCAGAATTTCGAAATTTGACTTTCTCCGCTTTTTGGAAAAACGAGTAGAAAACTATACCCGCTGTTGGAAAATTTACGGTTTCCATTTTCCGTCGAATTTTAATTAGAGACTTTATATATCGACGCGAGTTGGAATCTGGATTCAGAATATTTTTGAGAGCTTAGGATAAAAGTTTCAGTCGGAGAATCAAGTTTAGCGATAATTTTTAGAAATGGCTTACGACGAACTTTTATTTCGTAGATTTTCTATTTTCGCGATTTTAGTCGGTACGCGAGATACGACTCGTTTAAGAGCGAGCGTGGGGACTGGGCGATGAAGTCATAAATATCTAGATATTTATGTTAAGTTACTTGGTGACCAAGATATGATCAATGGTTAGGAATTGATTTTGCAACTTTATACTATGCAATCCAATGGCTAGGATTAAATGAGAGATCTATATGAATTAAGAAGCAATGTCTTGAGACTTTTTCCTTTGTTTCTCTCATCTCTCACGTGAAACTCCCTCCTCTCATTTCATTCATCAAGTTCTTTTATTCCCTCCACTTCCTTGTGAGCTTAAGCTTAAATATTAAGAGTTTTGCTTTAGAAATCATGAAGGAGGTTACACCATTAGCTTGGAGATCATCTAAGGAATATTTTAAGTGGTAAGAAATAGATACTCTCCCTTTCTCTTTTACTTGGCCGTGAGGCCTTTTTGGTTGATTGGTAGGGTTTTTAAATTTTCTCTTCAATAGAGTTATAGATCCATGCTTTGTAGTACTAGATCTCTAAAAATAAAATGATTTGGTCACTTCAATTCTTATTCCTAAAAATGAATTTTTGTAGAAATAAGTTTGTGAGGTTTTGACTTTGTTAGTGTTATAGAACGAGTTTTGTGGTGATAGATCTAAAAGAAATCTGTTCATTTGGAGCACTTTAGAATTTGTTAGATTTTGAAAGAAAAAAATATGGAAATGCCATTTTGATTTTTATGAACATGTTTATATCGATTAGATCTATCGATGTACCGATTTTGATTTTTGAAATTAATGCTTAGAAGAGTAAAGCCCTAATTTTCTTGAGTTTTAATTTTAGGGTTTGAGAATTTGATTTAATTTAGCAAATTGATTCAATTGAGTGTGTTTTCTTGCAATTGAAACAAAGACAAGTGATTTTAGAACCTTGATTTCGAAAGAAAAGATAGTAAAGCAAAGACCCCAAATTTTTATGAGTTTATGAAGTTAGGGTTTTGGAAAAGTTGTTAAGAGTATAATTAAATCAAATTGAGTTTGGTTTTGAGTAATTAGTAATGGTATAAGTACTTAATTATGTTTGATTTTTTGAAAACAATGATTTTGAGGTTATTCCAATTCTGGCCGAAATCCTTAAGGGTATTTTCGTCATTTTAAAATTATTTTTATGTCCTGGAAACTTAACCATTTGATCCGTCTTTTCGAGACGAAGATTTTGGCGTATGGCTCGTCTCGATTGGATAAAGAATGAGCAAGTTATGGCCATTTTATTTGAGAAGAAAAACTTGTAACTTGTGATGCAAGTAAACTTTTATTTTTGTGAAATTTTTTGAAGAGCTCATGGGTTGTTTTCAAATGGTTTTTTTATGTGTAATTTATTGCCTTGGAGTTAGGAATCAAAGTGTTTCATAAATTGTTTTGAAACGAAAATATTTTCGCGTAGCGAGAAATAGTGCATTTAACTTCGTGAATTTTTAATCACTATGGGGAGAACTCGTAATCACTATCCGAGAGTGTTAGAAAGTACCTTAGACCCCTCTAGATTTTTGGGTTTTGGTTTCGTTTCGATAGAATACGGTAAGAGTATTTTATTGATGTTACGCTGCTTATATTTTAGATAACGTGAATTGTAGAGTTGTACGAGAAAAGTTAGTGGAAGCTTGTCGAGGTAAGGGCACCTTTCTTTTTGTCTTATTTCTGAAATAGCATGTGCGTATGCTTTGTTTGTGGTGTGTTTTGAGTGTTTGGCATGTATGTGTGATGTATTCTCAGAATGAGAAATTGTTTACAATACATGTGGTTGAATACATATGATTGAGAATATATGTATGCTGTTGTGATTGAATACATATGATTGAGAATATATGTATGTTGTTGTGATTGAATACATATGATTGAAAAATATATGTATGTTGTTGTGATTGTGATTACATATGCTTGTATGATATGTAATTAGTTGCATGAGCATATATGAACGTATATGTCAGATGGGACTGCACGGGGTATGTCAGATGAGACTGCCTGGGGTCTGTCAGATGGAGACTACCCTGTATATGTTGAAATAGAATATATTATGCTCATGCATTCATAGTCGTGTATGTCAGATGGGACTGCACAGGGTGTGTCAGATGGGACCACCTAATCCTGCGGGATTTTATTGAGTCGGTGTTTGTCAGATGGAGACTTCACCTGCCCTGCGGGGTTTAGTAGGGGATGGACCTACGACTCTCTGCGGAGAGGTTAAATTCCGGAATTCATGCATGTGGCAGCCAGTGATTGGTGTCACGCTCATTGTAGAGTCTACATTGATAGGCTATGTGCGCATTTGGATTATGATGTTTGTTGAGAAGGAAATGCTAAATGTTTATTTGCTTTCTATATTTTGGTATATGTGTATTTGGTATGTATGTTTTGTTGTGTATTCTTTTGTATATGTATACGTGTGGTGACCCTTACAATGAAACATGAACGGGGTAACCCCATCCAGACGATGGACCCTTACACGCTGTCGTGGGTCGTGAGGACGATGGTTAGTTCGTGGGATTTCAGTGATCGAGGAGTTGTACTTCTTAAGTTAGGTTGTGCGCCAGTGTGGTTTGTACACCGTACTCTTTTGGATTAGGCATATGATCTGACTCTTTTGGATGACTGTATTATGAATATTTACTTTTGTGGTTGTTAGGCCCTTTGTCTTTAGGGTTGTAAATATTTAGGTACAACACTTTGTTTCTCTGAAGCACTAATGTTTAATTAGCCCTGTTGTATGATTAATGTCGGTTCATCATGAAAATTTATGCACGCTCTGTTTTGTTTAAAAAAAAAAATAATAATAATGCCCCTTTTTGGTCTTTGAAAATCGGGGTGTTACATCATCGGTGTGAATCTTCTCAAGCTCCATCAACTTGGAATCTAACGCATCACGAATCCAATGATAACGAACATCAATATGCTTCAACCTCGAGTGAAAGGAAGAATTCTTCGACAAGTGAATAGCACTTTGATTATCACAAAACAAGACATATTTTTCTTGTTTCACACCAAGTTCCCTTGCAAATTTCCTCAACCATAACAATTCTTTTGACGCTTCAACAATTGCTATGAACTCGGCTTCGGTAGTAGAGAGTGCAACACACTTTTGCAACTTTGATTGCCAAGCCACGGCTCCCCCGGCAAAAGTCACCATATACCCCGAAGTAGATTTTCGATCATCCAAGCTTCCGGCTAGATCCGAATCCGTATAACCAACCAACATAGGCTTCTTGCATTCCAAAGTTAGTCTCAAATCCAAAGTGCCACCAAATATCTCATCACCCACTTCACGGCCTCCCAATGATCTTTTCCCGGATTTGAGAGATAACGACTCACCACTCCCACGGCATGAGCAATATCGGGTCTTGTACAAACCATAGCATACATCAAACTACCAACGGCCGACGAGTATGGAATGTTCTTCATACTCGACTTTTCTTCACTTGTAGTTGGACATAGATTATGACTAAGCTTGAAATGAGAAGCAAGTGGAATGCTCACCGCTTTAGCCTTATCCATACTAAAACGTCGAAGGACTTTCTCCACATACTTTTCTTGTGACAAGTACAACTTCTTCTCGTTTCGATCTCGAACAATTTCAATACCAAGAATTTTCCGAGCCTCTCCTAAATCCTTCATAGCAAAAGATTCACTCAAAGTGTTTTTCAACTCTTTAATTCTTGAGATATTCTTCCCAACAATTAGCATATCATCCACATAAAGCAAAAGAATAATGAAATCACCTTCGGAAAAATTCCGGAAAAATACACAATGATCGGCCTTGGTCATCTTGTACCCATGTTCAATCATCACCGAGTTGAACTTTTGATACCATTGGCGAGGTGCTTGTTTCAAACCATAAAGACTTTTTACCAACTTGCAAACATAGTCTTCTTTACCCTTCTCTACAAATCCATCCGGTTGCTCCATGTAAATTTCTTCATGTAGATCACCGTGAAGGAAAGCCGTCTTCACATCCATTTGCTCTACTTCCAAATCAAGACTAGCGGCTAGCCCAAGAACCAATCGAATAGATTGCATTTTCACAACCGGAGCAAAAATCTCACCAAAGTCAACACCTTCCCGTTGTTTAAAACCTTTTACAACCAAACGAGCCTTGTATCTTCTTTGAGAAGTACACTCATCTTGCTTAATCCGATAAACCCATCTATTCTTCAATGCTCTCTTACCCTTTGGCAACTTCACTAACTCAAAGGTATTATTCTCACGAAGTGATTGCATTTCATCCTCCATGGCATCCATCCACTCCTTTTTGTTCTCATCCTCCAAAACTTCTTTAAAGCTTTCGAGTTCTCCGCCATCGATAAGAAAAACATACTCGTTCGACGGGTATCGAACGGAAGGCCTTTTATCACAAGTAGACCGCCTTAATTCATTAGAGGCAATCAGTTGCTCAACATTTTCAATCTCTTGATCAACATCATTTTCAACATCTTCCGTATCACCTACATCAACAATATCATTAGGATTTAAAACATTATCAACATTTAAATCCATACCTTGATTTTCAATTGGAGCATCTTCAAAAGTGATAGGGGTAGGAGCAATAGTAGTTGGGTCCGTATCAATCATTTCTTCATCTTCAAAAATTGGATCTTTATTCTCAACTTTGTCGATGTCCTCAATGGTATAATCCTCCATGAATACAACATCACGACTACGAATAAGTTTCCGTTTAAACGGATCAAAGAATCGATACCCAAACTCATCAAGTCCATACCCAACAAACACACATTTCTTCGACTTCTCATCCAATTTGGATCTCTCATCCTTCGGAATATGCACATAAGCCATGCACCCAAACACCCGAAGATGGTCATAGGAAACATCTTTACCTCTCCAAACATGATTTGGAACATCAAACTTCAACGGAACACATGGAGTGATGTTCAAGAGATGTACAACCGTGTTCAATGCTTCTCCCCAAAAGTATTTCGGCAACTTTGATTGAGAAAGTAAACATCTCATTCTTTCAACCAAAGTTCTATTCATTCTTTCGGCTAACCCATTCAATTGTGGAGTCTTTGGAGGAGACTTTTGATGACGTATACCTTGCTCTTGACAATACTTGTCGAAAGGACCAACATACTCTCCCCCGTTATCGGTTAGGATACACTTGAGCTTTTTCCCCGTTTCTCTTTCAACCGATGCTTGAAACGACTTGAAGGTATCTAACACTTGATCTTTCGTCTTCAAAGTATAAGCCCATATTTTCCGAGAACAATCATCAATGAAAGTTACAAAGTAATATGCACCACCAAGTGACTGTGTCTTCATCGGACAACACACATCGGAATGTACTAATTCCAACACTTCTGATTTCCTCTTTGGTTCGGATGACATAAAGGAAACTCGTCTTTGCTTACCCGCCAAACAATGTGAACAATTTCTCAACTTTGCATCGGAAACACCATGCAACACATTCTTCTTTGCCAAAATGCTCAAGCCTTTTTCACTCATATAACCCAAACGCTTGTGCCATAATTCGGATGAGCTATCATTGTCACAAGTGTTGATGTAGCACTTTGAAACTCCAAGTTGGACGACATACAAGTTCGAATTTCTTTTTCCTTTAGCAACCACCATTGAGCCTTTCTTTAACTTCCATTCATTGCCCGAAAAAGAATTATCATATCCTTCATTATCCAACTTTCCAACGGATAAAAGATTGAATCGAAGTTCCGGAATGTGTTTCACACCTTTGAGAACTAGAGTAGTCCAATTGCTAGTTTCAACACAAACATCTCCCATTCCGATGACATTAGCTTGTCCATCATTTCCCATACGAACAACCCCAAAATCACCGATCTCGTAAGTTGAAAAAAGATCACGTCTCGAGGTTGCATGAGTAGAAGCACCACTATCAACCACTCAATCCATCTCATCACATGATAGATTGACATTCTCTACACAACTATCACAAACAATAAAGAAGTCATCATCAACAATAGCAACATCTTCATTATTGTTACCTTCTTTCTTGTCGTTGTTGTAGCCCTTCTTCTTGTTTTCTTTTTTCAACTTTCGACAAAACCTTTTTATGTGTCCCTTTTCCTTGCAATAATGACACTCAATATTACCAAATCTATTAGAGCCTCCTTGCAATTTACCACGTGATGTCCCACGATTACTTGGACCTCTACTTTGTTATCTCCCCCTTGATTCGGTAACCAACACCTCGGAATGTGAGGAAGAACCTTGTGACTTACGCCTCAACTCCTCATTCAACACACTACTTTTAGCCAAGTCCATCGAGATGATACCATTCGGAGCGGAGTTAGACAAGGATGTCCTAAAAGTCTCCCAAGAATTAGGCAAAGTACCAAGAAGCCATAAACTTTGGATTTCGTCATCAAAAATAAGCTTCATCTCTGACAATTGATTTAGAATCTCTTGGAAAGTGTTCAAGTGATCGGTCATTGGCGAACCATCACTATACCTCGACATCAATTGCTTGAACAAGAACAACTTATTGTTCCCCGTCTTTCTTGCATACAACTCCTCAAGTTTGATCCAAAGAGAGCGAGCATGAGTCACCGAGCTCACATGATTCAAAACATTATCATCCACCCATTGACGAATGTAACCACAAACTTGTCTATGCAACAAAGTCCATTCTTCATCACTTTTTCCATCGGGTTTTTCATTAGAGAAAACCGGTAAGTGAAAACCTTTAACATAAAGCAAATCTTCTATCTTTCCTTTCCAAACATTATAGTTGGATCCATTCAAACTCACCATCCTAGATGTGTTCGTCTCCATCATTGCACAAATCAAACCACGGCTCTAGATACCACTTGTTGGGGAAAACTAGACTTAATAGTCTCTTTAAAATGCGGAATTATTTCTCCAAATCACCTGTGCAATTAAGTAGACAACCAGAAAATCCAATCCAAGTAGAATAATAACAACGGCAAAATAAAATACGAGACACCAATATTTAACATGGAAAATCCTCCCAATGTGAGAGAATAAAAAACCACGGGATCAAGCCAGATAAATCTTCCACTATGAATGAATAATGGGTATACAATCAGTCATCTAGTAAACACTATGAACAACAATAATCATCACCAATGATGGAATCTAACGACAACTCAACTTCCACACAAATGGATAAATTAACACAACCTAGAGAGAGATTTAAACAACTAAGATAAATTAACTAAGTGATAGAAAACACATACAAGCAACTTTGCTACACACTCATTATCACTTAGAACCAAAATCTCCTCTCTAAAGATGATACAGCCGCAGCACTTCCTCTGTTTCTCGCGTCACTGTAGCTCTTTCAAAATGTTGTGTTGTTGTGTTTTCAACGGATTACAATCCCTTTCTCTTCTTCTCACGTGACAACTTGCCACATGGCAACAAGACATGGGCTTAGAAACAAACAAAAGCCCACATAGTTTTAACACCATCTTTTATTATTATTTTTATTTCTTTTAATTAGTTTGGGTCACTCCAAATAGGAGGGATAACCCAACACTATTGCTGGCCTTGATGTTATGAGGATAATTTGTGAGCCCACTGCAGCAGCTGTTGCATATAGTCTTGACAAGAGAACTAACTGTGTTGGAGAACGAAATATTTTTGTGTTTGACCTTGGCGGTGGAACTTTTGATGTGTCACTTGTCACAATTAAGAATAAGGTTTTTGAAGTTAAGGCTACTGCTGGAAATACTCACCTTGGTGGAGAGGACTTTGACAATAGAATGGTGAACTACTTTGTAGAGAAGTTCAAGAGAAAGAAAGAAGTGGACATTATTGGCAACCCGAGAGCTTTGAGGAGGTTGAGAACCCAGTGCGAGAAAGCAAAATGGATACTCTCTTTTTCTTTTGACGCCACTATTGAGGTAGATGCTCTATGTGACGGAATTGATTTCTTTTCATCAATCACTCGTGCAAAGTTTGAGGAAATCAATATGGACCTTTTTAATGAATGTATGGAGATTGTTGGTAGTTGTATATATTACTTATTCTAAAGATTGACAAAGACAGTATAGATGATGTTGTCCTTGTTGGTGGTTCTTCTAGGATTCCCAAAGTACAGCAGCTATTGGGAGACTTGTTTAAGGGAAAGGATCTGTGCAAGAGCATCAATCCTGATGAGGCTGTTGCTTTTGGTGCAGCCGTGCAGGCCGCTTTGTTGAGTGATGAAATTAAAAATGCTCCAAACCTCATGTTGATCGATGTCACACAATTGTCTTTAGGTTGTAGGCTAAAACATGATTGCATGAGGGTATTGATTCCTAGGAACACTAGTATACCTGTCAAAAGGAAGTCAGATTGTGCAACAACTAAAGATAACCAAGTCTCAGGCATGGTACAGGTTTATGAAGGTGAGAGAACTAGAGCTAGCGAAAACCATTTGCTTGGCTCTTTTAGGCTCTCCGGATTGTCCCCTGCTCGTCGTGGCCACCCTATTTCTGTTGATGAAAACGGTATTTTGACAGTTTCAGCTAAGGAAGTATCCACCGGCATCATGAATGAGATTATAATAACCAATTATAAGGAGCGATTATCGGCAGCAGAAATTAAAGAACTGATTCAAGAAGCTGAGAATTACCGTGCTGAAGATGTGAAATTCCAACAAATGGCTAAAGTAAAGAGTGCATTGGATCTCTGTGTTTACAAAATTGAATCTGCTTTAAAGAAGCAAAATATTAACTTGAAGCTCTCTACCCCAGAGAACAAGAAGATAAATGTCGCAATTAGAATGGCAAAGAAATTGCTTGATGAGAATGACCTACATGAAGTAGATCTTCTTGAGGATCATTTGGAGAAGCTTGAAAGTATGTTCAAAGACATTACAGTCAAGATTGGTTAGTTTTTTTTCTTGTCATGTGGTTTTGTTTGCAGATGAATGCAAACCTTTGCAAGAACAGTACTTTGTTTGATCAAAAAAAAATTACTAAATGGTACTATTTATAACTAGCCTTAAATCCGTCGATTAGAGAACGGTCTTTAACGGACATGTTTGGAAGGTTACTTTATTTTGTGTCGACAAACGATAAATTGTTTACTTATTATTATTAGTATTATTTTTATTATGAACAGCGGTTTCCAGCTCTCTTACTATGTTTGGCCAAGAAATGAGGTGTTAAATACTAAGAATTTGGATTTCATGTCGTAAATGTGTGACAAATTTATTGATTTTGTTGAAATGTGTGTTTGGATGCTGGCAAAGTAATTTAAGTTCGAATAAGTCAAAGCAAAATATCTATTATTTTGCTGTTAGTGATCTTTTAATTTCCTACTTTTTTGGCTATAAGTTAGTTTCCTATTTGTTTTCACCTAGTCAGTAGTGGTTGCTACAATTATGGAGCACTATTTGCATTCAGTTATTACTTTTGTATTTAAGTATATCAATTGGTATCAAATAAACAACTTTGCAGCATTATTCTCTCTTTTACGTTTCTTCTCTGCATTTTTTTCATTTTTATTCAACACAAAAACCTACAATTGGTATCTAGAGCTCTCTTCTTGAGGGACCTGTGAAATGGATGCTGACTCAAGTTTCTCAAAAGTTGCCCCTCCTGTTTTCGATGGGGAGAACTATGACCTTTGGGCAGTAAGAATGGAGTCTTACCTAGAAGCTTTGGACATTTGGGAAGCTGTGGAAGAGGATTATGAAGTTCCTCCGCTGCCGAATAATCCTACCATGGCTCAAATAAAAATCCACAAGGAGAAAAAAACCAGTAAGGCAAAGGCAAAATCATGTCTCTTTGCTGGTGTTTCAGAAACAGTTTTCACCAGAATCATGACTCTCAAAACACCGAAGGAAATTTGGGACTACTTGAAGGAAGAATATGCAGGGGACGAGAGAATTCGAAGCATGCAAGTGCTGAATTTGATGAGGGAATTTGAGTTGCAGAAAATGAAAGAGTCCGAGACAATCAAAGAATACTCAGACAAATTACTTTCCATTGCAAACAAGGTTAGATTACTTGGCACTCAATTTGCTGATTCCAGAATTGTAGAAAAAATTTTGGTTACGGTGCCCGAAAGATATGAGGCATCCCTAGCCTCTTTAGAGAATACAAAGGATCTTTCTAAGATTACCTTGGCAGAAGTCATACATGCCTTGCAGGCCCATGAGCAACGAAGGCTTATGAGGCAAGATCATATGGTTGAAGGTGCTTTACCAGCCAAGAGCCAACAATCAAATTCTATGAAGAACCATCCAGCAAGTAGTGAAAATGGTGCAACTAATTATAATAAAGGAAAGGGAAAAAAGAAAAATTTCCCACCATGTCAGCATTGCGGAATTAACGGTCACGCACCATTTCGGTGTTGGAGAAGGCCAGATGCAAAGTGTAGCAAGTGCAATCAGATGGGTCATGAAGCTGTGATTTGTAAAGCTAAAATCCAACAAGTTGCGGAAGAAGCAGAAAATGCCCAGCAAGAGGAGGAGGAAGATCATCTCTTTGTTGCAACATGTTTTTCCACTAATACTTCATATGAATCTTGGTTGATTGATAGTGGTTGCACTAACCACATGACCTACGACAAAGCTTTGTTCAAGCATTTGGAAGGCACCGAAGTAAAATGGGTCAAAATTGGAAATGGTGAGCGTATTGCGGTTAAAGGCAAGGGAACAGTAGCTATCACAAGCTACACAGGTACAAAAAATCTCACTGATGTTCTATATGTACCTGAAATTAACCAGAACTTGCTCAGTGTTGGACAACTACTTGAAAAAGGGTTCAAAGTCATTTTTGAAGATAAGAATTGCATAATCAGAGACCCAACAGGCCAAGAAATGTTCAAAGTCAAAATGAAGAGCAAGAGCTTTTCATTTGATCCAATGAAGAAGGAGCAATCTGCTTTTCCAGTCACAACAAGCACAACTGATCTTTGGCACAAAAGGTTAGGCCATTTCCATCATTCGGGAATGGACTACATGCTGAAAAATCAACTAGTTCGTGGAGTTCCTTCCTTAACAGAAAAGCCAACTGAATGTGAAGCTTGTCAATTTGGGAAACAAACAAGGAAGCCATTTTCTACAAGTAGTTGGAGGGCAAACCAGAAGCTCCAACTTATTCACACTGATCTTGCTGGACCACAAAGAACTCCATCGCTAAATGGAAGTCTTTATTATATTGTTTTTATCGATGACTTAACCAGAATGTGCTGGATTTATTTTCTTAGATACAAATCAGAAGTAGCTGCTGTGTTCTGGAAATTCAAAACTCATGTCGAAAATCAAAGCAATTGTCGTATTCAAATTCTGAGATCAGATAATGGGAAAGAGTATGTCTCCAATCAGTTTCAACAATTTTGTGATGAAGCAGGGATCGAACATCAATTAACCGCTCCTTACACTCCCCAACAAAATGGAGTGAGTGAAAGGAAAAATAGATCAATCATGGACATGGTTAGGTGTATGCTTCATCAAAAGGAATTACCAAAGAAGCTATGGGCTGAAGCTGCAAATACGGCTGTTTTCATACAAAATAGACTCCCGACACGAGCTTTGCAAAATCAAACTCCTTTTGAGGCCTGGTTTGGTTTTAAACCTTCTCTGGATTTTTTTAAAGTATTTGGTTGCTTGTGCTACTCTCATTTACCTCAGGTTAAGCGTGACAAGCTTGACAAAAGGGCTGAACCTGGAGTATTTATTGGCTATAGCACAATCTCTAAAGCTTACAAAATTTTTCAACCTCAAACTGGAAAATTTTTGGTAAGTAGAGATGTGCACTTCATGGAGAATGAGAAATGGTCTTGGAGTGATCAAAATAATAAGAAAAGTAGAGATGTGCACTTCATCGAGAATGAAAACTGGTCTTGGAGTGATCCAAATAATGAGAATGCTGCATTGGAGCTTCAAGACACAATAGATGATCCACCGGTTCGAGGTACAAGGTTAGTCTCTGATATCTATGAAAGAAGTAGCATAGCAGTGTGCAACATAGCTGTATTTGAACCTGCCAGCTTTGAAGAAGCCGCTACAAAGGAGAAATGGTTAGCTGCGATGCAGGAGGAATGATTGAGAAAAATCAAACCTGGGAGTTGGTTCCAAGACCTCGTGATAGAAAGGTCATTGGAGTGAAATGGGTGTTTAGAACAAAATTCAACCCCGATGGCTCTATAAACAAACACAAAGCAAGGCTTGTTGTGAAGGGTTATTCTCAAATATTCGGAATTGATTATTCCGATACTTTTGCTCCTGTAGCAAGACACGGCACAATCAAGCTACTACTTGTTATTGTAGCACAAAAGGGATGGCAAGTGTTTCATATGGATGTCAAGTCAGCTTTTCTTAATGGATTTCTGCAAGAGGAGATATATGTTGAGCAACCAGAAGGTTTTTTTGTCAAAGGCCAAGAAGATAGAGTCTACTTGCTGAAAAAGGCACTTTACGGCTTAAAGCAAGCCCCACGAGTGTGGTACAACAGAATTAATGATCATTTGCTGCAATTAGGCTTTCAAAAGAGCCTATCTGAAGCTACACTTTATGTCAAGCATGTTGGTGCCGATATTTTGATAATTTCTTTGTATGTTGATGATCTTTTAGTGACTGGAAGCAACATAACACTAGTTGAAGAATTCAAGCAAGAAATGAAAGATGTCTTTGAGATGACTGATCTTGGTCTTATGACGTATTTTCTGGGCATGGAGATAACTCAAAAGAAGAATGAGATTTTTATTTGTCAAAAAAAAAAATGCAAAGGAGATTTTTAAAAAATTTCAGCTTGATGAATGCAAAACAATGAACACTCCTATGCATCAAAAGGAGAAGTTTATTAAAGAGGATGGGGCTGATAAAGTTGATGAAGCTTATTTCAGAAGCCTGATTGGATGTCTAATGTATCTTACATCTACAAGGCCCGACATTTTATTTTCAGTTAGCTTGCTGTCAAGATTCATGCATTGTGCTAGTGAATTGCACTTGAAGGCGGCAAAGAGGGTTGTAAGATACATCAAAGGAACTGTCCATTATGGAATCAATTACTGCAAAGTCAAAGACTTCAGATTATTTGGCTATTCTGACAGTGATTGGGCAGGTAGCTTGGATGATATGAAGAGTACTTCAGGGTACTGTTTCAACACGGGTTCAAGTGTTTTTTCATGGTGTTCAAAGAAGCAAGAGGTTGTAGCTCAGTCAACAGCAGAAGCTGAGTTTGTAGCTGCAGCAGCAGCTGTAAATCAAGCTATTTGGTTAAGGAATATTTTAGCAGATTTGGGCCTGAAGCAAGAGCAAAGTACACAGATATTTGTTGATAATCAAGCAGCTATTTCAATCTCAAATAATCCAGTGTTTCATGGGAAGACCAAACACTTTAATGTCAAGTTATTTTACCTAAGAGAAGTGCAAGAAAATGGTGATATAAATCTGGTTTACTGTAGAACAGAAGATCAAGCTGCTGATATATTTACCAAGCCTCCTTCACTTAGCAGGTTCGAATTTTTAAGGAAAAAACTAGGAGTTTGCAGCCTCCAAGACAAGGAGGAGTGTTGAAATGTGTGTTTGGATGCTGGCAAAGTAATTTAAGTTCGAATAAGTCAAAGCAAAATATCTATTATTTTGCTGTTAGTGATCTTTTAATTTCCTACTTTTTTGGCTATAAGTTAGTTTCCTATTTGTTTTCACCTAGTCAGTAGTGGTTGCTACAATTATGGAGCACTATTTGCATTCAGTTATTACTTTTGTATTTAAGTATATCAATTGGTATCAAATAAACAACTTTGCAGCATTATTCTCTCTTTTACGTTTCTTCTCTGCATTTTTTTCATTTTTATTCAACACAAAAACCTACAGATTTGCGTTTTAACACATGATTCCACAGCCGAAAACAGGCCCTTCCACTGTAAAGAAAGAAGTAAAAACAAGGACAAATTAACATTCAGGCTTAACCAATATAAGTTGGAAAAAAATGAGCTGATTAAAAACGTTTTTGATGTTTGAGATAGAATTGTATATGCTTAATCAAGAATAAGATTCTGTATGAAAGAACAACTTGTGTAATTTTCAATTTCGAAAAGGCGAATACAGATTTTCATCACTAAAGCTCAACTTGAAAGAAGGAAGAATAATGAAAGTACTGTAACTTGTTTTGACTCAATAATGAAGGTAACTTTCAACAAAGTTTCCTCTAAACAAATGTAAACAAAAATGAATTCAACTTTATGTACCCCTACCAATTATTGGATGTGTCTTCAATAATAAGAACTATCATTTCAGTAGATAATCAAAATTTACTGAAGTGCTTAGTTTAAAATCATGATGGAGATCAGAACCGAAAGCTGTGACTCCCTAATTTGGTACTATATATTTTTGTGTTTGACTTTGGTGGCGGGAGTGGGACTTTTGACATGTCTCTTGTTACAATTTAGGATAAGGTCTTGAAACATAGTTTCATCTATCACCCGTGCAAAGTTTGAGGAAATCAATATCGACCTTTTTAATGAATGTATAGAGACTGTTGACAGTTGTCTTACAGATTCAAAATTGGACAAAAGTCATGTCGATGATGCTGTCCTTGTTGGTGTTTCTTTGAATTACCATGGTGCAAGAGCATCAACCTTGATGAGGCTGTTTCCTTTGGGGCAGCTGTGCAGGCTGCTTTGTTGACGGAAGGCATCAAGAATGTTCATAACTTGGTTTTGATCGATGTTACACTATTGTCAAGAAGAAAAACGCTACTATACATACAGCTCTTGATAACCAATCTGGTGCCTTGATTCATGTAAATGAGGGTAGGAAAACTAGAGCTAGTGACTACCGTTTGCTTGGTTCTTCTCTGGATTTCTCGCTGCTCCTCGGCCCTCGCAGTCATCCTTTTAATGTATGTTTTGCTATTGATGAAAATGGTATATAGACAGTTTCTGCTGAGGAAGTATCCACCAGCATCATGAATGAGAATATGATAACAAATTATAGAGAGAGGTTGTCAGCAGAAGAAATTAAAAGGATAAACTCTTACCACTGAGTTAGCACATCAAGTGTACAAGTGTGTATAACTTTTATATGATGAACACGTGTATCGTCCCATAGATATTTTATTTTAATTCTCGATCTGTCATAATTAATATTATAAAGTGATACTACTAGTCCATGGAAATGTGTTGTTAACATAAAAGGGTCTAACTAAATGAAGAAGTTAGGCTAACTGATGTAGCAGGAAACAGAAAGAATCATTTTCATCATAACCTAACTAAACAGAAAACTGTGGCATTATATCCTACCTACCTAGAAGCCACAAAACACTTGGCAACGAAATGGTAATTTTAATTGATTGGAATATGGATCTCTTTTACAACAATACAAAATTTGCTTCATTTGTATCACAAAATCAACTTCTTTTTTTCTCTCTAAGTGATCAGTAAATGGTACTGTCATTTTCAAGCTAGAGAATCTATATTTTCCGCTTCATTATAGGTCTAAAAATTCAAAGAATAATGTAGAATCTTTTTAAAATATAAATTGTTTAAAATTTGATACAAATAAACTTGCACATAAGATTTATTTATTTAGAGGAATATTGAAGCATGCTGTATAACATAGTCCAATTGATAAATGGTACACAGACAACCATTTCTATGGCTATAAAATAAATTTTAAATAAACTGTTTCATGATTTAATTTTAACTTTTATTTATAGCTCAAACAAGATGTCAATTTTTGCAAAGCATCAATTAAGATAACAACAGACAATAATATGCCTCCTCATAAAAATGAAAACACAACCGAAATATATTCTTTTTTTCAACCGGTGATTATGGCCTCTTAGGTTGACAATGCTAATCTGATTCTTATTCAGCACAATTAAAGTTGAAAACAAAAAATTGCATTCAAAAGTGTAATTAATTAACTAGTATAATGTTCTGTCAACCGCAGACTGATACAGCCATTTCATAAGAACAAAAGTCCACAAACATGTGTGGAGGAATGAAAAGTTCAAAATTATTTGAAGTTTGCTGAAAATTGTAATTCATCATCTATTGCTTCCTCATTTATCAACTACTTCTATGAGAGTTGTCTCATAGTCACTAGGAGCCTCAAATCCATGAAGATTCATCGCGCTTTGAGTATCATACATCACTAAAAAATGGTCCCTATAATGTGATGACTTAGTTGTAAGTGTACAAAATCGTCACAGGTAAAAAGTAGTAAGTGAAATCGTCTCTCCAGGGATTTTGTTTAACAATACAATTAAAGATAATTTAGGAATTTAGAAAAGCAATAAACAATATGGGGGGATTTTAAGTTTGTTGGATTTATAAGCATAAAAGAATCGCTACAAGATAAGAAGAATAGCTAGGTTGTTTTGAATCCCTTCCCTTTCCCTACTTAGTAACCTATTATTATATTTCACAATTCAAATTAAGTCTGTTCATCACGACGAATTAACCCTTAGGTAGTAATAATCACTCTTGTGTCATATTATCCTATTCACAATTAACAACTCCCTAATTCCTTATGTGAGAAATTATGAAAGCATTAAAGAACGTTCATTAAAAAGTCACAACCACAAACTACGTATCCCTACAATAACTCTGTTGAATAATTATCATCAATTCGAATACAAAAATAATCTTTCGAAAACAATCGATATCTAAATCAATTTTACTAATACGTATACTAATGAAAAGCATTAAGCATAGATGATAATTAAATAATTAATAAAGACAGAACTGCAATAATAACCTAACCTAAGTAAATTAGTTACTCATAAACATAATTATAACAAAAAAGTTAAAGAATTACACATACGAAAAAACCTCATTGAAGCGTGAGAAAAACTACTCCTAATGGTTGGGAGATTGTCTTCCTAGAGAGCTTTAGGCTCTCATTCCTTCTCCTCCTTAGAGACTTGTAGTTCTCTAAAATTTTTAATAAATAATGGTGAAGGAGGAGAGCTCTATTTATAGCAATTTGGACTTGGGCTCCAAGTCACATCGTGCGTATCGTGTGGCCATCGTGACACGATATAAAAGATTTGTTTAAATTAAATTTTGATTTTTTTTTCTCTTTTATAACCAACCATCGTACCACGATGTAATCCATCGTGGCACGATGATGCCTTCAGAATTAGTTCTCGGCTTCAACACAAAAGTTGTAGTTCTTTGTGTTAGCTTTTCAACGTATGGTCATGGACCTCAATCCGATATTCATAGCTCAAGTTATGTCATTTTCAATGAACTGCTACTTTCTTCTCTTTTTTGCCCTTTTTATGCAATTTCTTCACTTGGTCAGGTAACTTCATTCCTTAGGTATTTTTCTTGTAGTTGGTCTTTAAGGTGACTAAAACTAATATAAACTAATATAAAAACTATCTAAAAACATTATAAAAATTACTGTCATCACAATGCCAGATAATATTTATTCAACTCATACATATTTTGCTTAAACTTTTACAAAAAGCTTGTTCAGTCATATTCAAATAGGCAACGACATTTGACATTTGAGCAACATATTCTTTAATTTGTTGCATGAACATTTGAAGTACTAGATAAAACAATACATGATAAAACAATACAGAATAAATTTAAGATATTGAACAAATTTTGTCTTGTATAATCTATAATGTTTAGCGGACAAAAAGTTATTTTGTTATTTTAGACAAGTTATACAGAGGACAAAAAATTGTATTGTGATTCAATAGGAGACGATAGTTTTAGTTTTTGTTGACCCTCAATATATTCGATCTTAGTTGTTAGTATATTGCAATGTTATGTTAGTTTTCTCTTTGAAAATGATTTAAGCTTAATCCTCAATCAATCTCCAACGTATTGTACCCAAAAAATAATGTTTTTGTTGCTGAAAACTTTCTGCTGTTTTGTGATAGAACAAAATGCGCCTTCACAGCTCCACTTAAATCGATAGCTAGTTTTCTCCTTGGAAAATGTAGAAACCATAGAGTAGGCCATTCAAAATCACCATGCTCGCCACTATGAGAGAGAAGAAGAAAGAACACAGTGTTGAGACGCTTCAGTTTTCCAAAACAGTTGTATCGTCAGCTATTTATTACTATCCTCAATCAATCTCAATATTAAAATGACCATTTTCCTTTGGAGTTAAGGGAATTTCATTCTCAGTGAGTCTGTGTGACAAGAAAACCTACAAGGTAACTTAACACTTCTCACTTGAATTTTTCCAAGCTTCTTTTGTTTACTTGAAAGGTTATATATATGGCAAAAAGATATCAAGGATGTGGTGTGGGAATCGACCTTGGCACAACGTACTCGTGTGTTGCAGTGTGGCAAGAGCAACACAACAGAGTGGAGATTATTCACAATGAACAAGGCAACAAAACTACACCTTCTTGTGTTGCTTTCACTGATAAACAAAGGTTGATTGGTCAAGGAGCTAAGAATCAGGCTGCTACCAACCCACAAAATACTATCTTTGGTAAATCAATTCTCTGCTCCGTTGTATTATTATTTCTATGTTACCTACACAATGTGACCTATTTGATCTTGATAAGATAAATAATTCTCTGCTCCTTTATAAATTAGTTATTTTTATGATTTATATTCTAGTCATGTTCAAGTACTATTTTTACAAGATTTGAAAAAAATTTGGGCTAAATTAGGTGCATTTCATTTCTTAGAGATCAAGTAAGTCGACTACGTTTTGTTTCAACATTTGAAATGATCATTAATATTAATATTACTTTTTCAGATGCTAAGAGGTTAATTGGTAGGAAGTTCAGTGATGATGTTGTCCAAAAAGATATGAAGTTGTGGCCGTTCAAAGTCATTGCTGATGTAAACAACAAACCCATGGTTGTTGTTAAGTACAAGGGCCAGGAGAAGCACCTATGTGCGGAGGAAATTTCATCTATGGTCCTCATAAAGATGCGGGGGATTGCAGAGGCATTTTTGGAATCACCAGTTAAGAATGCAGTCATCACGGTTCCAGCTTATTTCAATTATTCTCACCGAAAAGCCACTATGGATGCTGGTGCTATTGCTGGCCTTGAAGTTATGAGGATAATGAGTGAGCCGACTGCTGCAGCAATTGCATATGGCCTTGACAAGAGAACCAGTGCGATAGGAGAACGAAATATTTTTGTGTTTGACCTTGGTGGTGGGACTTTTGATGTATCTCTTGTTACAATTAAGGATAAGGTCTTCCAAGTTAAGGCAACTGCTGGAAACACTCACCTTGGTGGAGAGGACTTTGATAACAGGATGGTGAACTACTTTGTAGAGAAGTTCAAGAGGAAGAAAAAAATAGATATTAGTGGGAACCCAAGAGCCTTGAGGAGATTGAGAACAAATTGTGAGAGGGCGAAAAGGACTCTCTCTTTTTCTGTTGACACCACTATTGAGGTAGATGCTATATTTGAGGGGATTGACTTACTCTTCATCGATCACTCGTGCAAAGTTTGAAGAAATCAATATAGACCTTTTCAATGAATGTATGGAAACTGTTGAGAGTTGCCTTAATGACTCTAAGATGGACAAGAGTAGTATAGACGATGTTGTCCTTATTGGTGGCTCTTCTAGGATTCCCAAAGTGCAGGAGTTATTGGGAGACTTTTTTAAGGGAAGGGATCTGTGCAAGAGCATCAATCCTGATGAAGCTGTTGCTTTTGGTGCTGCTGTGCAGGCTGCATTGTTGAGTGAAGGCGGCAAGAATGTTCCAAACCTGGAATTGATTGATGTTTACACCACTATCTTTAGGTTGGAGGCTAATTCATGATAAAATGAGTGTAGTGATTCCTAGGAACACTAGTATACCTGTCAAGAAGGCAGGAGAATATGTTACAGTTAAGGATAACCAATCCTCCGTCTTAATCAGGGTTTATGAGGGGGAGAGAACTAGAGCTAGTGACAACAATTTGCTTGGCTCTTTTACTCTCTCTGGTTTTCCTCCTGCCCCTCGCGGCCATCCTTTTGATATATGTTTTGCAATTGATGAAAACGGTATTTTGACAGTTACTGCCAAGGAAGTATCCACAGGCACTACAAATCAGATTATAATAACTAATTATAGAGAAAGGTTACTGGCGGAAGAAATTAAAAAATTGATTCAAGAAGCTGAGAACTACCGTGCTGAAGATCAGAAATTCCTACAGATGGCTGAAATGAAAAATGCATTGGATAACTGCATTTATAAAATTGAAACTGCTTTAAAGAAGCAGAATACTAACTCGAACCTCTCCATGCGAGAGAACAGAAAGATCAATGTTGCAATTAGAATGGCAAAAATTTGCTTGATGAGAATGAACTGCACGAAGTAGATGTTCTTGAGGATCATTTGGAGGATCTTGAAAGTATGTTTGAAGACATTATAGCCAAGATTGGTTAGTTTTGTTTTTTTTTTTCTTCCATTAACATTATGGAGTGTTGTCTTGCTGTGTTGTTCGCAATTGAATGTAAACTTTCTCAATTAATGGTGTTCTTTATAACTAGCCTTAAGTCTGTCGATTAGAGAACAGTCTCTTAACATGTTAACTGTTAGGGAAGGTTACTCTATTTTTTGTCAACGAATGATGAACACAGGTATTGTTACGTGGATATTTTAATGAGCTGATTGAAAAGGTTTTTGATGTTTGAGGTAGAATTATGTGTGCTTAACCAAGGATAACATTCTCCATGAAAGAACAACATGTGTAAATTTCTATTTCGAAAAGTGAATATTTTTAACTGGAATCTGCAGAACTAGATATGTCGTTGCTATGTATCGTGGTTTCATCACTAAAGCTCAACTTCAAAAAAGGAAAAATAATAATAATGAAGGTACTGTAACTTGTTTTGACTCAATGATGAAGGTAACTTTCAACAAAGTTACCTCTAAACAATTGTAAACAAAAATGAATTTAACATACAATAATTCTTTATATACCTGTCAATTATTGGATGTGTGTTAGCTTAATATCATGATGGAGATCAGGACTGAAAGGTGTGACTCCCTAATTGGGTACGATAGATTTTTGTGTTTGACTTTGGTGGCGGGAGTGCGTTAAGGCAAACTGCAGGAAACACTCACCCTGATGGAGACTAAAGAGAACTTAAGAGGAGTTTAAGAGGAAGAAAAAATTGGACATTAGTGGCAACCCAAGAGCTTTGAGGAGGTTGAGAACCCGGTCCGTGAGAGCAAAAATGACACTCTCTTTCTGTTACGCCACTATTGAGGTAGAAGCTTTATCTAAGGCTGTTGATTTCTTTTCATCTATCACCCGTGCAAAGTTTCAGGAAATCAATATCAACCTTTCAATGAATGTATAGAGACTGTTAGCAGTTGTCTTACTGACTCTAAAATGGACAAAAGTAGCGTTGATGTCCTTGTTGGTGTTTCTTCTAGAATTCCCATGGTGCAAGAGCTATTGCAAGACTTTTTTAAAGGAAAGTAACTGTAAAAGAGCAACTCCGGAAAGATTGCCTCAGTTCAGGTTCATAACTTGGTTTTGATCGATGTTACACTACTGTCTTTAGGTTGCAGACAACACAAGATCACATTAGTGTAGTTATTCCTAGGAATACTAATATACATGTCAAGAAGAAAAACGCTACTATACAGCTCTTGATAACCAATCTGGTTACTTGATTCATGTAAATGAGGATGAGAAAACTAGAGCTAGTGACAACTGTTTGCTTGGTTCTTTCTGTCTCTCTGGATTTCTCCCTGCTCCTCGGCCATCACGGTCATCCTTTTAATGTATGTTTTGCTATTAATGAAAATTGTATATTGACAGTTTCTGCTGAGGAAGTATCCACCAGCATCACTTGAGTAGAGAACAAAGTTTTAGCATAACATCGAAGGTTTCTCTTTCGTTGATGTTACAAGGCTAAACTCTTACCACTGAGCTAGCACATCAAGTGTACAAGTGTGTATAACTATTATATTATATGATATGACGAACACATGTATCGTCACAGATATTTTATTTTAATTCTTGATCTGTCATAATTAATATTCTTATGTGATACTACTAATGCATGAATTATACCTGCATGGAAATGTGGTGTTAACATAAAAGGGTCATCAACCTCTAATTAAATGAAGAAGTTAGGCTAATTGATGTAGCAGAAAACAGAAGGAATGATTTCCATCATAACCTACCTAAACATAAAACTGTTGGCAATCTCCCTACCTAGAAGCCAGAAAACACTTGACAATGAAATGGTAGACAATGTGCACAAAGATAATTTTTATTGATTGGAATATGGATCTATTTTACTACAATACAAATTTGCTTCATTTGTATCATAATATCAAAGTTTTTTAAAGTGATCACCAAATGGTACTGATCTTTTTCAAACTAGAGAATCTATTTTTTTGGCTTCATTATAGGTCTAAAAATTCAAAGAATTTAGAATCTTTTTAAAATATAAATTTTAAAAATTTGATACAAATAAACTTTCACATAAGATTTATTTATTTAGTGGAATGAAGCATGCTGTATAACATAGTACAAGTATTAAATCAACTGTTTCATGATTTGATTTTAACTTTTATTTATAGCTCAAACAAGATGTCAATTTTTGCAAAGCATCAATTAAGATAACAACAAACAATAATATGCCTCCTCATAGAATGAAAAGACATAACCAAAACATATTCTAACTTCTTTTTTGACCAAAACATATTCTTTTTTCAACGGTCGACAATGGCCTCTTAGGTCGACAATAATGCTATTCTGGTTCATATTCAGCACAACTAAAGTTGAGAACAAAAAATTGCATTCAAAAGTGTAATTAATTAACCAGTATAATGTTCTGTCAACCGCAGACTGATACAGCCATTTCATAAGAAAAAAAGTCCACAAACATGTGTGGAGGAATGAAAAGTTCAAAATTATTTGAAGTTTGCTGAAAATTGTAATTCATCACCTATTGCTTCCTCATTTATCAACTACTTCTATGAGAGTTGTCTCATAGTCACTAGGAGCCTCAAATCCATGAAGATTCATCACGGTTGCAGCTACGTTGGCCAACCCACCGGTGGGAACATCGTTGCGGAACCTCACGCCAGGAGCCAATCCAGGACCTCCAATCGCTATTGGTACCTTAACAAACAAACAAACAAACAAAAGTGCAACATTTTTAGAACTAAAAACTTGACTTATAAAGCAAGGATTGTTTAGGTTTTTGTAAGCTCTATTCAGGCGTTATATGTAGCCAATGTGAGACTTAAATAATTCATGTAAAGTTCTCATCAATCAATGACTGAGTATAAAAACTTACTGGCTCAAGAGTATGAGAAGTAAGAATCTGGACTTTTCCATCCTTTAGTAGAGGTTTTCCAGCCTTGTCTCTCTTAACCATATCTTCGGCATTACCGTGGTCAGCAGTGACAACATAAATTCCACCCACTTGCTCAATTGCATCAAGAATAATCTGCAATTACATATATAAATACACAGTATTAATATATCGAGTTTTCAGCAAGAGCTCAAAAACATATAACGTGATATATTTACAGAAACTTTCCGGTGAATTTGAAAATTAAAGATCGTACCTTAACAGCTTCATCAGCTGCCTTACAGGCCACAATTGTTGCATCAATGTCACCTGTGTGTCCCACCATGTCACCGTTTGGTAGGTTAACACGTATCTACATGACAGACAAAATAAATATTAACTAAAAGTGTAATTAATTAAACCATGAATCTCAAAATCACCTGATAATTCATTTAACTACCTGATCAAATTTCCCACTAAGAATTGCTTCCTTTGCCTTCTCAGCAATCTCCACTGCCTTCATTTTTGGTTGTTCGTTGAATGTAATCCCAGAGTCACTTGGAATCTCAACATACTGCTCCAACTCCGCATTAAAATATCCAGACCGGTTTCCATTCCAGAAAAATGTGACATGACCAAATTTAACAGTCTCACTGTTGAAGAAGAAATTCATTAGTTACTACGATAGATATTTCAATTTCACAATCAAAAATAGATTATGCACGTAGCAAGATAAAGGATTCACATGTAACTATACCAACATCAAGAGAAAATTAACAAAGATTAAATAAGTGATAACTCACCTGCAAGCAAAAGTGCGAACACCGTTATGCACTAAATATTCACCAGAAGTCCTATCAATCTCTGGTGGAGAAACAAGGTAATGGCGTGGAAGCTTCAATTCACCATCATATTCAAGCATACCAGCATAACGGATTTTAGGGAAGCGTACTCTATCAAAATTGTCAAACTTTTCATACTCAAGAGCCTTAGCAAGCATAGTCATACGATCTGCCCGGAAGTTAAATGTAACAACAGCATCGCCATCAACTATCGGACCAACAGCTTTTCCACTCTCATCAACAATAACAAAAGGAGGAAGATACTGGTCATTGGCCTTTGGTGCTGCCCTCAGTGTCTTGACAGCTTCTAGAGCACTTGTAAACTTAAATGGAGCTTCACCAAGAACTTGAGCATCCCATCCTCGTTTCACAACACCCCAGTCATTCTGCAGGTTGTTTTGAAATCGTTTACATTATTGATTTTCATATATAATATATATGTGAATGGCAAGGAAAAGAGGAAGTATAAAATTTGTTAACATTTTAAAAGAAACGATGGATAATTGCTATACAATACCTCATAACGATCCATTGTGACATTCATACGACCTCCACCTGATGCAATCTTTGCATCAATACCTTTCTCACGCAATTTTGCAAGATCATTTTCAAGGGTTTCTACAAAAGCCACACTTGAGCCATCCAAAACATCACGACCATCCGTAAGAACATGGAGACGGATTCGTTTAACACCTCGCTCACTTGCTCCTTTTAGCAACAACTGTACAAAAATAGTTAGTTAGGACTTAGTAGAGGCATAAATTTTGCAGATGTGAAGATACAAATGTTCAAATGCGCATAATCACCTGCACTTGATCAAGTCTGGAGTGAACTCCACCATCACTCAGTAGTCCAATGAGATGCAATGTGCCAGTTTCGAAACTTTCCTTGATGTAATTGAAACCATCTCCTTCAAAAATCTTTCCAGATTCTAGAGCAAGGTCAACAAGCTTTGCACTACAATAAACAAACACAAACCATCACAAACCCAATCATCACACGCTTTGACTATGCTATGAATATGATAGCATAGTCAATATGCATAGACATTAGACAATAGGCAAGAATCAGAGGAACACTTCAAGATGTTAAGTGTGAAGCTACCAATCCTAATACCACAACAGAAATTCATTGACATCGATACAAAACATTGTCCATCCAAATATAAGACCGCAATTTCTTGCGAGAAGATGAGATGCACGGTAAGGCAAAGCCACAAAGATATTAATTATTGTGTTGAATCAAAAAACTGAACTAGGCATGAGCATGGTGCAAATTTATATCTACTCATCCCATTGAGGATAATTCAAGAAATAAGGTGGATCACAGAACAAGACATAGCAAGAACTGTTATGCCGCGTTCCACAACATAAAAGAATAAGGCACAGCAAATCCAAATGTTTAAAAAACAAGGTTGGTTCACAATTGGTGTTATCGTAAATCCAGCATCAAAGACCAAGACATAAAGTGAATATATCAAAAAAAACATTTTCTTGTTGAATATAGTGTTGCGTCCTAAAACTAAATTAGGGACGAACATGAGCAATTAACTAGTTATATATTATGACTAGTATTAGTACATGATTTCTACTTCTACTACAACTAATAACTAGTATAGGTAGCAGCATACCAAACAAAATAGATTAAGATTAGAAGCTATTTAAAGTTACCCTTGAGCAAAGATGCGACCGGCACCGAGTGCATTATGACCAACTTCACTATTTCCCATATCATCCTCTGTTGGAAGTCCTACAGCTTTACCATGAGCCCTAACCAATCTCCAATGTTCAGGAGCACCCTACAACATAAAAAACAAGGATCATCATTCATTATCGTTTTCAAAGAAAACCCAAAACAGCAATAGATCTAAACCATATTCAATCCAAATCAAATTCCAAATAATGAAAGTATAATTATTATACCTTTTTAAGTGAATCCATGGTTGGTGTTTCGGCGTTGTGAATACAGTTATATTCATTTGGATTAGCCTCACCCCATCCATCCAAAACAATAACAGCAATTGTCTTTCCCTTTGGAAGCTTAGGATGATCAGGTAATTTCCATGAGAAACCTGAGCTACCCATCTTTGTTTTTCTTTTCTATAACAGATTCTGATTCAATAACAACACTAAAAATTCAATCTTTACAAACTAATCAATAACAAATCTCATCATAAATCATACTTTATATTCATTCTTATATAAATAAACAAACACATCACATGTGATTATGTATGGTGATAATATCTATGCATATTAATATTAACTAATTAATGAATAAATGAATAAATTAAATTAAACAAGTTAATTTGGATCTCATGTAGTTCTCAAACTCAAATCTAAGAATTCAAATTAATAAAAACTGATTATTAGTGTATGAATCTTAAATCTATGATTTGATTAAAAAAATAAACAAATCGAAAGATGGGATTGGAGCATAGAAATCTGAGACAAGATAGAAAAAAAAGACAAACCTAACGATTTGTGTGTGAGAGGCGCAACTAACTGCACAAATGTCACAGAGGTAACCTAACACGACCAAACCGCTTTGCCTTTTGAATTGTGTTGTGTTGTGTTGTGCTGTGTTTGGTTCGTTTCATATAAATACAGTTTTTTTTTTGGGTTTACTTATTGGAGACGATATTTTATTTTTTTATTATTTTTTTAATGTGATATTTTTAAAATTTAAAAGAAAAGAACTTACTAGAAGAAGAGTCACGAGACAGATAAAAAAGCATTAAAATGGCTAGATTAAAATTTTCGTTTTAGTCATAGTTAATTACGGAGTATTTTTTTTTGGTTACGATGATATTATTATATAGGTATGAAATTTTTATCATCTCCATTAACAAGAACAAAATATTTAATTTTAATCATAATTACATTTAAAGCCACGTAAATAATTGATTGTGATTTGTTAATAATATAAAAAATATTAAATCGACAATGTCTGATAATCAAACTCTTTTTTAAAAATATTGATACAAAATTGAAAAGAAAAACAAAATATGCTACTATTTTTAAAATAATTGATATTTGTTAATAAAAAATAATTAAGATTTTTTGAAGGAAAAAATAAAATTTGATAATTTTATGAAAATAAAATGTGAATTAAGATATATTATTATTTATATATATTAACTTATTATTAATTTGATTCCTATGAGCATAACTTAATTGATAAAGATATTATATTTTTTATAGTGTGAGTGTTCAAATATGAAATCTCTCACTTATTTACTTCAAGAGGTAACTCAGTATTGCTCTTTAACTCTTATTATCTTCTTTTACTCTGATGTTTTTTGAAATAAGGTGGAAAATGGTTCTATTTATAAGCGTTTTCTGACTTGTTTTTCACGCACCATCGTAGTATGATAGGATTGATTTGAATCATATATTTCTGTTGCCAAAAAATTGGAAAAATATATTTATATTGTTTCAAATTTTTATAAATGTTGCACTTAGTCAATGTTCTTTTTTTGTTCTTACACTGTGTATGTAAACTAAATTTTATATATTTATTTATGGAAGACTAAAGAGAAAAAAAAATGAATTTTAAAAAAAAAATCAATAAAGTTGAAGATACTTGGATTTTGCTGCAAGTTTTTGATTTTGTAATGAAGATATAAATATTCGAATATGCTGTTGTTTGTTAGTTACCCATTGTATCATCATCTAATTGATCCTCATTTGAGTCATTTCGCATGCCTCTTTTTTTTCCTTTAAAAAAATAGAAAGATGACAAACTTTGTCATACACTAAAAATCCATTTGACCTAGCTTATTTTTGAGCTTATGTAAACAGCTTATGCAATTTTTATATATTATTATAAGTTTTTTAAGGTAATTTATGATAAAATAGCTTCTAAAAATTCAATTTTCACTAGTTTAAACTTATAAAATAGCATAAAACCTAATTT
Organism: Trifolium fragiferum; assembly: GCA_954870985.1. NCBI lineage: Eukaryota > Viridiplantae > Streptophyta > Magnoliopsida > Fabales > Fabaceae > Trifolium > Trifolium fragiferum. Next base: position 21,859,241 of record OX940793.1, read on the forward strand.
ATATTGTATAAGCCGTTTGCATAAGCTCTAAAATAACCTAGGCCAAACGAGCCCTAATACACTGATTCCACGTAAGTACACTTTTCGACATTTCTCATTTTCCTTTGCTTATTACTTCTGTTTATATGTATGAAACTACTGAAAAAACTTTATGGTATGGAAATGTACTACCATATTCTAAAAGAATTATTTTAGTCACCAAATATACTATCATTATATTACTTATTATTTCTCTTTTTCTAAATATAATTCCTATAAATTCCACAAATTTGCATTGAGTTATGAAAACTTAATATTAAATATGTTTAACACAATAATTATATAATTGTCACACATATTTTAGATAAATTTATCATTTCAGACATTTTTTTCTTAATACTTATGATTCTTTTTAATGATTCAAAATGTGTGTCTGTTTCTATGAATCATTGGAGTATAATAATATAATTATCGAAATATTTTTAAAAATGGTCAAAATGATTGTATTGTATTTATTCTAGAATTATCATTTTACTTTTTTTATTAATTTATTGAAAATTGATCTTTATCTAGAATAACATCAAAAAAAATTTATTAGTATGAGTGTATATGCATACATGCACTAATATCGAATAACAACTGGATATATATCACCTCTAGTGTATTGTCTCCTGATTGTCTCTTCAGTGCAATTTTTGACCACTTAATCAATCTAACGGTTGACTAACAATAAGGAAAAAATGGGCCATTATAGGAGAGAAACTGGATTCTTCTTCTTCAATTTACCAGGTATTTCTTCATTGCACATTCTTATTGATAATCATTATCCATCCATTGCCCACCAATATCATAATTAGCAACGATTATATCATTTGATTATTTAATTGATCTTTTTATCAACGATTGTATCATAATATTTTGGAAAAAAAATTGTTTTAGGAAAATACAATAAGGTAGAACTAAAATTCTGGTGACAAGTGTCAGATGTGCAGCACAATGTGTACATAGAGCCGTCAAAATGGGCTAGTCCGAATGGACCGGCCCGAATAGCCCGAATTTTTCTCGGGCTTGGGCCTTTAAATTGTAACCTAAATTTTATCCGGGTCTTTTTTAGCTCGACCCGATAAAATATGGGCTAGCCCGAATGGGCCACGGGCCGCCCAAAAGCCCGACAAAATTTAATAAAAAATAAATATAAGTAACTTGTTTTGGATGATTTGAACTTAATTTGTATTATAAAAGTTTTTTATCCCTCTACGAGTTTCTCAGATATAATCCGCTACTTAAGTAGCGGACTGTGTTTTTTTAATCAAATTTATCACTTTTTTACTACTTAAGTAGCGGATGAGTAAAAATAGGGCGCGCGAGAAACTCGTAGGTAGCGAATGAGTAGAATTAGGGCGTACGGGAAACTTCTAAGTAGCGAATGAGTAAAAATAGGGCGCGCGAGAAACTCGTAGGTAGCGGATAAGTAGAATTAGGGCGCGCGAGAAACTTCTAAGTCGCGAATGAGTAAAAATAGGGCGGGTGAAAAATTTGTAGGTAGCGGATGAGTAAAAATAGGGGGCGCGAGAAACTTCTAAGTAGCGAATGAGTAAAAATAGGGCGCATGAAAAACTCATAGGTAGCGGATGAGTAAAAATAGGGGGCGCGGGAAACTCGTAGGTAGTGGATGAATAAAAATAGGACGCGCGAGAAACTTGTGAGTAACGGATGAGTAAAATTAGAGCGCACGAGAAACTTGTGAGTAATGGATGAGCAAAAATAGAGCATCCAAGAATTATTAATCCTATATATTTATGTATAATATAAATGTATGTTTTTTTCCAAAATATTTTGCTAGACAACAAAATTAAAAAAAAATAAAGGAAAAAACTGGGCCGGCCCGAAAGCCCGACGGTCCGTTCCGGGCCAGGCTCAGGCCCTATTTTTGGAGCCCATATTTCATCCGGGATTTTTTAGCCCGGTCCGATATAGCCCGTCCGAGCCGGTCCGTTTAGGGCTGGGCCGCCCGTTTTGACAGCTCTATGTGTACACCTTAGGAATAGTATGATGTGTAGCCTAATGTACCAACATCGTGGACATGCCGAACTTGATGAACAAGAAACAAATAAAAGTGTTGGAAACAATAAACAACACACAGAGTTTGTTTACCGAGTTCGGCGCTAAACAGCCCTACTCTGGAGGATACCAATCCAAGGATGAATCCACTAATACTATGATAGTATCAATTCAAAGCTAAACTCTTCCGTTTACAACTTATCACCTAATCACTACCTGTGCTAATTCTACCTAGAAACTCCTAGATATGAGAACCTCTGTTCACTCCCCCTCAACCTAACCCAGTAAGGATTTTAATAACAAACTCATTTTGGAGACACACTCATAGACAAAACTATGCACTCGTGTCTAAAGACTTTGAGTGTTGCACAATCTAACTCCTTGTTTCAAAGCTTTGGAGAAGATAACTAGAGATTACAACTCTATTAAACTCATGTGAAGAAGATTTCCCTCTTGAACTTGGTTGGATTTTGATGATAACAAACTCACATCATAAAAGAAGAAAACTTATGGAGTTTCAAGATGAGAAACCAAGATGAAGATAAAGACTTAAGCTTATTAGTTAAAATAATTGTAAGTATGGTCTTTATCTTTGATTTATCATTTTTAATAATTATATAACTTAGAAGCTCGGAAATTATTTTAAAATGAATTACAAATAAATTTCTAAGTTAAATATAAAAGTCCATATGAATCAAGCTTTTAAAAAAAAATATAAAAAGTTAATTTTAAGAAAATCTATCTGCATTTTTCAAATCTGCCGTGCGTTTCAACTAATGTAAAAAGTCTGTGGTTGTTTGCATAATTGATTTGATATAGCCATACATTAATACTATTCTTCAACATTTTGTTTGTAAATTCTCATAATAGTTTTGTTGAGAATTGTTGTTAAGATAGTGGGGTGCTATCTTGTGTTGTATGAGAATTTCACCATAGGGTTTGGTGAAGATTCTTGTTGTATTATGATTTTGTTAGGAAGCCTTGGGGTGAGGTTGTCTTGTAACAAGAATTCTAATAGTGAAAAATCTCTTACGGGGTGTTAGGGGACTGGAGTACCCTTAGGTTAGAAGGGGAACCAGGATAAATTTTTGTGTCTTTTCTTCTTTCCCTTCTCTCTTTTATTTTTCCTCATATTGTTCATACATTAATCATAGAATTTCCGGAAAAATAAAAAGAATCAGAACATCTCTAAAATAACCGAAAAAATCTTAAAATCTAATTCACTCCCCTCTTAGGTTGCACTCTTGAAATTACAACTCGGTCCTTACTTATATCAAAACATGATCCAAGTGAAGGCTCACAATTAACAAAGAAAAGACTAAAACCTAAATACTTGATCCTTCAGTGTATGTTTTAGTGAATAATAATGTCTTCAGTCTTCCTTTATATAGAACAAGTTTCATGGGCTTGGATCTTCAATGTTGACAGCTGGCCATCGCAAATTTGCCTTGAGATAAATTTGATCCTTATCAAAATATATTTGTTTCAAATCTTTTTGATCAAAGTCGGCCAATAAAATAAAACAGAACCATGAAAGATTATCTTGTTCCTTGGCGCGCAAGTAGGCGTGAGTTTATTTCAAAAACAAATCTTTTCAAAAGATCACGCGTGGGAAAATAACAGGAAACGCGTCTTGCTAGGGCGTCCAGCTGTGAATCCTGATGTGCACACATCATGGACTTAGGCTTATTTTAGCAAATGAAGCCAACACCCTAAAAACCCAACAATCTCCCCATTTGGCAAATTTTGGCTAAAATAATCTTTGAGTCAGCCAATAAGACTTGGAGAAATGTGTAGGCACATCAGAGGCTTGCAGCAGCAGATAAGAGCCTCACAAATTAGGAGAGAAATAAACTCTCACACAATAGGAAAAATAAATTCCTAAAGACTGAGAAAAATAAATTCTCAGACACATACAAGCATGAGATTCCATGCACACATAAGGGAGGGTAGTAAATACAGCTATGCATAGATTCATGCAAACATGTAGTAATTTACTCCCCTTTACTCCCCCTGAATATCACATCTTCTATAGGCTACTTAAGAATGCATGACCTAGTAGAAGGATGTACAGATGTTTTAAACATGACTTCTTCAGAATGCATGACCATGTAGAAAATGCACAGATGTATCAAACATCACACAAACACAACTTCTACAGGCTTCTTATGATTGCATCACCATGTAGAAATAAACAAATGTGTCAAACATTACACAAACACAACTTCTACAGGCTTCTTATGAATGCATCACCATGTAGAAATATACAAATGCATCAAACATTTCACAGATAACATCTTCAACAGGCTTCTTGAGAATGTATCACCATGTTGAAAACGTACAGATTAAGTCTTCAGAAAAACATGCTTTATAAAAAGTCTTCAAAGAAAATTTGTTGAGAAAAAATCTTGAAGTAAAACCAACATGTATGACAGATGTGTAGTCAGATGTGCACACATCACAGTTGCTGCAGTTTTTAAGTCTTCAAAGAAAAAATTGTTCACATTTTTTACTCCCCCTTTTTAGCCAGAATTTTGACAAACAAAGTCAAAAACATAGAGAGTGAATGAAAAACACCAGAAAATGTCGGTTTGGTTTATTCATGCAACGATGAAGTTGTAAATTGCGGTCGAAAAATGTCGAGTTTTGGATTAGTCTCATCCTAGACACAATATTTTCTAGTTGCAATGCTTTCGGACGATAAATTTGTGGACAAATTTTTGGCTGAGAGTTCGAGAAGGCTAAAGGAAAGACACATATTTTTCACAAAGGGATTGAAAAGGTCAACATTACTTGCTTACCAAGTAATGCGGGGTTTTTCTTTTGGATGAATTTGAGGAGCTTATTGAAAGAGAAAACATTTGAAGGTGAAATGAAAATGTGGCGTTTGATTATCAAAGAGGTGAAGCTTAATGTTTCGTTAGGTTTGGCTTTTGATTGCTCTAAGCATGCTAGGTATAGAGTTTGCATTGATGGGAATTAGAGCATTTGTTAATAATAGAGACAAAGGGAAAAACATGGAAATGAAACGTTGGAAGAGTAACCTAAGACTTAGCGTTTCTTCAAGAAGGTTTGATGAAAAAGCTATCTCTCCTCACATGATGTCTCCTCATTCACTAATGCCTCATTCACCACTTGTTCGAACTACTTAATTTGAAGCTGATTTTTAATTCCAATCTTCTACCGAGTCTTTGACGAAATCTCTAGACGATCCTTAAACACCATAAGTGTTCAACCTCGATTAGCATTAATTAATTAAAACAAATATAACAACATTATTCAAAAAATAATTAAAACTACAAAAACAAAAAAAAAATATTAATTTAAAACTAATAAAAAAATTTAATTAGTCATATGGCCAAACTAGCAACCTACTCATGATATCGTGCTACTCATATCACAAGGCTCTCCACCCCACTGATCATGGATTTGCTGTCAGTGGCGGTGATAGCATACAGCATGCCTGGGCACGTGCCCAGGCTGCCCAATCCATTTTTTATTTTATTTTTTTTTAATTTTATAAAAGAAAACAGAAGGCAATAAAATTATATATTTTATATTTTTTAAAATAGAAACAAACAAACCACTATTCTCCTGTAACAAAAAAAAACGCGTATTCTCCCTTTCTTTCTTTCTCACTTGCCGCTCTCAATCTCTCTCTCGGTGGCCGCTCAATTTCCCACCGCCGTCAAATCCGCCGCACCGCACCACTGCACCACCGCTGTCACTCCCTCTCTTTGGCAGCCTCACGCACGTTTTGAGGTAAGCAAACCCTAAAACTTTGTCTTCTTCATTGCTCTGTTTGATTATGTTAAGAAATAACAACCTAAAACCTTCTCAATCTAGAATCTTTGTTTGATGACTTTGATGTTGTTTTGGTTTAACATTTAATTTTTATTTTAAATTTTCTAGACAAACTCTATCTTCTGTTTCTGACTTTCTGTTAAGCTGTTAAGCTGTTCTACTGTTAAATTTTGATGTTAAGTTGTTCTATTGTTAAGCTGTTCTACTGTTAAATTTTGGTTTAACTTTGATGTTGTTTCTGTTAAGCTGTTCTACTGTTAAATTTTTCTGCAACTTTTATGTCCAAATAAGCTATTTATGTTCTAATAATTTTTATGTTCTACAACTGTTAAGCTATTTTGATTGTTTCTGTTAAGCTACTGTTAATTTTTTTATGCAACTTTTATGCTTAATTAATGTATCTCTATCCAAAACGCAATTGAATGACTGTTTTAAATTGATGATAAAACAAGAACTTTGTTATATATTAATTTTGCATCGTTTAATTCCAGAGATGAGAAGGTTTTTGGTTCCTAGAGCAAATATTGAGAATGAGAATGTTGTGCAATCGGAAGCCGAAGTAGAAGAACCACCGCCTAATGTGGTCAATGAGTTTAATTCAAATGAGATTGTGCGTGATCCGGGTCTTAGGAAACAAATTCATGAGTATGCTCCGGATATTCAAGACCAAATGAGGAGGGCATATATATTGAAGGGTCCAACACAACCAATTTTGGAAAAATTTCCTCGCACTCAATTTTCTAGAGAAACAAGAACAAGGGCATTTTGTAAATCATGGTATGAAAAGTATACATGGATAGAATATAGTGAGTTCAAGGATGCATCTTATTGTTTCCATTGCTTTCTCTTTAAGAAACCCGGGAGGGGTGAGCAATTTGGTTTTGAAGTCTTCACCAAAGCCGGATATAAAGATTGGAAGCATGCATCTAAAGGCTTGCAAGGGCATGTTGGTGGTCATGGTAGTATGCACAACTCGTGTATGAAGGACTATGATGATTATAATAATCAAAGACAAAGTATAGGGGCTAAGTTTCTTAGAGCAACTAGAGAATCCGAAGAATTGTATAAGATTCGTTTGACTTGTTCCTTAGATTGTTCAAGATATCTCATAGCACAAGGCATGGCTTTCCGTGGCCATGATGAATCTGTTACTTCTCTAAACAAGGGCAATTTTAGAGAGATGGTAGATTGGGTAAAATCTAATGATGAAAAAGTGAGAGATGCTTATGACCGTGGTTCAAATGATTGCAAAATGATTTGCGGTGACATTCAAAAGGACTTTGCAACGTCTTGTGCAGCTGAAGTTATGAAGGTGATTATGGGAGAGCTTGGTGATAGACAATTCTCCGTGCTTATTGACGAGTCACGTGATATATCCGTCAAAGAGCAAATGGCGGTGATGTTTAGGTTAGTAGTTGTATTTTCCAATTTCTATTACTTATTATTCTCAATGCCTCTATGTAATTATTTAACCTTGTTGGATTTGTTTTTTAGGTTTGTGAACGACAAAGGGGAAGTTGTGGAACGATTCCTTGCTCTACAAAAAGTCGAAAGTACTACATCCGAGGCACTAAAGAATGCTCTTTATACCATTCTTGATCGTCACACGTTATCTATTTCAAGGATAAGAGGGCAAAGATATGACGGGGCTTCAAATATGAGAGGTGAATTTAATGGTTTGCAACGAAAGATTCTAGATGAAAACCCATATGCTTTATATGTTCATTGCTATGCTCACCGTTTGCAATTGGTGGTTGTTTCCGTTACTAGTAGTTGCTCATCTATTCATGATTTCTTTGAGTACATCTCCTTGATTGTAACCACAACAACTGCATCTTGCAAAAGAATGGATGCTTTGAAGAAAGCACAACACGACGAAATTGTGTATCAACTTGTAACTGGTGAGATATCTAACGGAAGGGGCTTGCACCAACAATCTACTCTCCCAAGACCCGGAGATACTAGATGGGGTTCACATTATACGACCTTGATTCGTTTGGATCAAATGTGGGCCCCCGCGTTAGCAGTGCTTAGTACGGTTGATGAACTTGGACGTTTACCATCTCAAGCGGCGGGTTTAATAGAAAAAATGGAGTGTTTTAAATTTGCGTTCATTTTGAAGTTAATGTTAAAGTTGTTTGGTATCGCAAATGAACTTTCAAAAATCTTGCAAAGAAAAGATCTTAATATTGTGCTTGCCATGGATTTAGTTGATGATGTTAAAGCTCGGTTGGCCACATTGAGAGAGAGTGGTTGGGATGGTTTATTTGATAATGTCCAACAATTTTGTATTGCTAAAGGTATTCCGGTGCTAGATATGAATGAAGAAATACCGGTCCGGGGTCGTTCAAGGTTAGAAGGAAGGACTGTCACTAATCTTCATCATTACCGTGCAGAGATTTTTTATGTTGCTATTGACAAAATATGTGTGGAGATGGATCACCGCTTTAGTGAACGAAGTAACATTGTGCTTAATTCTTTCTCATGTCTTGACCCCAAGAATTCTTTCTCCAAGTTTGATGTTGATAAACTTGCTCGTCTTGCTGATATTTATCAAGAAGACTTTTCTAATAATGATCGTGGAACAATAAGGGAGCAACTTGAGACATATATAGTTCATGTTAGAAGACATGTGTCATTTTCTACTTGTGAAGATGTTCAAAGTTTGGCTATGAAGATGATTCAAACAGATAAACATTTCGTATTTCCATTGGTCTACAAACTTATTGAGTTGGCTTTGATATTACCGGTGTCGACAGCATCCGTTGAAAGAGCTTTTTCAGCAATGTCGATTATTAAGACTAAATTGCGCAACAAGATCAATGACGAGTGGTTCAATGACTTGATGATATGTTATACCGAGCAGGAGATATTCAAGTCACTTGATGATGTTGATATTATCCGATCCTTCACCGCAAAGAAGTCTCGGAAAGGGCATTTACCTCCTAATTTTATATAGTATACTATTGGTATGTTATATTTTATCCCTCTTATTTAACTCATGTTTTGTTGGTTTTTTATGTTTTAACTCATGCTAGCCAAAAAAATATTATGGTTAAAATTGTGCCCAGGCTCCACTATAATCCTGGCTCCGCCATTGTTTGCTGTTGATACGCCTGCCCCATAGGTTGCTGCTCCTCACCCTTTTGCATAGGTCACTCATCTGCCTCATGCACAAGCTTCTCATTATTAGTCTCCTGCACAAGCTCCTCCTTCTCACTCTTCTGCACAGGTTGCTCCTCCACCTGAAACTGATCGACGTCTTGACGCTCGTATCGTCGAATCTTACTATCTCGTCTTCTAATGCGAGTCATTGCAAAAAATATATAAAAAAATAAAAATAAAAAAATAAAAATTGGAACACTATGTATGAGTGTTCTGGTAACAACATTCAAACATTGATGAATGTTCCGTAACTCAAATCAAGCTGGAACACTTTGCATGAAGACTTCGATTAAAAAACTCATAGAAAATATTTCGGTATCAATATTTATACCGGAACATGCATCACCAATCGCTAATGTATGCATATTCAAATAAATATGAACACATCGTTCCAGTATGAATATGCAAATCGAAACACACACCATGTTCGTTTATGTAACAATATGCAAACCCGGACATTCATAGAAAGTTTTCTGCTTTATATTCTGAACCACTTCTCTATTTTCCTCTCAATCAAACCCGAATAATTTTTAGTGAAATGTGTAAAAAATAAAAAAATAAAAGTAAAAAATTATTGATTTTAGTTTATAGGGCAAATTAGTTATCTCATTGTTCTCGTATAGATATGTAGGGGGTGAAATTATTATTTTTTTAAAATTTGAGCATTTGGCCCAGTTTAATAAAATTCAATAAAAAAATGAAAATTACTTTTGTTATTCTAAGAGTTGCTCGCGTGCCTTACGAATTTCACAAAATACATTTCCATGCCTTATGTCACGGATGTGTAAAAATGAGTAATTTTCACCATGCATCTGTGCCTTAAGTCACGGATCATTATGTGGTCATGCACCCCTATTTCAGTCAAAGGTCTATCACGTGGCCAATTTTAATTGGCCACATGAATGGCCAAATTGCCTACAAATGGCAAACTCGGTGATGCAAAGGCTCACACCTCTCCCACTTATCTTCTTATACATGTTTCTTCTTTTAGTTGGTCACATGAACAGCCAAATTGCCTATATGTTTAATTTTTGTCATTCGGTGTGCAAATGAGCACATAGTCCTCCGCCGATTAGTCATAGAGCACCCACCGGTGTGTTTCTTCAACATAATTGGGTGCTCTATGCTAATCGGCGAGGGACTTTTGTGTCCTAGGCCTCCATTTATGGGTTCCAAAATGGGAAGTTCTAGTGCTGCTGATTCGCTTGGTCAGAAGCATGTTGGAAAACCTTGTCCTGCAAAACTGGCAGGTGGTACCTTTTGGAGAACATCTTCTAATTTTTATTTTTATAATGTAATATTAATATAATTATTTGACCGAAAAGGAAAATCCCGGATGTAACGGTCAAATTGATGTAGTTTTTGTGTCTGATTTAATAAAAATTATAATTACTTACCACACTACTCTCCTTCTTAATTTATGTTTTTTATTTGGTTTCTGTCACAGCAACATCCATGCCATAAGTCACGGACCCCCTATGTTTATAATCTGTGTCCTAAGTCACGACACCGTCAGTGGTAGCTTTTCACTGTTTTGGTCAAGGCCTGCCACGTGGTCGTTTGTGATTGGCCACATGTGCGGCCAAAATGCCTATATAAGGAAACTTTCATTGATCAGAAATATCACAAATATTTTTTACTTCTTTTGGCGGTGTTAAAATGTTTATTTTGTATCATTTTGTTAGTAAATAGCCGCATCGGCCTTTTTTTAATGTGTTTATTTGGGCACTCTATGAGTAATCGAAGCACAATCTACCCAATCCCCATTTAGGAGGACTGGGGAAGCGGGGCCTCAAAGTACCACCTGGACACAAGTTCAAAATTGACAAATTTCCTAACACAAATGGAACTCTCATATCCTCCAAATGTGAGCAAATGAACGTTGAAGCATTCGCAAGAGTATAATTTTATTTTTAATGTAATTTTTGTTTAGTTAAATATTATACAAGATTTAAGAAATAAAAAAATAGACGATTACGATAACAAAACATTAATTAAAAAAACAACAACGTATTACATCAAGAACGACAAACAAACAAAACTAAAAATCAGATAAATTAATTTCTTCGACTTCGTCCTCCACGGGTTCCATCATGCACTCCGCGATTTCGTCAAAGGTCTTAGGACGAATTAAGTTTGAACATATAGCTTCAACATATCTAACCAATTTAGCGTCAAGCTCAATCGGTCCCTTCGTCATGTATCGATAAAAAAATAGAGAACATAGTTCTCATGTCGCCGTCGTTTAGAAGTTTCATGCTGGTGAACAAAACAGTTCCGTCTGAGCAGACCGACGGACGACGATACTTCAGATCGGTCACCCTCCTATTATCGCGTAAGTGGATACGCCGTTGACTTGGGTCAGTTGATACTTCAATCAGCCAGTGTAACATCGACATTGATTCTAAATAAATTTGCTTTTCCCCCATTGTAGTACACTGCAGCTGAGTGAGTATTCGGACGAAAATCTAAATTTTTCATTTTTTTAAACTAAAAAAATGTAAATGAATAGATGACGGAAAGAACACACCCACCACTCCCTATTTATACACGCGGTGGTGCATTCCTGGCCACAAACAAATTGGTGCGCAGACAAATTTGTGACTTGTGACATGGACAATCTACGTTACAGTCCGCGCCTTAAGTCACGGATGGACGGCGGTCATTGGTTTTTGCAGCAGTCAATGGTCAACGAGGGTGAAGGCGTTTGATTGGCCAATAAGGGGGGTGTCTGTCTTTTAGTCGTCCGCAGCTTAGGGCACGAATGGTCGGTTTTCAAAAATTTGGTAACAGCAACAATCAAAGGCCTTTGGCCAATGAAGTTGGAGCTGTTACTTTCATTGGTCAAAAGAATTCAACCAAAAATTCTATAAATTCTAACCCTTCCTTTCAATTTTTTATTCATCTTATTCTCTCATCTTCCATTTATTCTCATTTTAGATTTTTTGTTTATTTTTAGTTTTTGTAATTTTTGTTAATGTAAGCGTAAACGGTCTCATTGTCCGTCGCCGATTAATCATAATAATTTTAGGCTTGTTTTTTTATGATGAGATTGAGATCATTATGTTAATCGGCGAGGGACTTTTTTAAGCCTATTAAGATCATTATGATTAATCGGAGTTAAACCGTCTTTGGATTTTCCCCAAGGGGTAGGGGCGGGGAGATGGATACGGCAGAGAAGGTGGCTACGGGATCCTTGTGACTTGGGTTTTCCCCACCCCCAGGAAGATTTGTCACTATGATCAATCTAATAAAATAGACTTTTATTTAATATAATTTTCTTTGAAATGTAATAATAATTATATGTAATTTTTTTTTTTTGAAATGTAATGTTATAATAATATAATGAATGAGTTTTGCATTTTTAAATTTTTCTATATTATACTTCTCTCATGTTTTGCAACTTTTTTAATGTTTCCTGCCAGATGCTAATCCGTGACTTAAGTTACAGATGTACAAATCGTTATAGGGTGTCTCATGGGGTGTTAATTCTGAGGCGTGGAAAAAACGGTCATTTTTAACACATCCGTAACTTAAGACGCGAATTGGGTCTGTGGCTTAGGTAACAGACAGGAGTATTTTTGTATTTTCGTAGGGCGCGTCTTAGAATTAGTAGGATGACAAAAGTAATTTTCTAAAAAAAATTGTTGGCATGATATTTTGGACGGACCAATGATATACGGGGTCAACCCTAACAATATACTATTAATGAATTGTTACACTTTTTAATAACGTTTTAACTTATATAAATTTTATAAAATCCATTTTTATTAAAAAGTGTAACATTTGGTATCAAACTAATTTATGTCATTTGATCATAATCCTAATAGTTTGTGTCATTTGATTATGACCCTGTATATCGAGTAAGATTAATTTGCTTAATGAAAACCAATATTAATAATTAATATATATACTGATTGTAATTGACTAGTACTTGTTAGGTGACAAAGCAACATCCAGTCAAAAGAAAAAGTGAGAAAGAAATCAAACAAAAATTTCTTGTTCATATTCAGTGTGTAAATATCTGTTTCAATTTTATTTTAAAGGTAAAACTTTTTCTTTATATGCTGGTTGATACTTGAAAATTGGAAACCGTCTATAGGTTATGCTAATTGGATTGAACATAATATCTTATCCTAATCTTAATTATTAATAATAGTAGCAACTATGTGGTACCATGAATTTATAGGTTCCCCATGGTTATCATAGGGAGTAGTTTGGTTTAGCTGTTTTTGTTTCTTTTCTTTTTGTTAGTTTGTTTTGGCTGTCCTTTATATTATGTAACCAAAAGAGCCCATGGTTATTGTCTGGATTTAGTGGCCGGTGGTAATCACCATGCTGTATTCAATCAAACACTTTACAATTTAGTTGAATATTTAAAGCATCAGCATACATCCATGTTTCTCTTCCAATCAATAAGTAATTATATGTATTAATCACTTGTTGGTTTAGTGATGATTGTCGCTGAATTTGATAGAAAATGTCACGATTCGATCCCCATAATTGCAATCGATAAAGGGTTCAAATTCCTTCGTATCAGAATTGACTTCCAAATCAAATTATGCGGTCTAATGAGTCGAATATTGTGGTGAAAATTTTTTTTTGTAATTATATGTATAAATAGGGTTTGTTTATTCAAATAAAAATTTTAAATTCTTGTAAAAGAAAAGATAATTATTAAGGAAAAAAGACCACTCATAAGTTATAAAGTCATTAGTCTATAGTAGGAAAAATATCTCGGAGAAAAATAGAAGCCCTTCCCTTGAAATATATATATATATATAAATGAGACAACTTTAGAACATCTCGAAAATTCAAACAACTATAATAACCTTTGAATATGTGTCTTGAAATTATAATTAATAAAATCTTATCTTAGATCAACGATGTCTCAAAAAAATTATATGTATTGCCTTTATTATAAATTGAAAAAGAAATGTAAATAAAATTATTTTGTTTCAAAAACAAAAAATTTTAAAAATTAAATAATGTTAATAATTTCTTTTTAAGCCAAGGCCTGATTTAGTGAAATGATCCTTAGTACTGTATTATTTTTTAAGCCAAGGCCTCATTTAGTGAAGTGTTTGAAGATTTCTTTTATTTTATTTTTTTTTTACAAATGAAGTGTTTAAAGATTTGAACTACCATTTTTGCATATTAAGGGGGTGTATTGAACTGAGATTTCAATGGATTTAAAAAGACTTTTTTATGATAATAAAATTTCGTAGTATTCAATCAAGATTCTTACAAAAGTTAAATGAATCTTATGGTATTCAATTAAGACAATAATTTTTTTTTTCTTAACCATAGTGTATAAATACATTGGCTCATTTTCTCAAAAAAAGAAAGAAAAAAAATATAGGCATTTAATTTGAGAGCTGCAATTGATGCTCCAATTCGGATTGGTATGCAATGGATTAAACTAGTAGCAGGCCTCTATAAATGTAATTTGTCACATCTTTTTGCTTGCTTTTTGGAATTGGTATGTGCATCTAGATGAATTTGGAAGAGTAGTCACATTTTTAACTAGTTCCCTTATTTTTATTGATTTACCAAGATATACTATAAACATTTTTTAGTCAACAGGAAAATAAATCACAATCATTTCTCAAGTTATTATAAAAGTCAAAATATGTCATCAGGTTATTTGAGTTGTTTATTCTCAAGTTTCAAAAGCAAGTATCATTTTAGATTTTTTCACGTAGATTATAAAAATATAAAATAAAAATGATTTTTACAAATTATATTTATTAACTATCGACATCTGGATGCAAGTGATTTTGTATGACATATACTTAAATTTTGAGTGAAATCCGTCTAATAAAATTAAATAAAAATAACGACTAAGCAATTATATATTTCCTTATGAACTCTAAACGTCCATGTCGGTGTTGTGAAACACCACATGCACATTTTTTTAACAGAGTTAGATGAAAACTAAAAAAAGGTTGAAATATGCATCTATTGTATGTTGAGAGTTAAAAATCTATTTTAATATGGTTAATCAATGCCTCGAGCGAATTAAATATAATTAGATGAAAAATTAAATGATCTTTTACACTCTATCTCAATTCATTAGAAAATAATCAATAAGCAAAAAAATATCAATTTTTATTATTTTTAAGATTTGCTTTTACTTATTTTAGTAAAATTAAATACAAATTACATTTAATTCGCTCCTTTTTTTTTTATCAATCTTATTGCAACAAAATAAAAAAGTCATATATTTCAAATTGTTTTTTTTTAATAAATGATTTTTTTAATAATTTAGGATAGAGGGAATGAGTTATAAATTTAATATTTACAAAGAAACAGTAAAATTGGGACAGAAAAGAAACCCCAAATTCTTTTTAATCATCAAGAAACACCAAAACTTGATAGTACATTTTTAGACTGTGAGTATGATACAAAATAAGATAATTATGCATGTGACATATTTTTGGGATTGGCTCTTTATGGTTTTTTTTTTTATCGATTTTTTTAAAGAAATTTTTTCTTTTGCTTTCATTACCTTGATCTATGTTTTGACTTCAGCAACAATCAACACGATTGAAAGCATCCAATCGATCATTAGAATATCTCTCAAATGTTGCAAGAATTTAAAGCACACAATAAACCTTCAAAATTTCAAATAACATTCATCAAACCTTATAAATGATATATATTTCTCTAAGCTATGTTTTAGAATCATAATATTATTTTTCCTATTATATACCATCAATTATTTATACTCTGTTTATTCTTTCCATTTTTCAATTTCTTTTGTTTATACTAATAAAAAAATAATTTCATAAAATTACTCATAATTTGTCTTTTTCATACAAAATTAAAGAAATTCTTAATTAATGAGTCTTTCACCTAATCATTGATAATTAGACACAACCAATCAAATAAGGGTTAAATATGTTTTTAGTCTTTACTTTTATGTGAGTTTCGACTTTTAGTCCCTATATTTTTTTTATTATACTTTTAGTCCCAACATTTTTTTATTATATTTTTAGTCAATTTTTTATGACTAGAATAACAAAATTGATCACATAGGATAACTTAAATTGAATAGGATAACATTTGCATCGAATGACATGACATCTATGTGTCATCCTATGTGGCTGATTTCGTTATCCAAGTCACAAAAAATTGACGGTAGGGACTAAAATTGCAAACGGCGAAAATGTGGGGACTAAAAATATAATAAAAAAAATATAAGGACTAAAAGTCGAAACTCACATAAAAGTAAGGACTGAAAACATATTTAACCCATCAAATAATTACATAAGTTGAATCTCCATATATTTTATTTTTATTTTTAGGGATAAATATGTTCCTGGTGCTTATAAATATTTCAAATTTTGTTTTTAGTCCCTCTAAATATTTTCTTAGACTTTTGGTCCCTCTAAATTTTCAATTAATACTTTTGGTCCCTACTTATAAATCAGGTCATATACAGACTTTATATTTTTTAATGAAATTTTCCAGAAAAGTCTAGAATATTTTAACAATTACGCACAAAAAAAATTAGAATTTTTTAACAAAACATGAATTAAATATGATTTTTTAAGCACCAAAAACATAAAAATTTATATTTAATTTATGCTTTGTTAAAAAAATAAAAATAAAATGGGAGAAATTCTTATAATATTTTAAACATTCATAAAAGAAATTATTCAAAAATATGAAGTCTACACATGAGTTGATTTAAGGGTTAATAGGTTGTTACCCCCTGCTAAGTGGGCGTGTTTTGCGTTACCCCCCTGCTAAAAATTCTTTGAAGATTGCCCCCTTACAAAGTTTTTTTTTTTGGTTTTCCCCCTTGAGCGCACTTTTTACATCGGTTATTTTGTTCAACCGATTTAAAAAGTTATGTTTTTTAAATCGGTTATTTTGTTCAACCGATTTAAAAAGTTCAAATTTCTTGCATCCAAGAGAGGAAAATGGGGGAAACCAAAAAAAAAAACTTTGCAAGGGGGCAATCTTCAAAAAAAATTTAGCAGGGGGGTAACGCAAAACACGCTCACTTAGTAGGGGGGTAAAGACCTATTAACCCTTGATTTAAAATTAGAAACTAAAAGTGTTAATTGAAAACTTTTGCGGGACTAAAAGTAGAAGAAAATTTTTAGAGGGACTAAAAACAAAACTTGAAATATTTGTAAGGATCATAAACATATTTATCCCTTATTTTTATAAACCATACATATATTTTTTAGTTATAGTATTGTGGAACTATTTATAGACTCTTGTATTCTTTTTGACACACATTGTGCTGAAGCGATTAGTTTGATTGATTAATATATATTTTATTTTGACTTGTTTAAAAAATATTATTCGTAGGAAAATATTTGTACATATTTAGTTTTTATTATTACTATTATTTTGACACAAACAAAATGATATTAATTCATTCAAATCGACAGAATACATCAAATACAACCACATATTAAACTTCGCTAAAAACGTAAAGGATGATTCTGCGAACAAACTCACAACATCCGAGTTAATAGCATACAACGACAATATGGCTACTACAAATAATATGATAAAATTAAAATCACCAGAATATCCATGTTTTCGGATCTGCAACGTTGATGCCCAAATCATCGATTGAATATGTAATTGGTTGAAGATAATCTTTCGAGATGAATCAAATGAACACCGCAACAATATGGGAAATCAAATAACGTCGCACAAGACGACGACCCACACAACGCCGCACTTAGACGACGAAATTACACAGAAAACACAAAAGAAAAACTTAATCTATGTGAAAATCACTTATTTATATTAAAAGAAGATAACAAAAAGATGTTGAGGGGATGATTCTAGGCCAAAAATGACCCAAAATCACCCCTCTATGATGAACAAATATATCTTGGAGACAAAAGAAAATTAGGGCCGGCAGAGCCAATTGTAGAAGGAAAGTTGAAATTAGTTTTAATTATTTCTTTAACATCCCATATAGGGGGGACCCGCGTTGCTTGTCGTTTTGGGAACTAGTGGTTAATAGAATTCGGTCTCGGTTGTCGGGGTGGAAGAGCTGATTTTTGTCTTTTGGAGGTTGTTTGGTTCTGCTTAAATTTGTTATGTCTTCGCTGTCTGTCTATGCCCTTTCTTTTTTTAGAGCTCCGTCAGGTATAATCTCTTCCATTGATTCCTTATTATCTAATTTTTTTCTAGGGTGGTGGAGAGGACATGAGGAAAATCCATTGGGTTAGTTGGAAGGATGTTTGTATGAGCACGGGGTCAGGCGGGTTGGGGGTTAGGCAATTGAGGGAGTTTTATACGGCTTTGTTAGGGAAGTGGTGTTGGAGAATGTTAGTTGACAAAAAGAAAGTTGTGGTATTATCAGGTGTTGGTGGCTCGATATAGAAAAGAAGCGGGGCAGGTGGCGGTAGGTGGTCGGAGAGGCTTCCCGTGGTGGAAGGAAATTATGTGGATTCAGGATGGAGTGTGTGAGGCGGCGGAGAGGGGGTGGTTTGAGTAGGGTGTCAGGAGAAGGGTGGGTAATGTGATAAAGACGTTGTTTTGGTTAGATCCATGGGTGGGGTGAGTCCCGCTGGACGTGAGGTTTCAGCGGTTGTTCAAACTGTCTCTATACAAGACGTGTACGGTAGCAGAGATGTGGGAATTAAGGTGGGGCGTGGTTGTGGAGGCGTCCGTTGAGGGCATGGGAGGACGAGTAGTTAGGGGAGTGTGGGAATTTGCTTTCTAACCTTGTTTTGCAGCCTCATGTGGCCGACCAGTGGCTATGGTTACACGACTCAGGTGGTGGCTATAGTGTTCAGGGTGTGTATGACTTGCTTACGTGTAGGGAAGACCTGCCGATGGCGGTAACCACTGATTTGATTTGGCCCAAACAAGTTCCTCTAAAGGTGGCAGTGCTGGCTTGGCGATTACTTCGTGACAGGTTGCCGACTAGAGATCATTTGGTGCAGCGTCATATTATCGAACCCGATTCCTAGCTTTGTGTGACCGAATTGGGGGGGGGGGGGGGGTGTGGAAACAACGCACCATTTGTTCCTTTTGTGCCCTGTTTTTGCTTCATCGTGGCGTTTACTTCGTGGATGGGTTGGTATGTCAAGAACGGAATAGTCGGATCTTCAAGGCGAAGGAATCCGTTGTTCCTTAATTGTTTGAGAAAATCAAAGTACATTCCATATGGTGGATGAAAACTAATAATGTGAATATAAGTATCAATTCTCATTTGTGGTGGTTGAGCTTTCTAATTTGTTTGAGCATTGACTAACTTTGAATGAATTTGACTTTTATATACTTTCGATTGTCATGTTTGACACACCTTAGGTTGACCAGGACTTGCTGTTTTTATTAATAAATTCCATTTTTACTTGTTTAAAAAAATTAATTACTAGTACTCTGTTAATTATTTGATTACATAATAATTATTTAATTGATTGGGACTAATTATTAGTGATTACTAGATGATAGTTGACTCAAAAATTTCCCACAAAATTAGGATAAAAAATCGTCAAACATAAATTATTCAAAACTTTTTAGGAAATAAACAATACTGTAGTAAAAAAAAAAAAAAGATATATAACGGTGTGAGTAATCTAAAAAGAATTACAGAAAAAGAAAGCAGAAAAGCTTAGAAAGAGTGAAAGAGAAGAATGAATATTTGTGATCCTCGTGGATACCAACAACATCCTCTTCACATCACTTTCTCCTCCTCCTCCTTCGCCGCCGTCATTTCCTCCACCACCACCACCGCCACCACACTCTGAATGAATGGGCAACTGCGGTACCAGAGAAGAATCCGCCGTAGTTACCAATGCTCAAGGTTGTTCTCCTTCCTTTTCACCATCATCATTCAGATCTACTCTCTCTTCTTCTCCTTCACCAATTTCAATTTCAAATTCGATTTCAAATTCAATCGAATTTCACTAACTAACTCACATTGTTTTTTCAATTGCAGTTCAGCAGCTACATCCCTCTGCCGGAGGTAGAAACCAAACCTCCGTTACCGGCGGTGTTACTGAGAGAAAAAACTCTAGTCTCCGACATCATCTAACCGATTCTGCTTCGGATCTGAGCGAGACTTGTTCAACGCCTCGCTGGATCAACGCGAATAACAGCAATACTCTTCTTTATACTCATGTTATAGCTTTCACGCTTTACGAACTCGAAACCATAACGAAGAGTTTTCGTAATGATTATATTTTGGGTGAAGGAGGGTTTGGTACTGTTTATAAAGGCTACATTGATGAAAATGTTAGGGTTGGACTTAAATCGCTTCCTGTTGCTGTTAAAGTTTTGAATAAAGAAGGACTTCAAGGACATAGAGAATGGCTTGTGCGTTTCTGTGAATGTTTTTGGATCATTTTATTTTATTTTATTTTTTTGTGAATTTGTGCATTTTGTTGATTTTGTTTAAATTTTTTGGTGTAGGCGGAAGTGAATTTTCTTGGACAGCTTAGGCATCCTAATCTTGTGAAGTTGATTGGTTACTGCTGTGAGGATGATCATAGGTTGCTTGTCTATGAATTCATGTTTCGAGGAAGTCTCGAAAATCATCTATTCCGAAGTATGCTTGATTTTCTTTTCTTTTGTTTTGCTTAATAATATTTGTAATTTCTTAGGTTATGTTAGGATTTGAATGGATTGGTTTTGGATCTGAGTGAGTAGGATTTCTTAGTAGTGTTGTCAAATAGCACGGCTGCAACGCTATAATGTTGAAATTTTTACAAACTACTATTGTCTTTGTGATATGCAATTTAGGATTTAGTGTTGTCAAATTATGGCTATAGCACTGCAGCATAGTGGGGTTTTAACAAACAACGATTTTTTGCAATATGCGTTGACAATATTGATTCTTAGATGTTTGACTTTTGAAAAGAGTAATGTATGAATGATGACCAAACCAATTGAAATGTATTGTAAACGGTGTTGTTTCATGGGTGTTTTAAGCTCTTGATAAATTTCAAGGTAATGTTTTATGAGATGGAATTAGTAAGAGATTCTCCTTAGTGGACTTTTGGTTGTACTTGTTATGTGTCAGTCAAACATGCTATAAATTGATTATGCATGACTATGCTTATGAAGTTTTTAATTCAAGTGTTGAAATTGATGTGATTGCTTCTGATTCTAGAGGATTAATGTTGTACTAGTTATCAAACTAAAAGTTTTTCTAGTTTCTTACTGTGTTTTTATCAAATTTCAACTCATTGATATGAACTTTCCTGAGGTTTCCAGAGGCAACTGTTCCTTTATCATGGGGTACAAGAATGATGATTGCTCTTGGTGCTGCCAAAGGACTTGCCTTTCTCCACAATGCCGAAAGGCCAGTAATCTATCGCGACTTCAAGACGTCTAATATATTATTGGACTCCGTAAGTTTCTGTTATATTGGAGTTTATGGGCGTGCAATAAAGTATCTGTTATCTTTTTTTATTCACTTTGTGCTCCCTTTGATGCTACAGGATTATACAGCCAAGCTTTCTGATTTTGGGTTAGCTAAAGCAGGGCCTCAAGGTGATGAAACCCATGTGTCCACCCGAGTCATGGGTACATATGGTTATGCTGCCCCTGAATATGTAATGACAGGTATGATCTCAGTGTTCCAAACATGCTCAATTTGTAAGTAAATGGGAAAGTTTGCCTATAAGTTTGGATAATATAAAGTTGGTTTTATTCATCTTGTGTTGTGATTTGACAGTACATAGACGACATTATGCAACTAAATGACAGTACATAGACCATAATATTAATTGATTAAATTTCTGTTATCAATGTTTTTATCTCTTTACCGGTCAATTCCATTTTTTGTCTCCAGCTCCTTGAATCTTGCAAATTGTGTTGTTAACATGACTAAAAAATTCTTAAACAATCTATGCTTTCCTCTTAAATTGAATTTGCAAATCTTTTTCCCGTTCCTTGCATCCTTTCCTTGTGTATGTTTTGTACATTGTAATAAATAATAAGCATTTTCACAGTTCAAAATGGTTATGTTTTGGTTACATGCACCAATTGAGCATGTCAGATAACATACTTCTAGCCTTTTTGGTGCATGTGCTCTTGTCTGTAGTGCATATGAACATGATTGGATGCACATCTAAACTTTGGCATATGTGAAATTGTTAGGCCACCTAACAGCTAGGAGTGATGTATATAGCTTTGGGGTTGTTCTTTTGGAGCTTTTAACGGGAAGGAAATCCGTCGACAAAACCAGACCTGGGAAAGAACAAAGCTTGGTAGATTGGGCACGCCCAAAACTCAACGACAAAAGAAAGCTCCTACAAATAATTGATCCTAGACTGGAGAATCAATATTCAGTGAGGGCAGCACAGAAAGCATGTAGCTTGGCTTACTACTGTTTAAGTCAAAATCCAAAAGCGAGGCCACTGATGAGTGATGTAGTTGAGACATTGGAACCCTTACAAAGTTCTAGTGTTGGTGCAGATGAAGTCTCATTAGGATCAAATAGTGGGAGCAGCGGTCCTTTTGCTATGAATAAAATATCCGACTATCGGATGCGTCACAAGTTTTCAAACAACGTTGGTCCAGGTGCTACATGTCGGTCTCCAAACCCAAATTGCTCACCAGGTGGTGCTCCTGCAGCATTGCGGGTTAGATGATAATTTCATACTATGAATCTCTCGATCTGGTTTTCTACTTGTCAAGAAATAGTATTTGCTGTTAAAAATGTGGGTTCACCCTAGTCTTTGTTGCTTTGTAAATGATATATTATGCTGACAAGAAGGCCTGGTTGATGATTTTTGTATCAATGTTTGGTATTCTGTTAATTTTGATGGGAATTATTGTTTGCCAAAATTTCTGTGTAGTTATAATCATGGTGGCATTAGAACTAATATTACTGGCTCCTCAACAACAGGGGCATAAGAGGTTCCCTGAGCCTATTTGTCCACTGGTTTTTGATTGTTAGTTTGACTGGTTGTAAGACAGTCTTATCATATGTTTTAAGTAACATTCTTAAATCCATTCCTGGTATAGAGATTGACTGAACTCTGCTGCTTTTTTTCAAGTAGCCTGTTGGGTTTTCAAACATGGAAGGCAAGGAAAATTATATAATAAAATTTTCACATTATCTACCAAAATATGTAAAGGATTTAATTCATATACATTGACAGTATAATAATATACAATTGAATGTGTAAAAAAATATATCGTCACTGCGTGATTATATATCCACTCATCTCTGTGGATGTAAACGGTTGATAATAATTCAACCCGATAAAATGTTGTAGTTAAGTTGGTTTGGTTTGAACTTTGCGGAAATGTTTTAGTGAAAATCTGTGTGATGAAGAATGTATTGATTTTGTTCATTTAAATATGCTAATTCAAATAACAAAAATGTCGAAATTGTTAGGCTGAATGTCATGATTGGGATTTATCCCGATTCCCTCATATGTGTGAGTTTGTAAGAGTTTGCCATTTCGTCTATCTAAAAAAAATGCATTATTTTCCCTCCAAATCTTAGTCATTTAGAATTTGGCCGGGGTTTAAAACATGAGTAAAATCATGGCAATAATTGTCCAACCTAAGAATTAAAATTGAATTTTTCAAAACTTTTTCTTCTGTGAAACTTGTTAATCACTTGAACTAATCATTTGATTAAAAATAGTTTAAAAATACATAAATAATACACATTTTTAAGATAATACATTTATAAAGTGTGAAATAAAAGAAATGGTTGAAATCTCAAGAGGTCGATTTGGCATATCATGAAAACTGTTATGCAAACCACTAAAATTTATCAGGTTCTTATTTCGTTTGCTGGTTTTATTTGGTTCACACCAATTAAATTTAATATTGGAATCTAAAATTTTATCAGTTTATTATTAGTTTGATCCTCACACACCCTAACAAATATCCCTGTGAAACAAATAAGAATATCTACCGTATACCTTGTCATCAAACATTAACAATCTGACATTTCCAAAAAAGCAATAATACACTGTACCATAATATTTTAAAGAGAGAAAAATAGTACTAATAATAATAATATGAATAGTAACATTCATATTCATCTTGAAGCTGTAACCAAAAAAAAAATATTCATCTTGAAGCATAAGCTGATCATTTTCGTTCACATACATTATCAACCATTCCTAAAACTAATTAAAAATAACTTAGCTAACCACAATTTTCAGCTAACAAACACTTACATATTCATATGGTGAAATATAAGTAAATTATCAGTTAAATAAATAATAAATCAGAAGCGCGAACCACGAGGCCTAACTCGTGCTCATAGCTGAACAAAACTGTCATTTACTCCACAAACAAAAATTAAAAAACAACAAAAAAGAGATAGATAAGATAGATAAATATGGAGTTTGTATGAAATCTTGGTGATGACCCCCCAATGTTTATGTCTCCGTATGACAGACATGAATCAGTCTCCAGACACGTGAGTCTTGCTCTCATAGTATTTTTTCTCACTCTCACCTTTCTTCTCATTGCGTTTCTGCATGCAAACAAAGAGTAAAAAGTAAGAAAACAAAGTGTGAGAGAGAGAGAGAGAGAGAGAGAGAGAGAGAGAGAGAGAGAGAGAGAGAGAGAGAGAGAGAGAGAGAGACAATAATAATGAGACAAACTTGCAGACACACATGTGTTCATGATGAAAATGAGAAATTCTAGACATGTATTTCCAAGCTTCATGCACATGGTGCAAAGGAAGTGCAACCTAATGGGGAGTAATGAGCCTAAAATCTTGCAGAAGATCTTGCAAAAAGGTCTTTTTGGTTGGAGAAAAAAGATTTCGATATCTACTTTCTAATTTTCAATTCTGATAGGACACCTTTTTTTTTTTTTTAATTTTAAATTATGTTTCTCTGTAAATACAACTATTTAAAGAGAAAATAGGACATGCACTGTCTGCGTAGAATTTTACACCAACAATCAATCACAATTCGCCAAACATGATGCGCTTTTATTTAAAAATGTCAAACGTGATGTGGCAAATTGAAGAGTTGTGATTGGATGTCAGAGTGCATTTCTATTAATCTTTCAAAATAAAAAGAAAAACAAACTAGTAGTTTTATAATTAGAAATTAAAACCGGAAAGATTTTATACGACGACCATCTGCTAAATTTCCCAAAAAAAATACAATGGAAGGGGTAAAAGAAAAACATAAGGTGTACCAAGGAAAGTGAGGACAAAACATTCCAAATGAAGAAGAAAACCATATACTCTACAAGGGCAAACTATAGGTTTGAAAGTGATATACTATCTCACCATCTCTTCCATTCAAAACAAGATTTCATAGTTGAAAGTGATATACCAACTCCAAAGCACTTGTCAACATTTTCAAAATCTCCGAAAGAAGCAACTTATACAAAATCTTCCGAAAGTGTGTTATATCTAATAATTGATATTATATTATATGTACATGCATAACTAATTATGGATGTGATGGGATATTAACCATTAATTTTCTCATTTTACTAACTACTCGCTTCAGATGAGTCGGTTCCAAATATAATATATTTTTGGCCATCCAGTGTTTATGACAGATGGCCAAAAATCTGTCATATAAACAAGCCATTGCGGCCTATGGCGCCGCCATGGCAGGCATCCCGACAAATTTGCCCACGACTGCTCCATTATCAACTCGAAGCAAATCAGCCAACTGCCCCATTATTATCAAGTTGAAGCAAGTCGGCCAACCATATCTAACTAAACTGTATTAACACAACTTTGTAGAGCATACATCATCCAGTGTTTAGGTACATAGATGTCGCTGCTATTGAGCTATATCTAAAGCGAAATTTTCACTAAAGACATTTAGATTAAAGTCATTTTTTATTGTTACTACATAGAGCAACTGCTTCAGTCTTCCTTTACTCCTTTCAATACTATTCTCACTACTTCTTCAGTAAGTGCCACTCCATCATCGTGATGACAAGTCACAAACAAGGTACTTATTATAACAAATTCACGAAAAGAAGCATACTCTTTGACAACAAAACGATAGCTTTGAGTTACAACATGTCTTGGCACACAAATATCTTATTTTTATTATAATTAGAATTAGAATAACTAGCTAATACACAATGATTATGATAAAAAAAATATGCTAACAGTCTAAAAGTGACAATGAGAAAATGATAAGCTCGAGAACGAGAATCCAACAGTACGAACTAACCTAACAAAAATGACAAGGTCTGAACATACCTGGTATGCCTCATGATTTGATACAATCCTCCTAATTATTGTAGTAGTTGTTATATCTAAAGGACTATCTAAAATTTGGAATATGCCCAGACTAATCGGAACAGCATATGGATTTGATTGTTCCTGCATGAAAATCAATGTCAATAAAACTAATAAGGAAGGAAAGCTGCAAGTGCCGAAGCAATTTAACACCCTCTTATAATAAAAGTATTAATCATAAACCTGTCATTGCAGCAGAAAAGTATACAAATTACCTTCTGAAAATCAGTATTTTCTGCAGTGGTTCCATGAACAACTAATGAGATGTTAAATGTCGTGATCTGCATTCAAAGAATTTAAACTGTGTCACATCACAAGTTAATCGACGACTCAATTAATTAATAGCAGAACACAAAACAGTTTGTTTGAGTGGAGCATGTTTCGAAAAGAAATTACCACCAAATCTTGTTAGCACCGAATAAAACTCGTTTTTGCTATTTTTGTTAAAACAGCAACAGTTTAACCCACTATTCGGGTCAGGTACATTGCTTCATTCATAACTAACAAAAGAAACTAATTTTAGCATTATAAAATAGGATCAACTTAAAAGAAATATTTCATGTGTTAATTATTATGTAGTTTACAAATTTAGAACTTAAAAATAAAATTTGCTTTAATTAGTAATATATTCATTATGTATCCTAACTAACAATAATTAAAAGCCAATAGCTCAAGAATGTTTATAGCAATAGAAAGGAATTGCCGTATACAAAGAAAAATAAAATAAGCAAGTATTAGACTAACCATATCCTTGGAAACTTCCCATGGTGCACCAATTATAACTTCATCCACATAGCGACATGCTAAGACACTAAGACTTCTTTCATGAAGACTCATGATGGGACGATGCAATCCCCTAGTAGCACTGCAGGTAAACAAATTCAAACATTGTCATGTCAGCATGGAGCTCAAATCGTAGATGCTCAAATTATGCCAAATACATTGTGTAACTTTCAATTAATGTAAAGCAAAGTTTTGCTTTAGAAATGACGCAAGCTCGGTAACCGTGGAGCATCACCCAAATACCATATAAATGCAATAAGCAAATAAAAGAGAAGGCAGGTTTATCTCTAACAATAACACCCAGAAGTAAACATATCTTTTATACAGTTAAACTACAAAGATCTCAATCTTATTGGCTTCAAACTAAAAGAAAGAAACACAAAAGTAGAGCACGCATTAAAGTTAAAGGAAAATATGCTCTGAACTTCTATCCTATGAATTTATAGGAAGACATGTTACAATAGAAAAATTTGATTCACAATTATTTATTCCATCTTTTGATCATTTTTTTTTATTTCGACAAAAGATTATTTCTGCTATAAAAATACGGAAATTCGAAGGGGTAATAATTATCCTGTTAGAGTGAATAAGAGAACACAGAAAGTAAACCTAAACGCAACAAAAAACTTGGAACCCTGAAGCATGTTTCAGAGACACAAGTCACACGATGACACCCCTTTGAGAAAATCACAAGGCTGCCTAATTGTCATTAAGAATTTTACCTTACATCACACTTTAATTCTGAACAAGATGCTTGAGAATGTTTACAACACCATCTACATCTTATTCTTTTAAAGTTGCAACAAGATGATGCAAGCAACTTCAAGAAACAAGTTCAAATATAACCCTTCACCAGCTTATAATTCCACTATAACATCGAGCAGTGTAATTAACAAGCAGCCACCGGGCCAAAATTGCATATGAATCAGTGTTGTCAATTGCAGATTGTAAAATATAGCAGTTTGTTCACATTCCGCTATGGCGCTACACAAGAATGCTTAAGCGCCGCTGTTTCACAATATTTTGTACTAAAAAGCGTATAGCAGAACAATATTGATTTATTCATGCTCCTCTATGCAATAGCACTATAGCTGCTATTTAACAACGCTGATATGAATGTGAGAAATCTGTCATCTTCCCTCATATCCAGCTTGTTGGAAGTACCCTTCGGAGTTTTAAGAGGTTGCAGCAACTCTAACATGAGAATCCTCTATTGAAGGTTACGAAAATTGATAAGTCTCTAAGAGCCAAAGGGGAAGAACCAATCCACTTAAATACTCCACTGAGCATCTCAGTTTACTCGATGTGGGACTGGGCACCCCATCATACCCAAGTTTTTACATCAGAGTTTGCGATTATGAGAAGTTTGATATGTTAAAAAATGGTTCAATTATGTCACTTTTGTATCGATGTCCATAATATATTCTATTGTTTAAAACATAGCCAGCTGCATCTGACATTTGCACAACACCATCCAGCCATAATTTCATTGCAGATTTTTGGCTTGCTTCCATGAACTTTTGGTAACACTGATACCAAGTACAAAATATTACTTTCAACATAAAAGGTAGGAAAAAGCAAAGATGGAAAATGTTTGTAACCTGACTGTCTGATCTGTGTGTATTCCAACAAGAAGAAAATCTCCACGATCCCTAGCAAGCCTCAAGATCTATATAAAATGAAGATCAGTTAATAAAGGCACAATATCCAGCTACACATCCATTTAAACA
Source organism: Trifolium fragiferum (assembly GCA_954870985.1). Classification (NCBI taxonomy): domain Eukaryota; kingdom Viridiplantae; phylum Streptophyta; class Magnoliopsida; order Fabales; family Fabaceae; genus Trifolium; species Trifolium fragiferum. The sequence goes on from OX940793.1 coordinate 21,887,951, forward strand.
AATTCGATGGTAGCAGCAGCAGAGGCAAAAAAAAAATATTACAACATTCTAGTACTCTCTCTGGTCTCGTATATAAGCAAAAAAAAAAAAAAAAAAAAAACCTACCTCACCCCTTTAGGAAATGTAGTTACTCTCATTAATTTTTCTCAAAATAATAACAAAAGTAATTGTATGATATTAAATTTTACCTCATGGGATGTTTCATGATATTAAAAGAGTTATTGAAAAGTAAAATCTTAACTAATTAAAGCCTTTTAAATTTTGCTTTTATTTTAGATTACAAAAATGATTTTTTTTGGTTGCTTATATTTGAGACCGGAGGGAGTATTCTAGTATAATAAGGAAAAATAGAAGGCTTTAAAAAAGACTTTTTTTCATACATTAATTTTAAACAAAAGGGCTCTATGCAACAGACATAACGGTTATAACCAGCAATAGCTGGACCTTGTTAGAGGTGTTACTATCATAATCCTTTCCATTCCTCTCCATCTCTATCCCATATATGACACAACCCAAGACTCCTTCCTATTTACCACATGACACTATTCCTTCCTGAAATTACCACTTTAAGCAACTTCGGTAATGAATGACCTTGTTCGAAATAAAATAATCAGAGTGTTTGAAATAAAATGATCAGGAACACGATTCCAAGGATGATTAAGGATAGCCCACTGATTGAAGCTCCGAGCAAAATAAGGTCATGAGGCGATATGATTAAGATGTTAAAATAGTCAACTAAAACATGTGATGTTGTAGTAACCAACGATCGCACTGTGGCTTACCCTCCTTACAAACTCCTATCTAATAACCAAAACATGTTATTTTATATTGCCAGAGATAACAGTTTCGCAAATGGCAACAGACTATTGAATAAGAACAACACGAAAAGACAGGGAGATCAGTTACCTTATATTCTACATTTACTACAAAACTAGCATTTGACAAACATGATACATGTTTGGATTAGCACTTTTTTGCATCAAAACAGCTTATAATCAACGTGTGTAATGAGGTTGCTTTTGAACCAAAAGCTATTTTTAGGTAGATCGAGCAAACCCAAAACGCTATAGGATATGTGGTGAATTATTAAGCAATTATGAAATAAAGTGTGCAAACAATACCTCCACATGTCCAGCATGAAATAGATCAAAAGCTCCATCTATATATACAATGCGTGCATCAGGTCCTGGACTCTGCAACAGCAAACACGAATCAATTAATATGTGATGCGAAGTTACTGAAATACGCATAATTCTAATTTGGAGAAAAACATTGCACCATCTATAAGTAGCAAGAAATCCATATATTTGTGTAAGCAATGAGAAGAAATAAACCACATACGTGAAAATTCAATCACAGGTGTAATAATGTTGAGGTGACAAAATCAGTAAGTTATACCGAAAGATATGTCCCCTGAGGGTTGAGTATGCTACATTCATCACTAGGTTTGTACTTGTATTTATGCACCCATTCTGCTGTTTTCCAATTTTTTACAACTTGATGTCATACTCTATAGTTAACTATACTTTATCGCATCCTTTCAAAACAAACAAACTCCACCCGGCATAGGTATACTTGGCCATTGTTTAAACCTTGAATCATCAATCATTCCCTTTACTACCAACCTATTATCGTTTGCTACCAACTTAATGCCCATCATCCAGCCCTAGAAACATGGCTAAAATGTTTTTATTACCAAGGCTTGGGCTCCCTAGTCAGTTGATTTTCTAGCAACACGATGATTAAGACCCAAGTCCCTATAAATAACAAGTTCATCAAACAAGCCAGATTAAATATTCACGAGTGATTCAATTGACTAGGACATAAGGAAGTCAACGGTAAATGGCGAAATACTTATTCCAGTTGACCAATATCACGATGTGAAACATAGACAATTCAAGCATCACAAATGATTAAAGGATGCAAAGCAAACATAATTTAGGTAAGAAATAATGCTGTTAAATAGCGGCGCTACAACGCAATTGCATATCAAAATTTGAACAAATCGCTATTGTTCTGTGATACAATATTTAGTACAATATAATATGAAATATTGACTATAGCTATAGCACTGTTGCGTAGCGGAATTTGAACAAACGGCTATTTCCCGCTATTGGCAATTGACAATACTGATAAGGAAGTTGATAACAAGCTTACACGCAGTTGGAAATTAGAATAAAGAATTTACATAAACATACCCTCCCGTTTGAGAACTGAACAATTCTACGAGATGTAGGCAGAAAATGAGATACACGAGTTCCACTAGAAACAGCACCAACACTATCATCAAACTTCTGACCACGGCCATTGCTGAACTGTCTTTGTAAAGAAGAATGATTATGACTGTCAGTAATAGTCCTTTCTCTTACACATAGAAGCATTCGACCTGCACATGAAAATGTTCTATAACATTAGTTATGCATTTTTAAATGTATTCTAAATTAATCAACCATATCATCCTCCTATAAATAAAACACAAGACGCAGCATAGAACATAAAAAATGACATATGTAGCAATTCTGCCTAGCCTATATGCGCTTATCTAAAATAGTACGATGACAAATCCCTTGAAACAACCACCAGAGTGCATTGGTTTTTTCACCATCTTTTCTAGGATAGGTGCTACCTCAACTCTCTTTAATGTTGTCATTCCTAATCTTATCTCGTCTTACCACACATCTAAGTTCTAACACAACATTCTTATCTCTACTACACTTATTTTATTCTCACGTTGGTTTTTTACCGCCCAACAAAATAGTACCTCTATGCAAGAATTTATGAAAATTCCATACAACAAAGAGAAGTAACATGCCGAATAGCACTACTACCAAATGAAGAAATGTTACTTCATTTGAAAGCTATAAAGCGCGAAAACTCCTCGGATTAGGCATGTCCTAGTGTCGAACACGCGTTGGTGTCTACAACGACATGACACAACACATAACTAGATTGAATTATGTCATTTTCTTACATTATTATAGTGTTGACGTGTCAGTATCCTTGTTATGTCCGGTGTTCGTGCTTCATAGTTTGAAAGTAAGCATAGCATAGCATGATAAGAGACTACTAACCAACAATATCAGTGCTGGAAACTCCTTCAGTACGCTTAATCTGTTTATAACGACCAGCCTTTTTGGCATGAGCATACGCATCAGTTCCATCCGGAAGAACACAAGGATCATCTCCATGAATAATGTAATCTATATTATACTCATCAAAAAGCTTCTTCATGAATTCCTCAGTTATGGCATATGGAGCTTCAGGAATAACCTCATCAACCCACTTCACAGCATTCACCATAATCAACCTATCAAATAAATACAAAACAAATCATAACCACATAGAAATCAGCCAAATCTGAAGTGAGTTTAACTTCGACACGCTGTCAGCATAAAACATTTTACTCAGCAAATCACAATCAACCATATTCATAATCCTACATTGTATATGAATTAAATCAATCATAAATTCATTTAAACAAATACCATATATACCATGTTAGTGCAATCAATTCAAAAGATGAAACCCACATCAAAATATCCAGAAACACAATTAAATAATGAATTAAATTAAAATAAAGGGAAAAAGGGGTAAGAGAAAAACATAAAAAAATGAAATTTAAAAATGAAACCTTTCATGTAAAGGGGTAACAGGAGGACCCTTATTAGCAATAATTTCATCATCACTAACAACACCAACAATTAATTGATCACCAAGAGCACGAGCCTGACGCAAAGCATTACAATGACCATAATGCATCATATCAAAACAACCATCCATGTAAACACGAATCGGTTTTTTGTTACGTCTTCTATTGTAACTGAAACCATTTTTTTTCCATAAACCAAATGGACCACCAGAAGATGAATATAGACCCAATAGTGATACACCAACGATCATAACTCCGACCACCCACTTCACCGCCGCATGTTTTTCCGATAACAATTCAACACTGCTACTACCCATTTCTTCGTCCTTCTTTTTTCACTCACAGAATTTTCTTCTGGTTTTTCCTCATTCGCAGGAATAAGAATAAACGTGTAGCGAATTGTAAAAGCAAAATATTCGGTTTTGGATTGGATGAATGAATGAATAAAAGTACAAGAATTTTTCTTTTTCAGGTTATTATTGTTCCCATCAAAAATATTGAACTGGGCCACAAAGTGAGATAGAAACCGACATCATTTTTGAGATGGTTTGTCATCCCACCCCCCGTCATTCTTTTTCACCCCCCAGAAATCCAACTTTACCCTTGATTTTACCTCCAAAAAGTTCGGTACACGCGTACTGAACTTTTTTGATATTGAAAAATAAGTGTTTTACATCGTTAAAAAGTTCAGTACGCGTGTACTGAACTTTTTTTCAATGGTTAAAAATGGAAACCCAGGGGGTGAAAAAGAAAGCTGGGGGGTGGAGAAAGAAATCTTCCATTTTTGAGACATACAGACCACACAGCCCATCCTATGCAGTCTCTCTCATATATGTCGGCCCATTCTACTACTATATATTTTCTTTGAAAAAATTCTACTATTATTTCTTTTGTTAACACATTCGGCTCTCAAGTTTGAGTCTGGTGAAAGTGTTTAACCTAACAATATTGATATTTGTTGATTGAGTTAGGTCTATTTTCTTAATGTGTTGGATATACTAATAATCTCTTTTATATGTTATTCAATTAATTTGGTCTTTGACAACGTAAGATTAATAATTATACAAAAACCCACTTGGGTTGGTTTGATGTTATTGTCTTGGGAACTGGGAGTGTGCTCCTCTTAAGGTTTGAAGTTCGATTCTCACTTGTATCAATTTAGGTGGATTAATTTAGATTCTTAAAAGAAAAGATTAATTATTCAAACTTATGTTCGAGCAATTACTTGAGTCTATCGTATTATAATATATGCATTGCCATTACCAATCAAAGGACCATAACTAGGATGGAGTCGTTGTCTTATCGAGCTTGATTGGAAAGTGACAGTGCATCATTCTTATCGAGAAAGTAATCAATATGCAGATGCTCTAGCTAATATTGATTGTGTTTTGGTCACTGATATGTGCTTTTAAGAGTCGTCCAACTAACTCAACATTTAAGAAAACTTTTAATACAGGGATCTAATACATTTGAATCTATTTCAACTCCTGGTCAAGCATAGCATGATCCCCCTTGTTATGGTAAAATGTAATCAAGAGTATTTACAAGATCGACGGATGTCCTTACAAATCAACGTAAACAAGAAGTTAACCTGTCACACGGTGTGGTAAATCAATGTATAAATTGCGACTAGAAAAGGTGTCTACATTTAGTATCCGACATTGGCTCAAATATGAGTACCTAAACTTTATAAGGAAAAAAGAAAACAAGGAGGATTAAAATAAAAATGTATGTTACATAAATTATTGGCTAAATTACTCTCTTGGTCCCTTAATTAAATTGTTGATTTTATTTTAATCCCTTAACTAATCTTTATTCCTTTTAGGTCCCTTAAATATACTTCCGACAGTCAAGTTAGTCCATTCTGTTATTTTTTTAACTCAAATGTATAAGGTGGATAACCATTGTTGGTGGTCCACCATAGACTTCAATAATTTTTTTAATTCTTACCATTTGATCTTCTTTAAAAACAGAAATTGTTAGATTTTGTAGGTCTACCAGATTCAACAATACATCATCACCAACTAATTTTTTACCATCTCTTCGTCTTCTTCCCTACCTTCTTCCTTATCTTCATCTTCATCTCCATAAACTTCATCAAATAAACTCAGATTTCCAAAGAAATCCAGAAAAAAATGAGATTCCAGAAAATTCGAAAATTTCAAAAATAAAGACATAGTCAATCAAGCAAATCCACACACACAAAAAGGGAACAAAATCCTTAAACCACCGTAGGTCAGAGACCCATTGATACGAGAACACAAATCTAGTAGAGTAGAACATGATCTCTCATCACCCCATGTGTCCTCGCTGTAGATCTTTCAAACCCATAAAATTGTGTAGCACTTGAGGATATTGAAATATCAAGAAGTGCAGAGAGTGATAAAGTTGTTATTCATTGAAAATGGAAGTTAGTGATTCTGTTACAGTGATGAGTGCTCTTTTATATTGGAGCTTTGTTTCTTGCTAGCTGGCATAGCCACCTCAGCTTATTCTATCTACTCATCACACCTATTGCCACATAGGCTTACAAATCTAATAGTCTTGCTGACTGTGTATATAACAGAATTTTATTTTCATCTAAGTATATATCCTAATACTCCCCCCTCAAACAGAAGGTATTTCTTGGAGAGGAAAGACCTTTAGTTTGACTCTGATAGATGCATGATTTGCTGGTGACAGTGGCTTGGTGAGGGGATCAGCAAGTTGATATGTTGCAGGAACATGCAGCACATTCAGATGTCTAGAGAGGACCTTTTCCCTGACAAAATGTATATCAATTTCAATGTGTTTTGTTCTAGAGTGCAAAACTGGATTGTGAGCTAAAGAGACAGCACTAATATTGTCACATAAGAGAGTAGGAGTATGAAAAGGAATATGCAGTTCCTGAAGTAAAGACTGAATCCACAGCAGATTTGCTGTGGTGTTGGCCATGCTCCTATACTCTGCCTCAGTACTTGATCTAGCTACCAACTGTTGCTTTTTAGAACTCCAAGATACTAGGTTAGGACCAAAGTAAATGCAAGAGCCTGAAGTTGATCTTCTATCATCTTGGTTTGTGGCCCAGTCAGCATCACTATATGCTCTCAGTGAAAAGGGAGGACCAGAGGAGGAAGGATGAAGCAGTAAACCATGACTTATTGTGCCTTTGAGATACCTTAGAATACGTTTGACAACTCTCCAGTGTGTCTCCAAAGGATGTGCCATGAATTGGCATACTTTGTTGACACTAAATGCTAAATCAGGTCTTGTGAGTGTTGCATATTGTAAAGCACCTACTGTGGATCTGTATAAATTAGGATTAGTCATGGCATCAGTGCCAAATTTGCTTAGTATGCAGCTGCTTACCATTGGTGAGCCTATTGGTTTGCAGTTTTCCATGTTGGTCTTGGCCAGTAAGTCTCTCACATATTTGGACTGATTGAGTAGTAAACCTCCTGCAGGCAAGTGGTGAACCTCAATGCCTAGAAAATAGTCTGCTTCACCAAGTTGTTTGAGTGCAAACTTCAGGTTTAATTTGCTGATGATGTCTTGGATGAGAGAAGGTGTTGACCCTGTTATTAATATGTCATCAACATACACTAATACATATATGCAGGCACCATGTTGATGGAGTACCAGTAAGGATGTATCACACTTGCTTGTATCAAAGCCCATTTGTAGAAGTGCCTGTGTTAGTCTCTCATACCAAGCACGTGGGGCTTGTTTTAGACCATAGAGAAATTTGTGAAGTTTGCACACTAAGGTCTTGTTAGATACCTCAAAGCCAGATGGTTGTGACATATACACTTCTTCTTGTAAAACCCCATTGAGAAAAGCATTATTAATGTCTATTTGTTGTACAGTCCATTTATAAGTGACAGCAAGGGATAAAATAATTCTGATAGTGACTGGTTTGATGACAGGGGAAAAGGTTTCTGTGAAGTCAAACCCAGGTGTCTGTAAAAAACCCTTTGCCACCAAACGAGCTTTATATTTGTTAATTGAACCATCAGGGTTTTCTTTGACCCTAAATATCCACTTACACCCAATGGTTTTTCTGTGAGGTGGTAAAGGTACTAGGGACCATGTTTCATTATCCATCAATGCTTTGTACTCAGCCTGCATTGCTTGGAGCCACTTAGGATCAGCCAAGGCAGTTTTGACAGAGGTGGGTTCAATATTAGCTAGGAAGGATTTTGGTTTTAGGTTACCTGTTTTTCCTTTGGTGACCATGGAGTGTTTGTTGTGACTTATTGATTCAGATGGTGGATTAATGTTGGGTGGAGGTACTTGTGAAGGTGTAATAGGAGATGGGTTCTGAGATTGAATGTTGGGTATTGTGGAGACCTGATGTGTAGGTAACAGTGGTAGGTCAAACTTGTTAGGATGAGTTTCATTGATAAGTGAACTAGTGTTATTTTGTGAGGCAAAGGAAAGAAGACTGTCAGCGGTATTAGAATTAAGAGACACAACTGGAAACATATTGGTATAAGGAAAGACAGATTCTTGGAAAACTACATCCTTTGACACATAGACTCTACCATGTTCATCCATACACTTGTGACCTTTGTGTTGAGGTGATACCCCTAGATATACACAAGGAGTGGATCTGAATTGCAATTTGTGTTTGTTGTAGGGTCTTAGGTGTGGAAAGCATAGACAACCAAACACTTTGAGCTGGGTATAATCAGGTTGTGCTTTAAACAGGGTATGATGTGGAGATTTAAAAGAGGGTAGAGCACTAGATGGTAATTTATTTATGAGATAGACAGCCTGTGTAAAACTGTGGTCCCAAAATCTGAGAGGTAAGGATGCTTGTGATAGCAAGGTTAGGCCCATTTCAACTATTTGTCTGTGTTTCCTTTCTACAGTCCCATTTTGATGGGAAGTGTGGGGACATGTTAGTCTGTGTTGGATACCTAAAGAATTTAGCAGGGTTGTGAAGGGTCTGAATTCCCCTCCCCAGTCAGATTGTAGAGCTTTTATAGAGGCTTGAAACTGAGTTTGAATAAACTTTAAAAATTGGGTAAAGGCTTATAAAGCATCAGATTTGTGTTTGAGAAAGTAAATCCAAGAATATTTTGTATAAGTGTCTACAAAGGTAATATAATAATTGTATCCATAATATGATTCAAAGGGTGTTGGACCCCACAAATCACAGTGAATCACTTCAAATGGTTTAGTGTACACAGTTTTAGATAAGGGAGCATGCAACCTATGAGATTTACCCATACAACAAGAGACAGAAGAAGACAAATTGCTTTTATTTGAATAAGGAATCTTACACATATCTAAAACAGTACAAACAGCTTTATGATGGGCATGACATAACCTTAGGTGCCACTTATTGAAAACATTATCTAAAGAACCAGTGGTTAAAGCACTGTTACACTGAAACTTATTATTCAAAGTAGAAAAATTACTAGAAATTGAACTGGATGACCTTTGTGGATTAGACAAGGAGTTGAGCAGAGGCTTGACACACATATCCACATTAGAGGTGAATTGAAAAGGCTTGAACTGGTACAATCCATCAGATCCAACAGTGCCTTCAAGTAAAATTTGTTTAGAAGCCTGGGATTTCACATAACAGGAATTAGGGTGAAATTCAAAGAAAACATTATTATCTTTAGCAAATTTACTAACTGACAATAAGTTTTTGGAAATGTGAGGAACTAACAACAATTCACTCAATTTGAAGTGAACATTAGGATTAAAGGGAGAATAAAATTCAGAGTGACCTAGAGATTTGATAGACAAACCTTGTCCATTGCCCATCATAACTTGGTCATGTCCTTGATAGGGAGCACGATAAGCCATGTTTGCAGGGTTAAAGGTGAGGTGGTGTGATGCTCCAGAGTCAGGGTACCATGAGGAAGTGGATGCAGTATCCATGTCAGGGTAGGGATTGTAGTATTGAGGGATAGCTAAGTGTGTTTGTGGCCTAGGATAGGGATGGAATTGTGGCTGCCTAGATGTGTTACCAGCAGTATAACCACGTCCAGTAGATCTATTGAGGGGAGGATCATACCTGTACCAACATATTGCAGCTTCATGACTTGTCTTGGAGCAGATTTGGCACTGAGTTTTACCATTGTTTGCCACAGATTGACCCTTGTTACGACCTCTGTTTCTTGCTTTTCCACGCCCTTTTCCACCACGATTAGCATTGAAGTTGTAGTGTTCAGTTTCAGATTCCTGACCTTCAGACTCCACACTAGGATTATTAGAATCTGTATCCACTTTGGCTATGTTTGTTGAGACATTAGGGTTGCACAATTCTTGCCTAAATTTCTCAAATTGTGCTTCTTGAAGTAATAGCAGCGCTTCAACATCCTCAACATTGGGAGAATTTGAGCGACTATATACCATCATTACAAAAGAATTGTAGTCTTCAGGTAAACCTTCAAGAATGGCGTTTACCTGTTCTTGTTCTGAGACTATGTCTCCTACAGCAATTAAGGAATTGACTATGGATTTAATTCGTAAAAGATACTCATTCACCGATCTTGCTAGCTTCTTTGTGTTACGTAATTCAGATCGCAATTGACGAGCGTGAGATTTCAGAACTGAATTGAAATACTTGTGGATTTGCTCCCATACCTCATGTGCGTGTTTGCAATTGACTACTCGAGGAAGCACGCTATCAGAGATTGTTGAAAGAAGCCATGTGAAGAGTGTTTGATCTTTGAACAGCCACTTCTGGTACTCGTCAGAGTTTTTCCCTTCCAATCGATCGGCGACGGTGGCGAATTGCAGTGGAATATCAGGATTCGTCACAAGGCGATGAAGATTGTGGCATGTTATAACTCCGTTCACTTGCTGAGACCACGGAAGGAAATTCTTTTCATCCAATTTGATGGTTAGAGAATGAGTGATTCCCGATTTGGTGGTTGTTTTGGTGGACGGTAGTTTTAGGGTTTCATCGGTGGTTGTTTCCACTGAAATTTCAGAGGATTTTGGAGAAGACGCCATGAATGGCGATGAAAAACGGTTAGGATTGTGATAGTGCGGAAGCGAAAATTGAACCTAAGAGCTCGTTGATACCATATTGAAATATCAAGAAGTGCAGAGAGTGATAAAGTTGTTATTCATTGAAAATGGAAGTTAGTGATTCTGTTACAGTGATGAGTGCTCTTTTATATTGGAGCTTTGTTTCTTGCTAGCTGGCATAGCCACCTCAGCTTATTCTATCTACTCATCACACCTATTGCTACATAGGCTTACAAATCTAATAGTCTTGCTGACTGTGTATATAACAGAATTTTATTTTCATCTAAGTATATATCCTAATAGAGGAAAAGTGGAGAGAGAGAGAGAGAGAGAGAGAGAGAGAGAGAGAGAGAGAGAGGTACGTGCGTCTCCCTTGAAGATGTGTATACTGAGATTTCACAAAATAAGTAACAATTCTAATACAACCCACATGCAAAAATTGGGTTTGTGTCTTGAAGAATAATGAGATTGGGTGTATTGATTTTGATGTTTGTGTTTAATGAATAGTTGAATTAGATTTTGAGAAAGAGTTAATTGTTGAAACTTTGGAGACAATGAGAAAGATTGGGAAATTGAAAGGATAAAACTTTAGGGTTGAAAGTGAAGTTGGATCGAATGGAAGACAGTTCTCTGTGTTTTTTTATATTCCTTTTTCTGGATCTGTTTGATGAAGTTATGAATGTGATGATGAACATGAAGAAGGAGGGGGAGAGAAACAGATGAAGAAAAGTAATTGAAAATTAAATGTTAGCTGTTTATTATTAGATACAATGTTCTTACAAGATCCAATGGTTTCTTTTCTGCAAACAAAATCGAATGGATAAGATTAAAAATTTATTGAAGTATATGGTGTACCACCTATAATGTTGGTCTATTGTATATAACTTGGGTTTAAATTAACTGAAGGACTAACTTGGCCGACAGATGTTAGTTAAGGGACCTAAAAAGACCAAAAATTAGTTAAGAGATCAAAATAAAACCAACAATTTAGTTAAGGGACGAAAAGAGTAATTTAGCCTAAATTATTTCAAAATATAATAATATTATAAGGACTAAAACAAAACAAAAAATATCGTTGAATATTATAATTAATTAATATTCACCTTTTAGTCTCTAAACTTTATTAGTCAAAAAATAAATAATATCAACTAAATTTTAACGGAAATTTATTAATGGGTCATGTACCCCAAAAAAAATGAGTTTTACTTTTTGCCCCCCTCCTCACTTGTCCTGCGAAATTTTAAAAATGTCATGCTTAAACTGATGTGAACATGTTTCGCTTCCTAGAAGTTAAACGTTGATAAAAGAACATGCATCCCTAACTTTTTAGTCCGTCTCGCCTCTTATATAAATCTATTTTGACATATTTGAATACTTACAAACAATTAGAATTTTAGAATCTGAACCATACCCATATATACACGAGCCCCACCTTCATTCCCCCCATTCTATTAATTAGTCTCCTAAAAACTCCAAAATTTGAAACCCTCATTGAATCTTCATTTTCCTTCAAATTTATGGTTGAAATCATCTCACTAAGGACGGTTATATTCAACAAACAAGAGGTTAGTACATATTTGCTCATACTTACATAGTTTTGCATGTTCTTTTATCCATAGTTACTAGTTGTGCTCGAACACGAGAGTTTGAACCATGTTTCTAATGCATTCAAATTCCATAATGAAAACCTTGTTTTTTGGGTAAAATTTTATTTTTGTTTACTATGTTGCATATTTTCTTCATGCGTCCGAGTCCTAAATTTTTATGTATATTAATGTGTTGGTGCTTTAGAAAGAGATAAAATTACAACTACATTAGATGGAAGAAGGGTGAATTATTCACCGCCTTTACTAGGTGGGAGGGGGTGGCAAAGCACCGGTTGAAGCTTAATTAATTTAACTTTTCCATAATCTTGTTTGTGTTTAATTTGAATTTTTAATTCATGTTTATGTTGTTGATCTTAATTTCAATGCGCTATGTTGATATTATTGAAAATTTCATGTATTTCCCATACTCTAGAGCATAAATATAGTTTTCATATTATTTTTTTTACACGCTCAACCTTAGAATGCAAGTGGGGAAAGTATGAAAGTTCAGGGGGCGTGCAAGAAGGGCGGAGGGTTCAAAAATAAATTCATACAAAAAAAAGTTTATTGGGTCATGGTTTTACATATGCTATAAATGAATCTAGTGACATCCCAGTTTTTAATTTTGAGGGAAGATGAGAGCAAACAAAACTCTTTTGTTAACATTTAGAAAGGTGAGAGAATCACTACCAATATTACAAGAAAAGTTTCATTTTTGTTGTGGTTTTAAAGCAACTTAGGAGATATCGTTTAACTAATGTTTTAATAGTTCTTTGTTGACCAATGTAACGTTCTTATACCTCATTATCAAAGAACAACAATGGAAATGTTATGATTTGGTCAACGAGGGATTATCCGTCTGTTTACCCATAGACTTTTAAAATGGAAAAATCGACAAGAAGATAGTTGAGAGGAAAGGAGACATGTATGACCGCACAGAAATTATAAGAAAATAGACATGTGTATTAATATATAAATATAAATACAGGCATGCTGAGAAATTATAAGTTTGTTTGTATTAAATCACATATTGTACTATTTTTTAAAAATTATTTAGTATTTTATTGAATATGAAAAATTTAAAATGAAAAATTAATTGTAATATAAATAAACAAAATGATTTAATGGTTAAAAAAAAAAACAAAATGATTTAATGGTTAAAGTATTATTGATATAAAATTAAATATAAGAGTTATAAGGGTGTTGAAGGATGGGCTGGATAAGTTGGAATTGGAGAGCGAAGTGAAAGGAAGGTTAGAAGTTTGAAAATTAGACTATTGTATTAATATATGAGTAGAAATATATGTCGTTGTAGAAATTATAAGAAAATAGATATTTTTATTAATATATGAGTATAAATATATATCGTTGTAGAAATTATAAGAAAATAGACATTTTTATTAATATATGAGTATAAATATATATATCCGCGTATAAATTATAAGAAATTATAGACATTTGCGTAAAAATTATAAGAGAATAGATACACATATTAATATATGTGTAGAAATATATTCCGCGTAAAAATTATAAAAAAAAAAATAGCCATGATCCCGACCAGCAACTTGTTGGGAGTAGGGGCATCCAAGCTTTGCCCAATCTAGACATTGTAACCGATTACACCTTCTAAATTTTCAGCATATTTTTACGAACATTATTATTTATTATATTTTCATAAGTAGTAAAAATTTACAACTACGGCTTTTCCCATACCATACATGCAAACATAAAAAAGAAAACCAAACAAAGATAATTAATATATGAGTAGAAATATAACTCAATAAATTAAAAAATCGATATTACTATTTCTTCAATTTTCTATTAAGATATCATTAAGGGACCCTTAGTGTATGTTTGGTTATGCAGTGGTAAGAATTGATTTTGATATAATTAATTCTGTAAAATTGATTTTGGTCAAAATTGATTTTAAATAAATTGGTTTATGTTTGGATATTTCATACAAAGTGAGTTGAACAAAAATTTCAATGTAAAAATCAATTATAAAATCAGAAGCTACGATTTCTAGCTTAAAGTAGAATCAATTATGAAAGCAGAATTAATTCTAATTTTGAGAAATCAAACAAGTCAGAATCAATTCTACACGTCTAGAATCAATTCTTCCTACTTCAAAATTGAAACCAAACATACACTTAGCATTTTTTTTCAATTAAATTAACTCTACATGAAGGACACTTGTCGATATGTGGTGCAAGCAAAGGGCAGTAAGGACATTCCATAAGATTATTTGCATATCTTTTTTGGACAACCGAAGGTAACTCTCCATTTTGAGAATCTCTCATATTACCGGACCCTATTGGTGTTAGAATAGAAGTTATGTTTGAGATAGAACATTCTAAGTAATCGATAAATTAATTTCTGTGGATATACAAATTTAGTTTCCTAGTCTTAAAGTTTTTTGAAGAACATTAGTGCCCCAATTTTTATTTATTTAAATTTTTTTTTCTTTCATCAACATTGAACTTTGTCCATTTAGTAAGAAATTTAGCCCATTTAAATAAGTGATCACAAGTTTACTTCTTGCAACTCTTTATACTTATAACAAAAGTTGGGGGACTTTTAAAAGTAAGGACTTTTAGAAAATGTTAATTGGAAATTTTTAAGGGATTAATATTCGAAGAAAATTTTTCAAGAGACTAAAAACAAAACTTTAAATATTTATAGGACCTGAAACATATTTATCCTTTTTTTAATTTGTTTGTAAACTGTTTATAAATTTCATTGATCATTACTTTTTTAACTGTTGCATGTTTGATTCACTTTTGTATGAAGAAATTATTTTTAGACATTTGATAATTTTTTAATGAAATTATATTGCATCTAACATTATTTTTAACTTGATCTAAAGATTTACAACGTTTGCCTCCACATATACATTTTAGCCTTAAATTTATTGTTAAACCTTTTTTCTTTTTGTGAATGCATTCAAACACCATTTTATATTCAAGTCACTTTTAATGAATAAATTTTATAAAAACCTCTTTATTTTTTAAACTAATTTTCATCACTACATAATCAAACACACAATTATTATTTTTTGATAGAGCAAACACACACTTATCTAAGACATCTTAAAAAAAATAAAGGCACATAATTAAAGAGGAAATCCAAGAAACAAGAGGCAAGGAAACAAAACATTATATGAACAAGAAGAAGTGATAAATAATTATATGCATTTGATAGGTAAAAGACGAAAGAGTTAGTAGAAAAGTGAAAGTGGCTCATAGCTAAGGCCAAAATACATGCTTCAAATTAGCATTAAAAGCAAAGACAAAACATGTATCTCATCAATCCTATCAAAAAAACTTTCTCTCCTATTTTTTACTAGATGATGCTATTTGTATGAGGGAGGCTCCACCACTCTAGACATAATATCTGGGGAAAGGATAGGGAGAAAGGAAAAATATGGCAATGATGTTCCCCCATGGGTTGAAACCAATATTGGAAAATTTGCAACCAATCAATTCAAACTAATAAAAATACTACTAATGATGTTTGCATAATGTATGGTATGAGAAAATTTGATTTTCAAAATGATTATCACATGATGTGATTTTATTTTATTTTGAGGGGTTGGGTGGCATTAGATCGAGCAAAAGGTTAAAAGAGTTTGAAACACCGTTTCCGTGAGCATAGTTCAATTAGCCTAAATTAAAAATAAATTTTTATTTTTTAGATTCATTGAATATTTAATGTATCTAGTCTTATAATTAAGGCTAAAGGGAGTACGAGATAAGCCATCGTACAACGCCCAAATATTAAGGGGTACCAAAAAACTTATATATACATCGTTAATGTATTGGATTTGGTGTATGATATGTTACTAATGCTTGTTTCCTTTTAACAAGTTCTTTTAGAACGGTCTATTGTCTATGCAAGAGTTTTATTTTCTAAAAAAAGTATTAATGTTATTCAAGAAATGCTAGCTCCTTCTACTTTTGTTTTTTTGACAAAACCCTTCTACTTTTTTGTTTATCCTCCAAGGCTCCAACAAATTGGATCAAATGTAATGGTAAAGCCAAAACACTTCTTTCTTTGGAGGCATTTTTAATTTTAGAGATTATCGTGGTGCAATTTTGGGTTGTTTAGCCTTACCTACCTATTGGTGTTTCATTTCTTTCAATACAAGTTAGTTGGAGCTATGATGGCAATCAAATTGCTCTCTCTAAAAGTTGTGGCTTATGACTCTCAATTGGCGGTTTATGCTTTCAAGCCTCCTCATATTGTTTCTCGGCAATTAAAGAATCCTTCGTTGAATTGCTTACGGTGGTACTGTGGTGGATTGTGATAAGATAGTTAGAGTTTGTTGGTGTTAGTTAGTTAATTAAAAATTAGTTATAGTTTGTTACTTAATTAGTTAATTGAGTTCTATAAATAGAACACAGAAATTTTGATAAGAGGGAGCATTATGTATATTTGTAGCATTAAATATATAGTATTTCATTTTCTAGAGCATAAATATACATTATAAATATTTTCTATTGTCATATTTTTGAAATATTGAATCATTTTCTCATTTTCAATCTCAATAAAAACATCTCGATCTCTGTCTCCTTGAGCTGCTCAACTAGTAGGGATATCGCATTTTATATGAAGAAGTAAATGTTCGAACCTCGGACACGAAACATAGTCACTTTAAGAGTTGAATTCTAGCATGAGGCTATCTGACAAAGAAAACATAAAAATATATCTACCATATTGAACATAGTTCAATTGGTAAAAACATTGTAGTATGTAAATGCTGGAGTTCGAACCTTGAACATTTCGATATATTATATATTCACTTTAAGAGGTGAAATTTTAACCATTAAACTACTTGATATAAAAAAAAAATCTCGCTCAAAAAAATGTATAGAAATTAATATTATTTATATTTTTAAAAAGTTGACTACATAAAGTTTAAGATAACTTTATCATATTTAATTCTTTAACTAGCTTGGTATAGTTTCAAAACATATTATATGAAGTACTATAAATATATAAGAAAAGATATAAAATAAATAAATATATAAGAAAAAATCCTCAAAAATTTTGTGCCGGCTGGTGCCCCACCCTCTTCAACGTGCCTCCGTCCCTGATTGTACATGTTTTACCATCTTTTTTCAATATATGTTTATTCAATATGAATTTTTATAAGTATCTTTCTCATGAGTACTCTTAAAAAAAAAATTTATAGGCAGAGTATCAATTCAAATATATATATATATATATATATATATATATATATATATATTAACCAACACAAAATAAATTAAAAGAGTAGCAAAGTACAAAACAAATGGATGGGACATAAAACCAAAACTCCATTAACTACCAAATCTAAAACCAGGGAACCCAGACTTGTTTTTCAGTAAACTATCTTTTATAAAATCAGGAGCATGTTGCCAACTAGTAGGAGATGATAGAGTGCAACCAAAATTCGCGAGGGAATCAGCAACTTGGTTACCTTCTCGGAAAATATGAGAAACCATACCATTCAGATGTTTAAGCAAAACTAAAGCATTCTTCCATCTATTCCTTAAGTTCCAATTAACCTCATGACTAGGATTCTGAAAGGCCCAAACCACCAGACTCGAATCAGATTCAATCCATAAGTTATACCAATGCATTTTGAAGGCAATTTCAATAGCTGAAATTGCAGCACATAACTCAGCATAAAAAGAAGAACAGATGCCTAAAGGCTCAGCAAAACAGCAAAGCATATCTACATTGTGATTCCTAAATACACCACCACAACCAGCAAGGCCAGGATTTCCTTTAGCAGCCCCATCAATGTTGCATTTTATCCAAGGAAGGAGGGGAAGAATCCAAAGAATTTCTTTAATGAGAGGGACGGAGGGATGATGAATGCAGACTTTAAAAAGTTTCAAGATAATGAAGTCCCTAATAGAAATAGAGGAAGTCTTTTTAGTATTATTCCCTAATGGACTGCCGGTTGAAAAGCTTGTTACTAAATCGGGCTTGATTCCTGGCAAACCAAAATGGCATTTAACAAATTGACCAAAGCTGAAGAAATGACGACCTTGCATTGAGGAGCCCAATTCAGATCACAAAGTTTCCACATATCCTCCATACAAGTAAACTGTAGAATCATATCCAAACAATTTGCTAACCAAGACCAAATTCTAACAGCGAAATCACAT
Source organism: Trifolium fragiferum (assembly GCA_954870985.1). NCBI lineage: Eukaryota > Viridiplantae > Streptophyta > Magnoliopsida > Fabales > Fabaceae > Trifolium > Trifolium fragiferum. Next base: position 21,906,322 of record OX940793.1, read on the forward strand.
TCAACAAAAAGATGAAATGATGACTCTTCTTTTTTACAACAAAGAGAACACATAGAAGGCAGAGCACAATTGCTAATTTTTAGATTTTCGTCAGTAGGGACTTTGTTATGCATAAGTCTCCAAGCAAGTAAAGATTTGGAAGGAGGAATATCAGGTCTCCAAATGAATTTTGCCCAATTAAGATCTTGCAGATTAATCAAATTGAAATGATAAGCATCGGTTAGTTGTAAATTAAGAAGATTGACAATTAAATTGATTCTGCCATGTGTTATGGAACCATAAAATAAGGTGGATTTAGATGTATTAATTTTTTGGCCAGACTGAAGAGCATAAGTGTCAAAAAAGATCTTTGAGAGCTTTGAGCCCAGCTAGCTTACCCTTACAAAATACCATTAAATCATCGGTATAAAAAGGGTAAATATGTCTTTACCTTCTTCAAAGTAGGCAAGTTTTTGTTTTACCCCATATAATTTTTTTTTAGATTATCTCTCAATAATATTTTTTATTTGATTTACCCTAATAAATCGTTGGTTGAATTCCTTGAAGTGGTGGTTTGAAGGTGGCCACTCGGCCACTCCCGTCTAAAAATAAAAATATGTTTTATAGATAGAATATCAATTCAAATATATTACTTATTAATGATTTTAGTTAGTATTTGCTTTTAATTAGGTATTTGTACAAATATTAGTATTTGTTTTATAATTGCATTGAAATGTCCTTATTTTTTGTACTGTATGATAAATTTGCACTCTAATTAGGCGGCTTCTAGCATGGGAGAGGCCAATAACTTTCCCACCATGATAGAATTATATGAGTCGTTGGATTCGTAAGATTATGATGTAATGCCTGTACATTATATTTTTCCTCTCTCTCTCTCTCTCTCTCTCTCTCTCACAATTTGACATTGATCAATTCAGACTTAAAAGGATAAAGATTCATCACAAAGTTTTTATCTTATTTTTCTTTTTTTTTTGTTCAGATATTTTCCCCTACTCTTAATTTCTCAGATTTTTTCAATAGTATGGTACCAACATATGCTTCGGCTAAAATTAAAAAATTGGAGTTGTCAAAATAGGCTAGTCAGAATGTGACACGGATAGCCCTAAGTCCGAATAAATTATAATTAAAAAAAAATTATAAAAATAAATATGAATTACTACGTTACATTTTAAATGTTTCTTTTTTTTATCTGGGCCAATTCATTCTAGTACACATTACGTCAACTCAAAAAGTTACAACTCTTATTATATAAAAAAAAAAAGTTTTGTCTGTCGTTGTTCTTTCGCGCGCTCATTGATTCTCATTTCCTCTGTTCTTTTCTAAGATTCGTAAGTTCTCTATTATATATGTTTCTCTATCCGCTTGCTTGCCTCAGATTATTAACATTAATTAATATGTTGATTTGTTTTTCTATTTCGATTAGTATTTCGAAGTTCTATTATGTTGAATTTACATATGAACTTAAATATGAGTAATTCTAATTCTTTTGGTTTTCAATGTTTTTTTAATTTATGTTGAGTTTCTGAAATGAAAGAAAAGTAAAATTAACATTTATTTTAATTGAGCACTAATAACTAATAAAATAAACAAACCAACCCAAAAACCCAGCAACCCATATCGGACTCAGACATTTTTTTGCAGCCCATATTTTATGTGGATCTTTTATTTCGGTCGGATGTAGTCTAAAATGCGTCCAAGCCGGCTCAAAATGGACCGAACTGCCCGCTTTGACAACTCTACTTAAAATATATCCTCTCCTTAAAGCACATCTACTTTATTATTATACGGTTAAAGATGGAGGGATGCCTTGAGGCTACCAGGCTTATATATAACTTGTTTATTGTGTTTGGATTTGGACCGACTTTTATAGAAAAAGAAAGAAAGAGTGAGATCATGAATTTAATATTCGATTCTGTTGAAAAACTGTACCAGTTGATCCATGCAATGTACTTCATTCATTTACATGTCATGTGCAAAAGACATTCTTTATTATTTTCAAATTTGTGGATGCAACTTCAATTCTGTTTGTTTTCGTTAGGACAGGAATCACGCCACTTAAAGTCATTCTGAAAACTATTTTCTCTTCGGGCTAGTCTATAGCATTACACAACTCTTTCAATATACCTAAATTTATTTTTTTATTAATGAATTGATAAACCTAAATTTTATTAGTAGATAATGTGACATATTAATTTAATAGTGAAATTTATTAAGGGATTTAGACCTCAAAATTTTGGGCGGAAAAAATACCCCTCAATTTAGTTATAAATATATAAAATGATAAATTTTCTTAGATAGTCTAATTTACTTGATTAGGATAAGTGCCTCATATTCTTATGACTCATAAAAATATGAGGCACTTATCCTAATTATAATTAAAAGATTCAATCATTAGACTTTTCAAAATTTGATATTTTAAATCATTTTTATAAATTTGTTGTTTTTTAAGGTCTCGCTAAATTTTTTGCGTTAGGCCTACAAAGTTTCTCTTTAACAAAATTTATATGCAAAGATGATGTTTTATTAGCAAGCTTAGGCAAACACAAAGAGTAACGAGACATTGTGTATATGAGAGTCATTTTTATGGGAGCGTTGAGAGAATTAACGAGACAATGCTTTATGACCATAAGAGAAGAAAACTACATTCGCACTTAAAACTTTAAAATATTAGGAATACGAGTCATCTCTAATTACATATTGGATATGTAACGGATGTGACTTACATATTGAATGCCTTATAAGATCGTAGATGAGGATGTGACACATCTCTTTTGTAATTTGGAACATTGATTTGTTGTTACTTTTCGACACTCGCTCATACTTGCCAACAAGTAGTATTCGAGTTTGGTTCGGTTTGATGGAGGAGCGAGAGTGAGATTGTGGTGTTTGCATCACATACAGAAAGTGAAAACTTAAACTTGAGGAGAAAATCATTGAGTTTTTAAGTGCGAGTGATCAAGTCCTACGTCGCATATCAATATAAGTTATTTATGTACTTATCGCCTTAAAAATATTTCAGCAAAGACATGGTTTTTCTCTTATAATTCTAAAATATTAGTATGTTGTTAGGGGTGTAAGTCGATAATTTTCATTCAATTAAACCAAAAATCTTTAAAAAAAAAAATGTTATGGTTTGGTTTGGTTCAAAACCGATCTAAACCAATGAAAACCAACCTTGTTTGGTTTAGTTCTCGATTTTCTTTTTTAATAGTTAAAAAATCGTATAATATAACCCTACTATTATATAGTCTATTCTTAGCTCGGTCCAACATATAAAGTGAATCACAGTCCAAACCAAGAGGCAAAATAAAAAACACTCACATATAGTAGTTGTTATGAAAAAGTATAGCAAAAAATACATCGAAAAAAATTATAAAGAGAATAAACAGAATGAATATATTATTTGAAAAGAAAAAAAAACTTTTAAATTGATCAACTGAACCAAGTCAAACCGGTTAGTTTAGTTCAATTTTATTTCATAAAAATACTAAAAGTCGAACTAAATCAAACCGATAAATTTTTTATCAGCTGAAACAGTTTTTTAATTGAAAACCGGTCCAAACCAAACTGATTATATACCCCTATCTATCGTTACTCACGACACTTTCCAAATTCTCCAACAGATTATTACATGTGGAAAGAAAAACCATATAGAAAAATTCAGATTATAAGGTGGAAAATGATATAGGGAAATTCTCCTTTATGGACCACTTAGTGAGTTCATATATCATTAGAAATTTCGCAGGCATAAGGAAGAAGTTCAGAAGAGGTATGATGTGGTTTTATAGCATGGTAAGTGCAATTGTGTAAAGCGGGACAAAGGTAAAACAGGATATTCTTAAAAAGACAGCAATACTAATAATAGCATTGTCAAAAAGATAAATTGGATAGGGACTTGTACATTAACACATCCTTCTCCTTGCATTGGATTGATAACAAAATTTCCCCCATTTTAGATACAAGTATAAATGAGTAATTTTATAGTGCATGAGTAAAAATCTTGTATTTTGTAATAAAAAACTTAAGAAAATCTTGGCATAGTACATAGTGTTTTTCTTCATTTACTATTAGAGCAATAAGTTTAACTACGCTCTTCGTTTTATAACACATTAAAATAATTTATGCAAATAAATAAATTTATATGAATTAATTTGATAATATATTTTAAGAAAACACTTATAAAAAATATTGAATTGAAAGTAGTTTAAATAACAAAAGTCATGCTATTAACTACTTACTTTTGAGACAAAGTAAATCTTTGGTGCATAATTATTCAAATATGTACCGGTACAATTGTTAAGATGGCCAATTGTATTGTGATAGATTTATAATAAATAGTATAGTGTTAATTATTATTTTTATTAAATATTATTTGTGGAGTTATTAGAATTGTCCATGAATTCTAACTCAACCGAAAAAAATGCCGAAATTATTAATATTAAATGTCATGATTTGAGTTTGAATTGCGATTCTCTACTTTGTGTATCTGTGAGAGATTATAACTTTAGTAGAGATTAAATGTCATATTTAGACTAACTTTAGTCTAGATTCATTCATCGATTTTCATAATTTTCTTCCATCTCTTTCTTTCTCCAAAACAAACGAACCCTAATGGTACGTTTGGTACGATGGAAAGAAAGTGTAGGAATGAAAATTACGCACATCAATGCATGAATATAGACTAAGATTGGTCCAAATTCATGCATTGGTTTGCGTAATTTTCTTTCCTCTCACTTTCTTTTCATTGTACCAAACGAAGCTTAAGGGTCCCTTTGGAACGAGGAAAAGAAAATGAAAAGAAGGAAAATAACGGAAATCAATAAATGAATTTGAACTAACCTTAATCCAAATTTATGCATTGATTTTCACAATTTTCTTTCCTCCCTCCTGAATGAATTTACTACTACTAACATGATCTAGGGAATTGTTAAACAGAAAAAGAAAAATGTAGGCAAGGGTTTTAAAAATAGAATAAGTAAGGTAGAGAAAATTGAAAAAGTTACTGCAGCAAGCAAGTAGGCTAGGGGTGTTCACAGTTCACACGTAGTATTGTACCTTTTGGGTAATTGATTTTGGTGCCAGCTTTTCCGTAATGTGTCCTTTGCAGTGGTTGGTTTGACAAAATATGTTTGTTAATGGCACCAAATACTAAGCAATAAAATTACAAATAATAATGTGATTGAATGAAGTCAAGAGGAAAAAGTTGATTGGTGATGCCGCAGTTGAAAGCAAAATGTCAAACACTACGATTCACATTTTTTGGAACTGATCGAGGTTTGACAGCTCATTTCCTTCTCCTCGTTTATAGCACACTGCCCCCTCTCTCTCCCTGACCCTATCAATGCACACTAGTATTACCATTTTATACTCCTTCCTCCGTCTTAAAATACTTCCTCCGCTCTTATTTATAAACAAAAGTTAACAAAAAAATTTTGACCCTAAATATAGGTAAAAATTATTAAATTTAACTCTAATTAATATTTTTTTCCAATAATACCGCTACACATGCATTTATTCATTTCTACAAGTAATCTATGTTGGAGTAGTACTAATGTATATTTCATAATAGTCAAAAGGACATTTTAAGAATTGCACTGAAATTACACATAAAACTAGAATAAAAAGCCAACTCCTTAATAAGTGTGCAAAAGGGAACTTTTGCTTAAAAAGAAGTTCGGAGGGAGTAATTGTTATTGATATTATGATATTGTAAAGAAAAATGCTAATTAGCGCCTCGAGACACTAATTAAGAATACTCAATATAATAAATTTGCATTAGGATTTGTGCAGTCAACATCTATAAAATATAAAAGTTGTACATTTTCATGTAGTATATCTTATTTTTTATAATAAGATTCTTATGGTATGAGCTATCGATAAAAAAATATATCTTTCTTTTTTAAGCAAGAAAATATATCTTGTTGATGCATGCAAATTTCATATATGCATGGTTTCAAAAAAATTCATTTTGATATGAATTCGGTTCATTCATATATGTGTCCTTTTTCTGTTCAAAAAAAATTCATTTTGATATGAATTCGGTTCATTTATATAATAAATCAATTCTATATTGGCTAATAATTCACTAATAATATTAGACATAATAAAGCCAATTATCAAGTGTCAATGTCATTGTTTTCCCTAAACAGATTAATGTTTTCAATTATTTATGCTTATAATTTAGATGGGTACAGCGACCTTAGAAAATAACTACACTTTTTTTTTTACCAGGCTTGGGTTGGAACAATACACACTCAATTAAATATATTAATGTACATGTACCAAAAATAAATAAAGTAATGTACAATTATTTATATTTGCTTATAACGGAGAGAGAAATTCTTAGTTAGGCACAAACTCAAGAAAAAATTACTTAGACACACACTCACAATTTTAAAAAAGTTAAATCAAAATTAATATTGTCATATCATTGAATTATTTTTTCTTTAAATTTTTATATTTATGTGTGTGTCTATAATATTTTTTCTTGGGTTTGTGCTCATGTTAGCATTTCTCATAACGGAGATTGGGAGGTTGTATTGCATAACATAGGCATATCATGGTGGCATATCATATCATATGAAAAGGAAATGCCAATTGAGGTTGAGAATAGCAAAATTGCTCATTTAACTCATTTATAATTGATGTAAAATTAATCACAAATTAAACTTGAACATCCTCAACTTCATTGTAAATAATAAAAATAAATAACTTGAACCTAACACTTCAAACAAGCTTACCTTTGATATAGGAAATATGTGAGAATCCAACAAAAAACTAAAAGCAAATAATAATACTAAAACTAATGCATGTGCTTGGATGAAATAATAATATACAAATAATAAATATAAATAACATAAAACAAAGTGCACAAAGACGAACGACTAGCCGCCGTGAGCAGTTTTGATTCATGTTCTTCTACCCATGACACACACCCCTTTTTCTTTGTTTTGCACCCTCCCATGCCAGATTTAATCAGAAACATCCAAAAGCCTAAAGGCATAGAGAACCGTGTTATGTTATTATATAGTAACAAAGATAAATACTAAAATCATTTTCATTTTCATTTAGTCCTATGAGATTAGATTAAAGAATCAATCCTTTAGCTACTGTCCCAATCTTCACAACGTTATCTCCTTGTAACTTTGGAACCAACACATGGATTTGTTCTTCTATACCCCCCTTAATAATTAATGCACCATCACTACTATTACTTCTACTTCTACTACCTTATTATTATTATTATTCCACATTCAACAAATTCAAATTCAACTCATCTTTATCTTTCTTGCTCTTAATCAATCATTCAATATGGCTGCTTGTGCTTTTTTCAATGGTGGTGTTGGTGGTGGTGGTGGGGGTGGAAATAGTGATGAAACCAATTTGAGCAACAACAACAATAGTACTGCTTCTAACTCTAGCAACATAAGCAGTGAAGATTTACACCACAACATGCTACAAACACAACAACCTCATCATTCTGAAAGAAAATTGCTTAGAAAAAGAATGGCTTCTGAAATGGAACTTCAACTTCATAACACCAACAACTCTTCTGATTATCATAGATTTCCTCGTCGCAACAACAACAACAACAACATATCCTCATTAAATTGTTCTTTACCTTCAACCACACAAAAAGGTGTCACAACAACAACAACAACAACAACATCATTAACCGCAGGTACAAACAATAGTACTAATAACTATCATTATCATAATAACAACAATAATAATAATAATAATAATAATAATAATAATATTGCTTTGTCACGAGATAACGTTTCTATTCAAAATTACCCCACTGTATCCGTCACAACCAACTACTCCACTATGTTGCTACCATCTTCATCCAACAATCTCAACAATTCCTCAAACTACACTCATTTTCAACAACCACTTTTAGAAGAACAAAACCCACTTCCTACAATCTGTGGATTCTCTGGTTTACCACTTTTTCCATCTCAAAACAACAGAAACAACAATGGTACTAGTAACATAGTAACTTCTACACCTGCTACTAATATTGTTGATGTTGTTTCACCTTCTACGATGGAAGAAAATTCAGCTACAACAAATTGGATTGATGGTATTCTAAAAGATCTTATTCATAGTTCTAACAGTGTTTCTATTTCTCAACTTATTAACAATGTTAGAGAGATTATATATCCTTGTAATCCAAATCTTGCTCTTGTTCTTGAACATAGACTTCGTCTTTTGACTGAAACTACACCACAAAATTGTTCTCTTGTTAATGAGAGAAAAAGAAACAACACAGAACAACAGCAACAAAGTGTTGTTAATGTTAATGTTTTAGCAACTTCTAATGTTGATTCATCGGTGAAACTTATGAATAATCGTGTTGATGACATTGTTCAAACAAGTTTACATTTTTCTGATTCATATGTTTTGAATCAAAATCAAAACATTTTTCCTAACTGGGTTGTGTCTCAAAATCAAATCAACAACACTAACAATAACAACAACCCTTCTGTTTCATTGGTTAATTTACCTTCACAACAACAGCAAGATCAACAACAACATCAAGAACATCATCATCAAGAAGATCTTGCACCTGCAACAACAGCAGAAGCTACTTCTGCTGAGTTGGCACTAACAAGAAAGAAGAAAGAGGAGATTAAAGAACAGAAGAAGAAAGATGAAGAAGGTTTACACCTTCTAACACTACTTCTTCAATGTGCAGAAGCTGTATCAGCAGAGAATCTAGAACAAGCAAACAAGATGTTACTCGAGATTTCGCAGCTCTCGACGCCTTTCGGTACATCGGCACAAAGAGTAGCAGCTTATTTCTCAGAAGCAATTTCAGCAAGACTAGTGAGTTCATGTTTAGGAATCTACACAACACTTCCACCACATATTACACCACATAATCAAAAAGTTGCTTCAGCTTTTCAAGTCTTCAATGGAATAAGCCCATTTGTGAAATTCTCTCATTTCACCGCTAACCAAGCTATACAAGAAGCATTTGAAAGAGAAGAAAGAGTTCACATCATAGATCTTGATATAATGCAAGGTTTACAATGGCCTGGTTTGTTTCATATTCTTGCTTCGAGACCCGGTGGACCGCCTTATGTAAGACTCACTGGATTAGGTACTTCCATGGAAACACTTGAAGCTACTGGTAAACGTTTGTCTGATTTTGCATCTAAACTTGGTCTACCTTTTGAGTTCTTTCCTGTTGCTGAGAAAGTTGGAAACATTGATCCTGATAAGCTTAATGTTAGTAAATCAGAAGCTGTTGCTGTTCATTGGTTGCAACATTCTTTATATGATGTTACTGGATCAGATACAAATACTTTGTGGCTCTTGCAAAGGTTGGTAACAAAACTTAGGTGCATATTTATTCTGCATGATATGTTGTTATAGTTTGTTACTTTTTATCAATTTTAGTTAGTTTTATGTATATAATTTACATGTTTTAGTGCTAGCTGATATGGAAAATAGCACTTTTTCATGAAAGATTTCCCAAAACTTTATGCTTATTTTTTTTTACCTTTATAGACTATAGTGCTCACTTTATGTTATGTCTTGCCTTTTTCTCTTCTAAAGGTAGATTTGAAGCTATGATTATGTCTTTTGCATAAATTAATAGATAGAAACAAAAAGAACTATATGTTATTAAGATCATCTTTGTAGCAAGTTTTGAAAGACATGGCTCTCATGTATGTTGATTATAATTTATTTAGAAACATGACATTAATATGTCTATAGTTTCTAATTCTGCATTATATTATTTGAACATCAAAATACAGACATAACACAACACGTATGTACAAGTGTCTGTGTTTATCTCTATCTCTCTTACTTTTTATCTTTTGTCTCAAAATTTTGATGTCAAAAAATCATTTCTCATTTCGTTATGTGTAGGTTGGCACCGAAAGTGGTAACGGTAGTGGAACAAGACTTAAGCAATGCAGGTTCATTTTTAGGAAGGTTTGTGGAAGCAATACATTACTACTCAGCACTATTTGATTCTCTTGGTTCAAGCTATGGTGAAGAGAGTGAAGAGAGACATGTGGTGGAGCAACAGCTATTATCAAGAGAGATTCGCAATGTACTTGCAGTTGGAGGACCATCAAGGAGTGGTGAAATAAAGTTTCATAATTGGAGAGAAAAATTTCAACAATGTGGCTTTAGAGGTATCTCTTTGGCTGGTAATGCTGCTACTCAAGCTAGTCTTCTTCTTGGCATGTTCCCTTCTGAAGGGTATACTTTAGTTGAGGATAATGGTATCCTTAAACTTGGTTGGAAAGATCTTTGTTTGCTTACTGCTTCTGCTTGGAGACCTCCTTTTCATACAAACAATGTCATTCCACATCATAACTAAGAATGGATATAGAGTTCCTACGCAGGAATCAATCTCAGCCATTGATTTGAGATCAGACGACTCGTATTACATTCACTGAATCAATTTTAAATGATCTCGACCATTAGATTACTTTGTAACTATGTGATGGAGTTATGCAAGGAATCTATTTCCATTACTAATCTCTACTTAATTAGGAATGAAAATGGATTCTCTGCGTTGCAGTAATGATCTCCATTTTTGATGAAGATCGGATGGTTGAGATTGATTTACCAAATTTTCTAATGTGAGTCGTCTCGTTAATTTGTATCTGATGACTATTGATGGCATTTTGATTTTTCATCTTTTTAATCCAATGTAGCATCCCTGTGTTCCTTTGATGAAATTTATTGTTAGGTGTTTAGCAAGCATGTGATATTTTGTTACTGGCAAATGTGTTCCTCTTCAGTGATGACATAAAAAAGTAGTGGTTAATAATAGAAGAGAGGGACGTGAAAATGGCTGAAGAGGAGGTACACATTTAATATGACAATTATAGTATTTTGTTTTATTGAGAGTACTCACAGAGATGTTATTGCTGTACCAATATTTTATTTTACTTTTATGGGAACCAAATTATTAGTTGTGTTTCGTCAAAAAAATAAAATAATTTATTAGTTGTGTTAATAGGTATTCAGATTCCCTAAGGGAGAAAACAACACAAGTTTAATGGGTTAAAGATGCAAAAATTATCTTTTTACCATTAATTTTGTCTATTTATTTTCTTTTTAGATATGCTTAACTAGTGTACCGGGTGCACCGTTTAACATGACCCTAACTTTAAATCAAACAATTTAGTATAACTTTAAGGGTCCGTTTGATGCGCATGATAGTGAGACAGAATATGATAAAATTATCCTATCCTACTTCAATCCATTGTATGGTGCAACAATAAGAAAAGATAAATTAAACCTAGTCCTATCATATCCTATTGCTCCTTTGTTATTTTAATCCTTAATTTTTGGTGGGTTAGCAACAGGATAGTGAGACACCTTTTTCGATTCCCCTGCCAGCAATTTTATACATTTATATGTGGAATTTGTCTTTTTTGCTATACACATTATTTTCGTAACATTTTAAAACGTTTTTTTTTTTTTTTTTAATATTCCCGTAAGTTATTTTACACTCATTTTAAAACTTTTTGTTATACACATTACCGATGTAAGTTATTTTACACTCTTTCCTGTAAGTTATTCCTGTAATTTTTTTTGTTGATATTTTTTTATTTATTTTCAAACTTCAACCTCTCTGAATGTTATTTTACACTTTTTTTTTGGAAAAATAGTCTTTTTTCTAGTTTGATTTTTGTTGAAAATTGTCTAATACTTTCATTACATATTTTATTTAATGCTAATTAAAAAAATTAAAACTATTTTTATTATAAAAAAAATGCATTTATTTTACAAGAATAATTTTTGTATTTAAATATAACATGTGTTTTATTATTATGTCAATATAAAATGCATTTATTTCTTCATGATAAATTAATGCGATCATGTGTCTTATCATATGTGCACCAAACACATGACATGATATGTGTTTATCCTGTTATTATCCTATCCTATCATTATCCAGCTTTTTATGCTATCCTACTCCTATCATATCCTAAACATCAAACGGACCCTAAAAGATTTTAACCATCAATTATAAATCAAACGATTTAGTATAACTTTAAAATTATTGTAAACGATATCAGCCGAATCAAATTGTTTTGATTTGTTACAGCATACTAATGTAACAATAGGAAATCCAAATCCGTGTTAATAGGGGATGGATTAACTATGGATATTGCGTTAATACAGTAAATGATTTGGACTATCTAATTAAAAATTAACGGTTGAGATCTTATAATACATAAAACTATTGAATAGAAACATATTAATATTAATATCTCGTGTATATATATACACTTAATAATTACACATGAGCAGCGGACAACAAGTTGTGCCGCTAAACCTTTTTGTATAGTAAATTCCAACCTACAAAAAATTACATCCATAGACCTAGGCGTCACAACATTACTATGCATAATCCTTTGAATTCTTTTCAGAAGGTCAACAGCTTATTTAGGTACTGTTTGGTCTAGCTTATTTCAAACTTTTTTACTCAATAAAAGAAGAAGCTAGGCCAAAAAAAATTTCAATAAGTTCTTGATAGTAAAAAGTTGTTTAATTTTTTATGAGTACAATACATAAATAAAAGATTTTTGAAGCTAAAAAACAACGATTATCAAACAACTTTAGATTTTTTTAAAAGCTCTTATTTTCACTTTTGGCTTTCAGATAGCTTTTAAGACCTAAAAAAGTCGGACGAAAAAACGATATCTTAGAATTATTGAATCACAAATAGATGATCAAAGTTCACTATTGTGTCAAAATGTGTGAATTCACTACAAATGTGAATCATATCCAAATTTGAGGAAAAATAATATGATAATTTCTCTTCCAGCCCCTGGCGTTTCTTTTATACCTTTCAAAAATCTGATTTTGTCCTTAATAAAAATTTCGGTTCGTAGAAACCGAAATTTTTCTAGTTCAAATTTCAGGAAATTTCGGTTTCTAGAAACCAAAGTTGTATTTCAAAGCAAAAAAAATTTCGATTTATAGAAACCGAAGTTTTTCGTGAATGGTAAAACGGAAAATTCAAAGGGTATAAAAGAAACGCCAGGGACTGGAAGAGAAATTATCAAATAATATATAGTGATGGAAGCCATGTAAACGCACGATGTTTATGTTGGACTTCAGTTGTTTGTCTTGCAAAATAAATTTTCACGCGATCGAGTTAGATTGAAACTTTATTATTACATTTAAAGTTTCATTGATCCAAAAATTTCTATTATTCAAATAGTTTCAATACACTTATAGATGGTACATAAAACAACAAATGATAGAAAAATTAAATAAACAACAAAAAGAGTAAGATATTAAAATATTTTTCATACCTCCTTCATCAACATATTATAAATTTAAAAAATATAGTAATATTTATTTCTATATCAAAAGAAAAATGTGAGGCACACAGTTGAACGAAAACATGCAAACTTGCAAATGTCTTGGAAACGTTAAAAACAAACCGCCTCGCCCTTTTTCTCCTTGGTTTTTGATTTATTTTCTTTATAAATCAAGAAATGGAGATAGCAATCGGTGCATGCATTCAAATTGGTCCTCAACTTCATCTGCATGTTGCAATTAACCAACAATTTTTGCAGAAAGTAGCAAGACTTGTCACAATGCAAACATCATCATTCATCAATTGAAAACTTTGTACATAATTTTAATTCTTGAAAGTGAACACATATAAAGGGTGATCAGCTAGCCATGACATAAAAAAAGTGGTGGCAGCAAACACATTTTACAGCTGATAAAAAAATGATCATGAGAGTTGAGAGATGGCTATGCCGACCAAGGTCAATCTGAAAAGAGAGGGTTATACCGACTTGCATGAGGTCAAGGAATCATATGGCACTATGTGAAATATAATAATATTTTATAAAATGTATATGCTAGGAGTAACTGCAAGCAACCGTCTGATCATGTTTCAACTGCTAAGATTGTTACTGCACGAAAGGAGGCAGTATGGAAAGCATGCGGTTTTGCGCATGATAGGAAGTCAATTGATCCTTTGCAGATTCCAAGCAACCATTATATATCATCAACTAACTATGCTACTGTGTCATCTGCTTCAACACAATGGGAATGGAGGGATTTCACCAAATTTTCAATTTTGAAATAATCTATCCAACTATCCGTTCATGCACACGTTATCATACCATTTCCACGTGTAGTCGAACCGAGAACAGTTTAGCCACACTTTCACCAACGAACCAAGAAAAGTTTGGTCACACTTTCATGGCCGTGTCAGGGAATTTTGCTATCACACTGTCATTTTCAATGCTCAAACAGTTATATTTACCTTTAAAAACCCTACATCACAATGCATCAATATTTCCAAGCTTCATGAGAGAACATGTATCCTTTTCAGTTGAGTAATTGCACACTATTTGACAACATGTATCCTTTTCTTCTCATCATCATCACCCCAAATGAAGGAACTTTGAATTTTTTGGATCTCCTTAATGCAAGTTTTAGAGATAGAATTAGTTATTGGAACTTTGCCTCTAAAACCAGTTTTATGAGTGACTCTACCTGCAAAGAACAAATGAATCGACTTCCACGCTGCAACGTTTCATAACTCATGATGTTATGTTGTCTGCTTGTTTCTATCTGTCATATTTATTTTTAATTTATTAATTAATTGTTTACTTTAGAGGAGTCAAATCTCATCTAATAACACACCAAACCTTGATTCTTAAAATATAAATAGTATTACATGACTCGTAAATGAATACATCGGAAATTTTGTAACCAAAGACCACCCTTCTGGTGCATGACACAGGTCAAATATTAGTACAAAAATAATGAACCCAAATACATTTAATTAACGTAAAGTATTACTAAAGGACAAAATTGTTTTGTTTTTTATATATATGGCTGTTGGATAACAATATGTCATCAAACAAGAACAAACTTTGCGCAAATTATAATAAAATCAAAGAACTAGAAGGAATCATTCTACTTGTTTCTCAGCTATGAATAATTTACATCATGAAGCATAATAAAATCTTGAAACAAACAATTCCACTGTCTTTATATATGAGTTATACTGCCTTTGCTCGTGCATAACTCTTCGTACTGCCCACCAAATTACACAGTGGGGAAAATCTCAACCAACACCAATTAGCTATCTTGAAAACTGTAAGGGTACTCAGATTTCTTAATGCTTTTGCCGGAAATGCAGTGAAGTTTCCAGGTTCCTTATTGACTGATTAATTTTATAACAGGGGTCTTAACCTCATCAACCCTATTGCTTCTTCCACAAAACCGCTTCGAAAAATTATGTCAAAAAATCGAGCACCCATAGCACAGGCATCTTGTTGCATCTTAAAAGCTCTCCCATAATATTCTATGAATTTACATTGCACTCACTCAAGAGCTGATTCTCTTTGTTCAGATACTTCCTCCAATAGCTCTTGTAATTTGGAATTCCCAGATCAAGCCAAGGTTTCATTTTCCCATTGTAGTGTAGTACTGGAGCTGTTTTAATGGAGTTAGAATCAACATTGTAATCATGACCCAATCCAGACCGCACCCACGACTCATTGAGTGGATATATTTTATTCTCAAACGCAAGCAAGCTTGCAGGCCATGCTGCAGCTATAGTGGATCCTTTTTGTACGCTCAACTACATAAGGAAATAATAACATCATAAAAGGTAAATAACACATAATACTCAACAAACTACATCATGCAATCATTAAAGACAACATAATTCTTTAGGTAATTTTATATTTGCTATTATATTCAAGCAGAATATGACCCACCTAAATATTAAGACTACTTCTGGCCCTTCATAAAAAATAATAAGTAAAGAAAAACCACAGAAAGAAACCGACAGGGTATTCCTATACACAAATGAACCATCTCCATTGCAACTATTTCTAACTAGTGTTAAATAAGGCTGGTGATACCCTCCTCCATTACTAACTATTTCTAACTAGCATTAAATCAGGCTGGTGATTCCTATACCTAAATATAAAGACTACTTCTGACCCATCACAATTCACAAAAAAAATCCTAATAAGTAAGGAAAATACAACCGAAAGAAACCGACAAGGTATTCCTATACACAAATAAACCATCTCTATTGCCACTATTCCTAACCAGTGTTAAATCAGGCTGGTGATACGTACATAACTTGAAAACAAAACAAAATGAAAACAAGTTTGTCGTTTTAATTAAGAATAAAAACATAAATTATCTCACAAGCAAAAAGTCCCTTATAATTCTAGTAAATTTGACTAGTCTAGTATTCTTTGAAGGTCAGGCTATGTGGGGTCATCCCAAATTGGGTCAAGCCAATCTTGTTGGGTTATTCAGACCAATGCATTGAGCTCAGCCCAATTTGACACTTCTACCTATATTTAACAATATTACTTTTAGTACTGCTATATGATATCTAATAATAGTATTTTCCAAAGATATTGTAATGCAGATCTAGGGATTTTTGCTACTAACCTCTTTCATCAACTTTTTGTAAGTTTGAGTAATACCAAACTCTCTCCACCTCACTAGGTTAATTATGTTCAACCCCGACATCCAAGCACAGGAATTATGACTGAAACCTTTCTCACCCAAATAACTTTTCAGCTGACCCAGCCTTACCGAGCAGAATTGCACTGCACCATTAACTTTATCCCCCATGTCTAGGTTCCAAAGGGCTGACAAGTCTTGCTGAATAACAACGTCATCGTCCAGAACGATGACTTTCTTCAATTTTCTGAATATATCAGGAAGTAAATAGTGTGAATGAGAAAAAATTGAAACATATTCTGTTCTAAACTGGCCCATGGATGGATTATCATTATTGCGAAATGAAACACGAAATTCTTCAGGCAAGGACAGTTGTAATTGATTGTCTTTTAGGCTGTCCATTTCAAGATGCTCAACATTTAACACTTGAACAGCAGCTTCCCCATAATTGTTCATTTTGAACCATAGCTTCATTGCATAATAATTTTGTCCATCAGACAACACATGAAAAACCAGATTCCGACTTACCTGAAATATTGAGCAGCAACAAGTGAAATTATTAAAATTTCTGCTAAAATTATCCTCTATTAATTCACTGGTGCATGATTAGAAGAAAACATACTTTTGCATGAGTTACAGTAGAGTTAATAACCACTGATGCTGGAAGCACATTATTTGAGAAAATAACATAATGGTGCAATGAAGAATCTTCAAATTTTTCTGAATCAGCATCTTCTTCATCATGTGAAGATTTGAAATATTCGACAGTTAGTTTCAATGCCAGACAGTGAAAACTCTTCGGCATTGTCAGAACATTAAGTTTATATAGGAATGCACTCTGTTTCATGTGGAAATCAGCTTCATCCTCAGTCAGATCATATATTTGTCTCAATTTCTTATCAACATTGTCACAAACCACGGGGACTGATTTAGCTTTGTTTATTGCAACTTCCATCTTCTCAGATTTAGTCTCAACCCTATTAAAATGATTTTGAATAACATGTAAAAGCGCTCTTGCACGAGGGGTAGTGTTAAGATATGTAATAAAAACATTCATGGGATAAAATCTAACATCCTAAGCTTTTCAAGAGTTGGTTCATGCCTAAAAGTCAAGGGTCACAGAGCAATAGTATTGGGTTCGAGGTTAAACAAAAGAAAGGACATCTTAACCCCCAAGATAGAACAAAGTTGAGATAAGAAAGCTAAGGTTATATTTGCAGTATAACCTATTAGCCCAAAAAATGTCTAGGGAGCCATAAATGGTGTTAAAATCAAGTACCCAACTAAATAGAAGTTTAAGACAAATATATAGAGCTAATAAAAATAATACAGTTCACTTTAGTTGTTTTAGGAAATAAACTACATTAAGGACTCTAATGTCTAAGAACATATCATTAACATTTGGATCCAAGAAAATTACCAAAAGCCAGATCTGCAGGCAAATACGAAAACTGAAACTTAACATTTTTTCCAAGACTACTTGATTGAAGGTGAATTATTAGATACCAATAACTTCTCAAGTAGAAAGCAACTGAAACAACTATGCTAGGGTACAAAAGAAATATCAAATGATATCAGCTTACTGTGGTGGAAGATCAGCGTCTGTCGAAGATTCACTAAGCATATGCTCCAGCTCTTGTATATTCTGTTTTAGTTCGCGAGACAGTTTGTCTTGTGCTGGGAGTTTTGCAATGCTAGGATAATAAGATCTGGCCACAAATAGTTGGTCTTTCAATTTCTTAACCATGGCATCTTTCATAACTTCTCTATGTTCTTGTTGCCACAGGCAATAACTACCATATGTGAGCTCGCACGACTTTCCATTTTCATCAGCAGAACTTGTCTTAGGGTGGGTGACTTGTTCAGTGCGAACAACTTTAGGATTCTGTTACAGAATTTAAATTAGTTCACGTAGCTGCATGAACAATAATATATAAATGTTTTAAAGAAGTCTGTAGAAAGGGCAAAGTTAAAAAAACTTGTGATAGAGAGACAGTGAGTAATATTTTGTTGTTATTGACTTCTATTTTTTCTGCAAGCTGATTAACTATTTGAGTGGAGTGATAGAGTTTCATTTTTATGCTAGTACTTGGTGTGCTGTGAATATTATAGGATATAAGAAAAGAATAAGGATTATACTAGTTATAGAAGATTCTTCCTACTAAGATTAATAGTACACATAAGTCTCTCAGTCACAGTCATTGGCTTGAATTGAACTATTCCGAGCAATTATGTGTTCAACAAAGATTTCAACAAATGACATTAATATATGCGTACATTAGAAGGTGGAGGTGGTTGAGGAACAGCCTTTGGTGGCACCTTGACACCTGAAAATGATTTAAAATTAAAAACAGAAAAAGGAAGGAAATAATTTTCAAGAAGGTATCATGAGGACATATGATATTGAACTGGTAGAAGCACACCTCTATGTTTTTCTTCATTGGCACCCTTATCGATGGTTCCATTCTTGTCTCCTCGAGCATAATTCTTCAGAACATCCTGACATGCAGAATTATTATTGATAAACGATATTAATAGTATTGCCACAAATATTCTAGATGGCATATGACAACAGCACACATAAATGCTAAAAAAATAGAAAAATAAACAAAATTAAAGGCACAATCATAATTAATAACTATAATCAACTTTGTCATTTCCCATCAAAATAAGTTCTAAATGTAATTTGTAATCAAAATAACATTCCATCAAGTTCTAAATGTACTCAAAAAGGAAGGAGGAGGAACACAAAACACAGAAACAAAAAGGAAGGAGAAAACAAACCTTTGCTCAGAAATAGATCAGCAATGACATAAACAGAACAAGGAATAGAGAAGAAGAATGGTGAACTCAGAGAAGAAGAAGGAACACTCAAAGACGAAGGAACAAAACAGTGACGGGGAACTCCAATAGAATAAGTACATTTATACCCGAAACTTGAAGGAGCAAAGTGCACTATTAACAACACAGCCCCAACCCCTTCAGTTTCATGTGTAAGGAAGGAAGATTCTTATTTACCTTGATCTTATGAATCTTATAATTTTAGACAAAACAGTACATTTATACCCTAATCTCACAACTTGTCAATCTGGAAAAAGGAGTATGTAAAATTTTAAAACTGGTTTGCACAAGTGCGCCAAATTTTGCAATGTAAAGGGGTCACTTTTGCAAGGAGTTAGTTAGGATAGAACTACCTTCATACCAGTCAAGTCTCAACTAGGGGATACAAATGGGTACATGGCATTCTTCTAATGTCTGTTTAAAAATAGCTTCCATTAAAACATACTTTGACAACTGAGATTGGGCAGCTTTTGATGTATTGTTTATTTATATTCATATTCTACTGTTCTCATTCTTCCTTTTTTATGTTCTGGAGGAATCTGTGTCCTCCTGTTAGCTGTATTTCCTCCAGAATTTTCTAACAAATTTACTTTTACAGTAATAAAAAAAATTAAAAAAAAATTGCAACTTACAAGATCTCATCCTTAGGTTGACATGAAACCCAAAAACCTTAATGATGACAATTACAGAAAAGCGGCTCATAACATGTTTTTCCCTCGATGTTTTTCTAATTAAAAGTCCCCTGCTATTATTCCACTTTCAGGTTTCAAAGACATCCTTTGGATTACATTAGGCAAGAATAAACAGACGAGATAATCGGTTACTTATATGAATATTTTATCATACAAATTTCTAAATAAAGAAATATAAAAATTAACCACCAGAGTGTTATGCAGAGAACCTTGGGAAGAGTTGGTTCAAACTTAGTGATCAGTTCCTTCACATGACTTGATTTTTCTCCCTGCGGAGGTAATTTACAAAAAAAAAAAACATTAATTGGGGCTTTGGGATGGACGGGGAAGGGGGGGGTAAGATCTCCATTTTTTAATGTTTGGTTCATACACCAACCACGTGTTCCTTTTGAACTTTATTACTGATAACCTAAGAAAAGGATTAATTGTTAATCCATTTTCTTTGCTTTGATAATATCCATCAATATTTGTTCATGCCTATTGAAAATTAGAAAAGTATTCACACATTTAACTATTAAAAAAAAATGACAATTTACGTAACCTAACTCGTGACTACAGCTTTAACAGCGACTGTTGCCATGAGAAACAAGCAGAAGATTGGTAGAAGAAAAAGAAGGCTTAATTTGAAATAGCTTTGGACTAAACCACCATACCTCAGACTGTTCCTCGTTATGGGTCACATCATGTCTATCGAATGTTTCAAGAACTTTCTGATTCTGATTTGACAAATAACACAAGAGAAAGTGAGGAAAAAACAACAAATTCAAAATGATAATTCAACATTAAGCTGCAACATATGTCAAATGTTCACAGATACATTTGAATTAAATGCTTACCGAAGGAGTACTTCTCTGTTCATATATATATCCTGCATAAACACAACGACAAATGAATACCCTCGTAAGGAAAAAAAATCAAATTTACAAAAGAAAGTGCAATGCTATTTAGTGCAAAACACTATCATCACAAACACATCACCAGAAAAGAATTACCAGTCATAACAATATTTAGCAAAATACAGGGAAGCTGCTCAATGAAAAAATGTAACCAGATAAAACACCTAATTCGCACAAATTCCGTGCAAAATTTAATAGCATTTTTTCATAATTAAATAAAGTTAGCACAATATATTGTGAGTGAAGGAAATTCATCTCGAAAAACGGCACTTTCATTAATACAGCTAATAAACACACATAAATACATCCAAAGAAAGAGCAACAAAGTATTGTATATATATTCTACTACATTACAAATACAAATGCACAATTATAATATAAATATTACTATTACTATTGGTTGCATTAATTAATCAATAAATTAATAAATAAATAATAGCGGAAAACAGACATTAATCACAGAATTAAATTGGATAAAATTAAATAAGTAATCCATAATAATTGATCGAACGTAGAAGTATAAGTAGAAGCAAACGTCTAATAAATTAAAAAGAGGAAACATAACATAACAAAGCAAAATGATTCGTTAATCACATTGATAATACTAAACACAGATCTTTAAGAAATCAAACGCAAACTTGTATCAGCTTGAAGCAATATAATGAACGAAAAATCAATCAAAAACAAAATGACACAATCAACATTGGATCTAAATACAATAATCATTACGAACGATGCGAAACATGATTACGAATGAAATTATAAGCGTAATTGATGTGGATCTGTTATGTATATAGAGAATGTGATGAAAACGAAGAAAGTGTAATTGAATTGAGAGTGAAGGAATAATAGATCTCAGTGATAAAACGCGAGATCAAGTACCGGAAGAGTGAAAACCGTTGTGGAGACCGAGCAAGAAAACGAGAGGAACGAGCATAGAGAGAATGACGAGACCGAGAACCGCAATTACGAAACCTCTCCACCGTCGTTTTGCGGGGACGCCGTACGATGGAACCGCGCCCAAACCACCGCTCTTCATCGTTATTTTCTTCCTATTTCTTCAATTCTTTTCTTTTCTTTCTATCTATCTCTTTCTCTTTTTTCTCACTCGCTTTTTTACTTGGTTGTGTTTTGTGCTTTTTCCCGTTTTTTTGTTTTTTATTTATAATTTTTTTTTTGTTTGAAGATAATAATAAAAAATAATATTAATAAATATATTTGGAACTGGGAGTGTAAGAGCAATAAATCAACAGCCGAGTGTGGAAGTTAGTTTAGGTTGATCTGCCAACAATTGAAATAAACTGGATCTGGTCTGGTGGTACAAATGCATTATTTGTCCAAAGAAATTTAAAGAAGGAAATATCACCAAAATAAAAATTTAAAGAAGGAAACTTACCTGTAAAAACTAAAAACTAACCATATTTTAAAACTAGTTTTACCTTATTTTTAATATATAAACTATATTTACCTTATAAACTTACCTATAGAACAATTTATATTTTAGGGATTAAATTTCGTGCATTGTTTGATAATTTTTTTTTTTTTTTTTTACCTTCTCAACAAATTACAGTTTTGTTAAATGAAACATAAAATAACAATTAATTATTCTTATGCGTATCTATAAATTCATTTGGTTTTTTATTTTATTACAAAGAGAGCTATCATCTAATTTTTTTATTTTTATTTTTTGTATAAATAAGATAATAAATTCAAGTAATTAATATGTTCCACTAAAGGATGGATAGTTCTGGAGAACCTAAGGACCTCACACACGCAAATATCATAAATAGGCGAAAACAAATTATATTTTTTAATGCATATGCGACATTTTGTCTCTGATACATATGTCTACTTTATTAAGGGACGATGAGTAAGAGACATCAATATTACATTTAACACGACCACTGGTAGTTTTTTTTCCATCTTTGACCATTTATTACATGATGCACCTGCACACCTGCATATAGGGGTGTGCAAAAAATATGGTTATCCTTAACCAAATTACTAACCAAACCATATCCAATTTTAATATCCTAATCCATTTTTAAAAAAAAAACCATACCAATCCAATTAAAAAAAAACCAATTCTAAACAAAATCCAATTTTTCATAATTTGTTTGAAATTGGTTTTGAAATTGAGGCCCAATTGTACAAAAAGCCCAAACATTTAAATTTAATATCATTTATATAATTTAATAAATAAATAATTTAAAAGATGGTGGAGGGGTGGTGGTGCTCCGGCGACCGGCGCGGTGGCCGGCGGCGGAGCTCCGGCGGCCGACACGGTGGTTGGCGGCGGTTTTCCGGTGATCGGCGGCGAAGCTCCGGTGACCGGCATGGTGGTCGGTGGTGGTGCTCCGGCGGCCGGCCGCAACCAACCACCACTAATATTAAATTATTTAATTATCATTTTTATTATTATTTTATTTTAATAGTTATTATTTTTTAAATAACTTAAAAACTTTTTTTTTTGTGTTTTTATTTTAAAAAATTAGTATTATTTTGGGCTTAGATAAAATTAAATTTTTTGGGCTTTGAAATATGTTTGGGCTTAGAAAAGAAAAACCTTTTTGAGTTGATTATAAACCAATTAATTTTATAAAATTATATTTTCTTTTTAAAATTAAACAAATTTGTTTTTTTAAATCAATAATAAAAAAAAATAAAAAGGAAAAAATTGATTTAAAATTAGTTCAAGTAAGTAACCAAATTATTATTACGAATCGGTTATTAATTGGTTTTAAACCGGTTAGAAACCATATCCAAATTAGTTTTATATAATAACCAATTTTTTATTAAAATGGTTTTGGATCTTAAACCAAATCATAAATTTGGAGTGGTGTGGTATGGTTTTTAAACCATGCACACCCCTACCTGCATACACACACTATTGAGTGTTGACAGCACGCCATTCATCCAAACACTGATGGGCCATAAGATTCTAGGTAAAATTATATTATGCGTATTTGTTGCATTGTTTCGATTCGGTTGTTCCTTTGTTTCAAAATACACCAAACAACAAAACACAGGCCATAAGAGTTGCATCATCATGAATCACCATTAAAATGTTGTAACCATTTTAAAAATCAGGCTTAATACATCAATGTTTTCGCACAAACCTAAAATAACAAAGTTGAAAAAAATTCCACACATACTAAAGATGTTTGTTGTTAAGACAGTCTAAGTACAACATTGTTAAGACACTAATGTTAAAATTGGTTGTATCGTTCAAACACGTTTATTGATTGTCCTAGGCCGCCAAGAAATGGTTTTCAAATTTATTGAAAGTTCTTGACCACCAATAAATATTACCAACAAGCTTTTAAATTTCATTACACCAACATCTTTATGTATAGATAGCTTCTCCTACGACATCTAGTGGATACATTTATTTCGATCACCTGAATGCAAGTATCAACAAGTTCGATGATATTTTGATTAAATTTATACAGGTATGTAGGGGTGTAAGCGGATCTAAAAAATCCAATTAAACCGATGATCCAAACCAATCCAAACCAAAAAACCGATTTTTATGGTTCGGATCAAAAACCGAACCGAACCAATTGAAAACCGATGTGGTTTGGTTCGGTTCTCGGTTTCAGTTTTCAAATCCAATAGACAAACCAAACCAAACCAACATATAGTATTTATGTTAATATTTTTTTTAGACAGTCCACATCTATCAAAAACTACAACTAATCCAAGTCCAACTACTTCTAAAAACCTTTTTGTCTCACTTAGAAGTTAGAAACCCTAACTTAGAAATATAAACTTATAAACACTCACAGCTGCAAACAAACGCCGCTCTCACCTCATCCTCAAGCGTTGATTTGTTCCCAAAATTGGATAAAAAAAGCCTAAGGTGATTGATTTACGACAACAAATGGATGACATTATCGAACTAATTATGTGTGATTCTTTATGTAAATGTTTAAATATTTAGAAAGTGTCGGAATACGTCATACTAGTGGTGAAGTTAACATTGACGGGATGACAACATGATGAACATGAAACATTGGTGATTCAAGTGTATTTTGTATTTGATGAACTTATGGGAAAAGAGTATATCGAAAAAAAAATAGCATGTAATACATCGGAAAAAAATGTGATGTAAAACCGATTAAAGTATCCGAACCAAACTGAACCAAACCGATGAGTTTGGTTCGGATTCATTTTTGAAAAACACTAAAAATCGAATCAAACCGAACCAATAGAGAGTTCATTGGTTCGGACATTGAATTCACTCAAAACCGATCCAAACCGATTCAATTACACCCCTAGGTATCTATGTCTAACCAAAAAAAGAATTGATATTTCACTAGTAAATTTAGAATTTTAGGTTGGACAAATGCACTGGCTAATCATAAAAAGACACAAACACTCAAACCAACCATGAAGAGTATGCCACTATTACATCTATCAGTAATAATTTGATTGGAGAGAGCATTTATGAGTGTGAATAGGAAGTTGGGAAAGGAGAGGAGGAAGAGAATAAGAAATAGAAGAAAATGGAGTAGGCGGGATAGTCAAAAGATTAAGGTGAAGGATGAAGAAGGATAATCTTGTAGAAGACATGTAGTGTAAGTGAATAGATATATCAATGATAGAACATGACATGTAGTGTAAGATATGTTAGAAAACTATATTGACATTGTCGATGAATTTTGGATTGATCTCTACATAATCCTTCAAGAAAAATGAAAAAAATAGACAACCTGTGCAAAAACTAGACTTAATAGTCTCTTTAAAATTGCGGAATTATTTCTCTCAATCACTTGTGCAATCAAATAGACAACCAAAAAATCCAACTCCAAGCAGAATAATAATAACGACAAAATAAATATCAGACACCAGTATTTAATGTGAAAAATCCTCTCAATGTGAGAGAATAAAAAACCACGGGACCAAGCCAGATAAATCTTCCACTATGAATAAATAATGGGTACACAATCACTCATCTAATAAACACTAGGAACAACAATAATCATCACCAATGGTGGAATCAAACAACAACTCAACTTTCACACAAATGGATAAACTAACTGTTCTGGACTGGACTTCGTAAGTCCATACCTCCTCAAAGACCAAAGGCTCTGCCCTCCAAAGGGGCACCCTCCCCGCCGGCCAACGTTACAGAATCCTGCATTCTGTAACGGCCGACCACCGGAATGATGAGCATTTACTGCTCATCATGGCCCAAACGGCCAAAGTTCCGGCAGCCACTTAATGGGCATTAACTGCCCATTAATGGCCTTAGCCTAGCGCTGGGGGATAAATACTCCTCATTCTGAAGGAGTCAGGTACGTTTTTTCTACCATCTGAAAACCAAGCGTATAACACTTTTACTGACTTGAGCGTCAGAGTGTATACAGGTACACATCCCCCTTCCGCTTCAACAAGGGGCTTGCTGAAACTGCTACCGGTCACCACCCTTCTGATCAGGTAAGATCAGTGGCGCCGACTGTGGCGATCTAAGTTTTTCCCCTTCTTTCTCTAAGAACAAAACTATCCAAAACTACCAAAAAACACTAAAAGCTAAGAATGGCCGGTAACAGTCAATCAGACCATTCAGCCAACCACATCCACAGTGATCACGCTGACAACAATGGCACTAACGGGATGGTTGTATCCCAAATGGAAACGGACCCCACCTACCAGCCTACGAACGAAACCAACTCCCTGGTCGTACCTATTCCCCCCCTGGAGCTACCTTGGAAAACATCATGACCGCGCTGCTGACCGCCGTCAACAATCAAGGACAAACTATCAAGGAGCAAAATCGTCACATTGAAGCTGTCGAAGAGTCGCGCATCACAAGAGCGGCCACAAGCAGCTATAGGCGACGAGAGTCCTCTCGACGGGACTCGAGGACTATGTCAAGATCACCACGGGCATACGAGACTCGAAGCCGTATAAGCCCTGCTAGGAGAGTTGCTGGAGCGAGGAGATCCCCAGCACGTTCAACTGGACGGAACTATCATTCGCCTCCTCGCCATCGTCATCGTTCTCCACGAAGTGACGAGGAAAGGCATGTGGGGCCTCTTTCTGATAGGATCATGAGGGTACCTTTGCCCGTGGGGTTGGAAAAACCACCGGCAATGGACACCTACGACGGAACCACCGATCCGGACGACCACATAGAAAACATTAAGGCTGTCCTCGACTACAGAGGAGTTCGAGGCTCTATCAAATGCAAGCTGTTCTCCACCACGCTGAGGAAAGGAGCAATGGCATGGTATAAGAATTTACCACCAGGGTCCATTGATTCATGGGGTGAGCTATGCAGACTCTTTACTGCGCACTTCATTGCTTCCAGAAGGCACCCAAAGACAGAAGCTACTCTCGAAGTGATTGTCCAGAAAGATGACAAATCCCTAAGAGAGTACATTGACAGATTCAACAAGGCTGCCATCGAGGTAAGGACCGATGACAGGATGAAGTTATATTTGCTGGAACGAGGACTGCGCCCGTCCAGTGATTTCGCCAAGGCAATTAGAATAGAAGAAGTGAGAACTTTAGACGTTTTCCTCGAAAAAGCACAAAAATACAAAGCTTACGAGGAAAAGCAAGTTGCTGCTGACGCAAGGAAGCCAAAGCGTCAAGAAGAAATTGGACCCTCTCGAGGAGGAAATGAGAGAGTAAAAGAAAGGATGAGGGAAGCAAGACCTCCCCGAAGCAAGTTTATGGATTACACCCTTCTGAACGCTCCTCGCGAGCGAATTCTGGCAGAAGTGTCCATGGCCGACTTCAAGAAAAACGGAGTCTGCGCCCCAAAGCAACTGGCCGTGAAGCCAGGATTGGACAAGTCCAAGTACTGCCGATACCATAAGAGCTACGGGCACGTGATCGAGGATTGAATTCATCTGAAAGACGCAATCGAGATCATGCTGCAAAAAGGACTCCTCCAGAAGTTCAGAAAAGAGGAACGTGGGCGTGAAAAAGAGCCCGAGGTTGGTCAACCGTCCAGAGAGGCACAACAACAATCGGGGGCTGGCAACAGCAACATGCAAATTGCCTACTCCATCTCAAGACCCGAGGATTTCATTCTCCCCGAGCACAAGTAAGGTGAAGATCTGCTCGAACATCTGGCTGCTCATATGGGATCGTTGGTAATCTCAGGAGGAGGATTTGGAACCTCTACAATAGGGTCGTTGAAAAGAAAATTTGAAGAGTTGGAAAGTGTATGCTCGTTGGAACCTGTCCTCGCGACAGAAGCAAAGGAGGGATCTATTCCCTTAGCTTTTTATAAGGATGAGATCCCCGGAGGCTCCCCCAATCACCAAATTCCGCTGCTAATAAGGGCCATGATGGCCAACTTTGATGTAAGAAGGATCTTAGTGGATCAAGGAAGCTCGTGTGATGTGATGTACATTGGTTTGTTCAAAACTCTGCAATTGACGGAAAAGAACCTCGCTCCGTATGTTGGTGCTAACCTACAAGGGTTTAACGGAGCGACCACAAAGCCATGGGGGTATGTGGACCTAATTGTGACCTTCGAAGAAGGAGAGGCGACCAAATCCATCAACGTCCAATTCTTGGTCGTGGATTGCCCATCTCTCTACAACTGTATTATGGGAAGGCCTGCTTTGGCGAACCTATTCGCCGTATCCTCGACCATCCACTTGAAGATGAAGTATTACACCGTGGATGGAAAAATCGCTACGCTGAACGGGGATATCGCTGCAGCAAGGAAATGTTTTGAAGCTGCTGCGAAGAATATGAGTTCCCTTCTCACTTCGAAGAAGAAGAATGATCACAAGATGCCCGTTGTAAACGCCCTGCAAGCAAATGACATTGTGGACCTGGATGCACGCATCAACGAGAAGGAGCTGAAAGACGAAGAGGACCCCATCGCGAAAAAGGTGCATCGCCCTATTCCCGATGGCGAGTTCGAAATCATCCCCCTGAACGATGATTATTCTCGAGGAATCAAGGTTGGAGCTGATATGCCCGAGCTGGTGAAGAGGCAATTGGAAGCTTGCTTGAATGAATACGCAGAGCTGTTCGCTTGGAATGCTGCAGAAATGCCCGAAATCGACCCTGATGTCGCTTGTCATCAGTTAACAATAGATCCTATGGCAAGAGCTGTAATTCAGCGACGTAGGAAGCAGTCTCCCGAAAAAGCGGAGGCTGCTGAAAAAGCTGTAAAAGACCTCTTAGAGGCAAATTTTATTTCTGAAGCCAAATACACTACATGGCTGTCAAATGTTGTATTGGTTAAAAAATCTAATGGAAAGTGGAGAATGTGCGTTGACTACACCGATCTCAATAGGGCTTGCCCTAAAGATTCTTATCCTTTACCTAGCATAGATAAACTCGTAGATAATTCCTCGGGGTTTAAACTACTATCGTTTATGGACGCTTATTCAGGATATAATCAAATTAAAATGGCTGAAATCGATAAAAAGAAAACAGCATTCATGACTGAATCCGGCAATTATTACTATAACGTAATGCCTTTCGGGTTAAAAAACGCCGGTGCCACTTATCAAAGAATGATGAACAAAGTATTCAAAAAATGAAATAGGAGACATGCTCGAAGTATATATGGACGACATGATCGTTAAATCCGAACAGGAAAACGATCATGTATCCCACTTAAGAAAAATGTTCGAGAGAGCAAAACAGTACAACATGAGATTTAATCCGGAAAAATGCACCTTTGGGGTAAAAGCGGGCAAATTCCTCGGATTCTATCTAACGGAACGAGGAATTGAAGCTAACCCTGAAAAATGCAAGGCCTTCTTCGAATTCCCTACTCCAAATTCGAAAAAGTCAATACAATCCCTCAACGGAATGTTGACCGCTCTAGCACGTTTCGTCGCTAAATCCGCTCAACATGCACTGCCTCTTTTCAAATTGCTTAGAAAAGAATCTGCTTTTGAGTGGACGGAAGAATGCGAAAACGCTCTTCAACATTTGAAACAAGCATTATCCGAACCTCCGGTCTTGGCACGCCCAATCATGGGCGAAACTTTATTCCTATATCTAGCCGTGGCTCATGAAGCCATAAGCGCAGTATTAATTCGAGAAACCGAGCAAGGACAGAAGCCAGTGTACTTCATCAGTAAAGCTTTGCAAGGACCAGAACTTTGATACTTACAGATCGAAAAAACGGCATTGGCAGTAGTCGTCGCTGCGAGGAAATTGAGACATTATTTCTTAGCACACTCAATCGCAGTACGAACCGACCAACCAATCAAACAGCTACTCGCAAGGCCTGATATGGCCGGGAGAATGCTGAAATGGTCGTTAGAGTTATCTTAGTTCGACATAACCTACGAAAGCAGAAAAGCTCTGAAAGCTTAAGTGCTAGCAGACTTCGTCGCTGAAATGACTTTAGCAGCGACCTCGAGCAAAAATAAGTGGACCATATACGTCAACGGATCCTCCAACTCCAAAGGTAGTGGAGCGGGGATGATCCTGGAAAATGACGAGGGAGTCCTCATTGAGGTGTCATTGGAACTTTCATTCCAAACAACCAACAATCAAGCCGAGTACGAAGCCTTCCTAGCAGGATTGCGATTAGCCGAGGACATGAACGCTGAGGAAATCAAAATCTTCACAGATTCTCAACTAGTTGCATCCCAAGTAAACGGGGAGTATCAAGCTAAAGACGAGCGTCTAGCGGAATACTTAATCCTTATACAAGAGAAGTTGGCTAAATTCAAAGAGTCAACCGTGCAACACATTCCTCGCGAGCATAACTCAAGGGCAGACGTCCTCTCAAAACTTGCGAGCACCAAAAAGAAGAAAGGGAGGAATCAATCACTTATCCAAGAGACGTTGCAAAGACTGAGCATTGAGAAAACTCTTGAAGTAAATCTCATATGCATAATCAGTGCCAACAGTTGGATAAATCCTGTGAGAGAATTCCTCGCCTCAGAAATGGTCCCCGACGACCCTAAAGAGGCGGTCTAAATTAGAAGAAGAGCGTGCTCGTATGTTTTGATAGACGGCCATCTTTTCAGAACAGGATTTTCGACCTCATTGCTAAAATGCGTCGAGGAAGATAATGTGGAATCCATCCTACAGGAGATACACGAAGGAATCAATGGGCAACACATTGGTGGACGCTCACTCGCACGAAAGGCACTGCGAGCAGGGTACTATTGACCAACTATGCAAACAGACGCCAAGGAGCACGTCAAGAAATGTGACAAGTGCCAAAGACACGGGGATATGCACTTAGCTCCACCTAGTGAGCTAAAGTCTCTATCGTCCCCGTGGCCGTTTACATGGTGGGGGTTAGACCTCTTAGGACCATTCCCGCGAGCGCCTGGGCAAAACAGGTATTTAATCGTCGGGGTGGATTACTTTACGAAATGGATAGAAGTTGAACCCCTTGCCCAAATCACATCCCACAACATTCTTCGCTTCTTCAAAAGAAACATCCTCGCGAGGTTTGGAATTCCGCATACTGTCGTAACGGACAATGGGACGCAATTTACAGATAAAAGGTTTCAAGAGTTTCTCATCAACCTAAAAGTAACCCAACACTTTACATCCGTCGAGCACCCCCAAACAAACGGCCAAGCAGAAGCGGCCAATAGAGTAATTTTGCGAGGCCTAAAGCGAAGGCTAGGCGAGGCAAAGGGTAAGTGGGTCGAGGAACTATACAGCGTGTTATGGTCCTACAGAACCACACCACACTCAACCACGGGGGAAACACCATTTCGATTAGCTTACGAGACTGAAGCTCTTATCCCCGTGGAAATAAGGGAGCCAACTCGACGAACGGAAAACCCTCCAGATGAGGAAATAAACAACGTATTGCTCAGAGAAGAACTCGATTTGGTCGAGGAGTTGCGACATGGAGCGGCCCTCAAAGAGGCCGCATTGAAACAAAAAATTGCCGCTCGACATGACAGGAAAGTCATCAAAAGGGAATTCGAAGTGGGCTGTTTGGTCCTGCGACGTAACCAAAAAGACTCTCGAGAAGGCAAACTCGCCGCTAATTGGGAAGGGCCTTACAGAATCCGAGCAAAAACGGATAACAGGGCTTATTTCCTAGAAAACCTATACGGCGAGGAGATTCCTAGAACATGGAACGCAGATAAACTGAAACTATATTATAGTTAGCGAGGTCTCGTGTAGTCGACGACTTGCTAGCGGGTTAACACCACACTTTAGCGACAAGAGGTTTAGCCTTTACAATGGAGGATTGTTTAGGTACGGGCATGAATCTAAAAGAAGGAAAAAGCCAAGTTTCCTATCGAAGCTTGTCTTGACGAGGAACTACTCTATACGAGCCCCATCGTCGCAAGTACATGCCAAACATGAATGCCCAGCTCGCGATGGGACACTCCAGCCGCGAGGATAAAATCTCCGACGATTCTATCATCGCTACTCGTTTGGAAACCCAATCCAAACACTCGAGCAAGTTCCCCAAACTACTCGAGCACGGCGTTCGTATATACATGCTATCTCGTGCAACAGCCAAATAAAACATTCAAAAAACTCTTAAGTATGAATGTTGTAAAAACGTATTTAGTTATCGTGCACCATAAGAAAAACGCGTGCACAAGGATAATAAAGATACGAGCATAATGAACAAGCAGATATAGCTAAATCATAAAAGTGCATTAAAAAGAAATTGTGCTTAGTTACAATAAAGGGCAGCCACGAGGACTGCCCAACAAAATGATTCAACAAAAAAGGGCAAACAGACGCCCAATTGCCAAAAGGCGAGCATAACGCCAACAAACTAAACATCTTCAAACATCTTCAAAAGCAGGAGGAGGAGAGGCGATGACTCCATCGATGACTTCTTTGAGCTCATCGAGGCCGGTTTCCATGAGCTCAATCCCCGGATTCAGAACCTTGAGTTGAGCAACAGCATTGACGAAACTGCTATGCCCAACCTCGACCATGTAGTCTTCATACTCAGCGATTTTCTTGATCAGGTCGGAACAGCTTGAATGGCGATAAACGCCCTCGGGGTCAACAACATCTTCTTCCTCGCTACACAAGGAGGGAGCAGTTTGTATTTGCTTCTCCAACTCCTTGATGCGAGCCTCTTGTTGCGTGCTCTTGATCTCCAGATCTTGGAACCTTTTCGTCAGATCTTCCAACTCCTGCTCATTAGTCACCAACGTCCTCGCCATCTCCTGCTGCAGGGCATACTTATTCTTGTAATCTTTATAAGCAGCCTCCGTCTCACCCAACTTCAGACCCAGATCATCTGCACGCTTCTTCTGCTTGTCCCTATTGCTTAAGTAATGACACTCACGTCCATTTAAAAAAATGGCGATCTCCATGAGCTTGAACGTAGCAACTGTTGCAGTAGCCAACTCTGCCTTCAGAGCCAAAGGTCTTATATCATGGATAACAGATTGATCAGCCTCGTCTATCACGACCTCCGTATTTTGGTCGAGCAATCTTCCATGAGCAAAGACGGGGGGCAAGACAAAGCGACCAGCGGGAACCCCAGGATCAGGCAAGAAATGGGGGCTGCGGTGAAAGGAACCTCCTCCCCCGCCCGCAGTAGCCCTCTGCACTTTAGATGGACGAGGATCAGTGCTGGTCGACTCGGAAGGACGCTTTTCTGCGGCCGGTGGAGGAAGGACAACATTGGTGTTCTCATCACCCTTGCGGGCATTCTTGGCCTTGGCGGCACGACGAAGTTTTTCCCGAGCACTCACCATGTTGCCTGCAAAGAAAGGGAAACATACGACCATTAGTACAAGCAATAAAAAGAAAATAAATAACGACAAGTAAATCATATAAGTGAAAAACTAAGTCGTGTAAATGAGCATACTAAGGGCTTCCTCGGCCTCAGCACGAGTCGCGTAAGCAAGGATCTTCTTGACGTTGATATAACGAGGAACAGTTAAAGGATTCCCCTCGTCGTCAAGCAGAGGGACACATTCCTCGTCAATTACCACCTTCCCCTTGAAGCTCTTAACAAAATTTTGCAGCTTCAGGAAATCATTCCATTCGTCAACAGTTAACTCCTTCTTCGGAGTAGTAAACTTCTTCGCGGGCACCAGATAGTGCTCCACTTCCCAACGGAAATGAAACTTTCCATAATCGGTCAAAATGGGTTGCCCGTCTTCCCCGAGCAAGGCATTCCCATTATCGTCTCTACAGGGCCGGGGACTATAACATCCGCCCAGCCCTGGGAATTCTTGGGACGAACGATGAAGAATTCATCCTTGAAAGGTCGCATAGATTCCTCGAACATATAAAATAAGCGCCGGGTTTTTTGAAGGACACCCAACCAAGCCTGTACGGATCTCCTTTGGGCTTCGAGCGTTGCAGACCGAATACATAGAAGAAAAGAGGAAGAGTCGGAACAATTTCTAAATAACTGTAGACTATTTCAAAGGCTCTCAAGAAAGCCAAAGAATTCGAAATCTGTGAAGGGTAACCTATACCCAAGGTGCTGAAATGCAATTTGGTACATAGAGAAATTCGCGAAACCAAAATCTTGGAAGACGCGACGACGCTTCGCGGGGATAATAATCTCCCAGTTGTCTTTAGGAGGGTCCTCAATAATTTTAAAAAGTCCAGGGATTTCCTCGCCATCAGGATGCCCGAAAAATCGAGAGCGCGTTAACCGAGGTTCGTCTGCAACCCAGTCGAGGGGATCTATATCGGCTGTGATTGGAGGTCGCTCATCTATATGTTCTGAGGATTCCGGCACCTCATGCTCGTCCAGGTTTTCCACAAGCACAGGATCTCCTTCCTCGTTGAAGTTAGCATTCGATGACGAAGGCTCTTCCGCCATTTAAACCTGAAAGACGAGGAAGAGAAAAAGTGAATTCGACATCTTTGAAATATCAAATCCACCCTTCCACCGCCGTTCAAGTGAAAGGGCGTGGACACGTGCTTAGCAGTAATCCTTAACGTTGCTCGCACAACGAAGGTAAAAGCTAAATGGTCGCGAAATACAAATAACGAGGATCCTGTGGACACTTAACATATCAACAACTAAGCTAAAATCTATCGAGCATTCGTTTCTTCCTATGAGTGCTCGAGATAAAAGCATGTGAATGGTCGCTACGATATTAAAACTACAGTCATAAAATGGCTAAAATGGAAGTTGCAAAGGCGTTTAACACCAGCAACCGCCACGCCAAAATGCTAAAATATCTTAAAAGCGTAGTTTCTCTTCTAAAACCTACCATCTTTTTAGGGGTAGAGGGTGTTAACCACCACTTACAAACCCCAAACCACCGTGTTAAAAGAAATAAAAATCCTAAAGTCCAACATACAATCAAGCACTGTAAAACAGAAAAAGAAGTAAAAATACTTACTTGGTTAAGGATTTGGAGATGAAATAGGATCGCGAACAAAGTAGACTCAGGGATTTCTTCAGAGATTGCTGGAATGCGAAAGGCAAGTTTTAGAGAGAAAAAGTGATAAATGAACTGAAGAGTTCAAACATCCCTCCTTTTCTCTATATATAGAGGAACCTCGTGCAGTCACACCCGTTCAAAGCAAAACGACGCCAATCCCATCTGACCCGTTACTTTGATCCAAAGGCGCTGGTTCAAAATGATCCAACGCTTCAGATTGAACTATCGCAAAAACGAAAGGGCGCGAAAATCCAACGGCTTACAGTTGTCCTCGTAAATAGAAGCTACGCTGCTAGACACTCAAGCGTTTCAAATAGCCTTTACACGTGGCAACAGGAGACGAAGCGGTTTGTCCTTTCAGGTCACATCCACTGAGCGCTAAAATCTCGCAGAGTCCGAGAAAATCTCCACGAAAATATCATCGTGATTAATGGCGCGATCATCGAGAGAATCTCAACGGATGAGAGCAAATTAAAATCCTCGCAATAAATAGCAGAATCTTCAAATAAAAGTTAACAAATCCAATTGATCCTCGAAACCGCGAGGAGGAAGAAACGACTAATGCTTTCTTCCTCGATGCAAATCGACGATAGTTTCTCACGAGGACCAAGAAACGATTAACGTTTCCATATGCTAAACAAATGCAAAAAGTTTACGAACCTCGCAGAAGAATCCATCATGAGCTCCTCAATACAAACAAACGATCCCACGATCCTCGTGAATAACCATGCCCGTTGGAAACGAAGGATCACGATCCTCGTTGTTCGTATGCGCAAACAAAAGCTTATAGCTGAAGTTAAAGTCGCTATGCTCGTAAACGAGCATAATGACTTGGGGGGCTTCTGTTATGGACTGGACTTCGTAAGTCCATACCTCCTCAAAGACCAAAGGCTCTGTCCTCCAGACAGGCACCCTCCCCGCCGGCCAACGTTACAGAATCCTGCATTCTGTAACAGCCGACCACCGGAATGATGAGCATTTACTGCTCATCATGGCCTAAACGACCAAAGTTCCGGCAGCCACTTAATGGGCATTAACTGCCCATTAAGGGTCTTAGCCCAGTGCTGGGGGATAAATACTCCTCATTCTGAAGGAGTCAGGTACGTTTTTTCTACCACCTGAAAACCAAGCTACGACACTTTTACTGACTTGAGCGTTGGGGTGTATACAGGTACACACCCCCCTTCCACTTCAACAAGGGGCTTGCTGAAACTGCTACCGGTCACCACCCTTCTGATCAGGTAAGATCACTAACACAACCTAGAGAGAGATTTAAACAACTAAGAAAAGTTAACTAAGTGATAGAAAATACGTACTCAAGTTGTAGCTCAAAACAAGCAACTTTGCTACACACTCATTATCACTTAGAACTAAATCTCCTTCTCTCAATGATGCAGCTGTCGCACACTGTTTCTTCTTCTCACGAGAGCTGCTGCTGTTACTACTTGTGTTGTTTTTTAAATCTAGGGATTTAAGAATCTCATTCTTGTTTATGTCTTCATGTGACTAATACACATGACAACACGGGCTTAAAAACAAACCAAAGCCCACATGGCTTTTAACACCCCCTTTTCTTATTTTCTTTTTTTTGTTTCTTTTATTTAATTTGGGTCACTCCAAATAGGAGGGATAGCCCAACAAACTCCCCCGACCGACTAGTTGGAGGGCAACACCAATCCGGCTTCCATACGACAAAACTCAAACTTTCCTCTAGGCAACACTTTTGTCAACATATTCGAACCGTTGTCATCAGTGTGAATCTTCTCAAGCTCCATCAACTTGGAATCTAATGCATCACGAATCCAATGATAACGAACATCAATATGCTTTGACCTCGAGTGAAAGGAAGAATTCTTTGATAAGTGAATTGCACTTTGATTATCACAAAATAAGACATACTTTTCTTGTTTCACACCAAGTTCCATTGCAAATTTTCTCAACTATAACAACTTTTTTGACACTTCCACAATGGCTATAAACTCGACTTCGGTAGTAGAGAGTGCAACACACTTTTGCAACTTTGATTGCCAAGCCACGGCTCCCCCGAAAAAAGTCACCATATACCCCGAAGTAGATTTTCGATCATCCAAGCTTCCGGCTAGATCCGAATCCGTATAACCAACCAACATAGGTTTCACATCCCAAAGTTAGCTTCAAATTTGACGAGCCACGTAAATATCTCATCACCCACTTCACGGCCTCCCAATGATCTTTTCCCGAAATTGAGAGATAACGACTCACCACTCCCACGGCATGAGCAATATCAGGTCTTGTACAAACCATAGCATACATCAAACTACCAACGACCGAAGAGTATGGAATGTTCTTCATACTCAACTTTTCTTCATTTGTAGATGGACATAGTTTATGACTAAGCTTGAAATGAGAAGCAAGTGGAAAGCTCACCGCTTTAGCGTTATCCATACTAAAACGCCGAAGAACTTTCTCCACATACTTTTCTTGTGATAAGTACAACTTCTTCTCATTTTGATCTCGAACAATTTCAATACCAAGAATTTTCCGAGCCTCTCCTAAATCCTTCATAGCAAAAGATTCACTCAAAGTGTTCTTCAACTCTTTAATTCTTGAAATATTCTTTCCAACAATTAGCATATCATCCACATAAAGCAAGAGGATAATGAAATCACCTTCGGAGAAATTTCGGAAAAAAAAATGATCGACCTTGGTCATCTTGTACCCATGTTCAATCATCACCGAGTTGAACTTTTAATACCATTGGCGAGGTTCTTGTTTCAAACCATAAAGACTTTTTACTAATTTGCAAACATAGTCTTCTTTGCTCTTCTTAGTGATTATTCTCAAAGATATTATTCTCACGAAGTGATTGCATTTCATCATCCATGGCATCCATCCACTCCTTTTTGTTCTCATCCTCCAAAACTTCTTTAAAGCTTTCGGGCTCTCCACCATCGGTAAGAAAAATATAAGCGTTCGAGTAGTATCGAACGGAAGACTTTTTATCACGAGTAGACCGCCTCAACTCATTAGAGGCAATCAGTTGCTCAACACTTTCAATCTCTTGATCAACCTCATTTTCAACAACGTCTTCCGTAGCACCTACATCAACAATATCATTAGGATTTAAAACATTATCAATATTTAAATCCATACCTTGATTTTCAATTGGAACATCTTCGAAAGTGATAGGGGTAGGAGCAATAGTAATTGAGTCCGTATCAACCATTTCTTCGTCTTCAAAAATCGGATCTTTATTTTCAACTTTGTCGATGTCCTCAATAGTATAATCCTTCATGAATACAACATCACGACTACAAATAAGTTTTCGTTTAAACATATCAAAGAATCGATATCCAAACTCATCAAGTCCATACCCAACAAACACACATTTCTTCGACTTCTCATTCAGTTTCGATCTCTCATCCTTCGGAATATGCACATAAGCCATGCACCCAAACACCCGAAGATGGTCATAAGAAACATCTTTACCACCCCAAACATGATTTGGAACATTAAACTTCAACGGAACACATGTAGTGATGTTTAAAAGATGTACAAAAGTGTTCAATGCTTCTCCCCAAAAGTATTTCGGCAACTTTGATTGAGAAAGCAAACATCTCATCCTTTCAACCAAAGTTCTATTCATTCTTTCGGCTAACCCATTCAATTGTGGTGTCTTTGGAGGAGACTTTTGATGATGTATACCTTGATATTGACAATACTTGTCGAAAGGTCCAACATACTCTCCCCCGTTATCGGTTCGGATACACTTGAACTTTTTTCCCGTTTCTCTTTCAACCGATGCTTGAAACGACTTGAAGGTATCTAACACTTGATCTTTCGTCTTCAATGTATAAGCCCATATTTTTCGAGAACAATCATCAATGAAAGTGACAAAGTAATATGCACCACCAACTGACCATGTCTTCATTGGACCACACACATCGGAATGTACTAACTCCAACACTTCCGATTTTCTCTTTGGTTCGGATGACATAAAGGAAACTCGCCTTTGCTTACCCGCCAAACAATGTGAACACTTTCTCAACTTTGCATCGGAAACACCATGCAACACATTCTTCTTTGCCACAATGC
The DNA here is from genome assembly GCA_954870985.1 of Trifolium fragiferum. Taxonomy (NCBI): domain Eukaryota; kingdom Viridiplantae; phylum Streptophyta; class Magnoliopsida; order Fabales; family Fabaceae; genus Trifolium; species Trifolium fragiferum. Next base: position 21,945,580 of record OX940793.1, read on the forward strand.
CCAAACCTTTTTCATTCATACGACCCAAACTTGTGCCATAATTCGGAAGAGCTATCGTTGTCACAAGTGTTGATGTAGCACTTCGAAACCCCAGGTTGAACGACATACAAGTTTGAATTCATTTTTCCTTTAGCAACCACCATTGAGCCTTTCTTTAACTTTCATTCATTGCCCGAAAAAAATTATCATATCCTTCATTATCCAACTTTCCAATGGATAAAAGATTGAATCGAAGTTCCGGAATGTGTTTCACACCTTTGAGAACTAGAACTCCATTGCTAGTTTCAACACAAACATCTCATATTCCGATGACATTAGCTTGCCCATCATTTCCCATACGAACAACCCCAAAGTCACCGGTCTCGTAAGTTGAAAAAAGATCACGTCTCAAGGTTGCATGAGTAGAAGCACCATTATCAACCACCCAATCCATCTCATCACATGATAGATTGACATTCTCTACACAACTATCGCAAACAATAAAGAAGTCATCAACAATAGCAACATCTTCATTATTGTTACCTTCCTTTTTGTCGTTGTTGTAGCCCTTCTTCTTGTTTTCTCTTTTCAATTTTCAGCAAAATCTTTTTATATGTCCCTTTTCCTTGCAATGATGACACTCAATATTAGCAAATCTATTAGAGCTTCCTTGTGATTTACCACGTGATGTCCCACGATTACTTGGACCTTTACTTTGTTGTCTCCCCCTTGATTCGGTAACCAACACCTCAGAATGTGAAGAAGAACCTTGTGATTTACACCTCAACTCCTCATTCAACACACTACTTTTAGCCAAGTCCATCGAGATGATACCATTAGGAGCGAAGTTAGACAAAGATGTCCTAAAAGTTTCCCAAGAATTAGGCAAAGTACCAAGAAGCCACAATCCTTGAATTTCATCATAAAAAATAAGCTTCATCTCTGACAATTGATTTAGAATCCCTTGAAAAGTGTTCAAGTGATCGGTCATTGGTGAACCATCACTATACCTCAATGACATCAATTGCTTGAACAAGAATAACTTATTGTTCCCCATCTTTCTTGCATACAACTCCTCAAGTTTGATCCAAAGAGACCGAGCATGAGTCATAAGTCACCGAGCTCACATGATTCAAAACATTATCATCCATGAAATTCCTGGCACGCTAAGCACGATGTGCGATACGATGTTCTAAGCACCTTAACACTTTTATCACAATATAAAAGTAAGCAAATAATCAAAAGCAAGTAAATGACACGGGATATTTGTTAACCCAGTTCGGCGCTTAAAACAAGCCCTAGTCTGGGGGATACCAATCCAGGAAGGAATATCACTATAGCAGTCCTAGTTGTAAGTTCTCAGCAAACACCACGTTTACAACTCATAACCTAGCAACTACCAATGATTCTTCAACCTAGGAACTCCTAAGTCTGAGATCCCATCTCACTCCCTTGCAACCTTACAAACAGCAAGGATTTCAACAACACAAAGAGCAACAAAGTTTTGGAGACCACACTCCTAAAAACTACACACTCGTACCTAAAGGCTTAGAGTGTTTAAAACACACAAAGTCCTAACTCCGTACTTCAAAGCTTAGGAGAGGATCACAAGGATTACAACTCAAAACACAACGTCCTAAGCTTGCATCAATGGGACACAAGAAAGGCTCACAAATTAACACACACGCAAAAACCTAGAATGCTAGAAACAAAATCAATGACGGCGTGAACAACTGCCAAATTAGGTTTAGCACAATCTTTAAATACTCCAGGCAAAAGTCCTTGATCCAGAATTAAACATGGCTTGATTTGTTTGACCCAAGCAATTGACCACATTGATTAAAAGAGATTCTTTCCAAAAATATACTTCAAATAGATTTTTCATAAAACTGTTCTTGACAAGGATCTGAAGCATTAAATGATGATCCTCATAATAAGCCTGATTAAAAGGCGCTATGCAAGATTCATGAAAGAGAAACACACATTCCATAAATATAACACGCGCGCGCACACTTCCAATAGGCATGATATGATGTTGAGGCATCTTATCACACATCCTGCTACAAAGTTTATTTTACCAAAAATGCAGCCAATCACCAGAGACTCAACAAACTCCCCCTTTGGCAAATTTTTGGCTAAAACAAATTATGACCATACAGATAGTACTTAAACAGATACTTCAACTACATTTCTTTTTCTCAACATAAGCACACAAGCATAAAGATCAGTAGAGACTATTCTTCAAAACAGTTTCCATACTACTCCTTCATGGAGAACAGTAGACAAGAATAAAGTGTATCTTTTAAGTTTATCAGAGAGGCATGCAACAGCGGAACACACAAAACTACTTAGCCTTAAATGGTCAGGAAAATAAACATTGATAGGATGTTGAGTAGAATGCTTCAACATTTCACAACACGTCTCCCCCTGCAGACCACATGTCATCACTCTAAACACTCATGCACATATCAGATATCAGACCATACAGGTCCACATAAACATATACTTCATGCAAAATACTCTATAGACATATCATAACCAGAGCAGTGCAGACTACCAGCAGAGACAGAGATCATAATAAACACACCAAATTACCAAATTTATACTCCCCCTTTTTGCCACAAATTTGACAAATTTAGCAGTACAGAGTTAAGAGGTCCAGGAGCTTAGTACAAAACAAAGGGTCATCATAATCTATGCCCATACAGCAGAACAGAAGTAACAAAAACAAAAGAAACCAAAAACAACAGAGCAACACATAGAGCATCCTCTAAAAAGAATTGCTGGTATCAGCCACTTCCAGCTCTTCTGTATCACCACCAGCATCCTCATTCACAGCTGCATCACCATCAGCAGCATCCATCATAACTGCATCACTTGCAGTCACACCCTCAGCACCTATACCTGCTTCCTCAGCTTCCTCTTGTTTTAGAGCAGAGATAACCTGTTCAAGCCCTTTCTTTTGCTCATCCAGAGCTCTAACAGTAGCTTCGAAGGAGGCAATCATGTCTTTTCTGTTCAGATTAGAAGAAGGCTCCTGCCTTGGTGCAGACTTTCTCTTGATTGGCCCTGCTATGTCAGCAGCATGGGCTCCTTCAAACAACTTAAAGTGAAGAGAAAGGGGTGCCTCTCTCTTGAGGGGTTCATCAGCAGCAGTTAAAATGTTGGGATGTTGTTATAAGATAATTCCACAGATAAGGCTAGGAAAAGCAATGGGCATCTTGACAGCCCAAGACTTGCCATGAGCCATAGTTTGCTCAAAGATGTAAGTCCCATAATCAACTTCAGTACCAGTTCCAACAGAATAAATAAGTCTTGCCAACCCAGTAGCTATATGAGAAGAGTGGGTAGTAGGAACCCAATTCACAATGCCTATTCTATTCAACACAGCATACTTAACAGAGAGCATGCAAGAAGGAACCTTACCTTTAGAAGGCCACACTTTGACCTGATTGGCAGTGATAGTTTTACAGACCTCATTATTAGTGATGTCTACTGCACAGTAGCCATCTTCTTGCCTTCCAAGGAACCTGTTGATGATAGTTGGAGACAACTCCACACACTTGTTTCTGACATACACCTTCTGAAATTCTTTGCTGAGTGGATTGTCACAGTCCTCAGCAATGTTGACAATAAACTCCTTGACCAATTTGGCATAGCAGTTGCCCAGTCCACTAACTGTCTTCATCAGCCCAACTTGTTCTAAAAGATTAGTCACCTCTTTCCAAGCCAATGTTTCAGCAGACAATTCTCTCTCCAGTCCAAGCCTCCTAGCATACACATATTTCCACTTTGTAACACTGTCAATGAAGTGGAATGAAACACCATCTATTGGCACATCAGGAACATTTGGTGGTATAAACCTTCCACCAACTCTCTTTTTAGATGCTGTGATGCTTGGAGCATCGTATTCAGCATCCTCATCAGACACAGCAGCAGCAGACTTCTTCTTTTTCTGAGCCCTTTTCTGAGGTGAAGGAGTGATGTTTGGAACATCTTCTTCAACATCATAGTCTGAGTCACTCAGACTAATGGTCTTCTTCTTGGAGGATTTCTTCTTTGGTTGGGCAGGTATCTCAACCTTGCTAGAACTCCTGCTAGGACCAACAATTTTCTTCTTGGGAGACTTAGTTGTTGCACTCTTCTTTTTCTTCACAGACTTAGTTGCTTCAACTACAACCTCAGTCTCTTTTCCTTTTCTTTCTCTCAGTCTCCTACCAACACCAGTTTTGCCAGCTTGAGTGACACCAACAAATTTTAGAACCACAATATCTTCATCATCATTGACATTCTCTTCAACGGTCTTCTCAGAACCATCTTTCTCTGGTTCAACATCAGATGTTATAACATCTTTTCCAGCATCAGGTATAGCCTGACCTTGCGCCAAGGATGTTGAAGCATCCGGCGCGACATCCTCATGAGGAACACTTTTTGCTAAGGATTGGAGAGCATCTCCAGCAATCTGAGCATCGATGTCGTCTTCATCAGGTCCATCATCCTCAGGAGAGTCGGGAACAGTTGATTTTGCCTCTTCATTAACCAAAGCACTTTCCCCTTTTTCAAAATTAGGGATTTTGACAGTATTTTCTTCGATCTGCACGGTTGGAGAAGTTGTTGCAGCATTGGTTCCCACATTCACACTATCTAAACCCTGATTTGCAAGAAGAAACGCTTGCATGTCGAAATCAGATGAATATCTAGATTTGGATTTCTTGGTTTTGGGTTTCTTAGTGACCGAGGCTTTGGGTTTCTTCATGGATTTTGGTTTGGATGAGGATGAAGTTTTGTGAGGTTTGAGGTTGAGAGCAGAGGCAAAGGAAGGATGAATCGTGGAGATAGGGATGGCATCAATGATGATGTTGGAGGTTGGTTCAATGGGGGGATTTTTGTGCGAAGGTGAAGAGTGGTTGGGAGAGGTGTTTGCAGGTGAGTTGTGGGTAGAAGATTGAGACATCGTGACAATGGTGTGTTTGAGAAAATAGGATTGATAGAGAAGAGAGTTTGTAGGTTTGATGGAGAGATTTGAGAGAGGAGTGGAGAAGTTGTAGGAGTGAGTGAAGTAAATTAGGAAAGAAATAATGTGAGAAGATTTGAAAAGAAAATAATCAACCCTTGATAGTGGCGTGTTTATGGGAAGATTGAAACCATGATTACCTTGATCAACGTGCAACACTTGACAAGAGACATTAAAAGTAACTGCTGCACGCGCCACTATCCCAAACGGTAACTGCTACAATTCTTCATGGAGGCAAATTCCTAACTTGTCCCTTAACTTCTCAAATTGATTAGCATCAAGTGCCTTAGTGAAAATATCTGCCACTTGCTCCTTTGTGCCAACATGTTCCAAAGTCACAATTTTATTCTCAACAAGATCTCTTATGAAGTGATGACGAATGTCTATGTGTTCAGTCTTGCTATGTTGAACAGGATTTTTTGAGATGTTGATAGCACTCATGTTGTCACAGTACAATGTTAGAGCATCTTGTTCGACATCGTATTCCTTCAGCATTTGTTTCATCCAAACAAGTTGTGAGCAGCTACTCCCAGCAGCTATGTATTCAGCTTCAGCTGTAGATAATGCCACACGGTTTTGTTTCTTGCTGAACCAAGAAATCAGATTATTCCCTAGAAAGAAGCATCCTCCTGAAGTGCTTTTTCTATCATCAGCACTTCCAGCCCAATCAGCATCACAATATCCATAAAGAACAGAGTCTTCACAATGAGAGTACATTATTCCATAATCACTAGTTCCATTCACATATTTCAGAATCCTCTTGACTTGAGTCAAGTGGCTCACCTTAGGATCAGCTTGATATCTGGCACATACTCCAACAGCATAAGTGATGTCAGTCCTGCTTGCAGTCAAGTATAGCAAGCTTCCAATCATACTTCTATAGAAGCTTTAGTAAGTTTCAAGTGAGTGGGTGCTGGTGTTCTTTTGGATGTAGCACTTTCCATTCCAAACTTCTTGACTATGTTTCTTGTATACTTGCTCTGAGATATGAAAATGGTATCAACCATTTGTTTAATTTGAAGACCAAGAAAGTAAGTCAATTCTCCAACAAGGCTCATTTCAAACTCTGACTGCATTTGCTTGACAAAATGTTGGACCATCGTATTCGACATCCCACCAAACACTATGTCATCAACATAGATTTGGGCTATGATGAACTTACCTCCTTCTTGTTTAACAAATAGGGTCTTGTCTGAACCTCCCTTCCTGTAACCTTGGTCTTCCAAGAATTGAGTCAACCTTTCATACCATGCCCTGGGTGCCTGCTTCAAACCATATAGGGCTTTCTTCAGTTTATAGACATGGTTAGGGTGTTCAGGATCTACAAATCCCTTAGGTTGCTCAACATACACCTCTTTCTGTAGGTATCCATTTAGAAACACACTTTTTACATCCATCTAGTAAAGCTTGAACTTGAGAATACATGCTACACCCAACAAAAGTCTGATGGATTATAGTCTTGCAACAGGTGCAAACGTTTCTTCAAAGTCAAGTCCTTCAATCTGGGTATATCCCTGAGCTACAAGTCTTGCTTTATTTCTGGTTACAACACCATTTTCATCTGACTTGTTCTTATAAACCCATTTTGTTCCAATCACATTCATATCTTTTGGTCTTGGAACCAAATCCCACACTTCACTCCTATTGAACTGATTTAATTCTTCTTGCATAGCCTCTATCCAGGCTTCATCAGTTAAAGCTTCTTTGACATTCTTAGGTTGAAATAGTGAAACAAAACAAGAATTTGAAATCACATCATTTGATCTTCTAGTGGTTATCCCCTGTTCAGGATTACCAATGATCAGATCTGTGGGATGATTTTTCTGGACACGAACTGAGGGACCTTTCTTTTGAGCTTGTGTTTCAGCATTTGCCTCACTTTCCTCTTCAGGTATCTCTTTATCAGATTTGTTATCACACAGATGTTCTGATGCTTCAACATCTTGTTCAACATTATCAACAACAGGAATACCTTGATCTGTACTAACATTTTCTTCCAAGGGAGAATCTTGGACAACAACATTTATAGATTCCATCATCACTTGAGTCTTGGAATTGTAGACCTTGTAAGCTCTACTGTTTGGTGAGTATCCAAGAAAAATTCCTTCATGGCTTTTAGGATCAAGTTTTCTTCTTGGTTCTCTATCAGCTAGAATGTAACATTTACTTCCAAACACATGAAAGTGTTTAACAGTGGGCTTTCTATCTTTCCATAGCTCATACAAAGTAGAAGTTGTACCTTTTCTTAGAGTGACTCTGTTATGAATGTAACATGCAGTGTTCATGGCTTCAACCCAAAAGTAATAGAGAACATTTTTGGCATGAAGCATGACTCTAGCTGACTCTTGAATAGTTCTATTTTTCGTTTCAACTACACCATTCTGCTGTGGAGTGATAGGAGACGAGTATTCATGCTTAATTCCTTCAGTAGAGCAGAAATCATTGAACTTGGAGTTATCAAATTCCTTACCATGATCTGTTCTTATCCTCACCACATTACTTGCCTTTTCCCTCTGAATTTGAATGCACAATTCTTTGAAGGCTTCAAAAGCATCTGACTTTTCTCTAATAAAGTTCACCCAAGTGTACCTGGAGTAGTCATCCACCATTACAAACACATACCTCTTGCCTCCCAGGCTTTCAACTTGCATAGGCCCCATAAGTTCCATATGTAGTAACTCAAGAACCTTGGAAGTTGTCTGATGCTCCAGCATTGGATGCGACATCCTGACTTGCTTACCAATCTGACACTCACCACATTTATTACCTTAAATAATCTTCAGTTTAGGTAAACCCCTGATAGCTTCAGATGATATTGCTTTCTTCATCCCTTTCAAATTTAGGTGACCTAACCTTTGGTGCCACAACTTCACTTCATCTTCTGCTGAGCTAAGACAAGTGGTATTATGAGCTTCTTCTTGAGACATCCACAAGTAGCAATTGTCTTTAGACCTGGTTCCCTTCATCAGCAGCTGGTCTTCTTCATCATTGACAAGACACTCAGACTTGGTAAAGTTGACTTTCAAGCCTTGGTCACACAGCTGGCTTATGCTAATCAGATTAGCTGTGAGTCCTTTAACCAAAAGCACATTCTCCAGGTTGGGCAATCCATGATTTACAAGATCTCCAATTCCTAATATTTCTCCTTTTGCACCATCTCCAAAAGTTACAAAACTGGTCTTGTAGGGCCTCATATTCATGAGATATTTTTTTTTTCACCAGTCATATGTCTAGAGCATCCACTGTCAAAATATCAATCTTCCCTTGAGGAGGCTCTCAAAGATGTGTGAGCAATTAGCCCAACATTTTCTATCTTGGGCTTCTACTCCTTCTTGATAGGTATATCTTCCTTTATTTCATTAGCTTTAGGTTGTTGAGCTGGGTAGCCATGAAGTCTGTAACAGAAAGGTCTAATGTGTCCTCGTTTACCACAGTGATGACAAACCCATCTACGATATACTCTCTGAATCTTAGGCCTTTGATGACCATGAGGGTTAGATTCAAGAGCAAACTTGGGAACTGGGTAGGTTTTAGAATGTTGTGCAGGATGCTTCAACATCGTCTGTCCAGTGCAAGGATCAAATACATCTTCAGCAGATTTGAATTTTGTCTCAAGATTCTGTTGATACTGATTTAGATTTGAGTAGTTGTACCCAACTAACTTGGCATTCCCACTTGGTAGATTCTCCAGGATCTCCTCAAGTATATTTGTCCTTGAGTTTAGCTGACTCACACGTTTCTTCAAGTCATCCATTTGAGCATTGACTTGGACAACTTTTTCTTGGGCTTCTGAGGTCTTCTCAATTTGAGCTTTCACTTCAGCCTGAAGAAGGTTAATGGTCTTTTTCTGCTTCTCAAGAATTTTACACATTTCCTCATACCTAGTGAGTAATTCTTTGTAGGTGCTAGCAAGTTCATCATAAGCAACATCACCATCTTCATCAGTGTCACTGTCTGTGATGCAAACTCCAGTCAAGGCAGTCACATGTTTAGCAGACTCATTCTCTTCCTCAGAATCTTCATCTGACCAAGACATAGTTAAGCCCTTTTTCTGTCTTTTCTGATAGGTTCCACATTCTGATCTTATGTGTCCATATCCCTCACACTCTTGACATTGAACACCCTTACTTTGACTGTTCTTCTCTTCAGGCTTGGATTTCTTCAGACCATTTTGCTGTTTGTTGATATCGAATCTGATGCTTGGAGCATTCTGACGATTCCTGCGATCAACTCTTTTCAGCACTTTGTTAAACTGTCTCCCAATCATGGCAATGGCATCTGCAATGCTTTCTTCTTCTTCATCCTCATTTTGAGTATTATCCTCATCAGTATTTGAAACAATAGCAATGCTCTTGTTCTTTTTGTCACCACGTTCATCTAAGACAGTTTCAAATGTTTGAAGGGATCCAACCAACTCATCCATCTTCATAGTAGAGATGTCATGTGCTTCCTCAATTGCCGTTACCTTCATGTCAAGTCTCTTGGGAAGGGATCTGAGGAGTTTTCTTGACAATTTTTTATCAGACACCTTCTCTCCCAAGGCTTCAAACGAGTTAGCAATATCTAAGAGAGTCAAATGAAAGTCTTGAATACTCTCATCATCCTTCATTCTCAATGCTTCAAACCTGGATGTGAGATGTTGAATCTTTGATTGCTTCACCTTTGTGGTTCCTTCATAACATGTTTTCAAGATCTCTCATGCTTCTTTGGCTGACACACAGTCTTTAATAAGTTTAAAGACATTTGTGTCCACCTGATTAAACAAGGCATATATGGCTTTATTGTTGTAGAGAGCTGCAGCTTCCTCCTCCGTAGTCCATTCAACTTCTGGTTTCTTAACCCCCGTTGAGGTACCCTCCTTGCTAGCAACAGGGGGATGATCCCAAACAGTCAAAATAGTCTTCCATACCTTGTTATCAATAGATCTTAGGAAAGCAGTCATTTTAGATTTCCAATGATCATAGTTGTTTGATCCATTGAGCAAATGTGGTCTATTCATGTATCCTCCATCTTTTTCCATGATGCCAGAGATTTTAGGTCCTGGATCTCACCCTAGAGACAGGCAGGGTGCCTGCTCTGATGCCAATTGAAATTCCTGGCACGCTAAGCACGATGTGCGATACGATGTTCTAAGCACCTTAACACTTTTATCACAATATAAAAGTAAGCAAATAATCAAAAGCAAGTAAATGACACGGGATATTTGTTAACCTAGTTCGGCGCTTAAAACAAGGCCTAGTCTGGGAGATACCAATCTAGGAAGGAATATCACTATAGCAGTCCTAGTTGTAAGTTCTCAGCAAACACCACGTTTACAACTCACAACCTAGCAACTACCAATGATTCTTCAACCTAGGAACTCATAAGTCTGAGATCCCATCTCACTCCCTTGCAACCTTACAACCAGCAAGGATTTCAACAACACAAAGAGCAACAAAGTTTTGGAGACCACACTCCTAAAAACTACACACTCGTACCTAAAGGCTTAGAGTGTTTAAAACACACAAAGTCCTAACTCCGTACTTCAAAGCTTAGGAGAGGATCACAAGGATTACAACTCAAAACACAACGTCCTAAGCTTGCATCAATGGGACACAAGAAAGGCTCACAAATTAACACACACGCAAAAACCTAGAATGCTAGAAACAAAAACAATGACGGCGTGAACAATTGCCAAATTAGGTTTAGCACAATCTTTAAATACTCCAGGCAAAAGTCCTCGATCCAGAATTAAACATGGCTTGATTTGTTTGACCCAAGCAATTGACCACATTGATTAAAAGAGATTCTTTCCAAAAATATACTTCAAAGAGATTCTTCATAAAACCGTTCTTGACAAGGATCTGAAGCATTAAATGATGATCCTCATAATAAGCCTGATTAAAAGGCGCCATGCAAGATTCATGAAAGAGAAACACACATTCCATAAATATAACACGCGCGCGCACACTTCCAATAGGCGTGATATGATGTTGAGGCATCTTATCACACATCCTGCTACAAAGTTTATTTTACCAAAAAGAATATTATTTTTCTTCAATAAAAATATTTACAAGAATGGTTTAAGTTGTTTGCATTGTGAGTGAAAATTTATTCAAAGTGGAAGGAATTTAGTCAAAACTGAAATCGAATTTAACATAGGGGGAAAAAGAAAACACAGCATGTAAAATTAGCATAATGGCAATAACACAATCCTAATTATTCCCAAGTTTCATGTGTCGAAAAAGTAGTCTGCATAAAATTAGTTCAATATATCGAACATAAAAGTATGAGAAAATAGGCACTAGTGATACACAATTACAAAGCATCAAAGACATGCACGGACAACTCTACCAATTAAACAACCAACATAATCACATACTCGGTCAAACATACAGACACCCTCAATCCAAAGGTTGAAACAATCACAACCACAACTAAAAGATTGCAAACAGATTGAAACAATCGACGAAAAACAAATTTCATTAAGATGAAAAAGATTGCAAATAGATTAGACAAATTGTATTGGGAGATTCCCCAACCACAACTAAAATTCACCAAAACTAAGTTATCCAAGTACTTGACACGGATACATAAAACATAAATCAATGCATTCTACCTAGCCAAAGTCTTGCTTCTATAAACCATGTCAATAACTTCCACATGGATAGTGGCACAAGAGAAAAGGGAATCCAGTCTTTAAACTTATCTAGTTAGGTATAATTTCTTTGGCAAGTATTGGCGCGAATCAAATACAAGTGGTCTCAGAAGCGACCAATCCAACTACAAGCTTTCAAGCCATTAAACTATATTTGATAGGAGGTTCAGGTTAGTGGAATCCCACATTAACACTGTTTTGCTACTGCAACTCCAAAAAACCAATCACATTTTGGGCTTTCAAACAGACACAAAAATAAATAAAAAAACTTGAAACATCCTAAACTTAACAACAAGGAGCAACTAAGACAAGACAATAAAAGAAGGGAAACAATAAATCACCCCCACAAACATGTGATCAACTAAACTTGAACCAAACACCATAAGGACATTAAACTTCTGGTTTACACGTAATAATATATTATCTCTTTTGGAAAAGCAAACAAACTATGTGATTCTCCATCTTCTGGTTTAAATATATCATCTCACTTGTAACCGAAATAACACGATTACTTATAGATCATCATGCAGTAAATATGAGCAAATAATATTGAAAACAACTTTTTCCATTTGTGCAATTATATATATAATGATAAGAATGCCACACGCCAAGTAAGAGGACGTGCACTTATGGCTGCAAATAAGTTTCATAATTTAGTTACCAAAACCATATCAGTTGGGTTTATTATCCAAACCGTGATTCTCAACGGCGAATTCTTAAATAGTCTTGTTGGAAGATTTGAGGTCATACCCTTCTTTTATAGAAATCTTAAATGATTCTTAAAAAATACATACAGTAAACTGAGTTCTTAAAAACATAACAATACATGATTTATGTATGGATTCCTTACTAGAAACTCAAATAAGAAATGGGGAAGTTTGAACAAGAAATTATTATCCTTACTAGTTACTACATCAGTTCTAGAAATAAACTGACACAAGCTTATACCATATCATAGATACCAATCGTGGGTAAGAATAAAATGACAACAATATTGTTAACAAACAAATACAGTATCTCAAACAAGCAATGCATAATTGGACTCACAAATGAAAACTTCACCCTCTTTTAACCAATTCAACTTGTAAGGCTCAGATTACATTCTGAGATGAAGTCTTGTGTGAATCAAATGCATTCCTAATTGAATTAAACTCCTTTGCATAAACCCTATCCAAAGTCTCAACAAGTGTTTCCAGCCTTTGGATGGTTTTTGTATCCCCTTTTATTTCTTTTTTGAGTTCAATGGCCTTTTCAGTCTCCAAGTCCTTCTCCAGATTCTTCTGTTCAATCTCATACTTCAAAGTCTCAATCTCCAGATCCTTTTGTTTACTGACCTGTTCAATCTCATACTTCAAAGTCTCAATCTCCTGTTGTTTACTGACCTATTCAATCTCATACTTCTGTTTGATCTTCTGTTTGATCTCGTGCTTCTGTTCGATCTCCAAGTTCAAGTTCTGCATCTCCAATTTTAAATCCTGAATCACTGAATCCTTCTCTTTAATGAACTGAATGGCCTGTGCAATCTCTAACTCCAGATTCTTTTGTTCAATCTCATACTTCAAGTTCTGCATCTTCAATTTTAAATCCTGAATCACTGAATCCTTCTCTTTAATGAACTGAAAGGCCTGTGCAATCTCTAACTCCTTCTTTTTAAAGACCTTTTCAGTATCTTGTTTAAAAGAATCAAACTTCTTCATCTGTTGTTCTTGCGTCATCTTCATTTCTCTGTTCTCAAGATCCGCTCGTTTGACCTCAGAATCAACCCAAGTCCTGATTTGTTCCATCCGAGAATAAAAGTCTATATATCGAGACTCATGCAACCTCTTCATTCGTTCAATCTCAGACAAATTCGCAGAAATCTGGGAGTCCTTCTTCGAAATTTGAGACTCATACATTCGTACCTGGGGGAGCTGAGCTGAATCAGGTGGAGGAGCTGAATCAGGAGAAGGTATAAATCCACATAAATAGCACATTACCACATAAATAGTCTATTGATCTAGTGAGAAAAGGTATAATAAATCCACATACCTGGCACCAAAGTGCCTCCACTGAAACCCATAAACAGGTCCTAAGTCACCCTCCTCTCTCTCTGACAAACCAATGTTGTAATAAAATGTAAAGACGGTCAATAAATGGAAGAAGAAAAGTGTACAATTTGTATTTAAAAGTTACAACAATTAGCAATTATGCTTGCCTATCAAGGAATTCCCTGGATGCATTATCATCCCATATATGAATGCCTTTTTCCTGTAACACCTGTCAATATAAGTGAGTTCAATAACATACTTTCAATAGTTCTGCTTCTGTCAAAACTAAGCTCAAATATCATAAAGTACCCCAGCCTATGCGACCCAATATTTGGTTCATGTCAGCTGGTTAGTGACCTAACTAAGAAAGTTGAGGATTTATATTCCTGTGGATAAGATTGGTAAAGGATATAAATACCTTGGCATTTGTTGAGCCACTGATAAACCAAAGAAGCTCTTCAACAACCCCTCGCCAAAATACTCTCTAGCAATCAAATGTAGATATCACTTCAACTTTTTATAAAAATATACAAACAGATATTCCTTTTCCCAATAAAAACCAAAAATACTGAACCAAAAAATGAGTCAACTATAACATGTTATTTTACACAATAGATTAACACATCTTAAATCATAATCTCTGCTACATACACACCTTGGTTGTTAGAAGAGGAAAGCTTCTGCGCAGATTGAACCTCATCTGTGGAATTATTACAGACGAAGTAAGCATATATATATTTATATATTGCATCAACCCAAAAGACACTAACTGAAGTTTTACCTGGCAACCAAATGTTGACAAGGTCCCAGTCCCTGTCCTATCTCCCTTGGTGGTACCTTGAGATAAGATTTCTTGAACCAGATTAAGATACATGTACTCCCCATGTCTCTCAAAAATCATTTTAGGAAGAAAAGAAAAATTCAGAACCTCAAACTTTTTAGAAGCTGAATTATTATAAAAAATGGAATCACTATTCTGACTCAGGGGCTCTGCTGCAGAATTCATTACACACACATAAGTGGTGAATGAATATCGGATGTTGTTTTCTACCTTAGGAAAGGACGAGTACCATGGCCGAAATATAGTGGTATCAATTGGAGGCATAAAAGTGTCGCACTCAATGTTTGCATGAATTTGTGTGACGTGGATAGCTTCACATTCAGGTGCATTGAGAGACTCTCTATACACGGAAATAATCGGCTATAAGTCGACAACAAAGAGAATACTTAACATGAACGGGAAAGAATAGGAACAAAGTAATACCTAAATATCTCACCACCCCCAATAACAAATATTTTCTCAATTGATGTGTTATAAGGAGAAGCGGCTAAAAGTTCCAACGCAGAAGACATACTTCTACATATAACAACATTTTCTGCTGCTGCATTATCATAGCTACTCGAACGAGTCAAAACAACATTAAGACGACCAGGAAGAAGCCTAAACTGAAGAGGGATACTCTCCCATGTCTTTCTTCCCATAACAACGACATTCTTCTTCCCAAATTCAGATGCCGTCGTAGTTATTTCCTTGAAAAACTTGAGATCAGTAGGTAATCTCCAAGGTAATTTTCCATTCTTGCCAATTCCCATATCTTCGGTGGCAGCCACTACTACTTGGTAATCCCTCTGTAGGTTAGGCAGTGGGTTGATGCTGCCATTTCCATTGGTGATTACAGAGGAATGAGCAGCCATAGTAGAACTCAGAAACCGAGATAAATTTAAAGATTGCTTTCGACGAAAACAAGGACTGCACAACCAATTAGTTTGGAAGTGCGGTGCAATCTGAAACCCAAAAATTAGTAAATTAAAAGTAAAATCAAATATTTGAGCAACAATTGCAGCAGAACAAAACAATTGAAACACACATTTAATCATTCTTCTTTCTAAGAGGAAAATGGAAATGAAATTAAAGAGGGAAAGGGAAGAATGAAGAAGATGCTGACTGGTGTGAAACCGAAGCGCGGAATTTTGAAATAGTTGATGATGTTTTCCTGTAAGTTAACACGCCATCGACGATGTTTAAACGTTAGTTTGAGCAAGACAAAGGGAAAGCAGGTGAGCAACGGTACGACGGCAACGAGGCGGGGGCAAATACAGGACGATAGGGTTTTGAATCTCTATCTCTATTATATACACTAGACATCTTGCGGGTCATATAGATGACATCAATAAATTGTTTTTTTTTTTTATATAAGCGATGACATAAATAAATTATAAATTTATTAGAACAAATAAAATATCCATAGTGTAAAAAAATGGAATATAGTACAAAATAACTTCATTAATTATATAAGCTTGAAATGACATTTAACTCTACAATTATTCAATCATACAACATATATATATATATATATATATATATATATATATATATATATATATATATATATATATATATATATATATATAAAATAAATAAAAAAAATTAATAGTGATATAATATTCAAATTATAAAAGAATTCAAAGGAGAGATCCTATGATTTTTGTCATTAGTATTGGGTTTTCATTTTTTTTTTTGGGTAAACTTAAGATTTTCATTTTTGTAAGTAGGTGTAATGCTTTTTATACTTTTTTTTCCCATTACTTGTCCTCCTATTCATCATAAATATATAAATGTTTGCATTCAATAGTAAAATAAAATAATAGAAAAGTATTTGGCTCATCCACACTTCCTTTATTTTTTTTTTCATCCACACTTCCATTATAGCTCCAATTTTTTTTTAAAAGAGATGTTATTCAACTTATATTACATTAACAACAAAAATAGGCAGTACTCCTTTTGTCTTTAACATAATAGAATTTATAAAATATTTTTACATGACAATAATACAATAGACTTCATCTTTCTTTCCTATATTTTTGCTCAATATAATAAAAAAGTTGCTGCAAACTCATTCATCCACTCAATAATTTTTTTTTTTTCATTCTTCGATCTTCTATACATCTACACATTCTCCAATTTTGTCTTTAAATGGCCTTCACAGGAAGTTGTTTTAAATGAGATAGCTAGAAACTGAAAAATTGAGTACCTCTTCATCAACCTTATACAAAATGGATTGCAGATGATCTTTGTCAAGACTATTTTATGAAACATTAGAATATAAAACTAAAAATACTGAAACTACCTCTTCACACTCACCACCTTTGTACATGCTTGGCTTTAGCAAATTGAAAGCATTATATTTAACATCAACAACCATGCTTAATGCCTGAAATCAATAAAATTCATGGACAAAATTCAAGAACGGGATTCAGAACTATTCAAAGACATAAGAAAATAGATTTTCCCCTGTATCACTTAGAACTCGAGTGCTTCGGCTGCAACATCATAGGGTAAGATATGTCTAGAATAAATGAACCCATGAGAAAATGTACCTAAAATAGACAATTACATTAAAAAATATCAAATTTAAAGATGAGTGTTGAATGAATGAAGATGAAACATCATACAGAGTTTAAGAAACATCATGATAATGAAGAGGTAAATTACTCACCTACATAAAAATCAAGTGTTTGATTCATCATGACAGTTTATATTCTTCCTAAAAACTTAATTCAAAGTGCTAATCACAACATGCATGTATTCAAACAGAAGGAAAACATTACGGTGCTTACTCAATTCAATGGGTTTTCCAACAATGAACATTACAAATGCATCACTTGACCCATCATATAGTGACTGGAAATTTAAAAAATACAATAGGATTATGAATTGCATTGAAGGCAATACCATAAATCAACAAGTCATGTTTTTTTTTTTTACCAATCTTAAACTTAGTTGAGATGTTAGGGTAAAAACTAATCTTTAATAACTCAAGAAGATGGATTTAGTACTAATCCTTAAACTACAAAAAAAACAAAACAGCTTGAAGGCAAAAAAAGACACATGTCAAGCTTACATGCATCTAGAGCAAAATCCTAAGTGGACAAAATGACAAAAACTTAACTTCTTTTAGACAATTTTTGAAAACAACCAATGAGAAGCATTTCTTGACTTATGATGTTGTAATGGGCCAGCTCTGTTTCCAGCCCGGTCCATTAAAACCAATACGAACAAAAAAACAAAACGGAAAGGCTGTAGCAAATAAGGTCGCGTCACTTTCACTCATGTGCAAAACAACCAAAATCTGACTAGCATCAGAGAAAAAAAAGGAGTGAAAAGGAAACAAAGTTTTAACCATTGGATATGAAGTACACATTCTGCCAATTCCAAAAACCAGTTTCTCATTTTCAAATTTCAAACTCCCATTTCTCTCTATACTCCAAAGTAACAAACTTCACTTGATGAGGTCCATTTTCCTTCCAAATAAGAAACTCATGGATGTTGAGAACCGATCTCCTCCCTCCCACAAGGAATGTTCATTTATTTCTCCTTTAATTTTTTCAAAATTCTCATTCAAAAAAAAATCATCCTCCCTTCTTCGTCTTCTCTCTGCAAACTCGTCTCTCTCACCACCTCTGGGATGTTCGAGAGCCACCATGGTGTCATGAGCTCAGGTAATTGCAGTTTCTTTCTTTTATGAAATCCCTAATTTTTTTCAATCTAATTTATACGAGTAATTCTTAATTTTCTAATCTCTCTTTTTTTTCTTCTTATTCTCTCATCAGGAGGTAAAATTTTCAGTCTTGAGACCCTCATTCTGTTCTCCCAAATGTGTACGTATAACTATCCTTCACTCCATTTTTGTGATTTTTGTTTTTTGAAGAATTTCTTTAATCTGTTTAGTTTATGGTTGCAAATTAGGTTCTCTTCAAAATTGAATCCTCCTATCAGTTTCAAAACCCATCCCACAGGTAATCTCATTCTCAGTATCTGAAACGCTATGAATTAACTTTGATTAGATTTTAGAAAATTAGGGATTTCAGACAGAAAAACGCAATGATCAGGAAGAATTTAGCTGATGTTTAGGATTAGATGCCATTTCATATTCTGATTTTTTTTTTTGGGAATGTTATTGTTTGTTTAGATGCCATTTCATATTCTGATTTTTGAGGAATAAGGTATGTTTTTCTTCTTTGAAATCCCTTATTTTCTTCAATGGTGTTTCTTATATCTGCTGATCAAATAATCCTCTTTCTATTTTTTATTTTTTTATTTTTGAAAATATTGTTGCTTTGTTGTCATATTTATGAGGATTTGTTTCTATCTTTTAGTTAAAAATCCCTACTTTTTAGGAGTTGTTAGTGGAATTTAGATTGTTAATTTTCTCCACTGCAATATGATGATTGATGGTTTTGTGTTGTGTTGTTTTTTCCAGATTTGGAAGGTAAGTGGAGATCTGCATAGAACCACAACAGTTTAGACCTGCAGTTTCAAAGGTTAAATAAAAAAGGTTGATGTTTTTATAACAAAATTTGAATCTCTTTGCATTTCAATTTTTTTTAATAGCTAGACTTGATGCTCTCTATATGCTTTTTCTTTGTCGGTCTTTTTTTCTTTTGAATTTGTGATGTTATTAGCTAGCTTAAGTTTTGAATTTGTAATATGAATTTGCTCACCGAAGTTGCTCAGTTCAGCATTCTAATGGCCACTGCAGAGAATGTGGCCATGAATGTGTTTAATAGAATATGGTTACTATGTTCCCCATAGGTTGATGATTTAGGCAAAGGAAATGTGGTCTAACCCCAAACATCTAATATGAAATTGAGACATTCAAAGTGGAGCTGATTGAGACTTTCATGTTATTAGTGTGGAGCTGATTGCATTGAAAAATAGTTAGTTAGAGCTGGAAAATAGATAGTGTCTTTGTAATGTTTGTTTTTATTTAGCTTAGTAGGTAGAGTTGGTGATATTGTTCCTAAATATAGTATTAAATTGTAAACTAAAATTTGCACCCCTTGGCTTATAATGGAACCATTTCCTCTATCATTTGGAGTTTCAAAATGAAAGATTATGAAAATGGTCAAAACATGATTTTTTTGGTATTATCTTGCTCTCTTTTCTAACTTCATGTTCTCATAAACTTTGAATATGGAAACACTTGGAGAAAATTATTTTAAGCATTATGAATCTTATAAAATATTTTTATTTGGTATTATCTGGCTTCTCATTGTGCATTGAGTTTATTATGGTTGTAGTATTATCACATGGATCAAATTTGTAATTTCAAAACAAAACAAACATAGTGCCTAACCTAGCAGAACTCTTTGGTTTCAATTTTATTTTCTTGTAGATTCTTTTTGGCTACTGGTGTATGATGCTTCTTCTTTGAGCTTTATGTACAATAAACCTCTTCTTCAAACATTATGTTGTGTTTTTCCTTCTCTTTTCTTTCTTCATTTCGTACAACTTAGCTTATAGTTATTTCTTTATCTTAATTAGGATCAACATGTTCATTTCATATTTTCATTTATCTTATTTCACAATTTTGTGTGTGCGTGTCTTTGATATTCATAGCAAACCTGACTGCAAATGACTGAGGATATATATTCATAGGACACTTATGCTACTTTTTGTCACCTGAGGCCAACACATAGTGATCTTAGTAAGGAGGGGCAATGTGAAAGTATCACGATGATAATTAATAGGTCATATAATGGTTTATCAGCCCACACTTGATATTGTTTTAAAAGTGTCATAATTATATTAATCATTTGTCATGTAAATTGATGAGGTACAAATTGATTTTCTTAATACACATGTTCTGTCTTCTGCAGTAGAATCATAATGTAGTTTTGTCATCAACTATAAAAAAATAGTAGTAAAAACAAAGATCAATTAATGGATATTTGGAATATTATATATATGGATTTACATTGATATGTCAAATGTTAACTCATTTTTTGTTCTTCAGTAGGTTTCAAGTCACAATTGATGCAAACAAAAAAAATAGACAGTGTGATACTATTATGAGAGTATTGTTCGTGTCAGTTACAATAAAAAGCATGCAAAATTTTATGGAAACATGTTCAGCTTGACAAAGTCTTGATCCAGTTAGAAATTTTAGTATGCCATTATGTTTTAAGTATGATCTTTTTACAGAATTAATTGCCAATTTATTATGCTTTTGTTGCGCTGATCTTATTATAGGTGATAATTTGAAAAATGTGTTAACATAACTGACTTGATTTGATCTATCCTCATCAAGTGTAGTAATTTGTATAAGAACTACTATTAGTGATGACTCAAATGTTGTAACTACATTTATGCTTCTCCCATCTCTTACAAATTATAACCTCATTCCTGCATTTAGATATGCGTGTTTATTCATATTTAAATTTCACATATTTGTTTCTGATTATTTTACTGATATTTTGCATTGTTTTCAATTTTTTCTTTTTTTAATTTTTGATAGAAGCAATGCTTGGGCAGTTGGCATATCAATGACATCCCTTAATGATTTATTTTCATTATTTGATTTTTTTTTTAATGTTATTGTTTGTTCAGGTTTACAAATCGATGAAGCAGGGCACACGGCCCAGCGACAACACTGTTATTGTTTGATTTTCGGTATTTTCTTTCTTTTTCAAAATACCTAATTTTTAATAGGCATCTATTTTGTTTCAACTATTTTTAATACATATATGTTCTTTTCTGTTTTTATTCTTTCTCTCAAACTTTAATTGATTTAATCTATATAGATATGCCTTATTAGTAGGAAATTTTAGTTAGTGTTTGATTTGCATGAACAAACCTTCATGATATTTGGTTTTTGTTTCATGTTTCTTTTGTTAACAATAAAACGATGGAATCATCAAGCCTTGCATGAATAATATTATTCAACAATATTTCCCGAATTTTCTTTATTCTTTTGTAATAGTGAATTTTCTTTGTTTAGTTTTCAAATACTACATGATGATTCTTTTCATATTTGATGATCAAACTGTAGTTTCTGATATTCTTTTTACAATGGTAGTGGACTTTCCAATTCAATTGATGTTCAAAGAGGGATCTTTGATTCATTCAACAACTCAATTTACGGTGTTTCTTCAAACAATGAAATAGATATTTTTCGAAGAATTTCATCTTATAATGATGAGAATGGTGACAGGTTTTATGCATCAACTAGGAAAGATTTAGTCACATTTTATATCTCGACAATGGGACTGCAACTTTGAAGAGTGATTTCGGGTGAGCAAATTTGGGCCTTATCATTGTTTTCTGTTTTGTATTAAGATTAAGATTTTGGCTGCCTTTTGTTTTTATTATTATAATATTATGATGGTTTTGGTATTTAACTTGCAATCTAATTTAGGCTGGGTTTTTATTTTAATTTTGGAGAAACTTTTCATAGATTACTTATACTCTGATAGAGTTTGGGTTCACAAGTAGTGGTGTATTGAAGTACAAGGCAATAGTAGTTTTATGAACGTTGTAGTTCTGCTACTGTGTCAGCAATTTTATATTTCTATCATATATATTTGGCTTAAGTCAATGTGTTGCAATTAGAGTTATTGATTTAATTTTCTAATGGAATAGTGATGGACATTGTTGGACATGCTAGAAGGGGAAAAGATTAGTGAAAGGATTCAAACTCTTCAGGATTTTGCCCCTGGTTGCAAGTTGCATCAAGGTATGGTTAACTTGGTGCCAATTTGAGTTTTGTCTATGCTCTCACCACATTTAAGCATCTGTTTTATTTCACACTGAAATTGGAAAGAACAATAAGCAAGAAAAATATTGATTTCAGTGTTTAGTGTAAGCTTAAAATCTTTGATAATTTAGGTGTTCTTCTCTAGAAAGTAGGTTTTAATAAGTGTTTGGATTAGCTTGGCATGCTAACTGATCCGCTGTCGCACACGGGTCAAAAAATGTATTTAAAAGAAATGTAGTTTAGGGAAGCGACAAAAGTGTCGTATCACAAGGATTCTCTTGATCAATTATGAAATATTAGAATCAGTAAAAAAATGGGGGTTTTTGAATTCGAGTTGCAAAGAAGAAATTAAAATAAGTGATTATTAAATAAACTTAAAACGATTAATCTACTGTTTTCGGTTCCTAACTTATCATTGATTCATACAATTTCCGAGCCCTAAGCAGATTCTAATCCCCTTTCGATTATAGTATCAATTAACAAGCGCAATTGTCAATACAAGACATATGTTCCTGATTTCCGAATTAAGCAAACGGATTAAGGCAATCATGAATTAAGCAAACATGATCGAACGCGAATTAAGCAAACGCGATTAAGGTACAAGAACATATAGCAATCGAAATTAATCAACACTTATTCTATAGAACTTGAATAAAGCAAACAAGACATATAGCATAAATATTGAAAAGGGAAAAGCAATTTTATTGGAAATTATAGAACCTCAAAGTGGAAACCGATTATAGCAGATTAATCCTTGGTGATTAGTTCTCCATAGCAAGCAACATTTCTCCAAGTTTTTGTTGTGAATAGTGATCGAAAATTACACACCTTATTTCTGGTTTTTGTTATTTATATATAGGAGAAAAGAGTGACATCCAAAGGCCAAGGCCAAAGAAACTAAAGGCCAACAATTAAATCTCCATTAGACTAATTATTTAAGTCTGGAACTCCACGAAAATTAGAGACCCTTGCACTCTGAAACAGCTTCTCCACTGAACATAAATGTTGTAGCTTTGTCTCTTAGCTTTCCAACGCAACTGACCGCGCCGCAATACGATACTCGAAGCTCCAGTTATGAATTTATTCGTGCAGATTGCTAATACTGAAAAATAAAATACGAAAATAAAATAAAGGCTAAAATAAACTTAAATCTAAAAACATAATAAAATAGTAAAAATATTAACACAAACTAGAGAAATGCCTAAGTACAATAGTAGAAGAATGTGCATCTAAATGCACTGATCACTAACTACTTAGGTCACTAGAACAAATTCTAGATTGACCCGATTTAGTCTTTAGAGTAGAGTTTATAGTATTCTATTTTGGTCACATTTTAACTACTTTCTTTGTACTCAAATTTCATGGTCAAAGTTCAACTTCAATAAAACCATACAGATTATAAATTTTTGTAGCTCAGATAAGTCTTTGTAGTGGAAAACAAGTATAAATGCTCCGTGTTGGATCTATGTACTGTATCTATGTATTGGGATGCCTAATTTTGTTGTCTAATAATGATGGATATCAATTCAACTCCACTTAGCCATCATAACCTATATAATACACATTCATAATTCTTAAATAATCCATATGAATTATGTGGAATGTTCAAATTGCTTCTCCATCTGTTATTTCATGATTTAATTTCATCATCTGATTTATGTGAAATGTTTAATTTTTTGTCTATGTTTGCCAATTAGGTTCTCTTCTCAATCGAATCCTCCAATTTGTTTCAAGACTCATCCCGCAGGTAATTTCGATTTTGTTCCTTTTCCAAATCCCTAATTTTCTTCAAACACATTTTTAACCCTCTTTCTGTTTCGTGCTTTTTGCATAATTTCAGTATTCCTTCATCTCTCTCTCTTGACAAACCCAACAACAATGAAGCACATAACGTTATTGCAGTGAAGGTATGCACATATTCGTTTTTTACTTACATTTTCATTTTTATTTTCGAGTTCAATATCTATTCTATTGTATGTTATTTAATAGTATTAGGTTTAGTTTGATGAATTTGAAGATAGTTTTTCTTTCGGTACAATTTGCCTACTTTGATCCTCTCAATGAAGTTTACATACCTCATGATCAGTATAATAGGTAAGCGCTTATTTACTATGTGTTGTTTTGATTTAAGGTTTTAATTAGTGTTTTTTAATGTGTTACATTGTGTAGTTGTATATGTCATTCTAACTTAATGATTAGTCTATAAGAGAAAGGCTTTGTTGGTGTAGTTGATGAGTTTTCAAAACAACCTCATTTTTTAAAATACGGTTGTTACTTAAATGCATTAATCACTTTAAAGGTTGGAAGTAACACCATTAGCACATGATTTGGTTTGAGATGTTTAATCAGTATGAGAAATCAATCAAATGCATATTCTTGAATGTATGTTTTGTGTGTTATTGACTGTTATAGAAATTGGAGAAAATATTGAATTATAGGATATTTTCAATGAGAGAGTTATTGACTTGGTTTTCTATTGGAGTATTGATGGACATTGTTGGATAGGCTAGAAGGGAGAAGATTAGTGAAAGATGAAAACTCTTCAGGATTTAGTCCTTGGTTGCAACAACGTATGATTAACTGTGTCAATTTGAGTTTTGTCTATGCTCTCACCACTCTTTCCGCGTCATTATCAAAATTAGGGTTTCGTATCGATTATCAATGTTAAGGGGTTCCTTCTATCAACATAGACCAATTATTTGAATGCTTTTTTTTTTTTGCTTTGATCTTCTCTCTATTATTGTAGATGGAGTCTACCTCATTTCTAACCTATGCAAGAACTGCTATTGGATTAATATCTTGGAATGGTGACTTGATGTATTGTTTATTAGTACTTATATTTTTTAGCTAGAATTATGTAATGTAATTTAATATGCTCCAATACTCACTTATGTAATGTAATTTAATATACTAGAGTTTTTAGTACTTATATTTTATTTTATACTTGGCATTAAACACCAATATCATGCCACTTATTACATTTTCTATTTTGGAAGAAAACAATGATAAGGAAGAAAGCAATGTTAATTCTCATTTAGTTTTCTATGATTTTTTCTTTGTTTTACATTTTCTATGAATCTATTGTAATTGCACACTATCCTGTTTGGTACACAATTTGTGTTTTACTATACATTGATATTGTGAATCAATCTTCAATAAAATTTATTGTTTTTTTATTTTCTACTTTGCCTTTTTGTTGTTAGGTTCATTGTATTTCTAGATTGTTTTACGGTTTTACTTTAATTACAGAATATCTTTACAATAATTCCTTAATTTGTCCCAAAAAAATACGGCAGGCTTACCATAACTATGTTACGCAATATCATTGTGATCTATGTACAATTTTCATGTTTTAGTTTAGTTATAGTAGTTTTTTATTTTATTTCTCAATTTATATAATTGAATTTAAATGAATTCTTCTCATGGCATCCCATGCACGAATACTAGTAGTTAACATTCACACATGTCCTACAAATCAAGAACTCCTATTAAGCTGTCACCTTTCCATATAACTCCTGCAAATTAAGTTTCTAAAGTAAAAGCACAAGTAGCATTGCATCAATGTCAAACCATTGATAAGAACTTGATGATAAAAATTAAGATAAAGAAGAGCATTAAAGGTTAACATCTATGTGACACCAATATGAAATGTATACACCAGGGACAAAGACATTTATTAACTAACTAAAAGAAAGAACTAAAGCCCTTGTAGTTTAGGTCATAAGATTTCTTTCAAATATGATATTAACTGACTAACTACCAGTGTGCTTCACACTTTAATAGCATTCTTCAATTTTCATTAAGTTGATCTTACTGTCAGAGCCAACAAAAATAGTTTAAAAATCATGAAGTTTGAGTAATGAAAAACCATGACCGATGAAAGCTAGCTAGAATGGGAAAAGTAAACTACATATGTACAGAGCAACTTGACCTCCAATAACATGTTCATCTCCAAAAGCTAGCGCCTCCTCCTCTTAATGGCTCTTGGATTCAATCATATCGCTAGAGAGAGAGGGGTTTAAAAAATTATAAATACTTCTAAGCTTCACCATCTGCAGAGGAAAGAGATGAAGAAGAGGGAGACAATTAAAATTGGATGGAATTCTAGGTTTTAATAGATGAATTTGAATTTCAAAATGGTACCTAGATGAAATCAAAATTGAATGGTAGCAGAGAAGAAATATCAGTGTTTGAGTTGATGATTGGAGGGTCAGGTTGATGGTAGTGCGGGAACAATGGCTGAAGGATCTAGAGAAGAAAGAATGGAAAAGGGAAGATAGATGGAAAAGGTTACATGGAATTTAATTTTTGCATTAGTTCCCAAAGAGGTTTTAGTCTTTTGAAGTGACGATGCATTCATTAGGAAAACATGGGAAAGGGAAAGATTACGGCAAAGCATTAAATGAGGCATGGGTTGTTAACGGAGTAATTAAATACTAATTCCGCCCTTAATAAGCAAAATTAGGGTTAAAAGAGGATGTTGCATGTTAATTCCATTTAATACAATAAAGATAAAGATAAAGATAGTGATTCCCACAGAGCTCTCTCGTGCATTCTCAAGAAAAATTGTTTATGTGACGTTTAATAAGAGTTTAATTGAGTCTAGAAAAATTAGAGTTAAATTGCTTATGTGGCATTCAATTAAAGCTTTTATTTTTTTTTATCTTCTCTAACAGATTATTATAAAAAAAATTGTTGGATATACAGTTAAACTAGATCTTCTCTTTTTCTTTTTTTTTATCGAGTTTTTTTTCTTTCAATCAATTAGAACTTCTCTCACATTTTCTTATTGTGGAAACTTTAATATTATATCATTTTTATATAAATTTTTTTTGTACAATCTTCGTTATTATTATTTTATTTTTTTTAGAAACTCTCTTTTTGCGGGAATTGATATTTTTTTTTTATTTTAGAAACTATAATATTCTATTTTAATATTATTGCGTAGATAAAATTCAATTAAAGCTTTTTTATTTTTATTTTTCTAGAAATTCAAATATTTTATTTTAATTATTAATATATATTATAGTTTTAATGACGACAAACTTATTTAATCCATGATTAAATATTATATACTTAATATATAAAAACTAAGTAATCACTTCGATTTTGGATTTCTATAAAAAAAAATAACACTTCGACTAAATTTTGATTGAATACTAGTTTTGAGACCCGTGCGAATGACTTTTATTTATAAAATATTGTTAAAATATAAGTGACGTCGTATACAAATAATAATAATAATAATAATAATAATAATAATAATAATAATAATAATAATAATAATAATAATAATAATAAGTGACATTATTCAGCTATTTTTTTATAAAAGTTATTAAATTAAGTAATTTTTTTCATTAAAATAATTGTCCCGTGTATGATTTTTGTATAATAAACTATAATTAATAATAAAAAATATTTATTATTCAATTCTTTTTTTTTATTAAAGCAATTGTCCCGTGTATGATTAATTTTTTTTATTAAAACAATTGTCCCGTGTATTATTATAATATATATTCATCAACAATTGTTCCGTGTATTATTATTATAATATATTATTCAATTTATTTTTTTATTAAAACAATTGTCCCGTGTAAGATTTTTTTTATTAAAACAATTGTCCCGTGTGTGTTACTATAATATATATTTACCCCGTAATTATTTATTATAAAATATTTTTAAAATATAAGTGACGTCGTATAAAAAAAACAAAGTGACGTTATTCTGCTATTTTTTTATAAAAGTTAATAAATTAAGTAATTTTTTTCATTAAAACAATTGTTCCGTGTATGATTTTTGTATAATAAACTATAATTAATAATAAAAAATATTTATTATTCAATTCTTTTTTTTTATTAAAGCAATTGTCTCGTGTATGATTAATTTTTTTTATTAAAACAATTGTCCCGTGTATTATTATAATATATATTCATCAACAATTATTCCGTGTATTATTATAATATATTATTCAATTTCTTTTTTTATTAAAACAATTGTCCCGTGTAAGATTTTTTTTGTTTTATTAAAACAATTGTCGCGTATGTGTTACTATAATATATATTTACCCCGTAATTATTTATTATAATATATATTCATCAATAATAAACTTCTCATGTATTTTTCATATAAGATTAAACAAAAATAGCGCAGCTTTTTTATGTTTATCTTCATAAGTGTTTTCTATTGCTATTTTTATGAGTATATTTATTTTATTCTCTTTTTTTTAATTTTTTTTATGAGTAGCTTTGTTTTGGTCTTATTTTTGGATTTTTTTTGTTATTTTTGTTTTGTATCTTTTTTTATTAGTATATTTGTTTTATGCTTATCTTCTTCTTTTTTTTGTTATTTTTGTTTTGTACATATATTTTTTTCGGTTTAGAGTTAAAATTACATTTAAAGGCATAAAAGGTGAAATATTATTAAACGTGGTAAGGACAAAAGAGGTTTTTTGGTAGTAGTTTCTTTTAATATATTGTTTTTTAAAAAAACTTTAATTTTTTTTATTAGTAGCTTTGTTTTAGGCTTATTTTTGGATTTTTTTTGTTATTTTTGTTTTGTATGTTTTTTTATGAGTATATTTGTTTTATGCTTATCTTTTTTTTTTTGTTATTTTTGTTTTGTACATATCTTTTTTCTGGTTTAGAGTTAAAATTACATTTAAGGGCATAAACGGT
This sequence comes from Trifolium fragiferum, assembly GCA_954870985.1. Classification (NCBI taxonomy): domain Eukaryota; kingdom Viridiplantae; phylum Streptophyta; class Magnoliopsida; order Fabales; family Fabaceae; genus Trifolium; species Trifolium fragiferum. Next base: position 21,974,448 of record OX940793.1, read on the forward strand.
GAAATATTATTAAACGTGCTAAGGACAAAAGAGGTTTTTTGGTAGTAGTTTCTTTTAATATATTGTAAATAGATGTATTTATTATCCAATCATTCAATTAAATGTTATATTTCTATGTTGATTTGTTTTAAAATAGATTTAAATCATATTTCATATTTTTTTATGGGATCACTCATTTGACTATTAAAATTATACCTTGACTATTAAAATAGGAAACAGAGAGCACTTCTCACTACACTATTAAAATTATACATTGACTAATTATCTCTAAATTTTATCTAGCACGATGAAAAGTGATCCCGAAGATAAAAAGTGTTCGTAGATGATAGTGAAAACTAAGTGCGAGAATTTTATTGATATTCTTAAAAAATAATAAAGAATTTACAACTATTTTTTGTTCATAAAGCAGCCATAGAGTCTTGTAATTGACACATAAGATGACTAGAATGTGAGAGAGAGTCTCGGTGGTATAGAATGAAAAATGGGAATCACTCCTCACCCCATTATTAAAAAAAATACATTGAATAATGAAAATTTAAATTTCAATCACAGATCCATACGTTTATATTTTATAATGTATGTGATAATGAGAATCGAGCACGAAAATTTTATTAATATTCATTAGAAAATAATATATATATATATATATATATATATATATATATATATATATATATATATATATATATATATATATATATATATTAATATTAATATTCTCATCTCAGCCTTCCCCATTCCCCATTAATGTATTCCCCATTAATTTATCTCAATTTCAATTGGTCATTCGATTTCATTCTTGTCTATTAGGGTGTGAATGTGTGATGTGTTATATTAATCCACCGTACCAATTAATTTGTAGAGAAAGAACTCAGCTTTTGATTTTTATAATTATTTAACGTTAAATAATAGTTAATTAATATTAAATAATGAAGAAGACAAAGAACTCAGGTCTGAAATAAAGTACTAAGTTGGACCCGTAATTTGGGAAGATTAGCGACGGCGACGGTCGTGGGTGATTGGAATTGGGAACGAGAGGAACAGAAAGGCAATATTTCTTTTTGTATCAATGATAATATGTAATAGACCACATGATAATTTTAGTTAAAATTTTTAATCTCATCCATTAAATTTAATCCAATGGCTTATAATAAATCCTCTCACTCTCACATAAGAGATCCTTTTCTCACTAGATACGTCCCCTATATATATATATATATATATATATATATATATATATATATATATATATATATATATATATAGGGAGAGAGAGAGAGAGAGAGTCTCTTAATGGGAAACGGGAAACACTTCCTAGTGTACTATTAAAAATAGACATTGCCTAATTAAAATTTGAATTCTGACTACGAGAGTTTTTTCTTATTTTGTGTTCGTCGCACTTTCACTATATTACATCCAACTTAAAATATCTATGGGAATTGAAATCTAAAATAAATTAATACAATTTTAATTTTTTATAATCAATGGATTTTTTTTATAATTTTAATTTTAAACTTTCCATAAACATTTGTTCAAACCTTTTTCGGGATGCTAATTTATCAATGTAAATGGAGATTCATACATAGATTTTTTCATTTGACGCTCACTCATGAAAATTGTTTCATTGTGGTACAATGACAAAAAAAAGGTTGACAATAGGAACATCGTCAAAGTATCTTAATATTCATTTAAAACGAAAAGCGAAATAATATTCGTCATCTCGCATTATCTTATACATTGTTAAACATATATCATGCAAAATGTATCTCAATTTTATCTTAACATTTTTAATTAAATATTTCACAAATAATATATTAAAATAAACACATAAATAATATTTAAAAAGAAAATCATCCCGTGCACGGCACGGGCTAACATACAGTATTTATTCTACTAAGACTGATACGCTACAACTACTGTATTCAGTGTCCACGTAAAACCAAAATTGATCTAGAAATGGAGATTCAACAAATTTTTGTTTCCGAGTCACCGGTTAAAAAAAAATAAAAATATTCCTCTGTAGTAAGGGGGCTGGAACCACTTGATGCCAGAACTGACCCCCGAACCAGATTCAACTGGTGGTGAAAACAAAAAAAAAAAAAATATAAGCAAAATTTCCATTTGTAAGTTCATTAATGTATAATTAAAAAATTAAAAAATATTCCACCATAACCAATCAAAGTTAAAAAAAAACATAAACACCTACTAAATTACTAATTACTCCACCTAATTACTAACTAACATCGAAACACAGTTAAGAATCCGAGAGCAGAATTCCCTAACATCAAGCTCAAGTATATATCTATATAATCTATCTATCAATCCATTATTCTATCCTAAAAGAAGAAAAACAACTTACAACACAGCAAGCAAACCAATTTTAATCAAAACTAAATAACCCCCAAATTAAAAATACTCATTTTCATACTCCTTGTGAAGAATTAAAAGATCAAACATCATAAAAAAAAAAAAAACTTTAACATGAAATGAGTATTTTCCATGAATGGACAGCAGGATATGGCAAACATGCTTTACCAACATTAACATACTACACATCTATTTTTTACAACATTAGATGACTAAAAGATAAATCATTAAATTTGTTTATGAAAATTATTCAATCTTGTTAGTTTTTTTAAATAGTGCGGTGGATTATCATATTTGCTTATAAAAATTATTTATTTTTTGACGCAAATCCTTTTATTTTTTAAAAAATAGTGCAACTTATTAAAAAGATTTAATGATAAAATAACAAAATCTTTAGTATTTTCATAAAATAATATTTCAAAAAACATGATACTATTGGGTTGGATCCGATTTTACACGTAATCCAATCTTTTTATGGGTTTTTTCATTTTTAAAATTCATATTCACCCACTTATCGACGCAACATAATTTTTTGAATTTAATTGAATGGATTTGTCAGGATTTGCTCAATCCATATACATTCGGGCAGTTGAATAGTTGATGGCATGATTTGTAATTGCAACTTTGTAAGTAACACGTGACAATATTTTTTCCTTTTATTAATTCTTTGGTTTTAGAGGAATGAGTTTCAAGAGAATTCAACTCACAAGTAAAATTTAGTTAGCTCTTTCAAAAAAGTAAAATTTAGAAAGATTGTTTTACTAGAAATCAAATTTTTTTCCCAAAACGATTTGTTTTAAAAAGTTCATTAACCTTTCCTTTTTTTTTTTTTTTTATTAAGTAACCTGGTGATTAAAAATTTCACATTTTAAAGTGAATAAGTGGAGTGTTTAAGATTCGAACCACATCTCTTGCATATAAAATGTTATGTCTCTGCCAACTGAGCTAAGCTCACGAGAACATTAAACTCTTTTTATTAATCAATGTTTTCAATAACTTTTTCTTATCACAAAAGTTTTCATTTTGGTGGGAGGTAGTTGGCATGAATATCCATACTTAGTGGAGCACCATATATGTATAACATTGCAATCCTTTCATTCTCATAAATAAAGAAGACCCCGATAGATGGCTAAATGTAGGGGTGTCAAAATTATCCATTTATCCATTATCCATCCAATCCATTTACTAATGGATCCATTCAATCCATCCATTAGTAAAAATATTAGTAAATGGATTGGATCCAATCCATCCATTTAATTAATGGATGGATCCAATCCATCCATCTTAATTTGAAAATCCAATGGATCATATATAATATAATAATTTCAAATCCAATGGATAATCAATTTTTTAAAAATAAAATTAACAACCAATTCAAAAATAAAAAATCGGTTGAAAACCAAAAAAACACCTGAAGATCCTAAAATCGGGCGAAAACCCAAAAAATCGGCCGGATACCCAAAAAAACCCGAAAATCCAAAAATCGGCCGAAAACCCAAAAAACACCCGAAAATGCAAAAATCAACCGAAAAACTGAAAATCGACCGAAAATCCAAAATTCAAAAAATCATCCGAACAACCTAAAATCAGCAGAAAAACCAAAAAACGGCCGAAAAACCTAAAATCGGCTGAAAACACAAAATCTGATGAAAACCCGAAAATCACCCGAAAATCCAAAAAATCCTAAAATCGGCCGAAAACTCAAAAAATCGACCGAAAACCCATAAAAAGACTGAAAAACTGAAAATCGGCTGAAAACCCAAAAAACACCCGAAAATCCTAAAATCGGCCGAAAGCCCAAAACCTCAAAAAATCGGCCGAAAACCCAAAAAACACCCGAAAACCCAAAAATCGGCTGAAAAACCAAAAATCGGCCGAAAACCCAAAAAACGCCCGAAAATCCTAAAATCCAAAAAGTCAGTCGAAAAGCCTAAAATCAACTTTTCGGCCAATTTTAGGATTTTCTGGTGTTTTTTGGTTTTTCGGCCGGTTTTTTGTGTTTTCGGCCAATTTTAGGTTTGTCGGACGATTTTTTGTTTTTTTGGCCAATTTTAGATTTTTCGGCCGATTTTATGTTTTCGGCCGATTCTTTTAGTTTTCGGCCGATTTTCGGTTTTTCGGCCGTATTTAGGTTTTTCAGCTGAGTTTTTGGGTTTTCAACTTTTTTTGTGTTTTCGGCCGATTTTAGGTTTTTCGGCCGATTTTAGATTTTTCGGACGATTTTGTGTTTTCGGCCGATTTTTGGTTTTTCGGATGATTTTAGGTTTTTCAGCCGATTTTTTGTATTTTCGGCCGATTTATGAATTTTCAAGTTTTTTTAGGTTTTTCGGCCGATTTTCGGTTTTTGGCCGCTTTTTGGGTTTTCGGCCGATTTTTTGATTTTCTGTGTTTTTTGGGTTTTATGTTATTAATAAAAATAATCTATTTAATTAATAAATATGTTATTAAAAAATAATAGTAATTTAATAGATGGATTGGATGGATATCCATCCATTTAAAATACCATAATGGATGGATTGGATTGGATATTTTGAATGAGTTTTAATGGATTGTTAATGGATTAATGGATTTTTTTTATCCATCCATTAACAATCCAATCCAAATCCATTCAATCCATCCATTTTGACACCCCTAGCTAAATGGTATTGCAGTCCTTCATAGTAATGATGAATCATAAAAATACTGTAAGACAAAACAAGCCAAATGCAAAGCAACAAATGAACTAATGTATTCTAATAAACAACAAACATATTGCAAATAAACGCCAATAGAATAATTGTTTGCCCAAAAACTAGTATATTTTGGGTTCTACTTACTAGTGGAGGAGTCCCTTGTGCAATCCGATTAACAGCAGAAGACCACTCCGTATTGTTGGCAAAAATAAAGCATATAAATTACACAAGCGCAGCTGTCCTAATCGAAAATTGTTGGGTGAAGTAAACGTAGAAAATCCTCCTATCTCATGTCGAGCTCAAAAATTACACTATTGGGTAGGCAGAAGGTGAATAAAGTTGAACCCAAGCATATTCATCATGCTTGTAGCATTATTTATACGAACCTGTTCTCCCTAATCATTTTGTTCGCGTATGCTTGTAGCTAACCCCATGATGTATGTGTCTACAGGGCCTCGCTCCTTAGTTCAGCAAGATTCAATAATCTGACAGCTGGCCTTTGTGAGTTGTGACACTCTCAAACATAGTCCCCTGGTTGCTACTCCCTGTTCTCCCTGGTTGCATTATTTAAAAAACAAAGCAAATTTCATGTAATTATATAATAATTCAACTGGAATGCAAGTTTGCAAACATAATGTTAATGGAAATATGATATTGAAAACACACAAAACTGCACCTCAGCACAAACGTTGAGAACAATTGGTTTTAGGGGAATGAGCAAAATCTGCAATGGCTGACCTCCTACCCCAAGTAACAAGGAACCAAAGACTGAACAGCAGGTTTTGGAGCTTCAACAGAAGGACTTGCAGATTAAGGCTTTGAATTCGCTGATTCAGCATTTGAATGATCACACTGACCCACTTTTTGAATTCTCAATAAAATAAGTGATAAGTGTTGGGACAATGTGATAATTTTGGGAGAAATTAGAGAGAATAGAACGAGAGAATTGAGACGAGAATTAAGAAAAAGAGTTAAGTTGTATTCATCCACATGGGGCAAAGGTATTTATATACAAATGGGGGCTTGCTTCACTGCCAAGCGATCGTATATTAACTACCTAAGACAAAACAAAAAACTATAACAAACTAACTATTACTAGCTTCAGAAACTTTCTCAACTTCTGAAGCTCTGCTCAGCTTCTGAAGCACCAGAACTTCTGAAGCTCTGCTCAGCTTCTGAAGCATCAGAACTTCTGAAGCTCTGCTCAGCTTCTGAAGCATCATAACTTCTGAAGCTCTGCTCAGATTCTGAAGCACCAGAACTTCTGAAGCTCTGCTCAGCTTCTGAAGCTTCTCCAACTTCTGAAGCTCTGTTCAGCTTCTGAAGCTTCTCCAACTTCTGAAGCTCTGAAAACATGACTTATTAATTCAACACACCTCCTAAGACATGTTTTCCAAAGCATTCATTCCTATAAGCTTCTTCAGAGTGTCAAACCTTGCCTTAGCCATAGGTTTGGTTAGAATATCTGCAAGTTGGATCTCAGTATTGCAATATTCCACCTCAAGCTTATCTTTGTTCACTTGATCTCTCAAAAAGTGAAACCTCCTCTCAATGTGCTTACTTCTTCCATGACTAACTGGGTTGTTAGCCAAATCAATTACTGACTTGTTGTCAATAAGTAGCTTCATCCTTGTTGTCTCTACTGCATTCAATTCAGTGAGCAACATCTCAATCCAATTTGCTTGACAAGCTGCAAATGAAGCTGCCACATACTCAGCTTCACATGATGACAATGCCACTATCCCTTGCTTCTTAGAACACCAAGAGATTGGTGCATTACCTATCATGAACAGGTATCCTGCAGTACTCTTCCTGTCATCTTGATCTCCTCCCCAGTCTGAATCTGAGTAACCATAAGCTATTAGCTTCTTGCTACTGTTCCTTTGGTTTGGAATTAAAATGCCATGATCAATGGTTCCTTTCACATATCTAAGGACCCTCTTTGCAGCAGTCAAGTGATTCATCCTTGGTTGATCCATAAATCTGCTCAGCAGACCAATACTATGACATAAATCAATTCTAGTATTGCACAAGTACCTCAATGATCCTATGATCTGTCTGTACAGTGTTGAATCAATCAACTCATCCTCAGTATTCTTGCTCAGCTTCACACCTGTTTCCATAGGAGTAATTGCAGGGTTGCAATTGCTCATGTGAAACCTCTTCAATATGTCAATGACATATTTCTTCTGATGCAAGAAATAGCCTCTATCTGTTTTCACAAATTCCATGCCAAGGAAATATGATAGCTCTCCCAGATCAGTCATCTCAAACTCCTTCATTATGTCTGCTTTGAATCTCTCTAGCACAGCTTTGTTTGATCCTGTGATCAACAAATCATCAACATACAGACACAGTATTATAATCTCATCATGACTTGAGCCTTTCACATATACTCCATGTTCTGATGTGCATCTAGTGAAACTCAAATTCAGCAGGAAGCTATCAATTCTCTTGTTCCAAGCTCTTGGAGCTTGTTTCAAACCATAGAGAGCTTTGTTCAACTTGTACACTTTCTGTTCTTGACCTTTAATCTCAAATCCTGGTGGCTGCTTCACATATACCTCTTCCTCTAATGGTCCATTCAAAAAGGCAGATTTCACATCAAGCTGGTGCATAGCCCATCCTTTGTAGGTAGCTACTGCAACAACTAGCCTAATTGTCTCTAGCCTTGCCACAGGTGCAAACACTTCATTAAAGTCAAGTCCAGGCTTCTGAAGAAAACCCTTAGCTACTAACCTTGCTTTGTACTTAGCAATTTCACCACTTGGTTTCATCTTCAGCTTGAAAACCCATTTCACATCAATAGGTCTCTTGTTTACAGCTTTGTTCATCAATGTCCAGGTGTTATTCTTCTCAATTGACTTCAGCTCCTCTTTCATAGCATTCAACCAATTTGAATCTTTCAAAGCTTCACTTAGAGTCACTGGTTCCAACTCTGCAATCATTGCTTCATTGACCAGTTCTCCATCTTCAGTGATTGCTTGATCAGGAAACACATCATACTCATTCAACCTTATTGACTGTACCCTTTCTCTGGTTGATCTTCTCAACTGTTGATTAGGTGCAGCATTAGGTTGATCATCTTCAACTTCTATCTCCTCTTGATTTGTTTCTTCAAGCATGAGTCTTCTGTTGAGCATTGAGCCTTCAGCACTTGTGCCTTCAGTCCAATCCCAACCCTTTGATTCATCAAACCTGATATCTCTGCTAATCACAACTTTGTTATCTCTAGGTGAGTACAATTTGTAAGCACCAGTGGGATGATAACCTAACAATATCATTGTCTGACTTCTATCATCAAGTTTTCTTCTAACTTGATCAGGAACATGTTTGAAGCAAAGTGAGCCAAATATTCTAAAATGACTAACACTTGGTTTCAAACCTGTCCAAGCTTCATGAGGAGTCTTGTCTTGTAACCTCTTTGTAGGACTTCTATTGATGATGTAAACTGCTGTAGAGACTGCTTCACCCCAAAACTTATGAGGCATATGCTTAGCTTTAAGCATACTTCTGGCCATGTTCATGATGCTTCTATTTTTCCTCTCAGCTACACCATTGTGTTGAGGGGTGTAGGGTGCAGTGACTTCATGCTCTATACCTTCATCTTCACAGAATTTTGCAAATTCATGTGAAGTGTATTCACCACCTCCATCAGTTCTCAATTTCTTAACACTAAATCCACTTTGATTTTCAACTAGTGTCTTAAATTTCTTGAACTTGGTAAATACATCACTTTTCTTTTCGATAAGGTAGAGCCAAACATGCCTAGTACAATCATCTATGAATGTCAGAAAATAGTTGTTGCCTCCAATGGATTTCACCTCAAATGGACCACACACATCTGAGTACACCATTCCTAGCTTCTGAGTTGATTTCATAGGTAATTCATTCTTGAATGAATTTCTGGCCTGCTTTGCTGCACAACATTCCTCACACACTTCACTTGGTGCTCTGATCTGAGGCAAGCCATGAACCATCTTCTTGGAATTCAACATGCTTAAACTTTTGAAGTTTAAGTGTCCAAACCTGTGGTGCCATATCCAATTCTCTTCTGTACTAGTGACTGAGGCTAAGCACTTGAAATCAATCACATTGATTTCAACCTTAAAGGTTCTATTGCTTGACAATGGAGCTCTTAGGATTAACCTACTTTTAGCATCATGAATCTTCAATTCTTTATTAGCCATTGTCACTGTATAATCCTTTTCAAGTAATTGACCAAGACTAATCAGATTACTTGTTATAGAAGGAACATACAATACCTCATTAATGAAGGATTCCTGACCATCTTTTCTCTGCACAAGAATTGTCCCCATACCTTCACTAGTGATCTGGCTGCTATTAGCAAACTTGATATTCCGTCTCACTGAATAGTCAAGTTTCAAGAACCACTTCTTGTTGCCAGTCATGTGATTGCTACAACCAGTGTCAAGATACCACAAGTTGGATTTATCAGCGTCAGTGTTTGTAATTGCCATGAGCAGGGAATCATCAGAGTCACTACCATTTCCCTTTGCCAATTGAGCTTCATCCTTGTCACTTCTCTCGACTTTCTTAGAGTGACACTCTCTAGCATAATGGCCAAGCTTCTGACAATTATAACACTTCACATCCTTCTTATTAATCTTTTTCTTTGAACCTTTCTTGTTACCTTTGCTAGACTCTGAATCTTTAAGGTTCTTGCCATCATTCTCTGAATCTTCTTTCTTTTTCTTGTTTTTCCCTTTGGAACCTTTCTGAAACTTTGCCTGCAAAGCTTGATCAATAGCTTTATTTGAGCTCCTCTGCTTGACTCTCAGTTCATGTGCCTCCAATGAAGCTTGGAGCTCCTCTATCTTCATAGTGGCCAAATCCTTTGATTCTTCTATTGCTACTACTATGTGATCAAATTTCTCAGTCAAGGTTCTCAAAACCTTCTCAATCTTGGACCTCTCTGACAGAGCTTCACCATTTGACTTCATCAAATTAGTGATACTCAACATTCTTGAAAGATACTCAGCTATCGTTTCTTGATCATTCATCACCAACATTTCATATTGTCTCCTCAGAGCTTGCAGCTTGATACCCTTCAGTTTTTCATCACCTCCATAAATCTTTTTCAATGTATCCCAAGCACCTTTAGAAGACTCTTCCTCAATGATCTTCTCAAAGATATTAGGATCCACACACTGATGTATGATGAACAGACCTTTTGCATCCTTTTTCTTCAACTCGCGATGCAAGGCTCTTGCTGCTTCATCAGCATTTGCAGCCAAGTCTGGTACTCCATCATTAACAGTTTCAAGAACATCTTGAAACCTGAAAATGACCTTCATCTGCGCACACCAACGATCATAGTTTTCACCTTTGAAAACTGGAAGATTTGCAGGAAATTGTGATGAGGTTGTGCCATTGTTCGCCATTGTTTCTTGATCAAAGAATCAATGCAAAACGTGAATCACAACCGGGCTCTGTTATACCAATTTGTTGGGACAATGTGATAATTTTGGGAGAAATTAGAGAGAATAGAACGAGAGAATTGAGACGAGAATTAAGAAAAAGAGTTAAGTTGTATTCATCCACATGGGGCAAAGGTATTTATATACAAATGGGGGCTTGCTTCACTGCCAAGCGATCGTATATTAACTACCTAAGACAAAACAAAAAACTATAACAAACTAACTATTACTAGCTTCAGAAACTTTCTCAACTTCTGAAGCTCTGCTCAGCTTCTGAAGCACCAGAACTTCTGAAGCTCTGCTCAGCTTCTGAAGCATCAGAACTTCTGAAGCTCTGCTCAGCTTCTGAAGCATCATAACTTCTGAAGCTCTGCTCAGATTCTGAAGCACCAGAACTTCTGAAGCTCTGCTCAGCTTCTGAAGCTCTGCTCAGCTTCTGAAGCTTCTCCAACTTCTGAAGCTCTGTTCAGCTTCTGAAGCTTCTCCAACTTCTGAAGCTCTGAAAACATGACTTATTAATTCAACAATAAGAGATTTAGATAGTATGTTCCAGTTCTTAGATTCAAACTTCATTAGCTCTAATGTAAAAAAAATCAAGAAAAAATATCTCTAGAGCAATTAATGACAAATTCAAACTGTGAGTATAATAATCAAATAACATACCAAATTGTGAGTCTTCACTCTTCGGCTGTGCTAGGGTTTAAAAATAACTGAAAAATAATGGATATAAATTAAGCTAAATTGTATTTTTGACCTCATAAATTTTAAAAACTTGCAATTATGATCCTTTAATTTTCAAAATAGTACTTGGGGTCTCTATATTTATTCCCTTTTTTGAAAGGTCAATTTTAATCAAATAAACACTAATATGACAAGTCACTTAAATGAGTCAACTGCCACAACAATATTAGTGAAAAAACTAGATCACAATGGAAAAAATATATTTATTTTCGTATTATTTGGTAGGTTGCTGCACGTGTTAGTGTAGTTTTTAGAGCTACTTTGTTCTTGAATTGTCAACCATCGGTTAGTTTGATATTCAAAAACAAACCATCGGTTAATTTCATCTTTAAATTTTTTTAAAATAGTAAAGTTATCTCTTAGATTTGCTTTATATGTCTATCAAATAAATCTTTCTGTCTAATTTCTGAATTTGACTTACTCCTAGAGTAAATTAGTCTCTCTTGATATATATATATATAAAATTATTTTTTCAACACTCTCTTAAAATAAACATTTACCACAACTTCAATAATTTATTAGTTATAACACTAATGTAAAATTTTCACTTTAAACATAAACCTCACATAAAATAATGAGATTCAAATAAATTTGACTCAATTAATGAATAAATATTAAAATTTGAGAGTATTTCTATCATTTTTTATATATAATAAATTGGGAAAATAATCACGATTTAATTTCCTACAACAGGAATCGAAAAAAAGTTAAAACTATTTGAATCAAAATTAATTTTTAAACCAGATTAAATTAATATATATATATATAGTAATAGATACTAATAAAATAGAAAAGACTAAACTAAAAAAGGATCAAAGATTAAAAAAAAAAGTGTGGGGGCAAGGACGCCAAAAGAAAACAAATTGTGCGGTCAGGCCAACCCGAAAAGAAAACAAATCATGCGACATTTGGTCAGTCAAGTATGGCGTTTGTTTTTTAATTTTATTTTTCTTTCTCCCTCAATAATTAAGTGGCTTAGCAAAATGTCGCTGTCACGAGTTATAAAAAAACTTGGACAATAACAATGAATTGGTTTAGCCGCTACTTTGGTAGTTCGTTTTATTCAACAAAAATATTTGACTCATACAAGTCCAAATATGTGATGGCCAAAGCAACCAACCCAATATTATATAATTGTATAAATATATGAAGCATTGTAGTTGAGAACAAATACACAATAAAGTAAACACTATCATAGAAAGGAAGTCAAAAATGGCTGAAGGAAAAGGAAGAGTTTGTGTTACTGGAGGAACAGGTTTTCTTGGTTCATGGATCATCAAGAGTCTTCTTGAAAATGGATACTCTGTTAATACCACTATAAGAGCTGATCCAGGTAAATAATCCTATTTATTTAATTTTACTATATTGTCTGTGTTTGGGAACAATCAAAATTGTTTAATTGGACAAACGTTTTACCCTTTATTATTATGTGTGTTTGATGGAGTTGACTTTTGATTTGTGTTCTTACTTCTTATAGCAGTTTATGTACTCTGATGAATTCACCAAAAATTAATTATGTACTTTGTTGATCGACTTAGAACATGTTTGAATTCATGGTAAATTTATCTAATTATGATGTGTCACTATATTTTTGTGAAAACTATATTCGGGAACTTCAACGAAATTATCCGTGTAAAGATTTTTTACACTGGTCAGATCATTAAAAACGTTTGACTTTAATCATAACTGAGTTGCGCGTATAATTGGCTGTGATTTTCTGGCAGTGTAAACAAATGCTTATAATGTTGCTATGTTTTGATATTAACAGAACGTAAGAGGGATGTTAGCTTCCTAACAAATCTACCTGGCGCATCCGAAAGGCTACATTTCTTCAACGCCGATCTAAGCGATCCAGACAGTTTCACCGAAGCAGTTGAAGGTTGTGTCGGGATATTCCACACTGCTTCACCAATTGATTTCGCCGTGAGCGAGCCAGAAGAAATAGTGACAAAAAGAACAGTGGATGGAGCATTAGGAATTTTAAAAGCATGTGTGAATTCAAAGACAGTGAAGAGATTTATTTACACTTCAAGTGGTTCTGCTGTTTCATTCAATGGAAAAGACAAAGATGCGTTGGATGAGAGTGATTGGAGTGATGTTGATTTGCTTAGGAGTGTTAAACCATTTGGTTGGAGTTATGGTGTTTCAAAGACTTTGGCTGAGAAAGCAGTGCTTGAATTTGGTGAACAAAATGGGATTGATGTTGTTACTTTGATTCTTCCTTTTATTGTTGGAAGTTTTGTTTGTCCTAAGCTTCCTGATTCTGTTGAGAAAGCTCTTATTTTGGTACTAGGTATGAAATTCTTCACCTTATTCTTTTCTTTTGGTTTTCACTACCGGTATCTGGCCCACTTGACCGTTTAATCTGGTTCGCGGGTCAGTTCTGACATCAAGTGATTCCAGCCCCCTCTGTGGTCCTCCCTACCAAGTCTAGTGTTGATCACCACTGAACCAACTAACGATTAACATTCTTCACCTTATTCTACTTATCATGTTTTTTCCACTTTTTTCCTTTCGTAGATGAGTAAGTTGTGGTAATTAGAGTGAGTTTTTGAACACTAATTTGAGTTTACTGCAGTCATGAGATCATCGGTAAAGATCGGATGATTCACATTTCAGCTTTGAAAATTGAGACAAATCAGATTTAGAACTGAAACTCAGAATGTGGCTGTTCGATTTTGATCCAACAACTTTAATCTCATGCCTTTAGTGATTGTTACATATTTTGTGTTTAATACACACACACTATAAATCAGTTTTACATCATACCTAATTGGATATCATCATTCATCATACCGTAATTTCAAACTACCTTTACGAAAGTGAGATGATATGACAAAATTGTAAATTTTCATTAGATGTCAGATTAAAATCGATTTATACTGACAATGCATATCCTTTATTAATACTTAAGTAAAATGAAATTGATATGCAGGCAAAAAGGAACAAATTGGTGTTACACGTTTCCACATGGTACATGTGGATGATGTGGCTAGAGCACATATATATCTACTTGAGAATTCTGTTCCAGGAGGGAGATACAATTGTTCACCATTTATTGTAACTATTGAAGAAATGTCACAACTTCTTTCAGCAAAATATCCAGAATATCAAATACTATCAGTAGAGTAAGTTCTATTATTCAAAATGCTTCATTACAAATTTTATCTCTTTTTTATTATTGTATGATTAATTAATGTTTATATTTGTTTTGTTCTGTTTTGTTCTTTTAGTGAGTTGAAGGAAATTAAAGGTGCAAGGTTACCGGATTTGAACACGAAGAAGCTCGTGGACGCTGGTTTTGAGTTTAAGTACACTGTCGAAGATATGTTTGATGATGCGATTCAACGCTGCAAGGAAAAAGGCTATCTCTAAGCATGTGTTTGAAAATTCCATGAAGATGAGAATACAATAATGTGCCTAAAATAATCAATGATGGCTAATGAGATGTACAAGCTTATGCATTAAGTTATTTGTGATGAATCAAATAATGAAATAATCGGTTCATTTTTATGAATACTAAGCCGTTTAGTTAGATTCAAGTTGTTAGTTATGAAAATCAAAATGAAGTTACTTTTGCAATTGAATTATAACGAAGAAATCTATCTATAAACCTTCAAAGTTATATCATTAACGTGGGAATTACTGCATAGAGGAAGAGCGGGACATAACAAAAAGAAAATTAAAATTAAGATCGTGTTTACTTTGTGAAAACTTTTTTTAAAATTATCATTGTATGAAGATTCTAAATGACTATGAGAAGGCTTCTTGCCAGGCGATTAATTATGCTAAACCAAAGGTTTATTTTAGTAAGAATACTCATAATAATATCAAAGATCAAATTTCAGATGTTTTATGAGTCACTGAGAAACGCATAAATGTTTGGATATCTAAATGATAGAATGTGGAAGAAGGTCCAAAGTTGGTCCGATAAATCAATGGTTGCAAGATGATATCCAATCATATGTCGCCCCTGCGATGGTTGAGGGAAGGGAAAAATGAAGATAACTGAACTCATCAATAACAATACGAGTACATGGAACCATACTCTTGAACACATTTTAAATGAAAGAGTTGCTTATGAAATTGTCAAGATACCACTTAATTTACTTCACCAAGAAGATGCACCAATTCGGAGATATAGCAAAAATGGTATTTACTCTGTTCGATCTGCTTACTATCGACTTATGGAAGTCATTATTGATAATAACAATCATTTCAAACTGAATGATAACTGGAAGCAGCTATGGCTACTGCAGGTCCCTAATAAGGTAAAAAATTATGTGGCGTGTATTGCGAGAGGATGCTTACCAGTTCGGAGTAGGATAGTGCAAAAAGGCGTTGCTTGCGAAAAAAAGGTCTCCACTATGCAAGTTATGAGGAAAACGAATGACATTGCTTCTTCGATTATGCAGCAGCTCAAGAAGTGTAGAAAGAAACAACGATGTGGCAACATATTCATGAATATACAACAAATGCTATTGGATTCATCATGCATTCATGCTATGCAGATAAAAACATATCCTATGTTGGGGCGTGTGTTCTTGATGCTTAAGGTCTGTGTTCTTGGAAGTACTTCAATGGATTTATAATGCTCACAAATCCTAGAAACAACGATGAGTTTGACGTTATTATTGATTCGTGTTGTAGTTTACTAAATTTGAATCTCAATAGTAAAATCACTTATATTGAAAGACAAGCCAATCGAGTAGCTGATAATCAAGTCAAAACAACTCATTTAATTATTAGTGCGTCTTCAGGTATATGATTGTTGTCCACGTTGTATTCAAACCACTATTACAGTAGTGATCAATAAATTATTCTCAATTAGACAATTACGTACTTATTACTAAAAGTATTTCATAATTTCTCTCGTTTTCTCTCTTAACATCAAAATAGTATTCACCGGTCGGGACATATATCATATGTTATCAAATTAAAATATACAATATATACATAATAGTTACGTTAACAATTAGCATGACCCAAAAAACAATTACATTTATTTAGACTACCATGTTTGTTTGTTTTTCTTAATACAAAAATTCACCATTTTTTAAGAAAATATGAATTGGACTAAAATTACAATAATTGTCACTCGAGGGACTATAAAGGTCAATATATTTTTGAATATGATAAAATAAATAAAGGACTAAAAGTGAAATTAAGCATAAAATTAAAGCTAACTTTGAAAGTAATTACACTATTAGATACACAAAAATTTCATTTTTTTCTTTTTTAACAAATGTTCCTTGTCACCTAATAAGGCTTTGTTTGGCAAAAATAGTGGATGGCTGATAAGCTAGTTTATGGCTGATGGCTGATAGCTTATAGCTGATGGCTGATGACTTATGACTGATAAGCTGATTGAAGTGTTTGGTAAAATTAGCGGTACAACTGACTGATAAATGTAAAATGACAAAAAAGGACATATAAAATCTCTTATGAAAAATCATTATTAAATTTATACCTAATTAATATTTAGGTTAAATTGCAGTTTTGGCCCCCCAAGTTTCCTAATTGTGCGATTTTGGTCCCCCAAGTTTCAAACGAGCGATTTTAACCCTCTAAGTTTCACAACTGTGCGATTTTGGTCCCCCAAGTTTCAAACGAGCGATTTTAACCCCTTAAGTTTCACAATTGCTCGATTTTGGCCCCCCAAATATACCCTCTTTTGCATTTGCTAGTCCCTGTTTGATATTTTTGACTAAAAAATTGCTCATGTGACATTTAAAAATAAATTAATTTTTTACAAAATAAATAAAATATGTTTTTAAAATTAAAAATATGTTTTAAAATTAAAAAATGTTATAAATAGTAATATTTGTATTTATAAAAATGTATTACAGTAAAAATCATTTTTTAATAAAAGGTTTAATAATTTTTTACTTTATTTAAAAAAAAATAGTTTACTAATTTTTTGAAAAATAGTTCATAAAAAAATATATTACTTTTTTGTTATAACAAAATTACTTTATAAATAAATCACATAATTACATATAATAAATAATATTTTATAATTTGTTTTTTTAAAAAAACAATTTGTAATTTGTTTAAAAAAATAAAAAAATGTATATTTAATTTTAAAATGCCACATAAGTAATTTTTAATCAAAAAAATTAAAAGGGGGCTAGCAAATGCAAAAGGGGGTAAACTTGGGGGTCAAAATCGAGCAATTGTGAAATTTAGGGGGTTAAAATCGTCCGTTCGAAACTTGGGGGACCAAAATCGCACAATTGTGAAACTTAGGAGGTTAAAATCGCTCGTTTGAAATTTGGGGGACCAAAATCGCACAGTTAGGAAACTTGGGGGTCAAAACTGCAGTTTAGCCTATTATTTAAGACAATTCATATTTAGTTATTCAAATTTATTAATTTAATATTTCTTTTATATATTATTAGTTATTTTATATAGAATTAAATTTTATTCTTTGAAATTTTATTTAAATTTATTTTCATTTCAATTATTATACTTTATATAAAAGATTAAACAATACATTTTTTAGGTCTTTATAACAAATACATAAAAGATAAATCAAATGTACTAAAAAAACTATGACAATTTAGATACATGCATCTTTTATAGTAATAAATACATGAAAAATCTTGACAAAAAAAAATACATGAAAAATAAATCAAAAGTACTAAAATGATTGGGTGAATGATAATATAGTTATGTACAACGCGTCATAAAATATTGTTACGGCAAACAATTTTTTTATTTTATTTTTTATATTTATGTATAACAACATTTTAAAAGGAGATACAACAACAACAAAAAAGTAAGTACAATATAGTAAAAATAATAATGGATATATAGGCTAGCGTAAAAAAAGGTACAAAATTTACCTATTTTATTTTAAATTATAATAATATATTTTTAATGATAAAAATGAATCTAAGATAAAAGTATATAAGGGTAAAATTGGAAGAAAAAATGATAAGCTATAAGTTATAAGCTCATAAGCTACTTGAATTAGCTTATGAAAAATAAGCTATAAGCTATAAGCTCATGGTAATATGACAATTACCAAACATGTCTTTATAAACTAACTTATTTGTCTTGCCAAACAGACCCTAAGTCTTTTATTTTAAAAAATTAGATATCTTCTGCATGTTTTATAAGACTCTAATGAATAACAAACTCTTCACGAGAATTTTTAACGTTGACGGATGCTCAAATTTTAGTCGAACTCAAGATCTTAATTAAGTTAGAAGAGATATGTGTCATCCAATCAAAACGGTGATCACATAATGTTGTAATTAACATAGCTAGAAAATTCTTTTTTCTACCCCAATATTTATCTATTTACCCCAACATAATTTGGAATATTCCCATTTTACCCTTACTTTACTTTTTTATATTTTATTATTTATTATTTTTCCATTTTATCATTTTTTTTCTACCCCTACATTTATCTTTTTACCCCAACATGTTTAGAAAATTGTACCCCCTGAAACACTATTCCGGTAAGGTATTTTTTTTCCGGTATGTTAATTTTACAAGTGTTTCGATTTGCAAATAAAATATGAAATTGTTGTCGTTTATGATATTTTTTCCAACCTTTTCGGGATATGTGCATGCACACCCATCAACGGCGGTAAGAAAATATTGTTTCGGTTTGTCATAATTTATAATAATACTTTGCGAAAGTAGTGTGTCGATTTTTCGCCAGCGATGTATCGCCGTGGTGTCGCCTCCTCTGTGATTTTTTACAAACCAGAACAATTTACAAAGTGTTCCGGTATAAAAAAATATATTTTGGGCACAAATAGAAAGTGTTGTGGTGTCGATAAAATATGTTTTCTAAGCACAAATACAAACCGGAACATTTTAAAAGTGTTCTCATATCAACAAAATATGTTTTAGGCATAAATACAAACCGTAACACTTTCTAAAATGTTCCGGTATCAATAAAACATGTTTTCTAGACACAAATACAAACCGGAACACTTTTAAAAGTGTTCCGGTATGTATAAAATATAGACAAAAATACAAACCGGAACACTTTGAAAACTGTTCCGGTATCAATAAAAGCATAAATACAAACCGGAACACTTTTAAAAGTGTTCCGGTAGGTATAAAATATAGACAGAAATACAAACCGGAACACTTTGAAAACTGTTCCGGTATCAATAAGAGCACAAATACAAACCGGAACACTTTTAAAAGTGTTCCGGTAGGTATAAAATACAGACAGAAATACAAATCGGAACACTTTGAAAACTGTTCCGGTATCAATAAAAGCACAAATACAAACCGGAACACTTTTAAAAGTGTTCCGATATCAACCAAATATAGACAAAATTACAAACCAGAACACTTTTACAAGTGTTCCGGTATCATTAAAATATAGGGAAAAATACAAACCGGAACACTTTTAAAAGTGTTCCGGTATCAATAAAATATGTTTTCTAGCACAAATATAAACCGGAACACTTTTAAAAAGTGTTCCGGTATCGATAAAAAAAATTATGGAACACTTTTTTACCAATTTTAACACTTTTAAAAAAATATTGTAAAAAATTATATTTTAAACAAAGGATAAAATGGGAATATTATGAAAAATGTAGGGGTAAAGAGATAAATGTTGGGGTAGAAAAAACAATTTTCACATAGCTATGATTGATCCTATGTAATTAACATAGCTATTAGTCAATGTAATTGATAGAATAGGACTGCAAAATTGGATTTTTTAATTAAAAGTTGTAGTATTTTTTAAAAAATGTCATGCTAACAAGTGCTCCAAGTGCACTTTTGATAAAGAACCAAAAAGGAAATAAACAAGTTTTAATATAGTATTTCTATATTTAATTCCTTTTCCAAATTCAAAAACTGTGATTTAATTAAAAAAAATCATTATAAATTAATCTATAACTAATTTATCTTGCATTTTCTAAACAAAGATCAGCAGCCATGATAATCTCCACCAAATATGGTGAACAATTTAACAACGGCACAATATAAGTGGCTTTAGATTTGCTTGCATTTGATTTGATTTCAATGGTTTTAGTAGCTCTTCATTATATTCAAAGATTTGGTTTTGAGTCATGCATTCAAGGTCTCCTAAATTAATAAATAAACCGAAAAGTCATATTGGATTTGCTAGGCTTCCTTGTTTTCTTTATAATGTTAATTTTTTATTTTACACACCTAATAAGTTTGATTAAAATTTTTTTGATTAAAAATACTATTGTTAATCAAATCTAAACAGTCACATTATTAAAAATTTATTTGATTTTAAGATTTAATTTGCAAATAGTCAATATATAGTCTCAATTTTTTTGTACATATACAATGCTTCGGTTCTTAGGAGAAAAGAACTTTATGATAATTTGAAATTAATTTGAACAAGATATAATCAAAGTTAACAAAAAAATATTTCACACAAATATCAAACTTGGGTTCGGACGAAATATAAGTATTGTTTGATAAATAATTATTTTATACAATAATGGAATTCAAATAATGAAACAATTTATTATTTGGTTTAGCTCATTATTCACTTTAGTTCAATCACTTGTTCTACATATATTTGTAGACATAATTTAATTCGATGAATGCGTACGAAAATGCCGTGCACAAAAATTAATATCTTCATTCCAATCATATATTAATTGTTTAAAAAGTATTTGTAATTAATATTGCAAAAAAAATTATACTCACAATACATTAAAATTAAACTCATATTATCAAGTTGACAAAGTAATTATATAATTAAAAAAATGAAATCAACAGACAGCAGTAAGTACATAGAAATACAATTCCCCACTTTTATTTGACGTGACCATATATTCAACTTCTAGACCAGATTTTCATCCCCTGATTCTGCAATTAAATTGTTAATTATACTTAGGAACGTGTAATCCATAAGGAGAAATATTATTAGTATAATCTTTGGAAAAATTAGCCCACAGTAAAGTGTCATTGTGTCAACCAACAATTAGATGTGTCTATAAATACATTTGTATGTGTTCATCAACATTCATACTGAACCAACCAAAAATATAAATTGAAGTGTAAAGAAAGATTTTGTAAAGAAAAGTGTGATAATGGCAGAGGGTAAAGGAAAGGTTTGTGTTACAGGTGGTACAGGGTTTATTGGTTCATGGATTATTAAGAGACTCCTTGAAGATGGTTATACGGTTAATACAACTGTTAGATCAAATCCAGGTAACCAAATTTTGAGATATATATATATATATATATATAAAAGGAAATTAGAAAAATCAAATTCATTTTAATTTTTACTATTATTTATTCTTCACACTCTTTTTTTTGTTACAATGGAATGGAATAGATGATTGAACTCGAGACTTTATATATACTACTCAAATGTCTCACCACTAGATCAAATCTAAAGGCTTATAATTTATTTATTCTTGGCATTGTTGAGTAGCTCAGATAAACTAAGTTTTTGTAGTTCATATTACTAAAGTATAAAATCTAATAATTAATATTTTTTTTTTTAAAAAAAAAGGGCAAAGCCCAAATACAAAATCTAATATGAAAATTATTTGGGTTAAATTAATATGGTTTTAGTCTCAATAAATATCTCAAATTTTGTTTTTAATCTCTTTAACATTTTTAATATCTTTTGATCCTCAAATATTTTCTATCATGATTTTTAGTCTCTGTTTTTCGGTCAACTTGTGTATATCTTTTGTTTGTTGTTGTTATTATAATATAATATTATTATGTTTTTCATGCAATTGCAGGACAAAAGAAAGATGTTAGCTACCTCACAAATCTTCCAAATGCAACTCAAAAACTAAAAATTTTCAATGCTGATCTTAGCAACCCAGAAAGTTTCAATGAAGCAATTGAAGGGTGCATTGGAATATTCCACACAGCAACTCCAATTGATTTTGAACAGAACGAATCAGAGGAAATAGTGACAAAAAGAACTATTGATGGAGCCTTAGGAATTCTAAAAGCATGCAAAAATTCAAAGACAGTGAAAAGAGTTATTTACACTTCAAGTGCTTCTGCTGTTTATTGGCAAGATAAAGAAGAAGATGTAATGGATGAAAGTTATTGGAGTGATGTGAATATTCTTAGAAATTTGAAACCATTTGCTTGGTCATATTCTGTTTCTAAGACATTAGCTGAAAAAGCTGTTCTTGAATTTGGAGAAGAACATGGATTGGATATTGTGACTCTTGTGCCAACTTTTGTTGTTGGACCATTCATTTGTCCTAAGCTTCCTGGTTCTGTTTATGGTTCATTAGCTTTCTTATTTGGTAAGTGAATTTCTTCTATTCTATTAATAATAGTTTTCTTTTTTCTTATTTTATTTTGGCATTAAGTATTCTCACGATTCGAAGGAAAACATTTTAGTAACTCAGAGTTCGGTCAAGCAAAAAGTAAAATCGACTAAACTTATTTCGTTTAAGATTTAAACTCGAGTTGAATGATTTATCATTAGGTAGAACTTATTGACCACTAAGCTCAATCACTAAATTAATAATAAGTGTTTGATTGGGCAAAGAAGGATCCAAATTGGACGCAGGTAAAAATACATGTAGTTCTGTAGTAAAATAATATTTAATCACTGATTAAGATCATATAGTTCATATTAAAAACAATTTATATGAACGAGAAAAATTGTTTTAAATATAAACCGTTTGATTTTATATTGAACGATCTGAGTTTTTCCGATTTTATGTATTGATTATATGCGATTCAAATCTAGTAAAAAAAAATTATAAAAAAAAACAATTTAAAGGATGTAAAATGCTAAAATGGAATGAAAATAATTATGCAACAAATGGATATCAAGTTATCAACTATATATATAGGTATGTTATATAGTGTGTGTGTATATATATATATATATATATATATATATATATATATATATATATATATATATATATATATATTTCAAAATAATCATTTCACAAGATAAAAACAAAAACTAAATTGTAAATATAGTAACTTTTTTTTTTTTACAAGTAAATAAAGTAACTTAAATAAGTGGTAAAATTGTAAGAGAAAATATACCGTGAAAACTTATAAGATAGATCATATGATATTATGATTTTCTCTTTTATATGAATATGATTTTCTAATGTTTCAACACAACCATTTTATGTTGGTGACATAAAACCTCGTGAAGATGGATGCTTTAATTAATCTACGTAATGACTTCTTAATTATGTTAATTAGTTAAGCATGAGATCAGTTAATTGATCACCTTTTTAGTTTTGTTGTATACTATGAAAGTCAACTTAAATAGTTAGAAGAATATACTTCCTTTTTTTGACAATAAAAAAACTGTGAAAAGAATACATCCATTTTTTAAGTCCCACCATTATCTTGACTTGATCTAATTAATATACCAATATATTTGTTCATATTTACTATAAGCCATGCATATTCCTTGAAAATATTTTTTCTTAAATTAATGAAAATGAAAATTAACAAATGGAAGTTGTTGGTTGAATTCAGGTGATATTGAAAAGAATCCATTGGTTGCATCTCGTCTTCATATGGTTCATGTTGATGACGTTGCTAGAGCACATATATTCTTACTTGAACATCCAAATCCAAAAGGGAGATATAATTGTTCACCATTCGTTGCAACTATTGATCAAATTGTTGACATTATTTCTTCTAAGTACCCTGAATTTCAGATACCAACATCCAAGTGGGTTCTTTTTCTTGTAAAAAATTTGACTAAATTTATTTGATATTTCTTTTATTAATTGTTTACTAACATATATTATTTAATTTATTTTTATCTTATAGAGAGTTGATTGGAGTTAAAGGTCCTAAGCTTCCACATTTAACCTCAAAGAAACTCATGGATGATGGATTCAAATTCAAGTATAGCCTTGAGGGAATGTTTGAGGACGCAATTGAATGTTGCAAGGAAAAGGGTTATCTTTGAACTATATATGAAGTTAACTCCAATGTTGCAAGGAAAAGGGTTACCTAAATAATAGTATGTCACTAGACATGGCTTAAAATTTGAGCTATTTGCTTCTTTTTTATGATAAAAAAAAGTTGAAAATGAAAAATTATTATTAATAATAGTGTTACAAATTATCGTTTTACAATTGTCCTAAATGAAATTTGGACTTAACTTTGTTTCTTAATATTATATTAATGTAGGCCAAGTTCAGGCCATTCAATTTTATCAATGAAATTTGTCTTAATATAAAAAAAAATGTTATAATGTCAAGTTCTCACCATTCATCTCACACCTCATGGAGATAGATATTTGGTATTAGAAGGCTTCATCAATTGTACTTAGCGTTGCAATTATTTGCTTACTTTGGTTTTGTTTCATAAAATTAATCTATAAGTTAACTAATAGCTAAAAAATTAAAAATTAATTGATAATTGATAAGCTAGTTTTTATCTGATAGCTGAAAAATTATTAGATTAAAATTAAAGTGTTTAGTAAATATAGTTGTTGTAAGCACAAAATGAGATTAAAATATATAATTATTTTATTTAATTGAATAATTATTTTTAGAGTGAAATGCCAATACACCCTCTACAATTTGGATATGAACGAATACCCCCCTAAAATTTAATAAAGCACGTGAAATTTTTTTAAAAAATGACAAAAGAAATTCTCTTATATTTAATTAATACTTAAATGATCTTTTAATCTATGTATGTTCGTAAATTTTTAATTTTAGTCTATGTATTTTTTTTTTGTTGCAAATAAGTCTTCAGATGAACAAAATTTGTTGTTTTTAGTTCATAAAATCAAAATCCGCAAGAAAATCTGCACGAAAAATATAAATTTTCTACAGATTTTAATTTTAAAAACTAAAAACAACAAGTTTTGTACACCTAAAAATTTATTTGCAACAAAATAAATACATAAACTAAAATAAAAAAATTCACGAATATGCAAAAACAAAAATAATATTTAAGTCTTTAATTAATCAATCGTGGGAACATGCGTACTATTAGGGGTGGACATCGGGCGGGTATGGACGGATTCAGGCTCAAAATGTTCATCCATCTCAAACCGCGGGTGATATGTAGAGATCCGTTTTTGTCCATTTTCGTTCTTCGGTTTGGACGGGTTAGGGTTGTGCGGTTTGCGGGTTCGCGGGCGGATTATTTCGGTTTCAATAAAAAAAATTATAAATAAATAGAGCAAGATCAAAAAAATAAACTTAGATTCATAACACGAAAATTAAAATATCAATATCATCATTTGCATATCTGATATATATTATCACCAAACCAACAAAAGAAAAATAAAATATAAAATAAAGAATAACAAAACATGAAGAAAAAATTGATATTTACAAAGACAAAAAATATTATAATGACGAAGAAGAGAAAAGAAGTGATTCATTTACTTAATCAGTTTCATAACTTTCATTGTGCTTGATTGTCTCATTACAATAATAGATGAAATGCAAAGTTTAAAAGCAATTTTTGTATTCTCAAGAAAGGAGAGAGTTTGTGTTTCTAGAATATGCAGAGGTACTATTTTATTGTGATAGTAAAAAATTATATTGTAAATTGAAATGCATTGATTACTTCTATTTGAAAAAAAATAATACCAATATAATTACTAGATATTTGTGCATTTTTTTAAAGAAAAAAAATTACATATATGCATTCCACTAACGTTGAAATTATTAGTGTAGTAGACTAATTTTTACTTTTTTTTACTATGCGGGCGGATTTCGGGTCTCATCGGTCCAGTTCTCTCCACCCGAACCCGCCCACATCAACTCTGTTCAAACCGAATTTCTAAATCCGCAAACCCGTGGCCCAATCTAAACTTCCAATTTTTTAATTTTTTATCGATTTTTTCAAATTAAGTCGGGTCGCGAGTTTTCTGTCCACCCCTGCGTACTATGGCATGGGGCCTAAATTTATGTCAAATCAAAATGGTCTAAACTCTGAATAATCAGTGGCGTACTAAGGATCGGGTCTGTTTGTATCGATCATAATTCATAACTATTCAAGATTATGACGTTGGTCAGAAAAACTTAGGACATCAATATGAGCAGCCAGTAGAAAAGTAGTCCACTGACCACGTTCGGTCAAAAATTGAGGATATATCGAAATTTTTTGTGATAAATATGTTTTTAATTTCTATAAAGAAATATACTATTTTTTTTAATTCTTGTGAAAAAAATTTCTGTTTTAAGTCCTTATAAAATACGCGATCTTTTTGTTTTAATCCTTGCAAAATATATTCGTTTTGATGAGTATTTTTAAAATATCAAGTTTTTATAATTTTTACTAATAGATAATTAAAAATATTAGTGATCAAATATGCAGTGGTTAAAATGGATTTTATATTTTGGGACGGAGGTAGTATATTTGGCGTGCGTGTAGTGATTAAAATTAATTTTATATTTTGGGACGAAGATAGTATATTTGTAAGGACTAACATAAAAAACTTTAGAAAGGAACTATTTATATTTGCAGGAATAATTTACATATTTATTACCGTGGAAACATGACTATATATTCATTGTATGTGACCATCAACATTTCATAGGGAACCAACAAAAATAAAAATTGAAGTGTAAAGAAAGATTTTGTAAGAAAAGTATGGAAGAGGGAAAAGGAAGGGTTTGTGTTACAGGTGGTACAGGGTTTATTGGTTCATGGATTATTAAGAGACTCCTTGAAGATGGTTATACGGTTAATACAACTGTTAGATCAAATCCAGGTAACCAAATTTTGAGATATATATATATATATATATATATATATATATATATATATATAAAAGGAAATTAGAAAAATCAAATTCATTTTAATTTTTACTATTATTTATTCTTCACACTCTTTTTTTTGTTACAATGGAATAGATGATTGAACTCGAGACTTTATACATACTACTCAAATGTCTCACCACTAGATCAAATCTAATGGCTTATAATTTATTTATTCTTGGCATTGTTGAGTAGCTCAGATAAACTAAGTTTTTGTAGTTCATATTACTAAAGTATAAAATCTAATAATTAATATTTCTTTTTTAAAAAAAAAAAGGCAAAGCCCAAATACAAAATCTAATATGAAAATTATTTGGGTTAAATTAATATGGTTTTAGTCTCAATAAATATCTCAAATTTTGTTTTTAATCCCTTTAACATTTTTAATATCTTTTGATCCTCAAATATTTTCTATCATGATTTTTAGTCTCTGTTTTTCGGTCAACTTGTGTATATCTTTTGTTTGTTGTTGTTATTATAATATAATATTATTATGTTTTTCATGCAATTGCAGGACAAAAGAAAGATGTTAGCTACCTCACAAATCTTCCAAATGCAACTCAAAAACTAAAAATTTTCAATGCTGATCTTAGCAACCCAGAAAGTTTCAATGAAGCAATTGAAGGGTGCATTGGAATATTCCACACAGCAACTCCAATTGATTTTGAACAGAACGAATCAGAGGAAATAGTGACAAAAAGAACTATTGATGGAGCCTTAGGAATTCTAAAAGCATGCAAAAATTCAAAGACAGTGAAAAGAGTTATTTACACTTCAAGTGCTTCTGCTGTTTATTGGCAAGATAAAGAAGAAGATGTAATGGATGAAAGTTATTGGAGTGATGTGAATATTCTTAGAAATTTGAAACCATTTGCTTGGTCATATTCTGTTTCTAAGACATTAGCTGAAAAAGCTGTTCTTGAATTTGGAGAAGAACATGGATTGGATATTGTGACTCTTGTGCCAACTTTTGTTGTTGGACCATTCATTTGTCCTAAGCTTCCTGGTTCTGTTTATGGTTCATTAGCTTTCTTATTTGGTAAGTGCTTCTGTTGTTGGACCACCACCGGCGAACCAACGGGAATGCGCTCCACCACCACCAAGACCGAACCCCACCTCCAGAACCGAGCCAAACCACCACACCGCCGGAAAACCCACACCATAACGCCGAGCACGGCAACACCACAACCAGAACAAACATAAACCGACGCCGGCGTGCAGAGGAGAGACCAGAAAAGAGGACAGAAACGGCCGGCGAGCAGAGGTCTCACGTGGAACACTGACGGTCAACTGCAGCAAGGTGGTGCGGAGTCACACCCATCGCACCACCCTCTTGAGGATCTACATCTTGAATCGTCGATTTGGATTTGGGGGAAGAAAAAGGGGGGGCGGCGGCTTTCTAGGGTTTGAAGAGAGAAGGGAGAGGGTTTCAGATAGAGAGAGAATACTAGTGGTGAATTTATAAGATAGATCATATGATTTTCTCTTTGAAAAATAAAAGATTATATGATTTTCTAATGTTTCAACACAACCATTTTATGTTGGTGACATAAAACCTCGTGAAGATGGATGCTTTAATTTCTACGTAATGACTTCTTAATTTTGCTAATTAGTTAAGCATGAGATCAGTTAATTGTTCACCTTTTTAGTTTTGTTGTATACTGTGAAAGTCAACTTAAATAGTGAGAAGAATATACTTCCTTTTAATGATAAAAAAACTGTGAAAAGAATACATGCATTTTTTAAGTCCCACCATGCATATTCCTTGAAAATATTTTTTCTTAAATTAATGAAAATGAAAATTAACAAATGGAAGTTGTTGGTTGAATTCAGGTGATATTGACAAGAATCCATTGGTTGCATCTCGTCTTCATATGGTTCATGTTGATGACGTTGCTAGAGCACATATATTCTTACTTGAACATCCAAATCCAAAAGGGAGATATAATTGTTCACCATTCGTTGCAACTATTGATCAAATTGTTGACATTATTTCTTCTAAGTACCCTGAATTTCAGATACCAACATCCAAGTGGGTTATATATGAATTAATTGTATATTCTTCTTCTTGTAAAGAGTTTGACTAAATTTATTTGATATTTCTTTTATTGTTTACTAATATAAATTATTCAATTATTGTTTTCATCTTATAGAGAGTTGATTGGAGTTAAAGGTCCTAAGCTTCCACATTTAACCTCAAAGAAACTTATGGATGATGGATTCAAGTTCAAGTATAGCCTTGAGGGAATGTTTGAGGACGCAATTGAATGTTGCAAGGAAAAGGGTTATCTTTGAACTATATATGAAGTTAACTCCAATGTTGCAAGGAAAAGGGTTACCTAAATAATAGTATGTCACTAGACATGGCTTAAAATTTCAGCTATTTGCTTCTTTTTTATGATAAAAAAAAGTTGAAAATGGAAAATTATTATTAATAATAGTGTTACTAATTATCGTTTTACAATTGTCCTAAATGAAATTTGGACTTAACTTTGTTTCTTAATGTTATATTAATGTAGGCCAAGTTCAGGCCATTCAATTTTATCAATGAAATTTGTCTTAATATAAAAAAAATGTTATAATGTCAAGTTCTCACCATTCATCTCACAACTCATGGAGATAGATATTTGGTATTAGAAGGCTTCATCAATTGTACTTCTTCTTAGCATTGCAATTATTTGCTTACTTTGGTTTTGTTTTGTAAAATTAATCGATCTATTTTTGGTAAAATTAATCTATAAATAAATTAGCTAATAGCTAAAAAGTTAATGGGGTGTTTGTTTCAAGTCTAGAAAAAAATCCTTGCAATATATTGGTAAAAATTGATATACCCATGTTTGCTACAAGCTTTATATAAAATTATTTTTAGATACAGTTTCTTTAAAATAAAATAACTTCCAATAACTTATTTTATTCTCGTGATTTTATTTTCATGAAAATGGGTGGGAAAGAAAAGTTCAAATGAAAATGGGAATATATTTCAAGTAACTTCTAATAACTTCTCTTTTACCCATCTCTAACAACAATATAAAGGAATGTGATTAATATTAACCAAACACATTTTTTTTAAAATACCTTGGAATAAAATTTCTATTGTCTAGAAGTCCTAGCACAAATGGCAAATGGCGAAATTGCTAGGCCTGACGTTGTGACCCGAGTTCGAACCCGAGACCTCACAGTTGTGTGTGAGTTTAATTTCAGTGGACAGGCCCGGCCCAATGACATGTGCCATGACATTGGGTCTTAGAAAAATTGAGGCCTCAAACAAAAATTATATACTTGCAATATTAGGGATTTTGGATCCTCTCCAATTTTCTCTCCAATGTGATCTTAACCATTCATTTGCTTATTTTCTCTCTCTTCTTAAGTATTATTTTATTCTTTATAATTTAACAACCATTAGATTAAGAAAATGAGAGAAATAATTGGAGAGAAAATTGGAGAGGATCCAAATCCCAATATTAGTAAATAAGGAGGTACAATTGTACAAAACGTAAAGTATTTTTCACACTGTGAAGCCCAACCTCTCAGGCTCAGTTTGTCAAAAGCAAGAAGAAGAACTTGTCATGGTCTCCACAATCAGGCTCAGATTTTCAAAAGAAAAAAAAATAAAAGAAAAAAAAGAAGGGAAAAATGAAGTCCACCGCCATCTTCATTAATAAAAAACACAAGTAAAAAGTCTCAATTTTATAATTTGAAATTCTTACAATTTTAAACTAAAACTTTTATTTTTATGTTAATGGCAAGGATGATTATTTTTTCTGTTATTTGCAATTTAAAATGAATGCGAATTTTTTAAATCGTTTTTTTTTTTTTTTTATAAATTAAGGGCCACTTTTAATATTTGCACATGGCCTTCAAAAACTCGGAGACGAGCTTGTCAGTGGATTACTACTTTATCTAAGACAAAAAAATAATTTCCTATTATTATTTCCTGGACATATTGTTCCTAGTAGTAAAATTAATAACCTTAAAATAAACGTCTCCTAACCGATAAATTAGCTTTTAACTGATAGTTAAAAAAAAACTGATAGTTAAAAAACTTTTAAAGTAAAATTAAAGTGAAAAGCACATAATTATTTTATGTGAGTAAAATAGTTATTTTTGAAGTGAAAAGACAAATACCTCCAATTTGAAAATAGATAAATATCCTATAAATTTTAGAACACGTGAAAACATTTTAGAAAACGGCAAAAGAAATTCTCCTATATTTATTCGATCCCGTGAACATACGGTAGTATGGTATATGGGGACAAGGCTTAGGTGACTTTAACCCGGGAAAGTCACGGTGACTTTGATCCATTATTGTTCGTTTGATCAATCTAGTGTACCCAATCCTGCCACGTGTCTTGCCTATTTTTACTTTAAAAAAACTTAATTTGAACAAAGAAAAGGCGACGAACTCCTTCGCCGCGCCACTTACATCGCCGTCGTTTGGTGCCGCCCACTGCATCTCCACCATTCGTTCTCTCTGACGCCTACATCTGCTCTGTCTAAGCTGATACCCACTCAAAGAAAGTTGCAGACCACCGTCGCCGTTTGAGTCTAACCACTGCAATCAGTTTGAAACGAGATGATGGTAAATTACTAATTTACTGTGGCTGTAGTTTGATGTTAATTTAAATTAATGTTGAACGGATTATGGACATTGGTGTTGAAGATATTATGAGTTCAAATATAATGTTTTGATTTATAGATCAATCAAAGCATAAATACAGTTGATTAAAAATGAGATAGAGGCGGTGTTGATGTAGTTGAGGTGGTTAGAAACGAGACAGTGGTGGTGGTCGGAGTTGGCGGTGGTCTGTCGGTCCGGTGGCTAGCTTGACAACGGTAATTGGTAAACCAAATGGAGAAGATGAGTACAATATTTTTGCTAGTTTTTAAATTAAAAATGACACGTGGGCTATATATGAAACACATGATTTATCCAATGGCCTATAAATGTTGAAAGTCAGCCTGACTTTCGCGCGCTAATGTCATGTAAGCCCAATCCTGGTATATGGGGCCCTAAATTTATGCCAAAGTCAAAATGGTCTAAACGCTGAATAATCAGTGGCGTACTGAGGATCGGGTCTGTTTGTATCAATCATAATTCATAATTATTCAAGATTATGACGTTGGTCAGAAAAACTTAGGACATCAATATGAGCAGCCAGTAGAAAAGTAGCCTACTGAACACGTTCTGTCAAAAATTGAGGATATATTGAATTTTTGTGATAAATATGTTTTTAATTTCTATAAATAAATATACTATTTTTTTTTAATTCTTGTGAAAAAAATTTCTGTTTTAAGTCCTTATAAAATATGCGATCTTTTTATTTTAATCCTTGCAAAATATATTTGTATTAAAATTAATCTTTGTAATATTAAAATCAAATTTTTTACGTATTATGAGGATCAATTTTAATATCAATCAATTTTGTATGGACTAAAACAAAAATAGTAAGTACCAAAAGTAATATGTTATACTAACTCCGTCCCAATATATAAGACATATTTTGTTTAAATGACATTTTTAATTTATTTTGATCATTTTTTTTTTAATAATATATAAATACATATATTGACATATAAGATCTTATTTGATTCGTTTTGATGAGTATTTTCAAAATATTAAGTTTTTATAATTTTTACTAATAGATAATTAAAGATATTAGTGATATAAATTATGCAGTGGTTAAAATGGATCTTAGATTTTGGAACGGAGGTAGTATATTTGGCGTGCGTGTAGTGATTAAAATTAATCTTATATTTTGGGACGGAGATAGTATATTTGTATGGACTAACATAAAAAACTTTAGAAAGGAACTATTTATATTTGCAGGAATAATTTACATATTTATTACCGTGGAAACATGACTATATATTCATTGTATGTGACCATCAACATTTCATAGGGAACCAACAAAAATAAAAATTGAAGTGTAAAGAAAGATTTTGTAAGAAAAGTATGGAAGAGGGAAAAGGAAGGGTTTGTGTTACAGGTGGTACAGGGTTTATTGGTTCATGGATTATTAAGAGACTCCTTCAAGATGGTTACACTGTTAATACCACTGTTAGGACTGATCCAGGTAATTGACCAAGCCTTTTTTTTTCATAGAAGATTATTAGTTCTTGTTTTGACAAGTAGAAATTTAACTTATTATTTCTTGCAAATAATAAGAATTGAGAATCTCAATTAAAATAAGTTGTTTTTCCTAATGTTAAATTATTTATTCTTAATTGGATTATTTTGAATGTGAGGTTTGATTTTTTTTTTTCTTATAGAAAAGTATGTTTTATGTGGAGGTGTTCATATTCATATCCAATTTATATAACATTTTGATCTTTTATTTTTTTTAATTTTTCATTTAAATCCTTTATCTTTATGTTGTAGACAACATGTCAAATACTATTTGAAACTCTCACACAACTATGACATTCCGAGTTCAAATCCAAACGAAGATATTAAATGGAATTTTCAGTTGAGTTATCTCTTAAGATAGCTTAATTGTTGTTTTAACTATATGTATATAACTATGAAGCACAGACACTTCTCGAATTAGGCGTGTCCGACACCGACACTTGTGATTACATTGAATTATGTCATTTTATCAAATTATTATCAGTGTTGACGTGTCCGTGTCGTGTCCGATGTTTGTGTCCGTGCTTCACAGGTATGTAATATGCATGTCTTAATGTAGATTTGATGAAAATATACTTGACAAAAACAAGCAATAAAATTGTGTATTATGTAACAGAACGCA
Organism: Trifolium fragiferum; assembly: GCA_954870985.1. Lineage (NCBI taxonomy): Eukaryota > Viridiplantae > Streptophyta > Magnoliopsida > Fabales > Fabaceae > Trifolium > Trifolium fragiferum. The sequence goes on from OX940793.1 coordinate 22,008,131, forward strand.
AGAAAGATATTAGCTTCCTCACAAATCTTCCAGGTGCATCCCAAAAGCTAAAATTCTTCAGTGCTGATCTTAGCATCCCAGAAAGTTTCAATGATGCAATTGAGGGGTGCATTGGAGTATTCCACACAGCCACTCCATTTGATTTTGAACAGAACGAACCAGAAGAAGTAGTGACAAAAAGAACCATTGATGGAGCATTAGGAATTCTAAAAGCATGCAAAAATTCAAAGACAGTGAAAAGAGTTGTTTACACTTCAAGTGCTTCTGCTGTATTTTGGCAAGATAAAGATGAAGATGTAATGGATGAAAGTTATTGGAGTGATGAAAATTTTCTTAGAGATTTGAAACCATTTGCTTGGTCATATTCAATTTCTAAAACAATGGCAGAGAAAGCTGTTCTTGAATTTGGAGAACAATATGGTTTGGATGTTGTGACTATAATACCAACTTTTGTTCTTGGACCTTTTGTTTGTCCTAAACTTCCTGGCTCAATCTATACCACTCTGTCTTTCTTATTTGGTAAGTGTTGCAAATTTTTTTTAGTACTGTTAAGAAATCTCACATCGGTTGTGAGATTGCCGGTTTTGTAGGTTGAGTTAGGCTTAACTCCCAATTTTAAAATGGTATAAAAGCCTACTGCACGATCTAGTAAACCACCTACTATCAAGTTTCTGATCGGGTCATCAAACATTTTTATTCGCACTCCAAGCCCAATATAGAGGCAATCTTCACCTTAAAAACAATTTTTTTTTTCAATTGGTCACCATTAACGCTAACACTTTATACTTATAACATGATTATTAAGAAAAACTCATCAAAATTGCAACTAGTGGATTGAATTGTTATGTCATGTAATGGATGTTGTAGGTGACAAGAATCCATTTGCCTGCTCTCGTCTTCATATGGTACATGTTGATGATATTGCAAGAGCACATATATTTCTGCTTGAGCATCCTAATCCAAAAGGGAGATATAATTGTTCACCATACATTGCAAATATTGAAGAAATAACTCAGATTATTTCTACCAAATACCCTGAATTTCAAATACTAACACTACTAGAGTGAGTTCTAATGTCATCCTCAATGAAAAATTCTTTAATTGATTAATGTGATATCTTCTTTTAGTGTAACTAATATTCAATTTTGTTTTATTCTCATAGTGAGCATAAGGAAATTAAAGGTGACAAACTTCCACATCTAATTTCAAAAAAACTCATGGATGCTGGATTTGAGTTCAAGTATAGCCTTGAGGAAATGTTGGACGATACAATTCAGTGTTGCAAGGAAAAGGGTTATCTTTGAATGGAAAAAAAGAAAGAAACAAAAGGATATCTTTTGTTAACAATTAAAATGAGTAATAATAAGTTATAGGTCAAGTTTTGTAACTTGTGAACAATCTCATTAGTAATAATATCATTTATTATATGTGTCTCCTTTGAGAATAAAGATACTTGGAACCTCATTCTACCAATTTTAGAGATTATTTGAAGCAAAACATTACATATTCAAATCAACACACAATATTACATTGAGTAACACCGAACTGGGTAAACAAATCACAGTGTGTCCTTTGCCGCTTTCATTGTGTTTATTGTTCTTGAATATTGCATCATCAACTCTATCAACTTAAATTGGTTACTTGGTTCAATTTGCTCCACACATCAAAAGTTATTGGTGTGAGTTTAAAACGAATTCGCAACACATATTACAATATTACATTGAAAATTAAATTAATTCTAGTACCATACACTATTATTCAAGAACTTAAAAACAAGAACTAAAACTTACATTGAACTCATAAAAATATTACTAGTATTTCTAACATATTCCCCGTCTTGATGCATTGATGATACACTAAAATTTGTGTTACGAGCGCAGCCAAAAGCAGAACAATATGTTTGCACAGCCGTCAAAACCAAAAACACAATAGCCGCGAAAGCTGTCAACATTTTTCCATAAGCAGACATGTATTTGATCATAGCCATTTTTTGAGCTTGAGTACTTTTGTACATACCATTGACCCTTTTAATCACTTGATCCAAATTTTTAACCTTTGTAGGCCTAATCGATTTTCCCATCAAGCCATTAAAAAGTTGCGCGACAGCTTCATAACTAAGCTCCGTTTGAATGATTTTCTTATTAATCAAAATCTCTACATCTTCAGGAGTGTCGATAATAGCTCTCATTAATTCCATGTACCTTGTGAAGATTAACCCTTCCGATTTAATCAACGATTCATAAGCAATAAGGTTTCTTATGAGTACTTCTGAATTCATATCCAATTTGATCATGGGCAAGATAAATTGACACTTTATTTCAACAAAATCAATGGATGCAATTCCGTTTACCGCTTTATCTGAGGGTTTGAATTTGATCCCGGCATTGTAAAGTTCTGTTACTGACGGGATCATTACAGTTGGGTTGTTGTTGTCCAACGTTGTTGAGTAATCCTGTCTCCCAACATCTTCACTTGTTTTCTTAATTTCTCCGACAATTTTTGTCCATGGTTTTATGTATGAAAATTTAGCTTCGTTCTTGGATAAGAAATCGTACAATGCCTCAACAAAAGGGTAAATGAATTTTAATAGTTTCACTAATGGGCGTAACGCCCATTTAATGAAACGAAAAAAAGTTTTTAATATCCAAAAAAACATTGTTAGAATTAACTTTATAATAAAACCAATAAGCATGCAAGCAACCACAAAAAATACAAGTAAAGTACCGCAAACAGAACAACAGGTATTGCTTTTGATTACTTCTTTTTTAGGCTCCACTGGGTCATCCTTGCGTTCATGCTCAGCGGCCTGATCAGCCTTGCGATCGGGCTCACCTTTGTCCTCGGGCGGCACTTCAAGCTCAGGTACAATCAAATGGTACATAAGATCCAATAAATGTTCGTGGTCTTCTGGATTTTTGGAGAGTTGAAATTCATGAACAAATGGACAGAGTGATTCACATAATTTTTTCATGTTTTTTCCTATACCTTTATAAGCTTCTTCTTCTGATGATGATTCAATTTCATCTCTAGTTATGAGGATTACAGCTTCTTGAACTTGCTTAAGAAAATAAGTTGGAATTTGGTTCTCAAGCATGAAAACATCTCTTATGATAAAATCCATGGTCAACTCTAAACCGGCAGAGTTGACCATGGCAATGCCGTATTTTCCGGTTAAAAAGTAAGAATGTTCTTGTTGTTGCTGTTGTTTTGTTGTTGAAGAAACTCTTTGCAATAAACCCAACAAGAATAAGCAATCAACAACAAGAATGTATAAAAGTGTTTGGTAATTGTATTTAGAGGTTACATCAATGTGGTAGAAAGCTTGAATATCTGAGTATGAGACTCTAGATTCAAGACGTTGTTGGAGTATTTTGGTGTCAAATTGGTGAAAGAAGTGTTTGAGAGCTCTTTTAGATGAATCTAACTTCAATTTATTTGTCATGATGAGGTCAAATTTGTCATGGTGATAAGGACCAAGTCCTACAAATTGAGGGATGAAAAATTCTGGATTTGAGGATCTTAATGATTTAGGGACTTGTGACACACTTACTACATCATCATGTGAGTTTTGTGCCATTACTTCTACAAGATTTTCGCAAATATCTATTACCGTGTAGCGTACTAAATTAGAGGCCATTTTGTCTTGGTTTTATTTCTTTTTTGCTAATTTGTTGTGTGTTTTTGAGATAGGCAAATTTCTTTATTGTTTATATAGTGATGAAAATCTTCAAGTCTCCTACATTTTAATTTCTTTAATAATCACAGTTGTCCTTGATTTTTTTTTTTTTTTTATTTTTGGTGCAAAACAGTTGTCCTTGATTTATTATATTATTATCATAGTCCTCTTAATTAATTCATGCATCAAGTGTGGATCAATCATTTACCCACATGGTCTAATTTTTATATTATTTTTTTTGGACTAGGTTTTATTTCTATATTGATTTGTGATTGACCGGTTGTCATGTGGTAAACTCCAATTTTGTATGTTTAATAAGGGAGTGGATTCTCTCAATTAGGAGAAAAATATCGAGGAAATAATGTCTACAATTTTAACCCTTCATTTCATTTAATTAGAGAATATATAATAGACACAATCAGCATATGTCAGTACACACTAACCACTATGAGGAAAAAATGCTATCTCAACTCAAGTCTCTTTTTTTCTCAATGATTTGACATCATAGCGGAAACTCGTTAAAACGAATGAAACATACGGAGTTTTTCTTTATGCACCCCTATTTTACTCACAGACTTTTTGACCTTTGTAATTTATACCCTCACTATTTAGAAATCGAATGTGTAAATTGCACAAAATCAGAATAACACAGTTCGTTTTCTAAATAGCAAACTATGGTATGTTCGCTTTCTATATTTCTTTATTGTTTATATAGAAATGAAAATCTTCAAGTCTCCTACATTTTAATTTTTAAATAATCACAATTTTCCTTGATTTATTATATTAATCTATTTATTTATTTATGCATGATGCATCAAGTGTGGATGAATCGTTTTCCCACGTGGTTTCATTTTTATATTATTTAGGCTTAAATGCACTTTTGGTCCCCCTATTTTAAAAAAGTTGAAATTTTAGTCCCCCTATTTTTAAAATGAGGGTTTTGGTCCCCCTATTATACAATTCTTGGGTTTTGTTTGGTCCCCATCAATTTTGATGATATGTAGCGCTTATTAATGACATGGCAATGATGTGGCACGGGTGAGTTGGAAAAAACAAAAGACCATGTCAGCATATGATTATTATTAATTAATGAATATGCTTTCATAATTAAATAATACTGTTTTTTTAAGTAAAAATAATATTGCTTATTGTATTTATAATTTTAACAATTATAAAACTAATAATTTTTTCCCTAAATTGATTCCTAATCTGAGATATCTAACATTAGCATCCTTTTTTGTATTTCATCTTCTTCAACTTTCATCGATCTCTTCATCATCATCCATCACTTTCTTCTACTTATAACTGTTGCTTTGTTCTTCATCTCCATCTATATTCTTCCAAACCACCATCACGGCCCTCACAAATCAAAAACCACCATCATCAACAATAACACAAAATTCCATAATAAAAAAACAATAACACAAAAGCAAAATCGAAAATAGAGACAAAAAACATAAAATCACAATTTCCAGATCTGTTTTCTTTTTGTAAAATGGGGCTTTTGTTTGGGTTTCAGATCCAGATTTTCAAAGTATTTTTGTGTTGTGATGTATGTGTTGAAGGGTGGGAGTGGTGATAAGTTTAATAGCTGAGGATATCAATGAGAGCTGAGGAGGAGAGTTTAAATTGGAGGTGGCATATGCAATGGGATAAGAAGATTGGCTAATGATAGAAAGCAACTTTAAAAGGTTGGTGTTCTTAGTTAGAACAGGAGAGAACGAAGGGTAGTTTTGATGAACCAAAGAAGAAGGGAACAAATTTATTTGTTGTGGAGAATTTGTGTTGTGATTGAAAGTGTGGGTGTGGTTGTGCCTAATTTAGCAATTTGTTTGATTTTAATCCCATATACTGTAATTTTTTTGTACAAATCTCAAATCCGACTAATGATGATAACGAATGTGTTTTTAGTTTTTCAATTATTATTAATTAGTGATATTAAATTAAATATATATTTTAAATGAAAAATACAATTAATAATTAAAATAATGACATGGCAAACATTTATTCCAACTCACCTGTGCCACATCATCGCCATGTCAATAATAAGTGCGACACATCATCAAAATTGGTGGGGGACCAAACAAAACCCAAGAATTGTATAATAGGGGGACCAAAAACCTCATTTTAGAAATAGGGGGACTAAAACTTCAATTTTTTTAAAATAGGGGGACCAAAAGTGTATTTAAACCTATTATTTTTTTGGTACCAGCTTTCATGTTTATATATTTGTATTAGGATTTATTTTTATATTGATTTGTGATTGACTTATTGTCATGTGCTAAACTCCAATTTTGTATGTTTAATAATATGAGAGTGGATTATCTCAATCGGGAGAAAAATATTGATGAAATAATGTATACAATCTCAAACTCTTCATTTCATTTAATTAGAACAATGGACACAGTCAGCACATGTCACTACACACTAATCACTAAGAGGTGGAACCAGAAATAATATTAAGCCTGTGTACAATTTTAACCGCAAATTCACAGATATTTATTGGTATAAGGTTTTCGGATCGGGGTTCGTCCATATCTGACCGTTTTTAACTAATAAGATATATATTATTTATATACCAAAATTATAATAAAAGTAATTAATTTTAAGGATTTAATCTAAATATTTGAGATTAACACAAAAGCAAGCAAACATATTTTTGTTGGTATTTTGGATTATATTTAAGCATGAGGTAAAAAATTAAAATCAAAGAAAAACAATAATAATACATTTTTTTACTATTTTTACCATATATAAAAAGGAAACAAAGTTGATATTTTTAGTATTTTTGATAAAGAAAACAGAAATATATTTTTAGAATTTTTAAATATTTTTAATAATGTATATAAACAAATAAAAGAAAATGTAGGACAAAAAAACAAAACGGAGAAAGTGGGAGTTGAACCTAGGACCTCTCCATGCTCAATCAAAAATTTACCACTGAACCAACGCACATAGCAATGATATAATATAGCTTAAATAATATATATATATATATATATATTAAAACAACGTTTTGGGTCACTGTTTATCATCTTCGACCTCTCACCAAAACCTCAAAAATTATTTTTTTCATTCTTGCACCAAATTGGACATGTAAATATACTATTTTGCTCATAATTTCATCAGGATTATGAATATACACATAAATTTTACTAATCCTTACTCAAACTTCGAAATTTTAGATTAAAATAAGAACCCTAAATATAATAAAAAAAAAAAAAAAATGGATTTGGTTGAGCCTGGGCATGTGCCCAGCCTTGCTGGACGCTGGATTCACCCCTAAATATGATGTCACGACGGAAAACTCGTCAAGATGGATAAAACATACGTGAACAAGATCGCATTCGTACTCGTCAACATTCCTCTTGCTGATGTCACCCAGTACTCATCAATGTCCGTTCTGCTGAAGAATTTTCAAATATTAGCGAACACAATTTCCATCTTGGTTCACCAGATTTAAATCCTTGCTATTGTACATAATTAGGATTTGGGGTTCAGTACTGTTAAGAAATTTCACATCGGTTGTTTGATGGCCAGTTTTGTAGGTTAAATTAGGCTTAATTTCCAATTTTAAGATGGTAAAAAGCCTACTGCACAAGCTACTGAACCACCTACGATCAGGTTTCTGATCGGGGGTTATCAAACATTTTTATTCGCACTCAAGCCCAATATAGAGGCAATGTTCAACTTAAAAACCCAATTTTTTTTTTCAATTTGTCACCCTTAAACGCTAACACTTTATACTTATAACATGATTATTAAGAAAAATGTTGTGTGTTGCCTTGAAAACTCAGAAACGCAGAAAACAGGTTTCTGGAGCTAGTGTTGGCACTGGGCGTAGAAGGCATGGCGCAGGGCGCGTACTAGTTAAGGTTCCAGGTTATACCAGCTGCGCCGGGGGCAGGTCTGGCCGTGCTGGGCGCGAGCGCGAGGTCTATTTATACGCCAAGCGCATTTCTGTTTTGTGTAAGGGACATTTATGGTTTTTTGCCATCAATTAAGGCTAGGGTTTTAGAGAGAGATTGCTCTTGGTATAATCCTAGGGGTTTGGACAAATTATTCTTGATTCACCTTGGGTAGCTAGGTCAATTGAGTCTCTTTATCACGGAAGAGATTCAGGATTAGGGTAGAATTAGGATTAATTGTTGTAACCCTATTTGGGAATTTCTTGTGTAAAGTTTCTCATTGATCATAGTAGAACGGAAGGGCTGCTCCCTCCCTCAGATTAGGTTCATTAACACCGAACTGGGTAAACAAATCATCTTGTGTTCTTTATCGCACTTTATTTGTTCTTGAATTATTGCATCATCAACTCTATCAACTTATATTTTGGTTACTTGGTTATATTTGCTCCACACATCAATGTTATTGGTGTGAGTTTATCGATCGAATTCACAACGATTGGCGCCCACCGTGGGGCAAGGATCAAATCGATAATCAAGTACCATGGGTTTGAAGTTTGATATTTAGAAGTTCACCGGGAGTAACGACTATGAGTTATGAAAGGTGAAGATGAGGGTCGTGTTGATTCAGAACAAATGTTTTGAGACGTTAAAGAGAGAAGCACAAATGTCGGCTAATCTCTCAGCCGAGGAGAAGACCGAGTTGAATGAGAAATACTTGAGTGCGATCATCTTGTCTCTGAAGGAAAATAGCGATTGAAAACGCAGCGGAATTTTAAAATTTTCCTTTAATGATCCTTACGAATGAGCATGATATGTGTTAAGAACTTTTACCTCTCGTATTGGAGGAGCTTTGATTCACAATCAAAATCTTGATCACGAGCGTTGAAGACGAACGGCAACAACTCTCGTAGTGGAGGAGCTTTGATTCACAATCATATTTCCATATTCCTCTGAGGTACACCGTACCTTACGGTGTTCCAATCCTACACTAGACTGTCCTTGTGTGTGACCCTTGTAGGTTTCCGTAACGTTGGCAGTTACATTAAATCATACATTTAATTATAACAAACAATGAGAGGTATCTAGCAACACATCACTGCTAACCAAGTCACGGAAATGTCATGTGATCTGACAAACCTTTTTCCCGTGATAAATATCTTATGTACAATTACCCTTTTACCCTTATGTCTATATTGAACACAAGGCATAGTACGTCACCCTTGTTAAGTTCAATATTAGGCCCTTAGACATATCTCCTGTTATGTAGGAGGGGTAAATTCCATCTAGGTCACTCATGTCCCTCAGCATGCTTTGTGAAGCACCCATCAACTGTCTTTATGATCATCCTGTTACGGACAACGTTTGATCAGCAATAAAGCACTTGACTCCACATCTAGGGTCCATAGTGGTTTCAGGTCGAAGGGTGGAATACACCACTTATCACTATGAGAATATCTTATGACACTTCATAACATACTATGTAGTATTCTCATGGTGGGTCAATCCGATATAAATGTTACCCTTAACATTCATATCTATGTGAAGACTTGATAACTACTTATCTATGATCCGTGAGATGTGATCATCAGTCTACCAACATAATAGTCTCTATGCTTTAATGTTATCCCAATTCACAATAAAGCTTGACTACGGATATTTAAGAATAGTGTTCTTATGTTTGATGGATTCTCACGATTAAGTCATACTTAACGTTCCATTAAACGAACCAACTATTCTAGGGACTTTATTACTTTAACACATAAACATAATAAAGAAAAAGCCTTTATTTATTAACTAAATTATTCAATACAAGTTCCATGCAATTATAAATAATTGGCCTCTAGGGCTTACACCAACAATCTCCCACTAGCACTAGAGCCAATCAGGCATACTTCTAATACCCATGCTCCTAGTGTGGCCCTCATGCTTCGGCTGAGCAAGAGGTTTCGTAAGTGGGTCAGCAGTATTGTCGAGTGTTGGTACTCTACATATCTTCACATCTCCTCTATCAATTATTTCTCGAATAAGGTGATAGCACCTGAGTATGTGTTTGGACTTTTGGTGAGATCTAGGTTCCTTAGCTTGTGCGATTGCGCCATTGTTATCACATAATAGATCAATGGGATCCACAATGCTAGGGAATATGCCAAGTTCGGTAATGAACTTCTTTATCCAAACAGCTTCCTTTGCTGCATTTGATGCGGCAATGTACTCAGCTTCGGTTGTAGAATCAGCAACTGTATCTTGCTTTGAACTTTTCCAGCTCACAGCGCCACCATTTATGCAAAACACATAGCCAGACTGCGATCTAAAATCATCCCTATCTGTCTGGAAGCTAGCATCAGTGTAACCAATTACACTTAGCTCTTCTTGACCTCCATATATTATGAATGACTCCTTAGTCCTTCTTAAGTACTTAAGGATGTTCTTGACAGCCACCCAATGAGCCTCACCAGGATCAGACTGATATCGACTCGTTGCGCTTAAGGCATATGAAACATCTGGACGAGTACATATCATGGCATACATGATAGATCCTATAGCTGATGCATAAGGGATCTTACTCATGCGGTCCCTTTCTTCCTTAGATGAAGGGGATTGTGTTTTTGAAAGACACAAGCCATGTTGCATAGGAATGAATCCTTTCTTGGAATCATGCATATTAAAGCGTTTCAACACTTTATCTATGTATATACTCTGACTTAGGCCAAGCAGTTTCTGTGATCTATCTCTATAGATTCTTATTCCTAATATATAGGCCGCTTCACCCAGATCTTTCATAGAAAAGCAATTCTCTAACCAAGTTTTAACTTGTTGCAAGGTAGGGATGTCGTTTCCTATAAGTAATATGTCATCTACATATAATACCAGGAACACGACTATGCTCCCACTAACCTTCTTGTAAACACAAGGTTCTTCTTCATTCTTAATGAATCCAAACTGTTTTACAGTTTCATCAAAACGAAGATTCCAACTTCTGGAAGCTTGCTTCAATCCGTAGATTGATCACTGTAGTTTGCATATCTTTTTGGCTTCGCCTGGGATGCAAAACCCTTCAGGTTGTATCATGTATACATCCTCAAGGAGACTCCCATTAAGGAAGGCAGTCTTTACATCCATTTGCCAAATTTCATAATCATAATATGCAGCGATGGCAAGTAAGATCCGAATGGATTTAATCATCGCAACTGGTGAAAATGTTTCATCATAGTCCACACCATGAATTTGTTTGAAGCCTTTAGCAACCAATCGTGCTTTGTAGGTCTGTACCTTTCCATCCATGTCAGTATTCTTCTTGAAGACCCATTTGCATCCTATGGGTTTGATCCCATCAGGAGCTTCCACCAAGTTCCAAACTTGGTTTGTGTACATGGAATCCATTTCAGATTTCATGGCTTCAAGCCACTTCTCAGACTCAGGACCAGTAATGGCCTCTTGGTAAGTCACAGGTTCATCTTGATCCATGAGTAACACGTCACCTTGCTCTGATATGACATATCCATATCTTTCAGGTTCTTGACGTATCCTGTTGGACCTACGTGGTTCTTGTGTTACTTGAGTAGGTTTCTCTGTCACAACATGTTGTGCGTCCTGCTCATGTTCCTCCATTGGTGTGTCATTACTTTGTGGATCATGAATTTCTTCAAGATCTATTTTTCTCCCACTGATTCCTTTGGAAACAAAGTCCTTTTCTAGGAATACTCCTGTCCGAGCGACAAACACTTTGCCCTCAGAAGGATTGTAGAAGTGATATCCTTTCGTCTCTTTAGGATATCCCACAAAGAAACATTTGTCAGATTTAGGTTCAAGTTTAGTAGAAATTTGATGTTTTAGATAAACTTCGCAACCCCAAATCTTTAAGTAGGACATATGTGGTTTCTTACCACTCCATATCTCATATGGTTTCTTTTCAACCGTTTTAGAAGGAACGCGGTTAAGTGTATAAGCTGCTGTTAATAGAGCATGTCCCCAAAAGGAGTTTGGAAGATCAGCGTGACTCATCATAGACCGCACCATGTCCAAAAGGGTTCGGTTCCTTCTCTCAGATACACCATTCCATTGTGGTGTTCCAGGAGGAGTGAGTTGGGATAGGATCCCACACTCTTTTAGATGGTCATCAAATTCTAGGCTTAAATACTCACCTCCTCGATCTGATCGAAGGGTTTTGATTTTCTTTCCTAGCTGGTTTTGTACTTCATTTTTAAATTCTTTGAACTTTTCAAAGGATTCGGATTTATGCTTTATTAGATACACATATCCATATCTACTGTAGTCATCAGTAAATGTGATGAAGTATTGAAAACCTCCTCTGGCAGGTGTGTTCAATGGTCCACATACATCAGTATGTATGAGAGCCAAGAGGTCACTTGCCCTTTCACCTTTACCAGTGAATGGGACCTTTGTCATTTTTCCCAATAAGCAAGATCTGCATGTTTCAAATGATTCATAATCAAATGAATCCAAGAGCCCATCTTTATGGAGCTTGGAAATGCGTTTCTCGTTTATATGGCCTAAACGACAATGCTATAGGTATGTGGGATTTAACTCATCATGTTTCATCCTCTTAGTATCAATGTTATAAATTGACATTTCAAGATCAAGAATATATAATCCATTACTCATTTGTGCAGTGGCATAAAAGATATCATTTAAATAAATGGAGCAACAATTGTTCTTTATTATAAATGAAAAGCCAAGTTTATCCAAACAAGAAACATAAATAATATTCCTGCTAATGGCAGGTACATGAAAACAGTTCTCTAACTGAATTATTAAACCACTAGGTAAAGTCAAATCATAAATTCCTACAGCTAATGCAGCAACTTTTGCTCCAATTCCCACTCGTAGGTCGACTTCACCTTTAGCCAATTCTCTACTCCTTTGCAGCCCCTGCACATTAGTACAAATGTGAGAACCACATCCGGTATCCAATACCCATGTAGAAGATGTAGATAAATTAATTTCAATAACAAAGATACCTGCTGAATTGGAACTCTCTATTCCATTCTTCTTATCTTCCAGGTATTTTGGGCAGTTCCTCTTCCAATGTCCACTCTTGTTACAGTGGAAGCACTTACCCTCCTTTGCAATGCCACCAGTAGGCTTCAAAGCTTGAGGGGCAGATTTGGGTTTGGCAACTGCCTTGCCCTTCCATTTCTTGCCCTTCCCTTTGTTACCTTTCTTGTGATTTCCATTACCGATCATTAGAACATGATTGGACTTTCCTTTTGATTTCATGTTCTGTTCAGCTTGTCTCAACATGCTCAACAGTTGTGGCAGAGTTTTCTCCATGTCGGACATGGTGAAATTCAGCACAAACTGATTAAAGCTTTCCGGCAACGATTGCAGGATGAGATCAGTTGCAAGCTTATTCCCGAGCGGAAATCCCAATATTGTCAGGTTCCCCACGTACCCAATCATTTTGAGTACATGTGGACTAACAGGAGATCCCTCAGCTAGCTTGGCCTGAAACAGGGCTCTGGAAACCTCAAACCTCTCAATTCTGGCTTGCTCTTGGTAGAGCGTTTTCAAGTGTTCGATCATATCGAATGCATTCATTTCCTCATGTTGCTTATGAAGCTCAGAGGTCATGGTAGCCAGCATGAGACATTTTGCATCCATAGCATCATCAAGATGCTTCTGATAAGCATCCTTTTGAGCCTTAGGTGCATTGGCAGCAGGTTCATCATCCGGGTCAGGATGGGGTTCCTCAATAGCATACAACTTTTTCTCGTGCATGAGGACTATCCTCAAGTTACGATGCCAGTCAAGAAAATTTGTCCCAGACAATTTTTCTTTTTCAAGAATGCTTCGCATAATACTGTTTGAACTGTTGTTGTTTGTCATGGTGATCTACAATAATAAAATTGAAGATATAAGTATTAAATAATTTTAAAACATATTTAATTAGGACTTCAATTAAATATGCGCTCCCACTATTTTACTCAAAACAAATGACCCTCGACATTTGATTCGAAAAACCCCGTTGGAAGATTTTCTAGTGGGAATGAGATCCATATTTCACTTTGTTTTAAGTCAGCGTTAGGCTGATTACACAAAACGCAGCTATTTAGGTAGGAAACTCTTTCCAATTGTATCTCATACAATTCTCATATCTTTTCCATTGGGTGAATAACACTTATTCTAATCCATCATATGAATAACCCAACAATTGCTTCTAAAGTAATATAATCGCATTATATTTTCTTTAGTTAAGTTAAACCCAATAAATAGCAATCGGATAAACAAGTTATCTCACCGCAACTTATCAGTATTGACAATGCACTTTACGTTGGTAAAGCCTACATTAATCGATATTGATCTTGAAGGGTGCTATTTTTCGGAAAGCTTAAAACTTAATATTAACCTTGAGGGAATTTTAATTAGTTTGATCTCACCGGCTTATTTATCATATAAATTGTCTCTCACATGCATCAACATACAAACATACACATGCATCAACATACATAAAATGAAACAGTTATGGCCCCTAGCCCAATTGTTCTCTCAAGCCAATGAGATAACCTAAGCTAGCTTAATAACGATCTATACTTCTCCAAGCATGATCTCCTTCATGTTAATGTGCTCCCTTTCTTCTTCATGAAATTACATTACATAAAAGAATACTCGTTTTACATACGAGGGAGTAAGATGAGAAGAGAACTTTACATCAATAGATTAAGAGATAAGGCACGACACGCAGGCCGTATTTAAAATCTCAAAATAAAACAAAAGTAAACTAAGGCCATAACCGATCATCACAAAAGCATAATAATAAACACATATTTTATTATTATAATCAGTTTAAGTCCTGTAGATAAATTAAAATTAAAATTTTGGCGAACGATCAAGATTCAGCTGTTTTCTGTTTTAATTGCGCCCAGCGAAGCATGTATTGCGCCCAGCGCAATTCTGCAGCCGGATCGAAATTTGCTCTCTGCCTTTATTGCGCCCAGCGCAGCCTGCCCCGCGCCCAGCGCAGGACCTGCATTGTTGAATCCTGTTCAGTCTCGGCTATTGCGCCCAGCGCAATATACCCTGCGCTCAGCGCAGGTACGCAACAAGTCCTTGTTTTTCGCCTTTTGACGGCACAACCTTTGTGTTGTCGCAAACCCTAATGCAATAATTTCATGCCGTCAAAACTTATCATGACCGAAATTCAATATGATTGATAAACATGTTATTGCTTCACCATACTAACGTCGGATTCCAAAGCAAGTGAACATGAATCACATCAACATCGAATAACTTTCATAATATGTTTTAATGAACGAAATTATGAACGATGTATCACATACACCGCTTTGCATCGCGATCACTTATATCACATATAAGTCTTGATGATTCTTATTTGTGTAAACTTAGGACGATTAACATATCGCTTGCTTCACCATACAAAAGTCGGATTCCGAAGCCGTTTCAATGTTAATCATCCAAATCATACACAAAAGGATGCCAAATTTTAATTACTCGATTTTAATCTTTCTTTAGTGTTTTAATCGAATTAAAACAAAGAACGGGAAATAAACAAACATCAAATCATGGTTTCGTAGGTGGCTCTGATACCACTGAAGGAAAATAACGATCGAAAATGCAGCGGAATTTTAAAATTTTCCTTTAATGATCCTTACGAATGAGCATGATATGTGTTAAGAACTTTTACCTCTCGTAATGGAGGAGCTTTGATTCACAATCAAAATCTTGATCACGAGCATTGAAGACGAACGGCAACAACTCTCGTAGTGGAGGAGATTTGATTCACAATCAAAATCTTGATCACGAGCGTTGAAGATGAACAGCAACGCCTCTATCTAGTCCACACGAACAGCTACCTTCAATATGAGTGCTAGCTCTAAGGATGAAGGTTTCTAGTGAGAGGTGGGAGGAATAAGGATTAGGGTTTTAGCAAGAGTGTTTGCATCAAGTGATTTTTCTTTGCCTCAAGGGTTCTATTTATAGAACCACTTGTCTTGTGCACCAAGACAAACTCTTGTCATTGGGCTACATTTACGCTAATGCCCTTTTCATTAAACAAGCATAAAGGGGCGCATGCCCCATGTGTCATGTACACATGGGCGCTCCCTCACCATTCCTAATGGTGTATTGCTTATTTAATTACTATGATACCCTTATCATATTTCCATAATCCTCTGAGGTACACCGTACCTTACGGTGTTCCAATCCTACACTAGACTGTCCTTGTGTGTGACCTTTGTAGGTTTCCGTAACGTTGGCAGTTACATTAAATCATACATTTAATTATAACAAACAGTGAGAGGTATCTAGCAACACATCACTGCTACCCAAGTCACGAAAATGTCATGTGATCTGACAAACCTTTTTCCCGTGATAAATATCTTATGTACAATTACCCTTTTACCCTTATGTCTATATTGAACACAAGGCATAGTATGCCACCCTTGTTAAGTTCAATATTGGGCCCTTAGACATATCTCCTGTTATGTAGAAGGGGTAAATTCCATATAGGTCACTCATGTCCCTCAGCATGCTTTGTGAAGCACCCATCAACTGTCTTTATGATCATCCTGTTACGGACAACGTTTGATCAGCAATAAAGCACTTGACTCCACATCTAGGGTCCATAGTGGTTTCAGGTCGCAGGGTGGAATACACCACTTATCACTATGAGAATATCTTCTGACACTTCATAACATACTATGTAGTATTCTCATGGTGGGTCAATCTGATATAAATGTTACCCTTAACATTCATATCTATGTGAAGACTTGATAACTACTTATCTATGATCCGTGAGATGTGATCATCAGTCTACCAACATAATAGCTCTATGCTTTAATGTTATCCCAATTCACAATAAAGCTTGACTACGGATATTTAAGAATAGTGTTCTTATGTTTGATGGATTCTCACGATTAAGTCATACTTAACGTTCCATTAAACGAACCAACTATTCTAGGGACTTTATTACTTTAACACATAAACATAATAAAGAAAAAGCCTTTATTTATTAACTAAATTATTCAATACAAGTTCCATGCAATTATAAATAATTGGCCTCTAGGGCTTACACCAATAGTCTCTTGGAGATCGGGTGTTGAGAGAAGTAGCGAAGGAAACGACGGCTGCGACTATGTGGGCAAAACTTGATTCGCTATACATGACCAAGTCTTTGGCACATAGGCAGTTCATGAAGGTACGTCTTTACTTTTTTCGAATGGTAGAGACTACCCATAACGAAACAACTGACGGAATTCAAAAAAATCTTGGATGATTTGGCGAATGTTGATGTGATTCTAGAAGATGAAGACAAAGCCATTCACCTACTGTGTGCTTTACCTAGTTCCTATGAAAGTTTCAAGGATACCATGCTTTATGGCAAGGAAGACACTATTACCTTGGAGGAAGTTCAAGCGGCCTTAAGGACCAAAGAACTAACTAAGTTTCAAAACTTGAAGGTGGAAAACGGTGCGGATTCCTTAAACGTTTAGAGAGGAAATGATGGAGGTAGGGGTAAGTCGTCGAAGTCAGGAGACAGGGGGAGTTGTTTCTATTGTGGAAACAAAGTTCACTTTGAGAGGGATTGTCTGGAATTGAAGGACAAGAATGGTTCCGTGCATGTTGGGGAAGGTTCATCCGAAGAGGAGAGTTATGAGAGGGCGGAGGCACTTGTTGTGTTGAGTTGGGAATCAGAGGAGAGTGAGACTCTAGACTCGGGTGACTCTCATGACGTGATTGAGTTATGGGATTTTAGGTTTTTTTTGATCAAGTCGGGTGGTTTTTCAAATTGCAAGGTGGAGTTCATAGTGTGAGTACCGAGTTTGAGACTTTGGTGGAGTTTCAAGTTGAGGTGGAGTCTTCCGATAGCGGGACTAGAGGAGGCGAATCAACATTAGCTCTTGGCTATCTAGCAAGGGATAGAGAGGAGAGCGGTAGTGTTGCACCTTTTGGGTATGACTGTGAATATCTTGTGGGGTATGTTCTAATTGAGGCTGAAGAAGTGCAAGACCTATTGAAGAACTTCAGGGAAGCAATTGGGAACACCGACAATAAAACTTGGGAACTTGTAGGGCTACTTGAGGTAGTGGAGCACAAGGAGAGTTTGATGTCGGAGCTTGAGCAACCACCTAAAATTCCAGGGTTAGTTGGGAACAAGCAAGTCTTCGAGAGTACGAAAGGAATTTCGGGGTTTAAAGAGGGTGTGGGGGAGTTTGTAGGACTATCCAAAAGGCCGATGATAGTTGGATGCAAGCGTATCTTCAGGAGGACGGGTTTGATCACTCAGGGGGCTGAAGAGGTTGTGGTGAGTCTTGTGGGGCTACCTAAAATTCCTATGGTAGTTGGAGACAAGATCTTCATGAGGGCGGAAGACATTCCGAGAGATGAAGAGGTAGAGGTACAACTTGTGATTCTAGCAAGAATTGTTGGAAGTAAGTGGAAGAGGTCAAGGTTCAAGTGGGACTTGGACTTGACCGGTGATCTTGAATAGTAGTTCAAGATGGAGGGAGCAACACGGTGGTTGATTGTATCACCATCGTTTTAAAGACAAGGTGGAGAATTGTTGCGTGTTGCCTTGAAAACTCATAAACGCAGAAATCAGGTTTTTGGAGCTGGTGTTGGCGCCGGGCACAGAAGGCATGGCGCCGGACACAGGGCGCGTACTAGTTAAGGCTCCAGGCTCTGCCAGCTGCGACGGGCGCAGGTCTGGCCGCGCTGGGCACGGGCGGGAGGTCTATTTATAGGCCAAACGCGTTTCTGTTTAGTTTAAGGGAATTTTAGGGTTTTTTGCCGTCAATTAAGGCTAGGGTTTTAGAGAGAGATTGCTCTTGGTATAATCCTAGGGGTTTTGGCAAATTGTTCTTGATTCACCTTGGGTAGCTAGGTCAATTGAGTCTCTTGGTCACGGGAACAGTTTCGGGATTAGGGTATAATTAGGATTAATTCTTGTAACCCTATTTGGGAATTTCTTGTTTAAAGTTTCTCATTGATCATAGTAGAACGGAAGGGCTGATCCCCCCCCCCCCCATATTAAATTCATTAACACCGAACTGTGTAAACAAATCATCTTGTGTTCTTTATTTGTTCTTGGATTTTTGCATCATCAACTCTATCAACTTATATTTTGGTTACTTGGTTCTATTTGCTCCACACATCAAAGTTATTGATGTGAGTTTATGAATCGAATTCACAAAAAAAAAAAAAAAAAAAACTCATCAAAATTGCAACTAGTGGATTGAATTGTTATGTGATGTAATGGTTGTTGTAGGTGACAAGAATCCATTTGGCTGCTCTCGTCTTCATATGGTACATGTTGATGATATTGCAAGAGCACATATATTTCTGCTTGAGCATCCTAATCCAAAAGAGAGATATAATTGTTCACCATACATTGCAAATATTGAAGAAATAACTCAGATTATTTCTGCCAAATACCCTGAATTTCATATACCAACACTACTAGAGTGAGTTCTAATGTCATCTTCAATGGAAAATTCTTTAATAGATTAATGTGATATTTCCTTTTAGTGTAACTAATATTCAATTTTGTTTTATTCTCATAGTGAGCATAAAGACATTAAAGGTGACAAACTTCCACATCTAATCTCAAAAAAACTCATGGATGCGGGATTTGAGTTCAAGTATAGTCTTGAGCAAATGTTGGAAAAAAAAGAAACAAAAGGATATATTTTGTTAACAATTAAAATGAGTAATAATAATTTGGAAAATGCTAACTAATACCCCCGAGGCACTAGTTCAGTATACCAAAAATAGTATAATAATCTTGGAATTATTTTGCCAATATATTTAAAATATGAACAATGTTAAAAGAACTGTGCGAGATAAGAGAATGCTTTTGTTGAACAATGTTGTAAGAATGTTTTTGTTGTTGTTGTCGTTGAAGAAACTCTATGCAATAAACCCAACAAGAATAAGCAATCAACAATAAGAATGTATACACACAGACACATACACAATAAGAATGTATAAGACATGTGTTTATTGGGGTGGTGCTCACCTATTTTTAGATAGTTCAGAAAACCTTGTTTTTGTGAACTATGTGGGAAAATTCGACAAGAACAACATAACCCATATAGTAACACACACACACACACACACAAGACAATGATTGGAAGAATCATCCAATTTTCTCATGGTCAAATAATCAAAATCAACAAAGACCTCAACACTAGTTGTACCTTCTGGAGGTTGTGCTTAAAGCTTTTATGCAAGAGATCAATAATTTTTCTGCTAAAACAAAGAATCAAATTCTAGCTCAAGTAATTAGTATTTAGAATTTGGAGAACCAGGTTGGACAAATTGCAACTACCCTTAGTTCAAGACCAAGTGAAACTTTGCCAAGTACCATTGAAACCATTATAAATAAGACAAAAATTGACACGAAATGGATACTGGAATCATGAAATCCCATTAAGTATAACTAGAAAATTTTTGTTTACAAGTTGATGGAAAAATGGTTGCCCTGATCTTGGACCTGTCATCAATGTTTGAGTCATATCTTCCACCCTGTAACTTAGATTTGATCGGTTGTTGAATTTCTGAAATCTAGACTCAATTCTCTTCGTCCAAGTACCAATTTCATAGAATTTGGATTAGTATTGAAGTCTTTAGTCTAGTTTGAAGTTAAGGTACGGATGCTGAAATTGTGCAGAAAACTGGTTACAGGTTTGATGTGTTGTATGTGCAAATTTCGCATTTAGCCGAGTCTCGGAGCTGTCAATGACACCGTATATTAGATTGTTTGACCTACTTAATTAAAAGGAAGTTTCAAGGATACTTTTACAAAAACCAAAACTTTTTATTGCTTTATTAATATCTTTCACATAAAGCAGAAATATGAGAATGGCCAAAGAGATGCATTTTCTGCAAGAAGAAACATATATTATGACCAACATGGTAAAACATTGATATGTAGTGATTTTGATGAAGATCGGTCAATGAAAATAGAGAAGTTAAATGTGATTTCTCTCATGGTGAAGACCAAATTATATGGTAAATCAAAATGGAGATGTTATATATATAGTTTAATTTAGAAGTTACATTTATTTGTTACTATAAGTTATATGAATAACTATTTTTCCACTACACTTTTAACATTTCTTATTTATTGGAACAACGACTATTGAATATAGTAGGATGACATTTGAGGAACACAATTTAACTGAGGAGGTGTTGAGTATTGTTCAAAGTTGTATTTTACTCAACACCTCCCAAGTTAAATTACGTTCCTCAAATGCCATCATAATATATTGAATAGTCAAATAGTAGTTCCAATAAATAACAAGAAGGTTAAAAGTCCAACGGAAAAATAATTATTCAAATCATTTATAGTAACAAATGAATATAAGTTCTAAATGTAATTATATAACATTTGCATTTAGATTTGCCGTATAATTTGTTCTTCACCATGAGCAAAGTCACATTAACGTCGCTATTTTCTTTGAACTTTTCATGAGAATTACTACATATTGATGCTACACTATGTTGCTCATAGTATATGTTTGTTCTTGCAAAAAATGCTTGATCTTTAGTCATTTTCTTATTTCTGCTTTGTTCGAAAGATTTCAATATAGCAATAAAGAGTTTTGATTTTGATTTTTATAAAAGTATTTTATTGTTTTTATTCCTTGTAAATTGATTCATACCTTGTACAAAAATAAAAATTGATTATACCTTATACAACAATTTTGTGCGGTTTTTAATTTTTTTTGATCTTTTCGCTATTTTAATTTGAATCAATTTGAATTTGAACATCTCTTTCTTCAACTAGAGTTGCATTATGATCATGCCAACATAATAAATAATTTTGTCATAGCTCAGATCTAGTCACATACAATTATTAAAAAACTCTAAATTGACATATTACACTGTTCAAAATAACTTACCTCTCGTCTTCATTTTTTGCAGAATTGCAGAGATGCTCAACAAGAGGCCGACGATTGTTTCTATTAGCAATGGTCTAAGAAAAACCAAAGGTATACCTTATTTACTTTGTTGGACGAAGATGCTTGAGAACGAGTGAACTGTGAAGTTAACTAGGGTTCGTGATTTAGAGTGAGAACTTGTTTGATTTTTTAAGGAGGAGGGAATTAGGGTTCTTAAGAAGTGAATTAGAGAAATTGAATTGTGACATTTTATTTTGTATTTTTTTATCACCTAAGAAGCCTAGGCTTGACCAACATTGTCTTAAGTGGTACTCATTAAAGCTGATACAACAAATTCTTGTTCAAGAGCTTTTATAGGATATTTGGATTGCATTTAAAAAGACAAAATCACCCTCAATTTATAGAAATTATCAATTACGTACAATTGCAAGTCAAATATATGCAAACTTAGTCTAAAATTTTAGTCAAAAAATAAATTTAGTCAAAAATTAATAAATTTAGTCAATTTTCTTGACCCAAAAAAAAAAAGATAAAGGAATAAATTTTACCAAAAAAGTAAAACAACAAACGAATTATTGAATGTATTAATGTTTTTTTTTGGTACATGAATCTAACAATTTTATAGTACATGGAGTATTTAAATAATTTTCATATAGTACATATTTAAGCAAAAGAATAAATTTAGTAAAAAAAAATAAATAGTAAAAGAATATATTTCAAAAGAAAAAACATGAATTATTGAATGTATAAATGTTTTATTTTTTTTAGCTACACGTGATAATTTTATAATAATATGATATATATATATATATATATATATATATATATATATATATATATATATATATATTAAATAATTGGCTTAAATATGCTTTTGGTCCCTGCAATTATGCCTTGTTTTGAAAAGAGTCCCTGTAAAAAAATAAATTTGCTTTTAGTCCCTACAATATCTTAAAACTTTTAAAATAGTCCCTGACTGGATTTCTTGATAATATTGGAGGGACTAAAATGAATTTTTTATTTTTGTAAAGCGACTAACATCAATTTTTTATTTTTTTACAGGGACTCTTTTCAAAATAAGGCATAATTGCAGGGACCAAAAACATATTTAAAAATTGGTCACGTCAACTCTAAATCCAGTCAGGGGCTATTTTAAAAGTTTTAAGATATTGCAGGGACTAAAATCAAATTTATTTTTTTACAGGGACTCTTTTCAAAACAATGCATAATTGCAGGGACCAAAAACATATTTAAGCCTAAATAATTTCTTGATGCCGTATAATAAATTGGGAGCAGTGTAAATATTACTACATCCATTCTTTTTATAAAAGATAGCTAATTTTTTAGGTTCATATATTGAATATATGGGGTATTTGGTCTAAATATAGACTGAATACATAAATTATTTAATGAATATAAGAAGTGAGTTATTTTTGATAAAATGAGAATCTTCTAAGTCCTAGATCTTACTTAATTTTAAGGCTTAATTAGGTTGATCTCAAAGATATTTTTAGTTTTACATTGATTCCATAAAAACAAAAGGTTTTACTTTAGTCCTTTAAATATATCATTGTTTGCCACATTGGTTTATTCCATTAATTTGTCAATCACAAATGTATTAGGTGGACCAACACTGTAGGTGGACCATACACCTCAATATATTTTTTAATCTTAACCATTGAATCTTTTTGAAAGAAAACAACCATTAGATTTTGCATGTCCACTAGATCTAACTGTGCACCATCACAAAAAAAAAAATTGTTTCTATTTCTTCATCTTCTTCCTCCCATCCTTCATCTTCAATTCTTTCTCCATTCCTCCATCATTTTTTTTTCATAACTTCATCATTCAATCCCAAAATTTCAAAACAAATCCAAAATTATAAATTCCAAAATTGCTAAAATCTCAACTTTTATCAAAATCTCGATCAAATTTCCAAATTAAAAACCTAAATCCCAAAATTCAAATCTCCCAACAGATCCAACCTTGTTAGATTTCATCTTTACTTTCAATTTCTAGTTTTTTCTAATTTCAACTTTGTTAAGACTTTTATTATAAAAAACAATTAAAATTAAATCTGATTAAATACCAAATAAATTCAACATGATTCAACACTTTCATTATTCAACACTTTCTTATTCCAAAAAAATTCCAACTGTTCAATGGGTCAAATTAACATCATAGAACTTCCATCCATAAACTTAATTCAGTCTATATTAAATAATTTCTTGATGTCGTATAATAAATTGGGAGTAGTGTAAATATTACTACATCCATTCTTTTTATAAAAGATAGCTAATTTTTTAGGTTCATATATTGAATATATGGGGTATCTGGTCTAAATATAGACTGAATACATAAGTTATTTAATGAATCTAAGAAGTGAGTTATTTTTGATAAAAATGAGAATCTTCTAAGTCCTAGACCTTACTTAATTTTAAGCTTAATTGCGTTGATCTCTCAAAGATAATTTTAGTTTTACATTGATTTGATTCCTTAAAAACAAAGGTTTCACTTTAGTCCTTTAAATATATCATTGTTTGCCACATTGGTTCATTCCATTAATTAGTCAATCACAAATGTATGGTCCACTATACACCTCAATATATTTTTTTAATCTTAACCATTGGATCTTTTTGAAAGAAAACAACCATTAGATTTTGCATGTCCACTGGATCTAACTGTGCATTATCATAAAAAAAAAATTGTTTCTATTTCTTCATCTTTCTTCCTCCCTTCCTTCATCATTTCTTCATCTTCAATTCTTTCTCCATTCTCACCAATTTTTTCATAACTTCATCATTCAAACCCAAAATTTCAAAATAAATCCAAAAATATAAATTCCAAAATTGCTAAAATCTTAACTTTTATCAAAATCTCAATCAAATCTCCAAATTAAAAACCTAAATCCCAAAAATCAAATCTCCCAACAGATCCAACCTTGTTGGATTTCATCTTTACTTTCAATTTCTAGTTTTTTCTAATTTCAACATTGTTAAGACTTTTATTATAAAAATAAATAAATTAAATCTGATGAAATACCAAATAAATTCAACATGATTCAACACTTTCATTCAATTTGTCTTAGGATTCAACACTTTCTTATTCCAAAAAAAAATCCAACTGTTCAATGGGTCAAATTAACATCATAGAACTTAACCGGAAACATCTCATGGAGATACCTAAGAAACCTGACAAACTTACAGTTTCTTGATCTTTTAGGAAATTTTCTACAAGGTCAAATACCAAACTGGTTTTGCAGAAGTTTTTCAAATTTATCAACAGTGATCTTTCTAACAACAAATTTGGTGGAAGCGCTACTAGAAATCAACTTGTCAGATGATAATACATTGCGGTCAAAAACTCTTATTTCTTTCTTTCCAAATGGTCCAAATAGAAGCTAACCAAATTGCTTGAAGACACGCCCTGGTATCTTTGCGGAAACAATGAGCTCTGCAAAATTAAAGAGCAAATGGAGTAACATTGTTGGGGAGAGTACTCCTTGCACGCCTAACCACTGAATGACACCATTCCACACCGACCCAAAAAAGTCACAACGTCTTACATCTCTTTTATGTATCATATTCTAAAACTGAAACTCATGTTGTGTATAAGTATAAGCACCAACCTACTTGTTAAAGATAAAGCCAATTCTACATAAGTGAGTTACTTGGAAAACAAGCTATCGAGCTTAACCCTTTGATTGAGTTAGTTATCAATTCAGTTAGAGTTAGTTATGTTAATAACGGTTTGTAACTGTCACTTTGTAACTAGCTTAGTGTAAGAGTCTTTGTGTATATAGTGTGAAGTATCACATTGTGTAAATCAAGTTTTGTGAGCAATAATACAATTTTACATTCTTCATTCTTCTTCCTTTCTTTCTCTGCATTTTCATGCAAGGTTCAAGATTAAGCTTCATCAATGGTGGCTTAACTTGAGTTTTCACATGGTATCATCGACCTGTGATTAGACCCATCAATCTTCTGCTCCAATCTTTGCTCACAATTCCTTCTTTCTCTCAATATTCATCTCTTTCTTTTCCGAATCTTCACTATATTCCCTTTCCTTCCATTATCATGGCTGAAGAAAGCTCTGCAAGTAGTGTCAATGGTGATCCACGTCATGTTCCTGTCAACAAAGGGTATCAAAATGATATCCTCAACCCTTATTTCATGCATCCAAATGAAAATCCCAGCAACATTCTTGCTACTCCTTTGTTATCGGGGCCTAACTATCATTCTTGGTCAAGAGCTGTTACAGTGGCTCTTAGATCCAAACACAAGCTTCATTTCATCAATGATGCTTTACCAAGGCCCACAGATGATGACAGAGATTCCATAGCTTGGGATAGATGTAATACAATGATTATTTCATGGCTCAGCAATTCTGTAGAACTAGAGATTTCACAGAGTATCTTGTGGATAGACACAGCTGCAGAAATCTGGAAGGAGCTCAAGGACAAGTTTTACCAAGGTTATGTATTCAGACTCTCAGATTTACAAGAAGAGATCTACACTTTGAAACAAGGTGATAGTACTGTTTCATCTTATTACACTAGAATGAAGAAACTTTGGCAAAAATTAGACAATTTTAGGCCAATCCCTCATAGCACATGCACAGAAGAATGCAAAGCTATTGCAAAGATGTGTGAATATAGGGATAGTGACCAAGTCATAAGGTTTCTTAAGGGTCTAAATGACCAATACATTGCTGTTAGGTCACAAATTATGCTCATGGATCCTTTACCAAATATAGGAAAAGTCTACTATTTGCTTGTTCAGCAAGAAAGGCAATATTTTCTCAATCTTGATGAGTCAAAAATCTTGGCTGCTACCAATCATCAACCCTCAGGAAGAGGCTATCCATCACAGAGAGGAGAAGGTGATAAAATTGGTAGAACTGGTGCAGGCAGAGGCAAAGGTAAAGGAAACAGAATTTGCACTCATTGTGGAATGACCAACCACACCATTGATATATGCTTCAAGAAGCATGGCTATCCTCCACACATGCAGCAAGGTGGAAATGGAAGTGCCAATAACTGTCAAAATGAAGATGATGAAGAGGATACCAAATCAATAGCATATGATGAAGACCATAGTGAATCAGATAAGAGTTTGGTTTTTACTGCAGATCAACACAAGGCTTTGCAGGCTCTTCTTCAAAGGTCTAGCAGTTCAACATCTCATAGCATTATGTTGGAACAAAGTTGGTTCTAATATAACACAAGTAGGTTTGATGATAACAATAGTATTAATATACAATAGGGAGTACTGATAATTTACTCTAGTGTGTAGGTATATAAGTTAAAATTTTATATACACTAGAAATTGAAGTTCTGGTTGATATGCTGAGAAGCGCCCCCAGAAGTTGGGAAAGAGCAAGTTCTGAGAATGACACTAGAAGTTGTGGTCACCAGAAGTTGTCAAGTCAAAGTCAACCAGAAGTTGAACTCATCAGAAGTAGAACTCATATCTCAAGATTCTGATGATGATGAAACAGCAGAGTTTGCCAGAAGAACATTCTATTTTCAATAACGACTATCATCTGTTTGGCAAAAACTGAAGAGGCGGAAGAAATCTCTTTCAAGATCGTTATCTTAATGATAATGACGTTTGTACTATTGTACTGTCTTTGTTTTCCTGATATGGGCAAATATTCGAAATCAAGGCACAGATTTTCATCTTTACTTGATTTGAATAAGCACATTTCAAACGAAAACATTAGTACAGTACTACGTAGCTGCTTTCATCTTTGTCCACTCAAATTCAAGACGCTCCAACATCATTTATAAAAGGAGGAAGCATTTGAAGACGTGACAACACACTTACGAAGAACCAAAGCGCTGTTATACTGCTGAATTTTCTAAGAGCATTTTTAGCCTAAGATACAACTTGAGATTATATCAAAATTCAAGACAAACAGTTTTCAACTTCTGATTAGTTAGTTGTTGAACCTTAGTTTTCTTTTCAAGAATTCTAAGAAAAGTCTTGTTATTAAAGTTGTATTATTTTGTTCTGAGAAATCTGATATTGTTTATCAGTTGTTCAAACTTTGTATTTTCTATTTGTGTTAGAAGTCTCTTGCTGTGAGCTTGAGCATTGGAATTCTCTTGTATTGTGTTACTTGAGCAAAGGAAGTCTCTTGCAGTTGGCTTGAGCAATTGTAATCTTGTGTGATTATAGTGAAATCCCTTGGAAGTGCAAGAGGACTGGACTACTCTCGGTTTGTGAGAGGAACCAGTATAAATCTTGCGTGTTCATCTCTTCTCTCTCTGCTCTGTTTATTTTCATCTTTGCTCTGTTTTGCTTTCACCATTGCCAGAAGTTGTTTGTGTTCTAAGCTTTTCCGCTGCTGATTCTGATAAGTTGCAAAACTTAGAAGAAGTTTTTAAAACTAGCCAAAACACAATTCAACCCCCCTTCTTGTGTTTTCACTCCTTCAATTGGCATCTAGAGCCCGGTTCTGTTATATCACTTTGCAGTGAGACAGTTGTTTGTTGTGTCAAAACACTATGTCTGGATCTGGTGAACAAAGCAAGAAAACTGAAGGAACTGCTATTCCCTTCAACTATGATGTTGATGATAAAAACAACACCAGCAAAGCTCCTAAGTTCAATGGTGATGGTTCTACCTTCTCCTGGTGGAAAGATAGAATCTACAGTCATCTAGTTGGTATTGATGATGAACTTTGGGACTTAGTTGAAAGAGGAGTAACGTTTCAAGGTTTGGATGAAAGAGGAAGATTAGATTATGATGCAAGACAAGCTTTCACTGATAAGGACAAGAAAGCGTACAAGAAGCACCACAAGGTCAAGGATATCTTGATAAGCTGCATATCTCATGAAGAGTACCTTAAGATCACAGATAAATCTACTGCTAAGAGTATCTATGATTCTTTGTGTTCATCTTATGATGGAAACAAACAGGTACAGGAGGCAAAAGCAAGACATTTGATCTAACAGTATGAACTTTTTAGAATGAAGGAATATGAGAACATTGAATCTATGTTCTCTAGATTCAAAGTTCTGGTTGCTGGTCTTCAAGTTCTGAAGAAAAGTTATACTACTTCTGATCATGTGAAGAAGATTCTCAGAAGCTTACCTGCTAAGTGGAGACCTAAGGTCACTGCTATTCAGGAGGCAAAGGATTTGGACACCCTGAGTCTGGAGGGTTTAATTAGTTCACTCATGAGTCATGAGATTGAGCTAGCCTCTGGTGAACCTCAGAAGAGAACGAAGTCCTTGGCTCTGCCAGCTACTTCTGGACCTTCTAAGGCTCTGAAGGCTAAGATTGTTGAATCTAAGACAGAAGAATCTTCTGCAGATGATCAAGAAGAGGGATCAGATGATGATGTATTTGCACTTCTGACCAGGAAGTTCCAGAAGTGGACAAGAAGAAAACCAAGATACTCTGGTAGAGGTTTTGGATCTAAAGGTTCTGGTTACAGAAGTTCTGGAAACAAAGATAAGAAGGATGATTCTAAGAATTGCTTTAACTGCAACAAGCCTTGACACTTCATTGCTGATTGTCCTGAATTGAGCACCAAAGGAAAAGGAAGAAAGAACACTTTCAAGAACAAAGCTAAGAAAAGTCTTCTAGCCACATGGGAAGATCTTGACAAGTTGTCTGATGATGAAGCTGAAGATGCAGAAGCTAACTTGGCACTCATGGCCACAGCAGAGTTAGATGTTGAAAGTGATGTTGAGTCAGACGCAAAAGATATTGAGCAGGTTATTTCTAAACTATCTGATACTCAACTCTCTAAGGCTTTGAAAGATACTTTGATGAAGTACGTGGAAAAATCAAATGAGCTAGAACTTTTTAAACAAAAGTTTGACATGCTCAATGATAAGGTCAATCATATTCAAGAAGACTATAAGAAGTCCTTAAAGACTATTCAAGTTCTTGAAAATGGTTGCAGATCATGTAACAAACCCTATGATAAGCATGAGATTGCTCTTTAAGAGTTTGTTCATCACAATATTGACAAGCATAAATTAGCCTCTATGATTTATGGTGCTGGCAAATACACTGGACAGGGTTTGGGAAGTACTGTCAAAGGAAACTCAAATCAGTCTGTGTGCATAAGCAAAACACCTTCTGATCTTTATTCTAATTTTGTTTCTAGTAATGGTACAGAAAATCCAAAAGTTTCAGATGCTCAAGTAAGCGTGGAGTCTTTGAAAACCTCTGCTCCCATTGCTTCAGTATCCAAGTCTTGTAAAGGAGTACAGAAGATCTTCAAGCCTAAGAGTATTCGGGGCATGGGATCAGGCTGTACAAACTTGAAAGCTGGTTTGCTGACACATTCTGGATCAAGGTCCAAAGGAAAGGTTAAGCCTAAACCTGTTTTTCAAGGCTCACCTCACCTTCGATCCTCTGGAAGTTACAAGAGACAGAAGAAGAATAAAATAACTAACTTTAGAGGACCCATCAGAATATAGGTACTAAAGTCTGAGATAATGTTTACTGCAGGTATGCACCCCAAGAAAAAGGCAAAGCTCATGGTATCTGGACAGTGGATGTTCGCGACACATGACAGGAGACAAGCACTTGTTCCACACCCTGAATCTGAGAGAGGGAGGAATTGTAGGATTTGGTGGGAACCAGAAAGGCAAAATCATTGGTATAGGTAAAGTAGGTAATTCTTCTCTTACTATTTCTGATGTTTGGTTGGTTGATGGACTACAACATAATCTACTTAGCATAAGTCAATTATGTGACAGTAATTATGATGTTGTGTTTAATAAGAATTCATGTACTGTAATTAAAAATTCTGATAAATCCATTTTGTTTAAAGGCTGTAGAAAGGGCAATGTTTTAAAGTTAATTTACCTGATCTGGAAGATCAGAATGTGCTTTATTTGTTGACTCTAAGTGATGAGAAATGGGTTTGGCATAAAAGATTGGGTCATGCTAACTGGAGATTAATTTCCAAGCTTAGCAAAGACAATCTTATAAGAAGCCTTCCTAAATTGACTTATCACTCAGATTCTCTTTGTGACTCTTGTCAGAAAGGGAAATTTGTCAAAAGCTCATTTAAACTTAAGAACACTGTTTCTACTTCTAGACCTTTAGAACTTCTGCACATTGATTTGTTTGGACCAGTTAGCATTGCTTCACTCAATGGAAAGAAGTATGGACTAGTCATTGTTGATGATTATAGTAGATGGACTTTGGTAAGATTTCTGAAATCTAAAAATGATACATATGAAGAGTTTAGTGTCTTCTGTGCCCAAATTCAAAATGAAAAGGATTTAAGGATTTTAAAAGTTAGAAGTGATCATGGTGGAGAATTTGAAAATGAACCTTTTGAAAACTTTTGTGAAGAACATAGAATTTTCCATGAGTTCTCTTCTCCTAGAACTCCACAGCAAAATGGAGTTGTAGAAAGAAAGAACAGATCTTTACAAGAGATGGCTAGAACCATGATACATGAACATTCTTTGGCAAAATTTTTCTGGGCAAAAGCAGTATGCACTGCTTGTTATATTCAGAGCAGAATCTATATTAGACATATTCTGAATAAAACAACATATGAACTTTTTAGAGGAAGGAAACCCAATATATCTTATTTTCACCAATTTGGTTGTACATGTTACATTCTAAATACTAAAGTCCATCTTAAGAAATTTGGGTCTAAAGCTAGTAAGGGTATCATTATTGGATATTCTGAGCGCTCCAAGTCATACAGAGTGTATAATTCTGAAACTCAATCAGTTGAAGAATCTATGCATGTAAGGTTTGATAATAAAGTGCCTGATCATGAAAAGTCAGAGCCTGCTGTAGAAATTTCAGATTCTCACGACTCAGAAGATGAAGGTTCTGGACCTGATTCCACTCCTGAACTTCTGGAAGCTCCAGAGAACAACCAAGTTCTAGAATCTGATGATCATCAAACAACACCAACTGAAGATCCTGATCTAGAAGAAACAACTATTCCAAGAAATACTTTCAAGTACAAGTCATCACATCCTGAAGAACTTATCATTGGTAATAAGAACAGTCCTAGGAAGACAAGATCAAGTTTTAGGGATGAAGAATCCTTATTTGGTTTAGTCTCCTTGATTGAACCTAAAACCACTGATGAAGCATTATCTGATGATGCTTGGATAGTTGCTGTGGAAGAAGAACTGAATCAATTTCAAAGGAATGATGTATGAGATCTAGTACCCAAACCAAAAGGCAAGAACATTATTGGAACAAAGTGGGTATACAGAAACAAGCTGAATGAAAAAGGAGAAGTAACAAGAAACAAAGCCAGACTTGTTGCACAAGGATACAATCAACAAGAAGGCATTGATTATACAGAGACTTATGCTCCAGTTGCAAGATTGGAAGCAATAAGATTACTTCTTTCTTATGTTGTCAACAACAACATTACACTTTATCAAATGGATGTTAAGAGTGCATTTCTGAATGGTGTTACTTCTGAAGAAGTATATGTCAAACAACCTCCAGGATTTGAAGATATTTCAAATCCAGATCATGTATTCAGACTAAAGAAGTCGCTCTATGGACTCAAACAAGCTCCCAGAGCTTGGTATGAGAGACTAAGTAACTTCTTAGTTGACAATGGTTTTGTAAAAGGTCAAGTTGACAATACATTATTCAAAAAGACCCTGAAGAAAGACATTCTGATCATTCAAATCTATGTTGATGATATCATTTTTGGATCAACTAATGCTGGACTATGTAAGAACTTTTCTAAGATTATGCAAGATGAATTTGAGATGAGCATGATGGGAGAATTGAAGTACTTTCTGGGAATTCAGATCAATTAAACAAAGAAAGGAAACTTCATTCATCAGTCAAAGTATATCAAAGATCATCTGAAGAAGTACAATCTAGAAGACTGCAAACCCATGAACACTCCAATGCATCCTACATCAAGTCTTAGCAATGGTGAGTCTGAAGGTAAGGTTGATCAGAAGTTATATAGAGGAATGATTGGATCTCTTCTCTATTTGACAGCTTCTAGACCTGATATCTTATTCAGTGTATGTCTTTGTCCAAGA
Source organism: Trifolium fragiferum (assembly GCA_954870985.1). Lineage (NCBI taxonomy): Eukaryota > Viridiplantae > Streptophyta > Magnoliopsida > Fabales > Fabaceae > Trifolium > Trifolium fragiferum. The sequence continues at coordinate 22,040,615 of OX940793.1, forward strand.
TTTCAATCAGATCCTAGAGAATCTCATTTTACTGCTGTAAAGAGAATCTTTAGATATCTGAAGGCTACTTATAACATTAGATTGCTGTATCAAAAATCTAATGATTACAAACTGATTGGATTCTGTGACACTGACTATGCTGGTGATAAACTTGAAAGAAAATCCACTAGTGGAAACTGTCAATTCATTGGTGAGAATTTGATTTCTTGGGCCAGTAAAAGGCAAACCACCATAGCTATGTCAACAGCAGAAGCAGAATACATTTCAGCAGCTAAGTGTTGTACACAACTACTTTGAATGAAGTATCAATTGAAAGATTATCAAATAAGCAGTCACAGTATTCCTTTATATTGTGATAACACTGCTGCCATTCATCTCTCCAAAAATCCTATTCTACACTCAAGAGCTAAGCATATTGAGATTAAACATCATTTTATAAGAGACTGTACAGAAGGGTGTTATTGATCTCAAGTTTATTGATACTGAAAATCAATGGGCTGATATCTTTACAAAACCCCTGGCTGTTGAAAGATTTGATTTTATCAAAAGGAATCTTAATATGATGGAAATCTGTGAATAAGCTGAAGCTCTGGTGAAGAATATTATTTTAGGAAGTTCTGGAAGTTTATCAGAAGTTAGGGGGAGTCAGGACCTTTGTATCAGAAGTTTAGACAAACCATCTTCTGGTATCTCTATCAGAAGTTAGGGGGAGTCAGAACTTATGAATCAGAAGTTTGACAAACCATCTTCTGGTCTTTCTATCAGAAGTTTATATGAGTGGTTCTGGACGTGACGTGGCAGTAACTGTTGAGTTACCTCTTCAACTGCTGTCGCTAACGTGTTAGATATTTAATTAAGTTTCTAATACACGTGTCTGTTTGTTATTAGAGAAAGAAATTGGTTAGTGATGATTGTGTTCTAATTCAATTTTGTGAATTGTTAAGTTACTCTTTTACCCCCTTTCTTTTCAGTTAGTACGTTTTTGCGCGTTTATTTTCCTTTTAAACACACTAACTGTTCATATTCACACATTTGCACACTCACTACCTACACTTTTATTTCGTCTAAAACTCAGAAATTTCTTTCTTCTCCAAAATTAGCAAACCCTAACCCTAAACTCAGAATCTATGGCATCTTCATCTAGCAAACGTAGTCAACTTCAAGAAGGAGAGGAATTTCTTATTGTCCCTCCTATTGCTGACATTAAAGCTTCTACTCCTGGTGTTCTTACAAAGGATAAAGTAAGTTTTCCTATTTCGGACTTATTCCTGCTTATTGAAAGACCGGTTGATTTCGAAGAAATTAGAGTCAATGGAGTTGAAGGAATCAAGGAAGTATTTGAAGCACAAGGGTTACTAGTCTTCTTAGACATTCTCAATGGACCTGTCTATCCAGAAATTGTGAAGGACTTCTGGATGAAGGAAGAAGTAATCTACAAAGGTACTATTCCAGATGAGGAATATCTGGGTAAAGAGATTCGTTCAGAGGTTGGTGGAGTTTGTATTAGAATCAGACAGGAACACGTAAGGCAAGCAGCAAAGCTACCTTTGATTGGAGTTGTTCCTCATCCTACTGACGATTCATGTCACTACATTTAAGAAGAGATTTACTGCAAGTACTCAACTTCCAAGAGCAACATTGATATGAAGCCTTACTACAAAATGATCTACAAAATCATGTGTGAATCACTTTTACCAAAAGCTGGTTCATCTGACCAAGTTTCTCAACATTATAAGACCATCTTATACTATTTGGGAAGGAAGGCTCATGTGAACTTTGCTAAGGTTATTTTTGAACACATGTGTAAGGCTATCACAGACAGTCAAACAAGAGGCATCACAAATGCACAATATTGCAGATTTCTGTCTTTCATGTTTCACAGAAGTTATTTAATTCAATCATTGAAGCCTGTTTTCCCTGGATACAGTTCTTTCATTGATGAATATCCCTCTGTGATTGATGGTGCTACTGTGAAGAGAGTTGTGAAGAATCCTGGTCCTTTGGTTACACCCCAAGTTGTGTTTAAACCAAAGAAGGTGGAAACTGACAAGTATTTCTTTCTTACTTCTGTGTCTAAGGAAGAAGTTACTGTTATTGCTGGAATCCATAAGAAACTTCTAGAAGGAGGAGAGTCTCAGAAGTTAGAAGATAGATTTGCTACTAGATATCTGTTGCCTGCTCAGGAAAAGAAAAGAAAGGCTGGCAAAAAGCCAGAAGCAACATAATCTAAGTCCAAGAGAGCAAGGGGATCCACCCCTAAGAAGAAGTCTGGTAGTACTTCTGGTGTGAGGAATACATCAGAAGCTGGAAAGAAAAAGATTGCTGAAGAAGAAACCCCTGAGAACCCAGAGCCTGCTGTTCAAGAAGCAGAGGCAAGTATTGTGGCAAGGAAGCCATCTAGCACTTCTGGACATGCTGCTGTTGCTGCTCCAGAAGTAGCTAAGAAAAATAAGTCGGTAAATAAGAGGAAGAGAAAGTTGAAAATGGTTATTGAAGATGATGAAGATGAAGAAGTTCAAGAGGCAATAAGGCAAGTTGAAAAGTTTAAAGCCTGGGAGGAAACTAGTTGGGAAGGTGGTGTTGATTCTAAACCTAATGCATTTTTGGACACTCCTATTCCTAATGATGAGTTGGTGCAGAAGTTGGTAAATCAAGGTATTTACAAAAAGATCAATCTTAAAGATATTCCTGATTATGTCATTAATGGTCCAAAGCATGCTAAAAACATCCCCTATACAGTTCCTGTTAAAAACACTTTTTCAAAAATCCTTTCAGATTTGGAACCTAAATCCAAATGTATAGTAGAAGTTTCTGCTAGTGCTTCAATTGAAACACCAGTACGCTTTGTACCATCCCCTGAGTTAATGAGGAATTTTTCTGAACATGTGTTATCACTGATTACAGAAACAGGTGTTGCTACTCCTACTTCTGTGGAGAATGTTGAGCAAGTAGCATCAGAAGTTAATGCAGAGGATGCAACTTCTGAAGCTACTCCTCAAAACAGCCCTCGTGTGGACACAATTTCAATTCTATCTCCTGTACATGAGTCTGTTAAACCTGTTTCACCAAGGTCAAATGATTCAGAGAAGACCCTTTCTGATCATATTTCTTCTCCTGTAGCTGAAACCATAGTTGAAACTACTATACATCAATCATCTTCTGATATTGGTGTATCCAGTATTTCTGCCCATGTTCAAAATTCACTACAGCAGTTAGCCTTGGAACTAGATAATCCCTCACCTCAGAAGTCTCAACCACCACCACTCACAAATGACCAAAATAACTATCTCAAAACCTTTGAGGAAGTTATTACACCCCCTTCATCAGAACAACAAATCACAATCCATCCCAAAGCTATCCTAGATAATCCTTCATCATCATCTGCCCCTACACCTCAAAAAGCCATCACACCTGAAGATGTTAAGTGTGTGCTGATTGGCATTAATGACAAAATTCTAGAATTTCATCAAGATTTGCCTACCTTTGCTGTTGCACCTGATCTAGTTGATGAAGAGTGTAATGTTCTTTCTGAAATGTGCAAGCAAATGCTGAGTGACTATAGTTCTCAATACAAGAAGAACTTTGTCATGAACATTGCTAGGCAGAAGTTCACTGAAGCCAGGATTGAGGAGGCCAGAGTTAGGGAAGCCAAGAGGGTTTATGATGAGAAGATGAATTTGGTTATGGCAAAGGCAGTAGATCAGTTCTCCACTTTGTATGCTCAAGAGATGGAAAAGATTATTCATGTAACACCCGTATTTATTTAATTGCATTTAATTAGATTATTTTATTTGATTAGATGTTAATTAGCCTTGTTAGAATAAGGTGGGTTAGTGTTAGTAATTAATTAGAATTTGGTTAAAAGAGGAAAGGGTAGAGAATAAGGAGAATAGAATTATGAGTAGAGACTTTTAAGGAAATAAGTGGAGTTTATTAAATAAACTTAAGTTAGTGGGAGGGCATTTTAGTCTTTGATTATTTTAGGTTTGAATAGAGTGAGGAGTAGAGAGTGAGAGAGAGCTCATAACATTTGGTTGAGAAGAGGGTAGAAGGGAATTCATGGTAGAACTTGAAGATTGAAGCTGCAATTAAGGTTAGAGAGTAGTTATCAATTCATGTGAGATGAACAAAGAGGGGGGAGAAGTCTACTCTCCACACCCAAACACTCTCATCTCTTTTGGTTGGGAATGGGAATCAAGGGAATGTGTTTATAGTTTATGTTGTTGTTATTTGATGTTAACATGCTGCTAGATGCTTCTATTTCGAATTCCCATAATCAAATTCGTGATATATGAATGATTTAATGTTGTTGATGTTTGAAAATGAGTTTTTAGTGAAACATAGGAAACTCATTGCTTTTATCATGAGATGATGTTTGATGATGCTAAAGTTTGTACTTCTAGGCTTATACATGATAGATAAACTTAAAGTTGATAGCTTTTGGGATTTGTATGTTGAAAAATGGGATTTTTGATGAATTTGAGCTAAAACCCGAAGCAGAGTTTTCCTGTCTGCTTAAGCTCGCTGGGGCGAGTATAGTACTCGCTATGGCGAGTATTCATGTTTCTGGAATTTCCATAAATGCATGAGCTCGACATGGCGAGCAGTAGCGAGCTACCTGGCGAGTTGGAGCTCGCCATAGCGAGTTGGAGGCGAGTTGTTAAGGAGCTTTCTGACTTGAGCTCGCCTCGAGCTCGCCATTCACTCGTCTAGACGAGTTGTTGCAGTATGAACAGTAAATTTTGAATGTTTAATGAGCTCTATTATTGTTCTATGATTGAGATATGATCTTATAACATGATATAAGTTAGATTAATTGAATCTAGAGCTTAGATGATGATGCTATGTTCATATGTGTGTAATGGATCGAATTGTATGATGATGACTTATGTTATATGATGTAGTTGAGTAGTATTATGCTTTGCTTGGATGAATACCTTAGTGATGATACCATGATGAGATTTGATACATATTTGAGGAGGAATATTAGGAGGAGTGTCCTTTTATTCATATGTAGTTGTGTAGGGTTATCATCATGATGTGGTATGTGTTCATTCATGCATGCATGAGTCAACTTGATGAGATGGTCTCCCATGACTTTAAACTGACTTGATGAGATGGTCTCCCAGGACTTTAAGCTGACTTGATGAGAGAATGCTTAATGTATTCGAACTTGATGAGGGTACCACATGCATTTAATGTGTCTAGGTTGAGACATTCTAATTGGTGGCATTAGTTGCATTAGGAGAGATGTGCATTCTACTTGCTAATTGATAAGTGCCAATGTCTTTCATTGTGATTGTGGATAATTAGATAATGTGATCATTCTTTAATATCTTATGAATTGATATTGATTATGCTATTGTCTTTACCATGCAAGTTGTATTTATGACATGAGACGATTATGCGTCAATTATGATATGATTATTATTATGCATGATATGAGTATATGCTATACTTATTATTATGAACTTGAATTATAACTAACTCTCTATTTTGTGTATTTGAATGGTTTGGGTCCAGATTCTTCTCTTGAGGAGTGATCCCGTTGCTTGGAGATTAGCTTGTGAGACTAGCTTAGCTTGGTAAGGATGAAGAGTAGAAATTCTAGGAACCTTAGAGGTCTAGGATTTGCTCTGATACTTGTAACCTTGCTAGAACTAGTATTTTAGTTCGCTTGATTGAAACTTGTATGACCTTGCTATTGCTATTATTTCAATTATGCTATGACTTGAGTATTTTGAATTATATTATTTGGATTATGTGGATAGGCCTTGTGGTAGAAGGACCTAGTCTAAGTTGTAATATGATTATGACTTCTATGTTTGGGTTTTATTAAGTACCTTGAGTAAAGGGTTTATGAATTAATTATGATGCTTCCGTTGCTATATAAAATGAATGTATGCATGTTCATTAATGTTTTGGGAATTATAACATGTGACGCCTTGATTGATGTATGATTGTTGTTATTATTTAAATATAGAATGTATATCGATTAGGTTGTTACAATTCACGTGGACTCTGATTCTGCAGATCTGATTGGCAAGGTTGATTCAGAGGATGTGTTCAAGAAACTGGAACTTATATCTGCTGAAGCTCTGAAACAACTTCAAGTCAAGATGCTCAACCCTTCTAACTAATCTCAACCCTAGGATTTCTGTCACTTTATTTTGTTTTTATGAATGTTTATCATGTGTTATGATATTTTGTTGAACTTATTGTCTGTTATTTTCTTTTAATGTTGGATATTGTTATTCTAATTCAATTATTGTGGTTATGCTATGTTGGTTTATTTTCTTTAATATTGTTCAGAAGATAGATCTAATTGTTGCATAAACATAATTGCATTCAAAATAAATATTTTATTCATATAAAATTGCATTACAATAACTTTGCATTTTTCTAGATTTTTGCATTACAATAACAAATTTTTGCATAAATCCAGAAGCCAATAAAAACCTAAAAGGAAATTTTCACAAGAAGATGGGTTGGGAGAGCTGAAAAGAGGGTGTTGATCCAAACTTCAACCTGGGAGTCTGCAACCTAAACCTCTCAAGCTACAAATTTCCTGTTTTGGAAACTTGGAGGCTGTCTTCAGCAGATCCTGCTCATCCTCCTACATGAGGAGAAATCTTTGTTCTTCTAAGAACAGAAGATGGCTGAGAAACTTGCATCTGTTTTTAGAGCCAAACTCTTCACCATCTTCATATGTTTCTTAGAAATCATATTCCATGTGATTGTATCTCTCGTTGATGAGATCCTTTCATGGTTCTCCTTTGAAAATTTCTTAAACCCATTTCTTTCAATCACTCTTCTATCCTCATAAGTATTTTCTCTCATTTTGTTGAAGTAATATCATGGAAGTGTTGAGTGAAATGACAAAGAGTTGGTGCGTTTTTATAGTAACACTGGTGGGTAGGAGTTACCTCGCTTTTCGCTTTTGCATTAACTACTTTGTGGTTTTTATCATCTTTGAATTTTTGACTTGACTAATTCTTTAGTCACGTGTTTTATTTATTCTTGTCTCTTTCTTTTTCTTTTTATTCTTTTTGTTTAATGACAAAAGGGGGAGTAAGAGTAAATTAATTTAAGAACACTAACTGAAGCCAAAATTAAATATTTTTTATTTCATTGAATTTCAGTTATTGAATATTATCAGTTATCATTTTTTTTTATTTAAAAAGGTAATTTTTCTATTGAGATTAGAACTTTCTATACATGATACACGTAAGAGAAGATTACACTTTTCTCTTAGGTAGATCTGATCAAGGAAGAAAGCTTGCAAACCTATCTTCTGGAAGTCAAATGTATAATGAAGTTCTGGACTCAATACTAAAATTTTAAAACTATTTTAATCATTCATTACTGAATTCAAGGGGAGCTTGCAAAACTCATAAACCTGAAGGATGCATTCTATGATTAAAATAACAACCATTGTAAATTAATACTTGGTTTGTCATCAATCAAAAAGGGGGAGATTGTTGGAACAAAGTTGGTTCTAATATAACCCAAGTAGTTTTGATGATAACAATAGTATTAATATACAATAGGGAGTACTGATAATTTACTCTAGTGTGAAGGTATATAAGTTAAAATTTTATATACACTAGAAATTGAAGTTCTGGTTGATATGCTGAGAAGCGCCCCCAGAAGTTGGGAAAGAGCAAGTTCTGAGAATGACACCAGAAGTTGTGGTCACCAGAAGTTGCCAAGTCAAAGTCAACCAAAAGTTGAACTCATCAGAAGTAGAACTCATATCTCAAGATTCTGATGACGATGAAACAGTAGAGTTTGCCAGAAGAACATTCTATTCTCAATAACGACTATCATCTGTTTGGCAAAAACTGAAGAGGCGGAAGAAATCTCTTTCAATACCGTTATCTTTATGATAATGACGTTTGTACTATTGTACTATCTTTGTTTTCCTGATAAGGGCGAATATTCGAAATCAAGGCTCAGATTTTCATCTTTACTTGATTTGAATAAGCACATTTCAAACGAAAACATTAGTACAGTACTGCGTAGCTGCTTTCATCTTTGTCCGCTCAAATTCAAGACGCTCCAACATCATCTATAAAAGGAGGAAGAATTTAAAGACGTGACAACACACTTACGAAGAACAAAAGCGCTGTTATACTGCTGAATTTTCTAAGAGCATTTTTAGCCTAAGATACAACTTGAGATTATATCAAAATTCAAGACAAACATTTTTCAACTTCTGACTAGTTAGTTGTTGAACCTTAGTTTTCTTTTCAAGAATTCTAAGAAAAGTCTTGTTATTAAAGTTGTATTATTTTGTTCTGAGAACTCTGATATTGTTTATCAGTTGTTCAAACTTTGTATTTTCTATTTGTGTTAGAAGTCTCTTGCTGTGAGCTTGAGCATTGGAAGTCTCTTGTATTGTGTTACTTGAGCAAAGGAAGTCTCTTGCAGTTGGCTTGAGCAATTGTAATCTTGTGTGATTATAGTGAAATCCCTTGGAAGTGCAAGGGGACTGGACTACTCTCGGTTTGTGAGAGGAACCAGTTCATCTCTTCTCTCTCTGCTCTGCTTATTTTCATCCTTGCTCTGTTTTGCTTTCACCATTGCCAGAAATTGTTTGTGTTCTAAGCTTTTCCGCTACTGATTCTGATAAGTTGCAAAACTTAGAAGAAGTTTTTAAAACTAGCCAAAACACAATTCAACCCCCCTTCTTGTGTTTTCACACCTTCACATTAACCATATCACTACTGAGCCTACCCTAAATACAGGTATTCTATGTGCTATTCCTAATTCCCATAATTCACATCACACCTTCATTTTAGACACAGGAGCTACAGATCATATCTGTCACTCCATAACCCTCTTTCAATGCATGAAGAGAATTCACCCTGTGAACATTAAACTACCTAATGGAACTTTAGTTTCCACAGATTTGGCTGGCACTGTCCTGTTTGATAAAAACCTGTATATTACCAATGTTCTATATTTTCCCAATTTTTCTTTCAATCTGATTTATGTCCCTAAACTCACTAAAAATCTAAATTGTTTTCTAACTTTTGATGGAAATAAATGTTTGATACTAGATTCTTCATCTCAGAGGAAGATTGGTATAGCTAAGATGTTCCAAGGATTGTATGTGCTTACTCAACCTGTAGTTAGCCCTTTAGCTTCTCCCTCTGAAAAATGTATAAACATTACCTGTAAGGCCATAAATTCTTTAGATAAGTGTGATAGGGATAATGATTGTAACTTGTGGCACATGAGATTTGGCCACCCTTCCATTGAAAAATTGAATGAAATGAATAAAGTTTTTCCATTTGTTAAAATTCAAAAATCTTCTTTACCTTGTGATACATGCTTCTATGCTAAGCAGAAAAGGTTATCTTTTCCCTTAAGCAATAGTGTTTCTGTCAATACTTTTGATTTACTTCACATGGATATATGGGGTCCATTATCCATTCCTTCTATTTCAGGTTTTAAATATTTTTTAACAATAGTTGATGATAAGAGCAGGTTCACATGGATTTACTTAATGAAAATGAAATATGAAACTGGTCTTTTAATTCAAAATTTTGTCAAAATGGTTTTCACTCAATTTAATACTAAAGTCAAATGCATTAGAAGTGACAATGGCAATGAATTTAAACTTGTCAATTTTTATAATGAAAATGGAATTGAGCATCAAAATTCTTGTGTTGCTACACCACAACAAAATGGTATTGTGGAGAGGAAACATCAACATCTCTTAGCAGTCACTAGAGCTTTAATGTTTCAATCAAACTTGCCTAAAGTTTTTTGGGCCCATGCTATTAGTCACTCTGTGCACATTATCAATAGATTACCTACACCTTACTTGTCTAACAAGTCACCCTTTCAAGTCTTATACAATGCACTTCCTGATATTAGTAATCTTAGAGTTTTTGGTGCTTTATGCTTTGCTACTACCCTGTCTTCTCACAGAAAGAAACTTTATTCTAGATCAAGGAAGTGCATTCACTTGGGTTTCAAGTCAGGTATTAAAGGTTTTGTTTTGTTTGATCTAAAATCTAGAGAGATTTTTTTATCTAGAGATATTATTTTCTTTGAAACTTTGTTTCCTTATCATGATTCTGATAAAACTAGTGTTCAATCTCACACCAGTCACAATCATGATCTCTATACCACTTATGATGACAGTTTTCTTGACTATCCAACTTCTGTCATCACCCCTGGCACTAATACAACCTCTAATAATTCCACTATTCTACCCAACAATGATGTTAATAATCATTCTGAAACAACAGCCTCACACAATAACTCAAATCCCAATATTGAGCCTAACACTGACACTTCTACTTCAAATAGTGAATCTAACTCTCATACAAACAATGCACCTTCATTACCTAATAACTCCAATACTACCTCATCCATTATTCCACTCAGAAAGTCAAATAGACTAACCAAACCTCCTACACATCTTCAAGACTACCACTGTTACCTATTAAGTAATACAATTCATGATTCAAATCATGCTATCTCCAATGCCTCCTCTGACTGTAAGTATCCTATTTCTTCCTTTATTTGCTATCAAAATATCTCTTCTGCACACAACCATTTTCTTTTCAATTTGTCCAACATTACTGAACCTACATGCTATGAGAATGCTGTCTGTGATGACAATTGGAAACTAGCTATCAAAACTGAGTTAGAAGCTTTGGTAAGAAACAATACTTGGACTCTGGTTCCTTTGCCTCCTCAGAAACATGCTATAGGTTGTAAATGGGTGTTCAAACTCAAATTGCATTCTAATGGCTCTATAGAGAGATATAAAGCTAGATTGGTTGCAAAAGGTTACACACAAACTGAGGGCATAGACTATATGGATACTTTTAGTCCTGTAGTGAAGATGACAACCATTAGAGTCTTGTTAGCTATTGCTGTAACACCCCAAAATTTAGAACTACTTATTTATTTGGAATTTAGCTTATTTTAATTATTCGGTTAGTATTTACGTAGTTGTTTTGACATGTGTAGTCATTAAAAGAGAAATTAGTAGGAGAAGGGGGTGCAAATTAGTAAAGCCATAGAGAAAGAAAGAATTAATTAAAAAGGTATCTTTTGTGAAAATATATTTTTGGCCACAAAAATTAGAGATATATTTTAATTCCAAATATTTTAAAGATATGCTTTAGGAATATATTTTTGTAACAAATTATGATATTTTTTTGAGAAACATATTTTATGAAAGATATGATCAGAATTTAAAATTAAAACAAATTTCATGATAATCTCTCTTTTCTTTGGGAAAAGGAAACCTAAGTTTTTTTTCTATAAATAAGAGTAGTTTGAAACAATTAGGATTAACCACAAAAATTGCAAAGAGAAAAGGAGAGCGGAGGAAAAGAATCGGCAAATTCAAGGTAAGGGGGTGAGATTGTTTACACATTGGGCTAGTGTTAACCATAAGAGTAGTCGAGGGGACCTTGCCCTCCTTCCCATTCCCTTATCTTCTATTTTGATGATAATGATTTTCTATCAATTTCTCTTAATTGTTGCTTGTTATTGTTGCTTGTTGTTTATGTCCTTTTTTTCTATTATTTAAAATTCTATCTAACCTGTTTATAAAAGAATAAATTCATATGCGTCTCTTTGATTAAATTTGCTTAATTATAAATTATATAAAATCGTATACAAAACAAATTATTGAATCGATGGGTACAAATAATTTTGTTTGTGAAAAAGTCTTAACATGTTACAAATCTAATAAGGTTCCTCTTGACTGTTAGATGTGCATAAATTCAGATTTGCTTGTGTTTGTGTGTACTGTGTTGATTAATCTACTTCTACACTTGTTGAGACTAAGAAAACAAATATATATATTTTTTACAAGTAAGATAAAAAAAATCCAAGTCATATTGTGAATCATTTGTTTCAGCCTGTATGTTTGTCTACTAATTTGATTAATATTTTTCTTATTGTGGAAGATTAAAAACTATATCCATTTTAATAGTGTCTGACATATAGTAACCGTGTATATAAATTTATATAATATTATGAGTAAGTTTTAGGTGACAAGTCTAATCGGTGTTTTTGTATTTAATTAAATTGGTGTTGAATTTATATAATTAGATTGGTGTTGGACATAATTAGTGTTGGTTTAATTGAGGATGTTTATTAAATATAATTAATGTTGTTGTTTGATGCCGTGGTGGCCCTTGAGCCACCGTTTGTCGTGTTGCTATGGTGGCCTTGAGCCTCCGTTTGTCGTGTTGTTATGGTGGTCGTTGTGCCACCGTTTGTCGTGTTGTTATTGTTGTTGTTGTTGTAGATGTTACTTGCCGCGTTGTTGTTGATTCTAAGTCGTTGACAATGATGTTGAAAATATAAAACTTCTAATGATGTTGTCTTTAAGCCGTTGATTATTGACGTTGTTTCTTTAAGCTGTTGATTGTGGTAGTTGTCGAATTTGATGTTGTCGAGTCGAAATATGTTCATGCATTCATTCATGTGTCCAATGAAGTTGCTTAATGAAGTTGAAAATGACGTTGTTTATTGATGTTGTATAAATGAAGTTGAAAATATGACGTTGTTATTGGTACCACATGCATTTAGAGAGTTTAAGTCGCATTGCATTAATCTTTTAATTGAGTTGAATTTAATTAATTGATTGAGTTGCTATGTTTATGATGTTGTGTTTTGCTTATGTGTTTGATCGTCCCATAGGAAGATCTTTTGTGTTTTATGTATTCCCTATTCTTGTGTGTTAATACACCGATGCTTTGTGTGAATATATTCTCACCCCTTTGTTGTTTGTTTTGTATGGCTTGGCCCTATGTTCATGCATTCATTCATGTGTCCAATGAAGTTGCTTAATGAAGTTGAAAATGACGTTGTTTATTGATGTTGTATAAATGAAGTTGAAAATATGACGTTGTTATTGGTACCACATGCATTTAGAGAGTTTAAGTCGCATTGCATTAATCTTTTAATTGAGTTGAATTTAATTAATTGATTGAGTTGCTATGTTTATGATGTTGTGTTTTGCTTATGTGTTTGATCGTCCCATAGGAAGATCTTTTGTGTTTTATGTATTCCCTATTCTTGTGTGTTAATACACCGATGCTTTGTGTGAATATATTCTCACCCCTTTGTTGTTTGTTTTGTATGGCTTGGCCCTGCGGTTGTGAATCGCAGTATCTACAGGTTGTCGAGTTTCGAGTCAAGGGAAGCCCGCTCTGATTGTGACACTTGGGAAAAAGTCTTAGAGTCTATGATGTTTTGATATTTTATTTTAAACACTAATGTACTTTATTAGAAAAGAAGTTTCTATATTTTACTCTTATAATAATTTTTAAATAATTTTGATATTGGGTCCAATTTCTAATTCTTTTAACCGCTGCATGATGTTTTTGAAAGAGAGTTTTCGAAAAAGTGTTTTAAAAATTAGATTATTATTGGTCTTGGTTTCGGGGCGTTACAATTGCAGTTGTTCAACAATGGCCTCTATATCAACTTGATGTTAATACTGCTTTCCTTCATGGAGATTTGAATGAATAAGTTTACATGTAGCCCCCTCCTGGTCTTCATCTCTCTTCTTCCAACCTTGTATGCAAGCTTCAAAGGTCTCTATATGGTCTCAAGCAGGCAAGCAGACCGTGGAATACTAAACTCACTGATACACTCACATCATCTGGCTACATACAATCTAAGTCAGATTACTCACTCTTCACAAAACAAAGATCTTCAGGTTTCACAGTGATACTTGTGTATGTAGATGATCTTGTTTTAGGAGGGACATACACTGATGAGATTTCTCAAATCAAGGTTTTACTAGACACTAAATTCAGCATTAAAGATTTAGGTGTTCTCAAATATTTCCTAGGATTTGAAGTGGCCAGAACAAAAGCTGGCATATCGCTATGTCAAAGGAAATACACTTTAAACTTAATCACAGATGCAGGATTATTTGGTTCAAAACCATGTTCCACACCAATGCAACCACAGCTGCAACTTCACAAATCCTCTAGTGAACTCATTTATGATCCCACGGCCTATAGAAGACTCATTAAGAGATTGCTCTATCTCACACACACAAGGCCAGACATTGCTTATACTCTAAGTAAATTGAGTCAATTCCTAGATGCACCAACTACTAAACATATGCTGGCAAGCTTACATGTTCTGAGATATCTGAAGCAATGCCTAGGACAAGGTTTATTTTACAGTTCAGATTCATCTCTCAGCTTGAAAGGTTTCTCTGATTCTGATACTAGAAGATCAACTACATGCTTATGTTTCTTCCTTGGTAATTCCCTGATAAGTTGGAAAAGTAAGAAACAAAATGTGGTTTCAAGGTCCTCTTCTGAAGCTGAATATAGAGCCTTGGCACAGGCAACTTGTGAAGCTCAGTGGCTAGCTTATTTGTTGCAGGATTTGAAGATACAACACTCTTCACCTATCATCTTATATTGTGACAACAACTCTGCATTACACATAGCTGCAAATCCTATATTTCATGAGAGGACAAAGCACATAGAGATTGACTGCCATGTAGTAAGGGATAAGATACAAACTAGCCTCATACATTTTCTACCTGTGCCATCAAAAGAGCAAGTAGCTGATATTTTGACCAAATCTTTGCATCCTGGACCTTTCAATGCCTTACAAAGCAAGTTAGGAATGATCAACATATTTTCCAACTTAAGGGGGGATGTTAAAGATAAAGCCAATTCTACATAAGTCAGTTACTTGGGAAACAAGCTATCAAGCTTAACCCTTAGATTGAGTTAGTTATCAATTCAGTTAGAGTTAGTTATGTTAATAACGGTTTGTAACAGTCACTTTGTAACTAGCTTAGTGTAAGAGTCTTTGTGTATATAGTGTGAAGTATCACATTGTGTAAATCAAGTTTTGTGAGCAATAATACAATTTTACATTCTTCATTCTTCTTCCTTTCTTTCTCTGCATTTTCATGCAAGGTTCAAGATTAAGATTCAGCAATAGTGGCTTAACTTGAGTTTTCACACTACTTATGCATCCAAAAGGCACAACTTTATGGGCTACAAGACGTGCCAAAGCAAAATTGCTAGTCTTGCACATCAAGAAATTACCTTGTATTAACTTGCCAAGCAAAGAAAATACCTTATATTAATTCTTTCTTAAGAAACAAATTAAATATATAGCTTATCATAGTTAATAAGCTGTATAGTTAATTTGTTTCTCCGGTTGGACTTCCACATCATGTACCATGGATCTTGAAGTTGGAATTGTCGACCTATTATTCAGGCCGGCCTGGACACATGTGCAACATGTGCCGTGGCATCAGGTCTCCTAAAAATAAAGGCCTCAATATTTTTATATATTAATAATTTTAGTAAATTAAGAGATGTAAAATTTAATATATTATAACAAATTGCAAATGTCCAATTGTTTAAGTTCGTAATCTCTTTTATTGAGTAATAGTATTAATAAATTAAAGGGTGTAAAATTTAATACATTATTTAATTAAAGAATTCACTTAAAAAAATATTCGAAAAATGACTCAGCTTAAGTAACTAGAAAATTTTTTTTTAATTTTTTTTTCACCACCAGTTTAATCTAATTCAGGGGTCAGTTCTGGCATCAAGTGGTTTTAGCTCTCTTCCGATCGAAATATTTTATTGTTATTGATTTTACTATGAATTTTTTTATATTAATAAGGATGTTTATTTTTTTTATGCTATTTGCAATTTAAATTAGGGATAATTTTTTTAAAAAAAAATTACATTTATTTTTATTAAAAAAGGGCCACATTTTTTATTTACATATGGCCTCCAAAAACTCGAGGCCAGCCCTGCTATTATTCAAAAAGTACCATAGTTATTACAAAGAAGAATATACTGTACAATAGATCATATTTTATTACAAAATCATTTTTATTTTTAAAATATGCATATATAGATAATCGAGTTCTAAACATGGTATTAGGATCGGTTGATTTAATCAGCATATCTATGACAAAATATTGAAGTAAGAGAAATAATCAAGCATGCATTATACAACTTAATGACTCATTACATGTATTAAACAAAGAAAGAGCTCACTTTCACCAAGTCGAAACCAAGGTTTCAACATAATTCCTGACATAGAACCAACATATTCTGTTGGTAAATCTAGTTCTCTCTGCAATATTATCTCCCATATCATAGAAAATTGCTTGGTCTTCTAGGCTACTTGCCAATATCAGTTTATCATCATTCTTAGAATTATTGTTTAAGAAACTATATATATGTTTAATAATATAAAAAAATAATAATAAACCATACTTTTTTTAATATAAAAAATAATCATCATTCTTATATGTTTAATAATAAGAAACTATATTGTTTATCATCTTCTAGGCTATACGTACTTGCCAATTTAATACATCATTAATAATTATTGTTTTGTACCAAAAATAATAATAAACCATACTTTTTTTTCTAATAAAAAACCAATTTTTTATTGTTAGTTTTAAGAAAACAATTTTTTTTTTTTAAGCAAAGGAAAATATAATAGATAAAAAAGAGTACAAAGAGTCGGGGGACATAAACCTGACCACCAACCACGCAAAAGTGTAAAAACAACCCAAAAAGGGAATACAATAACTATCAACTTACACAAAGTGGTAATAAAACATAACCAAACAACAGATTGGTAGAAGAAACCAAATGCTAAACAGAAAAATACACACCAAAAGCACAATCTGGCAAATTCAACGCGGAATCAGAAACCAAATTGCAAAAAAAGATGGTGTGTATCACACTGCAAGCATCCAAACAACTAGAGCAGAGCTTGAAATTGAAAAAATTCAACCACATCTTTTGACGAGCGGTGAGCGAATCTAACTGCCAACACAGTAACAAATACACCCACAACAACTTGCTGCAAAACAAACAACAAGTAAAAAGCCCTTTCGAGCTTGACGGTTCGATCCATTCTCCGAGAAGGAAGCAAAAGCTACAAACTTAGAGACACCAAGGACCAAGAGCCGTTGAAGAGCAGCCACAACACAGAACAGATCTGAGTTCGAATGGATTCTGAGATACCGACAACCCACAAAGGGGTAAGAATTTTTAATTTCAATGAATAACAATTAGATTAATAATATAAAAAATATATTATATTATATTAGTACATTTAATTTTTAATTTCTAAGTAGGTTAAATATCAATTTTCTATATAAATTTTATTTTGAATTAACAACACCCTTTGATGTCATTTTATATTTATCCGTCGGTTGAAATTCTAATTTTACCAAATTTTTCAATTAGTTTATTAGTCATTAGTCATTAGTCATCAGCTATGAACTATAAATTATTAGCTTGCATATTAACTAATTACCGCTACAAGAGCTATCAGCTAGCCACATTTTATGATTGTGGTTGCAATTTTCTAGTGTTAGTTTTTAGAAAACCCATTATTTTTAGAAAATAAAATTTCAATGAATAACAATTAGTTTAATAGAAAAAAATTATGTTAGTACATTTAAATTTTATACACATAAAAAGAGGTGCAACCCAAGGACTTCTTAGGAAGTCACCCATCCTAGTACTACTCTCGTACAAGCACGCTTAACTGCGGAGTTCTGATGGGATCCGGTGCATTAGTGCTGGTATGATCGCACCTAGTACATTTAAATTTTAAATTCTAAGTAATATAAATTTTATTTTGAATTAAAAAAATATCCTTTTATGTCAAACCTCTAATTTTACCAAACACTTCAATTAGCTTACCAGTCATATCATAAGCCATCAGTTATAAGCTATCAACCATCAGTCACAAACTATAAGCTATAAGCTAACTTATCAACTAACTGTTATTTTTGCCAAACAAAATCTTCAATTAACTTATTAGCCATCGATCATCAGCTATCAGTTAACTTATCAACTAGATTATATTTTTATTTATAATTTTTAATAAACTTTAATTCATTTTAAAGATATTTTACAACAAAATGTCATCTAATATCATCACTTGAAGCACCCTCCTAATCCATGTGTAAGGACTTCATCTCTTGGTGGAAGAGTACCTCTTAAATTAAATATAACTATAAATAAATGTTGATCATTATAATTAAACAATAATTTTTTTTTGACAGAATTAAACAATAATTATGTACAGATCAAACTAATAAACTATCAGTGTAATTTTTTTTATAGTTTGAACAAAAAATAGAATAGATATAGTTTATATACCGACTATTATGTGAAAAGAGAAAACTTTGTTCCGGTAAGATACCAAGCGATAAATTAAAAATAATAATCATTAAGCAACCACTAAATTTTCATGTGCATAAATGGAAGTGAGCAAACAAATCACACTCTAAAATAAGTTCAGCAGAAAACCAATATGCATTATATCAAATTGGTAGATATTCAAAGAAAATTGTGAATGTGGAGCTTCATAATCCAATGGTAGCTTCTGCAACTAATCACAACTCGATCACATTGTGGAAGTGAACATAGGAAGGTCTTTTTTCATGGAACAGAGGTGGCACCAGCTTTGTGGTATGGGGTCCGCATGTCTTCTCTAATGTTCTATTTGAATCATCTTTATATTTTGGGTAAATGGATCTTTACATCGTAAAGTTGACGTGTTTTATTTTACCTCCTGCCAAAAAAAAATAATCAATTACCTCGTTGTAAGATTCTTTTGTTCTGTTTACATCATGTAATATTTTTTCATGTAAATGATGATGTGACATGCTCAACGAGGGAGTAAAATAAAATTCGCTAATATTATAGGGGGCAAACTGATGGAATCTTAATCCCGTATATTCAATGAGAGGGGTAAATCCAAAAAAATATATTACGGGGGTAATCCAAACAATTTTTTTTACAAGAGATAAAACATAACACTTCCACTTTATACAGGGTAAAGGTCAATTTACCTTTATTTTTATAGCAATTTACCGCAACACTATATTAAGCTGTGCTAATTTGGATTTATTTTTTTTACCGGAACATTATATTAGATTGTTTTGAAAATTGTTCAGTTTAGCTACAGTTTAATCGTGGCTAAATATTTGGAACTCATTTATTTAAATTTTTTGGTTTATAATTTTGACTAAATATAGGGATAAAGTGAAATAATAAAAGGGGTAAAATAAGAATATTTGATTGTTTATAGGGGTGAAGGGTTAAATGTAGGGATGGAAGAATTTTTTTCTATATATGTTTAGATCTAGGCCAAGATTTTTTATATGGGCCAAAATGAAACCCGGTCCACTTTGAGAGATCTATAAAATACCACAACTAGGGTTCTCCATTCTCTCCCACACAACCACACATGACGGCGGCTGCTCCTCTGAACTCATTCTCTGTCTAACTATCTCACTCAAGTTTCTCTTCCTTCTTCAAGCACTTCCCGTTTCTCTTCTCAATTTGTCGTCCCATTGCTCTTTTTAATCTTTTTGTGTTTCAACATCTTTTTTATTAGGATTAGATCTGTTTGTTGCTCTTGTGTTGCAGTGTAGAGCGTTTTGCTCTTTAGTTATTGTGCTGGTTTTTGTATCTATAGAAGTCTTCAAATAATTTATTTTTTTTAAAAAAAAGACCAGACATAGTTTGGATTATCTATCAATATTTTTGAGTTTCTTTTGTTTTTGAACATCATACATACTTATGAATCTATCAACTTTATGGACCTGCTCTAATATTTCTTTGTACTCTTAAATATGATACAAGCCACCCGTCCATCCACCAAATCCATTGAACCAAATCCGTCATAATCAAACCCACTAAACGGACGGGAATGGATGGTAATACTTCAATCAGCGGTTTACTCAGCTTGGTAATTGAGTGATGTTCACCTCTATCTAGAAAGGCAAAAAGCTAGAAACTAAACTAAAACCTTAAAGGCAAATCTTCTTCTTTTCCCCATTTTTATGTTATAAGAAATTATGCAGCAGTACTTGCTGGCTTCATCTAGATCCCAATTTTTCACCCTATTTCAGCACCCCATTTCTTTTACTAAAAGGGTAAAATATATCCCTCTCAGATCTATAATTTTTATCTTCATAGAGAAAAGAACATGAGTGAAGGGAACAATTTCATACCTTGATAGAGAGTTGAATACTCTGATTGCAAAATGGTATTGCAAGCTAAAATCATTGAATAATATTTAAAGAAACAACTATCTGAACTCACAACAATTCATTGAACTCATCTCAACAACTCATTGAGACTTAAGAGAAACAAAGATTTAAAAGCGAAAGGATATAAAGGTGAGATTCTCTGAATTTTTATTAAGATTCTTTGCAAAGTTTATTTTTTGTTTTCTACTTCTCGAAATTCTTTTGTTCAGTACATAGTTAATACCCCTTTGTCTTCAAGTTATATATATATATATATATATATATATATATATATATATATATATAGCTTGGCCAAGTTCATTGCAGGACTAATAGTAAAATTGAAATCAATTTTGAGAAAACAAAATTAAAATGGAATGTTTGCATGTAGTTTCTTTGGCACTATGGAGTATACTTTTGATAACTATCTTTTCATATGATTATCTGAGGGAACTATTATTTTTGCAATATTTGTGTTTGAAGATTCACTAGTGGACAATGGGAATAACAATAGGCTTCATTCTATAGCAAAAGTCAACTATATGCCTTAAGCCAACTATATATATGCCTTAAGTCATATAATGCACTTTTGCTATTGAGTGAAGCTTATTGTTGTTCCCATTATCCACTAATGAATCTCCAAATACAAATATTGCAGAAAATAATGACTCGCCCGACTAATCATACACAGAGACAATTATCAAAAGTGTGCTCCATAGTGCCAAAGAACTCACTTGCAGGCATTGCATTTTAATTTTGTTTTCTCAAAATTAATATCTGTTTTACTTTTAGTTATGCAATGAGTTTGGCCAAGCCAAATAGGTATTTAACGTAATTTATATTAATAGACAGGTATTTTAATTATGGCTAAACTACATATTTGGTCCCTTACGTTTATTTTAGGTTTCAATTTGGTCCCTTACGTTTAAAAAGTTTCAATTTGGTCCCTTACGTTATCAACGTTTGCATTAGTTGGTCCCTTCCGTCAGATTTCACTGTTCCACTGTTTCAATTGGACACGTGTCAACGTGTCCAGGTGTCCACGTGTCAATCCACGTGTGCAAACCGTCTGCCACGTAAGCAAACCGTCTGCCACATGTGCAAAAACTGACGGAAGGGACCAAATTGAAACCTAAAATAAACGTAAGGGACCAAATTGAAACTTTTTAAACATAAGGGACCAAATTGAATCCTAAAACAAACGTAAGGGACCAAATGTGTAGTTTAGCCTTTAATTATTTAACAAATAGTTATAGGTAATTTATATATGTTTGGATTTAGGCCAAGATTTTTTATACGGACCAAAATGAAACTCAATCCACTTTGAGAGATCTATAAGATACTACAACTAGGGTTAGGATTGTGCATGGTTCAGTTCGGTCAAAGAATCAAACCAAACTGAACCATAACAATGGTTCGAGAAAATAGAACCGAACTGTTATCGTTTACATGTAAATCGAATTGAACTGTACTGTTGGTTCAATTAACCGGTTAACTAAAACGAACTGTTAAGCACATGAAACTGTACATATGGTTTGGTTAACCGAACCCAACCGTTAAGCACCTTTTTTTTGAATTTTTTAGTTTTTCAATTTAAGTTATGCAGTTTGATTCAAACGGTTCGGTTATTAATGGTTCGGTTCACAATTAATGAACTGTTCAGAATTATTGGTTTGGTTCATAAATTTATGGTTTGGTTATTTTCGGTATAATCCGGTTCGGCATTTCGGTTCAATTTATGGTTTTCAATGAACAGTCCTAACTAGCGTTCTCCATTCTCTCCCACACAACCACACACGACGGTGGCGGGTGCTCCTCTGTTCTTTGTCTCGCTTTCTTTCACTCAAGTTTATCTTCCTTCTTCAATTACTTTCTCTTCCTCTTCTTAATTCGGTTTGGTATTTTTAGACTGGGCCGACCGATGTCCACCTCTACTCAAAAAAGCAAAAAGCTAGAAATCATACTAAACTTAGGAAGGCAAATCTTCTTCTTTCCCCAGTTTTGATGTTCTAAGAAATTATGTAGCAGTACCTGCTGGCTTCATCTAGGTCCTAACTTTTTACCCCATTTCATCACCTAATTCTTTTACCAAAAAGGTAAAATATATCCCTCTCAGATCCATAATTTTCATCTTCATAGAGAAAAGAACAACATGAGTGAAGGAAAGAAAAGTGTTACCTTGATAGAGAGCAGAGTACACTGATTGCAAAGAGGTAAAGAGATAAAGGCGGATTGGGGATTAAGAGACTTGATTGTCACAACCAAGCCTTGTTAAGCAAGTGGAATTGGAGGTTCCTAACTGACAATCAATCCATATGGTATGATCTTTTATACTCAAGGTATGGTCCTTTCCCAAATAATATCTTATGTAGTATATAGATTGGGGTGATATTAGGTGGAGAGATATTTGTTCCATTGGAGGGAGGAGTGATGGAAATATGGGTTGGTTTGCTTCCAATGTCAATAATGTGTTGGGGAATGGTTCATCCATTAATTTTTTTTGTAGAGAATGGGTTTGGCATTGGGATTGGGTGGAGGATTTATCTAATATACAAGCTGCTGAATTGGTAGAGTTAGAAGGGGTTCTTCAAGGTGTCAAACCCAACCCGAATGAAGAGGATATGCGTAGATGGATAGCGGAAGCATCAGGTAACTATTCAGTTCAATCTTGTTATACTTTTATAGCTGCTAGAAATCAATCCGACATGACAGATTGTAACATCGTGACAACGTTGAACGAACTATGGTTCAATGATTTACCTTCTAAGGTTGACGTTTTTGGTTGGTGTCTTTTGCGTGATAAACTAGCAATGAGGGAGAATGTGTTTAGAAAAGGAATTCTCGTCGACATCATTGATAAATCTTGTGTTTTTATCTGCTACACGTTGAAAAATCATAATAATCTCTTCTTTGAGTGTCTGTTGGCTTGTCGTGTTTGGAATGCTATTTACGACTGCCTTGTCTTCAGACCAATCAATCATGAAGTTGGTTGGGCTCACTTTCTTGCATTTGGTGATCATCTTAAGTCAAGCAATGCAACTTTTGAAAAGTAAGACATTTGGTCTAGTTTGCAACAACATGGTGCATTTGGTCCCTTAGAAATGATGTCATTTTCAAGGGTGAGACAATCATTCTCCGCAACTTGGTAGAAAGAATTAAACACTTTTCTTGGTTATGGTTTATTAGTAGGAGTGGTAGAAACTTATGTTACTCATATAGCAATTGGTGTACTAATGTTTTAGATTGTCTTCAAAGCATCTAAAGCCCCTTTGTATTGGTTGAAGAGAAGTGCTAGCATCACACTCTCTAACACACTCTTTTAACACACCCAAATAATATTTAGCCACATCATCCCATCTCTGTTTTCCTTTACCTATTAACCGGAAGTAGAGCTGTCAAAATGGGTCGGGCTAATGGGCTGGGCCATTAGCCCATGGATTTGGGTCGGGCCGGGCCATAAAAAAGTCGTTAAAAAAATGTCCGGGCCTTTTTTAGCCCAGCCCAACTAGCCCAATTAAAAAATGGATCGGGCTGGGCTTGCCCACCGGGCTTTGGGCTGGCCCGTTTAAAATTTTAAAAAAAAAGTTTTTAGTTAAAAAAAAACATTTTGGGCTAACCCATTTTTTTAAAGTAAGCCCACTACTATTTTCTAATGTTTGCAAAACAAAAAAGAGTATATAAGTCTCTTTTCTACTTTCCCTTGCAAAAAAGAGTTAACTATTTTGTAATATATTTTGATTTTGATTATCTAAGGATGCACTTTGTATGTTGCCACAAATACTCTTACTTGTGCATGGATCTTTATTTGGTAGATATATTTTGTATGAATGTTGATTTTATGGTTGTTTTGTGTGGTAATTATTTTGTCAGTTGTGTCATTGATCCTTTTTGGCGTGCGCTAAAAAAATTATATGGGCCGGGCTAGCCCATCGGTACATGCTCATATAATCGTATGATTCCTTTACAGAATCTACGTAAGCACTCTAATGCTGTAGTACTTCCTATTTTGATGTACTCATCGACCGCATCTGCTGCCATACCGTATGCTAACATTCGCATTGTTGTGGTACATTTTGCTAAAGGTCATATACCTTCTTTCTTGGTAGCATCAATTCGCTGGGTGAAGTAGTTATCACTACTTGAAAGGTCCCCAACGATTCGAAGGAAAAGATGTTTTTGCATGCGGTACCGACGACGAAACATTGCATCGTTATATGTAGGCTCATTGGCGAAGTAGTCTTCAATTAGTCTTTGGTTTGCAGCTGTATGATCTCTATTGAGATATTTTCTACTACGAGGTGCACCATCTTCCAATATTTTCTTTCGACGCTTTCTAAATCGGTTGCGTACATAAGCGTCTTCAACTTCACGATTTTTTAAGTAGGCTGCGACATCAAAATCATCTTCTGATGAATCCATTGTTTGTGATATTGGAAGTATATTGGATGAGATTTAAGATATTGGAAGTAGATTGGATGAGATTTGGGATATTGATACATAAATGGATGAGTCCCTATATATAGATTCAATTTGGTCCACCGACGGATTTGAAATAATTATTGTATAGAGTTAATTATCAGATAAGGATTGAGTGGTGGACTGAATAATTAAAGCAAGTTGGGTGGTGGACACAATAACTAAAGCAAGTTGGGTGGTTGACACAATTATTAAAGCGCAACACTGACATATTCGAATTGGGCGGTGGACAGCTTGCGGATTTCAAATAAGTATTGTATAGAGTTAATTATCAGATAAGAATTGGACACAATAATCAAAACAAACATGTAGCAAAGACTACATTGATTTATTCAATCACAATAATTCAAGCAAACACTACAGACAAATACTTAAAGCAAATAGTAGACTGACATATTTAACACAATAATTAATGGAAACACTACATGCAAATACTTGATTGAAATTAATTAGGAAACAGTTCTTGGGCCAACGAGTCCAACATGGCTTTCTTCCGGTCATCCAGATTCTCATCGGAACTTAACTTCAGATACAAACTCATTTTCTTAAGTTTGTTTTTCTCTTGTTGATTGGAAACTATCCTTGCCAATTGTTCAACCTCTTTCTCCCTCATTATTTTGTAATCATCCCATTCTTTGTCCACCACCTCCATGGCAAATTTCTTTTTACCCTTCTTTTTGGCTGCCTCCCTACCTATAGGACGAACACTAGATCCTACAGAGTTTGAGCCACAAGCATCATCGTGAGATCTCTTAGATCTACTACTTCCCGAGCCAATAGTTCCTCCTACTTGACTTGAATAATGTGGTTGATCACGGAGAGCATGCCATTCTTCCATTAAAGTGAATTGAAGATTCTTCCCACAGGCGTATAACTCCTGCGCTTTTGCCAAAACATCATTCTCCGACCAACCGCTTGCTTGCAAACGCTTAGCGCCATCATAAGCGCCAATCCATTTATTCAGTATTTTGTTCATATAATTAAAACGGTTTCGGCATGCAATTACATCACGCGGAGGATCGAATGAGCAATGCTCATTACAATATTCAGCAATTTTACCCCAATATTTTTCACTTTTTTGGTTTCTCCCAACAACACTGTTTGTTCCAAATTTTATCCACCCACTAATTAGCACCAGATTTTGTTCAGTATTCCATGTTGGTTGATGGTTTTTCTTACTCTTAGGAGTTGAATCATCTGAATTTGTAGTGATGCCACCTATAGTTATTTGTGTTGAAAATCCGGGAAGTTCATGTGCACCACCACTAGGAACATTTTCATTCACCATTGGCACATAACCATTAAACGGGGGTGTTTGAGATGAATTTCTCATCATAGATCCATAATATAGATGAAAGGTTGGAACAGAGGATGGCTGGTTGAAATTTTGTGCAAAATCAAAGTTATGTATGTTTTGAGGATGTTGGTTGGAAAATTGATTTGGATTTGGATAATTGTTGGAATTTTGATAATTGTTAGGATTTGGATAATTGTTGGGATTTGGGTAGCTAAATGGATAATTAGAAGAATTTTGGGTGTTGAAATTATTATTGGGATTCATTTCACTACTAAAAAAAGACTAAAATTGCAAATTAAACACTAATAGAAAGATAAATAAGATTAAGATAGTGAAAAAATTGAGTTTTTTTTTTCTGTGTCCAAATGAAATGAACCAAGTCTCTATTTATAGAGAAAAAAAATTACGAATTTTGGTGAAAAAAAAAAATAAATTAATTTGCAATGAAATAATTGAGTTCAAAGATAAGGATTAAATAAAAATCCAGGCAGCCAATCACAATTCGCCACCTGGCCCAAGCTCCTTCTCTCTCCTTTCCGTCTGGCGCGTCACGCGCCCTGTCGGTGCGTGTATGCCACGCGCGTCTGGTCATCCAATCCGCGTGAGCCGCGTGTCCCTGCGTGGCAGATCTTCAACATGTTGAACCCATTCATCATCTCTTTCTTCCACATCATTTTCAATAGGTAATCTCCAATGGTTCTAAGTAGTTGAATGTGTTTTCAATAGGTCATTAAATGACCATTGTAAATGGTCTAATAATTGCAGCTCTTCATACTCCACATTATACTTTCTCTCCTTAATTGTGAACATAGCTAATAGAAATTTGGTGAGAACCACCTCCACACACAAACGTGCATACTTACCCCTTTCTTGACTCAAAGTATACTCAAAGTATTTTTGTCTACCTTCACCAACGCTATCTCCTAAGTCTTGTACTTCTCCTATCTTACTAGTGTTTCTATTCCTTAAATGAATCGATTTCATCTTACTTTAGATTATTGTGATTTTGATCGTAATCTCATACTAAAAACTTTTAAAAATTACTTATTATATTCATAATCATATATAATCTAAAAACTCAATTAGAAAAACAACATATCCCCTCAACTTAATATTTTCTAAAAAAATATAGTTATTGAAGATATCTTAATCTTAATCTTAATCTTAATACTATACAAATGAGACAAATTTTATAAGGTCTCATTTAATGACTTTTCCAAATGCTTTCCTCACATTGCTTCTCAAGATTGTGCATTTAATTTCTATATTAAAAAGGAAACAATTCAAATTCAATTCAAATAATAAAATGTCAAACATATAATTATTAAAAAAAATCAATTTTGTTTAAAAGGAAATATTTTATTTTTAAATAAATTTCGATTTTATTTAATAACAAAACAAATACATCATGAATTTTTTTTAATAATTTCAAGTGATTAATATTGAAAACATAAATAAAAGAATTAAAAATATATTCTAAAAATTCACGAAATTCAAAAAATTATTTTTTTATATTAATAATTCACGAAATTTTTTTATATTATTTTTTTAATATTCAAAATTCACAAAATTATTTAAAAATTAATAAAATTTTCCAAGGTTATTTTAGTATTGAATTATAAGCATTTAATTTTTATGAGATTCTTTTTTCTTTCTAAAGTTTGTTGAAGAATCTTTACAATAATTTTTTTTTTTGACACAGAATCTTTAAAATTTTTTAATAATATAAGAATATGCATTTTATATGCTTTTGTTTCAAATAATAAAATTTCAAACATATAATTATCAAAAATTTTGAATTTTTTAAAAAGGAATTTTTTATTTTTAAAAAATTTTGATTTTGTTTCATAAAAAAAAACATATATAATTATATTTTGAAAATACTATTAATTTCCGAAATTAAATGATTGTAAATTATATAAGTGAGTATATTAATTATATTTAAAAATTACATATCATTTTGAAATATGAATGATAAAATAATATCAATAAAGAATTATTTATAATTTATGAATGATTAAAATAATATTGAATAATTGAAGAATCTTTACAATTTATTAATAATATAAGAATATGCCTTTTATATGCAAAAACTAATTATGGTCAAACAAATCAATATGTCATTCCTAGAAAATATTACTCATTATATACCAAATTATTCTTATGTTCAATTTTTTCACTGTATACCAAATTAAATAAAAGAATTAAAAATATATTCTAAAAATTTTAACCAGTTGATATAATTATATATAAATAAATTATTTGTAAATTATTTTTTTAATATTAATAATTCACAAAATTCACAAAATAATTAAAAAATATTTATACTATACAAATGAGACATATTTTCTAAGGTCTCATTTAATGTTCTTTTCCAAATGTTTTCCTCACATTCATATCCTCACAAAATTGTATTAAATGCATACTTCAAAAAAGGAAATATTTCAAATTCAATTCAAATAATAAAATTTTAAACATATTATTATAATATAATTGAAATAATAAATTATAAATATATAACAATAATAAATAAATTATATTAGTAAAATATTATATATTATTTTTCATGCATGCATTTTTTTAAAAATTGTCTTGGATGACTTTAAAATAAAAATGAATTTTAATATAAATTATTTCTATTTTAAATATGGGAAGATATATATATATATATATATATATATATATATATATATATATATATATATATATATATATATATATATATATATATATATATATATGAAAAAAAAATTATTATTATTTTAGATTTTAATTCATATACACAAAATAATAGCTTACTTTATAAGTTTGGTAAATAAGGAAATGATCATCATACAATATAAATGCTATTGGAATCAACACATGATTTTAAAATAAAAAAAAAATTAAAAAAGATTTGTTGCAATCTGATTATAAAGACTAAGTTTTGAATGCACCATATAAGTGAAAAATACAAATTTACCCTTGCAAAAACGTCTATATAATTAATGGCATTTGGGTGAACAATGCAAATCACAATGTTTCTTACCACCATTTCTTTCTATGTGATGCACATAAGCTAATGTGTTTCTTTATTCATTTGTTTATTTCATTGCTCATGTCTGTATATATAGTTTCTCATTTTTCATTCTTGCATTTTCATGTGTTTTCCAACTAAAAAACACATTTACTTTGTTTTACATGCATATACATACATATTTTGTGTTTTAAAATTTTAACGCAAATACTTTGTATTGATTTACTTTTGTTTTTGATCTAATTGATAATTTTTAATGTTTTTTTTTTTCAGAGGTTCCATGGGGTACATGAACTTCAAGCCATTCAACTTCAACAATATAGTGTATTTATATCAAGATGTATAGGTGTTAGTCATCTTTGTTGATTAAAATAGTTTTGAAATCATCTTTATTGCTTTTCAATTGATATTATTGTTTATATATGTTATTCGTATATAACATGTAAACATATAATATATAGCTTAGAAATATTTGAAGTTTTAGATCCGTTCAATCTTTTTCTTCACATTTTCATCAGTCTCATGCGCATATAATAGTTAGAGCTTTATGACAACTATAACACTTTATCTTCTTTTTTTTCAAAATATTTTGTGCTATAAAAAATTTTACCTAATAAGATAAAAAGTGTAAAAAATCCAAGACAATAAAATGTGTAAAATAAGCTTACTTTTTTATAAACCGAAGTAAATATAATAAGGTGTATGAAATAAAATGACTTTTGTAAATTTTAGAATAAAGAAAAAGATTGTACCAAAAAAAAAAGAATAAAGAAAAAGAAATTGATAATTAAGAAGAAGAAAAACATAATAATAATCTTTAGATATACATTGATTCCTGTAACACCCCGTTTTTCAAAGTTCAAAAAGGGGCATTATTTTTTTTTATTTTTTTTTTAAAACAGACACTCAGAGTGCGCGGAAAATATTTTACAAGAGCCGGCATTAATCATACCACAGGACTAATTATAAATAATAGTGCTTCAGAGAAGCAAAGTGTATTATCTGAATATTTACAACCCCACAGACAAAGGGTCTAACAGCTACCAAATTAAGTATTCAGAATACAGTCACCCAAAAGAGTCAGAATACTACCCCTAACTAAATGCACGGTGTACAAGACACACCGGCACACAGGCTAATCAGATTCGCTACGCCACTTGATCACTGAAAATCCTACGTCGTCACCGTCTCCCTCACGAGCATCGGTAACATAGGGTGATCCATCATCTGGGTGGGACGATGCCCGCGAAAATCACAGCAAGGGTCACCACACATAACATAGATGCAAATAACATATATACATATATATATATATATATATATATATATATATCTAAAGCGGTAATCACATAGCAATTTCTCATAAATTGCACACAGCATAGAAATGCACAAAAGCCTAGCGATGCAGACTCTAAATGATTGTGATCACCCTAACCGGGTCTTTTTCACATGCATGAATTCCGGAATTTAACCTCTCCGCAGAGAGTCGTAGGTACACCCCTACTAAACCCCGCAGGGCAGGTGAAGCCACACAGACTATAACACCAAGGTGAAGCCACACAGACTCTAACACCAACTCAATAAAAATCCCGCAGGATTAGGTGAAGCCACACAGACTCTAACACCCGGTGCTTAGGTGAAGCCACACAGACTCTAACACCCGTACACGCAACTATGAAATGCATGAGCATACTTTCTATTTCAACAAATATAGGGCAGTCACACAGACAAATCCCCGGTGAGGTCACACAGACACACACCCGTGTAGTCTCCACTGACATACACGTTTTCATACATGCTCATGCAAAATTCAATATACATATCACACAAGCATATGTAATTCCAAACATGTCATCACATATATTTAATCAAATCATATGTAAGACATAGGCATATATATTCTTAAACAATTACTCATCTCGAGAATACATCACACAATCATGCCAAGCACTCAAATCACCCACAATCAAGCATACATACATGCTATTAGCGGAAAAGTAAACAAGAAAGGTGCCCTTACCTCGGCTAGCTTCCAACACAAACAACTTACGCTATGCGAGCAATATCCGTCTCTCTCGACGAAGTTCCAAATCCGGCTAATCCTTTTAACCTTTCACAACATATAACTTCTCTAAATTAATACCACATTCTAATTGGTTACTCAAATAAGTCCTAGCTCGGCTACTAATACATTCAAGACCTATGATTGTTCCCTCACAAATAACTAGGCTCAAATCATTTTCATGACAACTCTTGAAAATACAAACACTTTAATAAAATAGCGTCTCATCACGAAAACGTCATTCAAATAAATCACGGCTATTTTAAAACACTTGTAAAAACCAAATTCTTTTTCGAAAACAACTCTTGAAAATACAACACTTTAAATGATAGTTTTGTTTCTAGCAAATATGCCATAACAAATTGTTTTATCCAAAAGCGTCACCAATAAGTTCAAACTATTTTAAAGCTTTTCCAAAAGCAAGAATACTATTTCGAATAACTTATGCATAAACTCATAAGTTCCAAAATCTTTTCAAAACTAGACAAGTCCAAATTAAAACTTTTCTCGTACGACTCTACGATACGCGTTACCTAAAATTAAGTAGCGTAACATCAATAAAATATTCCTCGTTCCTTCTATCGAAACGAAACTAGTTCTCAAACTCTAGAGGGTTCTCAGGTACTCTCTAAAGTTATCCCTCAATGATTTCGGGTTATTCTCATAGCGTTTAAAAATTCATTAAGTTAATTGTACTATTTTTATAATACGAAAAGCATTTTGTTTTTAAATCATAAACTAAAACCATTTTGGATTTTCCACTTTGAGAACTTGTTTCACACTCAAACAAAAACACTTGAAACACAACTAAAACTTTTCGAAAATATTTTTAACAAAACTCGAAGTTTTCTTGCGTCACAAGTTACCCATTTTTTTCTTCCCAAAAACCTTTCCTATACCAATTTCTCTTCGAATTAAGGTTATTCGAATCATACAAGATTTTTTTTCACAAAATTGTGGACTTAGAAAATTTTTGAGATTTTTCCTCCCTATCCCAAAAGTGGTTCGGCCAGGGCTCAGAAATCGGGCTTCCGTGCGAAATTTTTCACTTTTTAATACATGGTAATATCTCATAATACCTAACTAGGGCTTATCAAAGCGATTTAGAAATTATAGAGTCGAAATGCAAAATTCGAGAATTTCAATTTTAAGGTTTTTCTTAACCAATTGAGCCTAACATTTTCAAAGCTTCCCATTAGCCATCAAACAATTCAAACAAAGGCTATGGCTAACTATTTGTTTCAAAGAATTTTTCAAAAACTCGATCCATCGGACCTTTTATGTATGCCACGCCCTAATCGGCAAAAATGGCTAACAATAAAATTTTCTTGTTCTAAACCCTAGCATCTTGTTGTTGATTCATAAATATGTTCAATCGTGTCTCCGACTAATTTCGAGACTTGTTACGAAATTTTTAAAAGTGCGTCCTTCGCGTCGCTCAAGAACGCGAAAAAATGATTTTTCTAACCAAGCCTAGTTAAATACTTGAACCATTACTAATTTTCTCAAAACCACTCACAAGTGCTCAATCTCATACCCCAAAACCATTTCAATCTAGAATATGAACTCTTTGAAAATTTCCATAATAAAATGTTTACTTGCAACACAAGTTTCAAGTTTTTTTACCTATTGAATAAAACGGCCATAACTTATTCAATTTTTATCCGATCGAGACGAGCCATACGCCAAAATCTTCGTTTCGAAAAGACGAATTAAATGGTCAGGTTTCTGGGTCACAAAAACAGTTTTAAAATGACCATAATACCCTTCAAGATTTCGGCCAGAATTTAAATTACACCTTAAGTCATTTTTCTTTCATTTCAAAAGCATATCATTAATTCTCTAGTCCTCAAAATCACTTAATTGCACCAACAAAGCATTTTCAAGATAAAATTCACAATCATATTAGTTCTCACAATTTTCTCAAGAACACTAAGTTTTTTTTTTTTTTTTTCTTATTTCTCAACAAAATCATTAATCATAATTCCATTTTGCTCACAAGCTCAAAACCAACATCATAAACACAAACAACAAACAAAAACTCATGTTCTTGATCAATATCTATTTCTCTCAAAACCCTAACTCACTTTCTCATGAGATTCTCACAAACTCATGGAAAATTGAAATAACAAAGCCTAGCATGCTCATCTAACCCTCATGAACAACTTTCATGAAACAAGAATCATCCAACACCAATTCTTATGAAATTTCTCTCAAGAACATAATCATAAAAATCATAACAACCCAAGAGTTTAAGCTACCCAAGAGAAAGGAATAGGTTTAGTTACCTTAGGAGATGATTCTCTACAAATTTCCTTTGATCCAACAAACTTGAAATGGAGTGAAATGGTGAAGGAATGGGGATTTTTGTGATGAAGGGAAAGGGGTATTGAAGTTCACGGCCAAGAGAGAAAAGTGAATGAGTTCCCTTTTAATTTTTCAAGTCCTCCTAGTGTATTAAGTCTTGTTAACTCATGACCACTAGATCACATAGTAAAAAGTTCTAAGATTCAATCTCACCCATATAAATTTGGTTTAGGTTGACTTGGTTGATTCTCAACCAAGGGATTTCTCTAGAGGCTCTCATAGCCTTTAGGTGTCATCTCATGAGCCATTCTTGTGCTCGCAGACGAGTCGTACCTCGTCGACGGTCCGTTTTATGAAAATTAGAAAATTTACGACGTGATAGTTCGCCGTAAAACATTTCTAAAAATTATCGCTAAACTTTATCCCCGACGGTGATATTGGTTCTTAACTCCCAAAAATATTCTGACTTCAGTTTTCAACTCGTACAGATATATAAAGTCTGTAGTTAAATTTCGACGGAAAACAGAAACCGTAAATTTTTCCGCAGCGGATACCATTTTCTACTCGTTTTTCCAATAAACGGAGAAAGTCAAATTTCAAAATTCTCAAAACATAGAAACGTTCTCATAGATATTTAAAGACTAAGGAAGAAAAGTCTGTGCATTTCCAGCACACGAGGACAAGACAGGCTCCAACTCAGCAAGATTCTATTATCGCGACAATACTCACAAAACTAGTTGACAAAAACCCTAATATTCTTAGCCAATATTTATTTTCCTCTCACAAAATGTATCGTGGAATTTCAGGTCTTACAATTCCCTTAATCTATGTATTGATAGTATTAATCAAAACAAGAAATCACTACTTTACTATTAAAAAGCTATTACTATTTTGTAATAAAAAAAAGTTAGATTTTATTTATTTATTTTCTTATTATTCTTTCCCTTTTTATCAAAAGTTATTGAAGAAGAGATTTTCTCAAATTGATACTCTTGAAAAATCACCGAATGATGCAAAATGTGTTTAGTAGTATTTTTATTTTTGGAATGTCTTAGTAGCAATACACTCATTATGAATTTTTGATGATTTTAAATTAAATATAGTAATTGTTCTCAAAAAATTTAATTATAGTAATTTTTAACAAATTTAATAAAATTACTTTATTTGTTACCTGCAGGTAAATGACTTTTAAAAGTTAATTCTTTTCAATTAATATAAATCTTTATAATATACAAATGAGACTTATTTTTTTAAGCACTCATTAAATGCTTGCTTTCACCATATTATTTCTTATAATTTTGCATTTAAGTTTTTCATTATAAAGGAAACAATAAAGGAAACAATTAAAATTCAAATTATAATTAAAAAGTATAATTAAAACATTCAAATTATTGTATGATGAAAATGTTTGTCGTCTCATTATGATAGGTACTATTTAATTTCTCATAATATTCATTTATTTTTTTACTGTGATTGCATCATTATCATTATACCATACAAAAAATTAATTTATATATTGAGTCTTTGAATATGACCATTTTCTTCTATTTTAATTCTACAATTTTAAAATTTTAATAATGCATTTTTTATTCCTTTTTAAACATAATGTAATCAACTGTTTCATAAAATTTCAAATCTGCATAAATGTATTGATTTGATTGTATTTTTTGCTATAAATATGGCCATCACATTCATCATTGACCACACCATTTTCATGTTGTGTTTGAATGATTTTCACTAAAAAAAATCATCCTATAGTATATTTTTATGCTTTTGCGTTTGAATTTGATTTTTGCTATTATCTCTTTTTTTCTTACTTATTTGGATTTCGTTACTTTTTATTTTGATTGTTCATAGTGTATTATATATGCGACAAACTTTCATTCTCACTGGACATAATGATCCATAATAGATGCATGTGTAAATATATGATTGTTCACAATATATGAAGAATAATACGAAGCACAAATACACGATTGTTCATAATATTGTTCACAATATATAAAGAATAATATGAAGCATAAATTGTATTTTAATTATGCATAGTAAAAAAGGATTGTTAAATTTGTTAAATTATGCAAAATTTTAATATATTGATTTTAAAATCTTATTATTTTAATATATTGCTCCAAAATACAATTTTTTTTACATATTGATTGTTAAATATTTGCTTCGTGTCTCTATTTCTACAATCTCCCCTTTTAAGAAGTGTTTCATTAGAAGAAAAAAAAATTAGAAGATAGAAAATGTTGTATATTATGCAAAACAAGAGAAAGAAATTACATATAGATAAAATTTGATCCATTGTTTGGTTTGAAATTTTTTTTAACATGGTTAGATGAAAGATACAAAAAATAGAGGTGAGAGAATATTTTATATTTAAGTGCAATTCCTAATATTCAACTACTACATTGGGACGACAATTATTTCGAAATTAAATTTCTATTTCTGAATATTAATTTACCGTAATATGATTAATTTTTTTTTTTTTGTTTGACAAAAGTAAAATCAATATATTAAAAAAAATCATTAAAAATTATGTTTGCAGTACATACAGAATTATCATTACAATTTTGAAGAATAATAATATATGTTTTTTTTTTAATCGGCTAAATTTTATTAAAAGACAACTCCTCCATAAGAAGTGAAAAGAATTGTCGTGGAAACATACAACAAAAGGTAACGTGATATAACACAATTACCAACACCTAATCAAACACCCTCATCCACCCATACACCAAAAATGATCCGCTAAACCACCCGAGAAAACCCCTACCCGACCCTAAGAGACACCAATAGGCTCTAACTTCCGAACTCGAATTAAAATTACTCGGCCCATCAGGTCCAGAAGTATCCCCGAAAGTCAAAGGTTGAGGGACCCCGGTAGTCAGAGAATCGACAGTCAGACACCTGATACAGTGGAATTCGACCAGATACCAGAGACCTGCAAGTCTCAACAGACTTGAACACCCCTCAGCGACTCCAAGAGTCCTGCAAATCTCACCAGATTTGAAAATGGTCAGAGACTCTTGTATCAGGGAAAACCCACACACACTCGGCATTAATCATCCAACACCTCTCCATCACAAATACGTCCCAGAGGTACGATAAAACGACAACATCCGTCAACACGGAGTGTCTACATACCCCGCCCTTTCGAGCGCGCCGGGACAACCACCAAGGCAAGAACTTAGCCAAACACGTCAAACCACCACCACCACCATCGCCAGGACACCTTCAAACGAACCCCACCAAAACCAACAGCACCTAAACAAAGCGTCACCACCAACAGCCGCCACTACTGTTCCATCACCTCACCACCACCTGGACAAAGCACACCACCACCACCCTCTCTAAACAGCCACCACTGCCACCAAGGTTTCTGAAGAAAACGTCTAACCAATCACCACTGAGAGCAGCTTCACCACAACACCTAGGCAGAAAAACCACCACCAAAACAGAACCACCACACCAAATCTGAGAACGAAAACGAAAACCAATGGGAAAACGGAGACGAAACGCAGCGACCCCTGCGGCGGCAGAATGAAGCAAGCCATCAGAGAGAAAGAAAACCGCACCCAAAGAGCCTCCAACCAACCCAGCATCAACCACCCACCCCCTGACACCCAGCTCCGACGAAACGGACGGAAACGGAGGGAGCAAAAGCAACGCGGAAGACACCGGACGGAGGAGGGAGAGGCGGTCCGGAGCCATGGAGCTCATCGAACCACCACCACAAGGTTCTACATCTTGGTAGTGAAGGTTTGGATTTGGGGATTAGGGGATGAGGGGAGGGGGGGGGGGGGGGGGGGGGGCTGCAAGCTAGAGAGAGGGGATAGAGAAATTAGGTTTCTTTTTTAGAGAGAGAAATTTGTTGGTGATAACATAATCTCAAAATTTGATCTTAATAATAATAATAATATATGTAGTCACCCGTACTGGAGTGTGAGCCAATACATATTATTTGAATACAACTTCAATATCATTATTTGGTTTTCTATTTTATTTAAACGGATCAATTTGGTTTGATTTGCAAAAGAAAATGAACCTAAACAAACAAATGCTTTTCATTATCTGAACGGCTAAATAATAGGTTGAATTTATTCAATTGGGTTGATATTTTCTTTGAAAAATAATACATAATGATTAAAAACTATATTAGTATAACATATTTTGTTTTTAGTAAAAAATGTACAACGTATTTTCAAAAATAAAACTACTAATATAGTGTGTAATACAGAGAAATATTAATAAAATATGATAAGTATTTTATTTCAAATCTCATATATATATCGTTTTAAATTATTACATTTGTTCCTAAATATAAGTCTATTTTAAGATTTTTTTTGTTCCATTTTATATTCTCTGTAATTTTTTTCAAAAATTTCTTATATTTAAGAATAGAGATAGAATTTTATTGAAACACTCACAACCAAAAACAAGACACGTCCAGGAAACACTCACAACTACATTCTGCCCTTCTTCTCTAAAAACATGATCGAAAACTAAATGGAGGAATGGAAAGAATTGAGCAAAACCTCAAGAATAATAAAATGGCTACTCTGCCATCTTTAATTACCTTATTCATCAATCATCAACCTCATCTCATTATTACCTCGGTTAATTCTTGTTTCTACTGCTCACGAATGATGCCTTATGAATTAAGTCAGGTACCTAAATGGTGTTGAAAATAATTCCTAATTGTCACTCTACTCGAAGTTAGGGGATGAGGGGAGGCAAGCTAGAGAGAGGGGATAGAGAAATTAGGTTTCTTTTTTAGAGAGAGAAATTTGTTGGTGATAACATAATCTCAAAATTTGATCTTAATAATAATAATAATATATGTAGTCACCCGTACTGGAGTGTGAGCCAATACATATTATTTGAATACAACTTCAATATCATTATTTGGTTTTCTATTTTATTTAAACGGATCAATTTGGTTTGATTTGCAAAAGAAAATGAACCTAAACAAACAAATGCTTTTCATTATCTGAACGGCTAAATAATAGGTTGAATTTATTCAATTGGGTTGATATTTTCTTTGAAAAATAATACATAATGATTAAAAACTATATTAGTATAACATATTTTGTTTTTAGTAAAAAATGTACAACGTATTTTCAAAAATAAAACTACTAATATAGTGTGTAATACAGAGAAATATTAATAAAATATGATAAGTATTTTATTTCAAATCTCATATATATATCGTTTTAAATTATTACATTTGTTCCTAAATATAAGTCTATTTTAAGATTTTTTTTGTTCCATTTTATATTCTCTGTAATTTTTTTCAAAAATTTCTTATATTTAAGAATAGAGATAGAATTTTATTGAAACACTCACAACCAAAAACAAGACACGTCCAGGAAACACTCACAACTACATTCTGCCCTTCTTCTCTAAAAACATGATCGAAAACTAAATGGAGGAATGGAAAGAATTGAGCAAAACCTCAAGAATAATAAAATGGCTACTCTGCCATCTTTAATTACCTTATTCATCAATCATCAACCTCATCTCATTATTACCTCGGTTAATTCTTGTTTCTACTGCTCACGAATGATGCCTTATGAATTAAGTCAGGTACCTAAATGGTGTTGAAAATAATTCCTAATTGTCACTCTACTCGAAGTTTGGTCTCTAATATTTTGCTGAGTTAACTAATCTAAGCTGGTATCCAAAAGAAATCCTATTTATTATGCTAAACAGATCCTGGCTTCCCGCGGTATGATAGGGATACGAGTTACGATGATGAAGAACTAAATTATTTTTAGGGAAGGCATTCAGAGTTGGCTTCCTATAGGGTAATCTATTGGGAAGTTCTCAGATGAATATTCCAACTTGATTCCTCTAGTATGGTACTGAACAGATTCTAGCAATACTGGTAAATCTCGCGGCTGAAAGGTAAGACTAGGTATTCAAGAAGAGTCTTGATTTACTGAGGGTTGCGTTTAACTTGGTTCACATGTTCCTTGTAAACATGTTCACCGGAAGGTATGGTTAGTCTCGAGTCCGGGGAATTAACCTGACACATGCTGTCAGTTGGATACTAAAATGACCTACACACCTACGAGTTTCCATAAACAATTCTACTTCGCACGATTAGTACTTCCATCAGACTGTTCTTACTCTCAATAATCTTAACAACTGCTCCCTTACAATCTCCAGAATTTTCTTACTACCATTGGTTTTAACCCATATGATCCATCTTATCTCTGGGTATACTCGTTGGCGTTGTACCGCTTATTCCTTCAGTCCTAACTATTTCAGCTCTAACATCCGGTTAGAGAGATTTCTCGCCAACGATTGCTTCTGAGCTGCATTTCCACTACGATCTTCTTACTTAACCACCGTGGTCCACTTCGGTTCTCAACCGTAATACCCTGCCTACCATGCACAATACTGAGCTGATCAGACTCAGCATGCGATGGTTTCAGCGTAAACAGTTCAGACTCCAAAGGGTCCGTACTACTAAGAAAGGGATTGTAATGACTCATGGCACGGTCCGATACTGGATCGACCTGCTCTGATACCAATTGTAACGCCCCAACTAAATTGTCTAGAATATTTAGTCGGAACATCAAAATTTGGAATCTGAGTACATTAAATTATAAGGAGATAACTGAATAATTATGTTATTATTAAAATAATAACTGAATATTTAATACAAACAGCGGAAAAAAAAAACTACAGAGATAACAAGATAAATAAAAGCAAGAATGAAGACTAAGTCTTCTAATGCTGACGATCCAAGCTCGGCTCCAGTCGTCAGATCCATCCTGGTTCCTGCTCTGAAATAACCTGTCTTACCTATATCGAAAAGGGAGTGGGGTGAGACAGTCACTTCGTCCCAGTGAGTCCTACTACCCTCCTAAAGGCTATAAAGCCGGGGCTCCTAATCAGTCATATCATAATCTAATTCATAACATAATTATCATAAGCAATATAAATAAAGGTGTAACACAGAGTTAGTCTTGTTGATTTTAAACCGCAAGCACTCTGAGGTGAGCATGTCCCAGATGCCTGCCTTGTCCGCGAACAGAAAGCGTTCCGGCGTGCAGCTCACAAAGTTTTACTGGTGGAACATCTAAAACGATGTCCACAAGCGATATCACAATCGCACATAACTCGACTGATTCTAAATTGATTACATGCTACCATAATTATCCCAAAGCCCGGGGAGCATACATAATTCTAAAATCCTGAGTTATTTCCCTAAAT
Source organism: Trifolium fragiferum (assembly GCA_954870985.1). NCBI lineage: Eukaryota > Viridiplantae > Streptophyta > Magnoliopsida > Fabales > Fabaceae > Trifolium > Trifolium fragiferum. The sequence goes on from OX940793.1 coordinate 22,081,056, forward strand.
TCCTAAATTGTGTTGACCTCCTGTTTGAACATTAATTAATTTATATATATCTGCAAGTTATCTACCTCAGTGATGATATAAAACGAGTGCCTTTAAAACTAGTTTAGAAATAAAATAGTATAAGCATTTCTGCACTTAGCTCGCTACGGCGAGTTAACTAGCTCGCCATGGCGAACTGCAGGTCCTGACCTAAATCAACTCGCTAGGCGAGCAGTGCTCGCCATGGCGAGTTTCATCAGCCCAGAACTTGGTGCTCGCTATGGCGAGTTCATGCAGAAAGTGCCCTATTTTACAAAAATCATCACTTTGAAGAGTTACACCTACAATCAATTTCTGAGGTAGTGCAGATACATGAAATAATTAATATAGAACATAATGTAAGGGAATCTGGGGAGTTAATTCCCTTCACACAATTTATTTCCTAATTCCTAAGTTAACATGCAATTATTTGATTTGGGGAAAAATTATCTAAACTACTTAAGCACCCACCTGTTATAGGAGCTTTAATCTTTAATCCAAGGCTCTACAACAGCTACAATGAACCCACAGCAGAACCCTCGAACCCAGAAATCCGCACGAACAGGGAAACGTGTGCAGCCTGTGCTGCTGAACTCGCCTAGGCGAGTACTTCTGCTCGCCATGGCGAGCTTGACAGAGTGAAGTGCGAGCTTTTGCCATTTTTACCAATTTTCCACTTTTCCATAGCAATTATGGCATGCCAAGTGATCAAGGATTCGTGTTTGAAGGTAATTATACATGCAACAAAGGAATAGAAGTGTGGGGCTAGGATTGAGAGATTGGATGAAAAAGGGAAGTTGGTGAGTTCATGGAGATTGAGCTACTTTGATGAATTTGGGAGAGATGCAAGGAGTGTAGCTCTAATTTGGTTCTCTGCTCTTACTCTTTGCATGTTGGTAATTTCTGTAGGAGGTGAGACTTTGTGTAGTGTTATGCATAAAGAAGTCTCAATTTGTAATTTGAGAGAATTGGAAGCTTGATATTTATGGTGATGTTGTTGTTGTCACGAAGAAGAAGAGAGAAAGGGTGAGCTTGAGAGCTTTCAGTTTTGCTGAAGATGAATAATGCTCTTTCTTGCATGCAAGTGAGTGGGTTTGAATGAGGGAGAGTGGTTTTTGAGTGGAAACATGAGTCATCCTATGGTTAAGACGTGTTGAGTTGTGATGAAGGGAAAAAGGTGAGTCATAGAGGTGACTCATACAAGAGTGAGAGAGGGGAAAAAGTTGAATCTCTTGCTTGCTTAATTCACAAGTGTGAGATTTAAGACTTTAGTGTGTAATTTAGATATTAATTATAATTCCAAATTTACACCTAACTCACTTAATTTTCACAATTGAATTAATTTAGACTCCTCCACTTAGTAGAAATCTCTAATTAAAATTAACTAAGTGATTTAGAATTCGGGGATGTTACATCTGTCTTCATTGAAAACCTTAATTTAAAAGCACACTTTCATCACAAACTCACAGCTGCATACTTCTCTTCGTCCTCACCTCATCTTCATCGCAAACAATATGCTATCATCTATTATCTATCTCACCTCACTTTCATCCTTGTCAAACTAATATGATTTCATTAGTCACCACAGACAATTTTAATAAATTTTGCCATTAAAAAAAGCATGAAATACATCACAAAAAAATATGATGTAAAACCGATCAAAGTATCTGAAACAAATTGAACCAAACCGACGAATTTGATTCAGATTCATTTTTAAAAAACAATAAAAACTGAATCAAAACAAACCAATCAAAAGTTTATTGGTTCGGACATTAAATTCACTCAAAACCGAACCAAACGGATCCAATCACCGTAGCGTTTACCATTTTCCAAAATGAAAAAAATTGGAGAGTGAAGAAGTTGCATACTACTATTCCACGTGTACAACGACCAAACCCTGCTGCTCTCTTCCATCTTCCTCATATAAAACCCCGCCATTTCCATTTTCACCCAAAAAACCTTAATCAAATCTTCGATCACAATAATGGATGAATTCTTACCCATTCTTGCGTTTTCTCTTCTTCTTGGTGCCATCATTGCTCTCATCTTCTTCAACTCCTATTACCGGAAACGCAAATCCGATGTCCGATCCATCGCAAATCTAAATCCAAATCCCAATCCAATTACTCCCTCTTCAAAACCCCTTCCTAATAAGAAACCTAACCCTAAACACCATTCCTCTGATAAGGTCATTTTCCTTTCCCAATTCCAATTCTCTTTCCTTTTTAGATTCTTAGCTTTTTGTAATTGATTCAATTGCTTTTGTTGTTACTTTGTTTGTAGTTTGTTAAGTGTGTTTATGGGATTTGATATGAGTTTTGTTTGATTGATTGATTTTTATGTTAATGTGAATGATTATTTTTAATTGATAACTCATGCATGGTTGATTTTATATTGATGGGTTCACTTCAAAAAAAAAAAGATTTTATATTGATGGTGTTATGGGAATTGAGTTATTCATTGATTGAGGAGTGATTGGGTTTAGATTATGAAGATGGTTGTTGTATTGGAGTGAAAGAAGCTTAATTTTCCTTTTTAGGGTGTCTATGGGAACGGTTAAGTACTAGAAGGGCCGGCCCAACACAATAAGAGGCCTAAAGTGAACTCTGAAAAGAGGCCTTTATATATTCTAATTATAATATTTTTGGTAAAACAAAATGGATGAATGATGGAGTTCTCATATATAAATAATCCGATCAAACAAAAAAATCAGGAATTATTAATTTTTTTTTATGGTTGACTCTTGATGAGAGGCCTTTTCTCTCATAGTAAACTTCTTTTTTCGGCCTTTGGACTATTAAGCTTATCACTTGTATGAGGCATTTTTTCTTGCTAAAAATTTGGTTTTTATTCGAGGCCTAAAACCCTTACTTGGGTTGTTCAGCCTTTGGCCGGCCCTGAGTATTATTATTGATGAGGTGTTTGTGAAGATCGTGTGATTCTGGTTTGAATGCGTGCTTTTCCTTTTAGGGTTTGGGTTACTTTGGTGACGAAAATGGTTTTTGATTGAATTAATTTTGGCTAAAAATGTGTTTAAAGGAAATTGATTTGTATTTGGATATGTTTACGTGAAAGCGAGTTGAACAATAAAATTGAGTGTAAAAGTCACGTTTGGAGACAAAAGCTGCAAATCCTTGGCATCAAGTTAAAATCAATTAGAGGCAAAATTAGTTATAATTGAAAACTCCCAAACATACTCAAATTAATTTTAAGTCTTAAGAATCACTTCTAGCTCTCCCAAAAGTGATTCCAAACATGCTCGTAATCTCAAGTTTGCATCGGTGTTGTTTCGGTGCTTCCTCAAGTGTTTGCTTGATATTGTTTTGTGGAAGTTTAAGTCAGTTTCTGATGATTGATGAAAAATTCTTGATTTTGTCAATACATGGGTGTTGGAAGCTTAAGGATCTTAAATTGTTACCGCGGGGCTTCACATTTCAGTTTTCATTGTGCTGTGGGTCTTCACGGTCTGGGATTTATTTTATTGTGTGGCTTAACCTTTTGTTTTTGGAACTAAAGGATCAAAGCAAGCGGCATCATCCATTGGATTTGAATACCTTGAAAGGCCATGGTGATGCAGTTACAGGGCTATGCTTCTCTCCCGATGGACGAAATTTGGCGACAGGTATTTAAACATATTTGTTCATAAAAAGGCATTTGCAGTTTTGTTTAGATACTACCATCGTGATTTCATCAACAGAAGATATATATGTTTATAGTTACCGTCATCAAGACTTCATCAACCGTTCGAAAATGATCACATATGGTCCTTGCTAAGTTTATTTTAGTGTCAGTGTTAGACTTGTTCCGATGTCAGTACCAGTGCTTCATAGCCAATATACACATCTTAATGCAAGAATTATTTGCTAACACAAACCTCTCCCCCTTTCCCCTATTACAGTATTACTATGACCGAACTGTGTCTCTCTCTCTTGCTTCCCTTGGCACATGTTGTATTTTTGAGTTTAGCAGCATAAGCACTCCCCTCAGTTCATAAAGCAGATTCACCTTGAACTGGAACATGCATCGAATCCGAGATTGCAGTTTGGAGGGGTTTGATGAATTTGCTAACATTGCTTATGACGCAGCACAGTTAACCAACACCTCTGCATATAAGAAATTATACTTAAAACATCACGGGTTTGGCAGACACAAAATTAGTTTTGTTCCACAAGGTTAAAACATGTTCAAGTGAGGATTAAATACTGTTTCAAGTTGTTGGAACTGAGAAGATCACTCAAGGCCAGCCAAATGAAACCAGCTGCAAACATAGCATATCACCCAAAATTTATTTTTCGGTCTTATTTGACCAGATAATTACATTTGTTGATATGTATTTTTCGTCTGTCATCTTGCTATGAGTATGATATAGGACTCCTAGTTGTTCAAATTGTCTTGTTTTTAGTTTTAACCTATATGAGCACTTGGACATTATTTATGAAACTTTTTCGCTTACAATCTTATGTTACATAATCTGTGCAAACAGCTTGTGCTGATGGAGTAGTGAGAGTATTCAAGTTGGAAGATGCTTCGAGTAAAAGTTTCAAGTATGTGAATTTCAACAACCTCTAAATACATATCAACTTAATGTCAATCATAATCTCTTTGCTTAAATTTTGTTTTATCAACTATTTTGCAGGTTCCTGAGAATTAATTTGCCTCCTGGAGGTCATCCAACTGCAGTTGCATTTTCTGAAGATGCATCCTCCATTGTTGTGTCATCTCACAGTCTCTCTGGTTGTTCATTATACATGTATGGTGAAGAGAAACCTAAAGCTTCTGAAGATAAGCCACAAGCAAAGCTTCCTCTTCCGGAGATTAAGTGGGAACATCACAAAGTTCATGATAAAAAAGCAATAATTACTATGTTTGGAACCTCCGCTACTTATGGTAGTGCTGATGGAAGTGCATTAATTGCCTCGTGTTCAGAAGGTATCTTGATGTTATCTTCCCTCATTCAAGCATAAAAGAAACTATTTGTTTTGTGATCAATATATATATATTAGGTTCTTCTCACCACAAATAATTTAGTGAAGGGAATTTGGATTTTACTTAGAAGTAGCATAGAGGAGAAAGAATGGTGTGTATTGGTAAAAGTCCACAAAGTGTTTTGATTAGAGTTTACTTTTAATTATATGTTTCATTTCCTTCTACTCTAGATATTTGACCAATAATACTGTAAAGGTTTCAGTTGCAAAAGGAACTTCTGAATAAGAAACATAAAATTAACTATATTTTGGTTATTGTATGACTTTTGTGCTGCTCTCTAAAATAAGTAATCTGTTTTTTACTTTCATTGAGAATTGCTTATGAAATTATTATCACTATTGCTATACCGCAACATAATGCTCAATAATGACTTTCTAAAATTTCTGTCCTGATATTGGATTTCAAATTCAGGAACCGACATCATTCTTTGGCATGGAAAAACTGGGAAGAGTTTGGGGCATGTGGATACAAATCAACTTAAAAATAACATGGCTACTATATCTCCCAATGGGCGTTTCATTGCAGCTGCAGCGTTTACTGCAGACGTTAAGGTAAATTTTATTGTATAATTCTATTTATTTTTCACGTTTTGGGTGTTTTTGAAAAGTAGAATAATTTTGACTTAATCAATTGAAAAATAATTCTTTCCCATTCTAACACGTGTATTTTGTTTTTCTAAATCCTCCATTAGGCAAGGTTTGTAATGTGGTAGGGTGGCTAACAGAATTTCATGTAGGTCAAAATATTTAGCCCAGTGGCATGCTGGCTTATCCATCTTTGTCTAGGTGGCATGTCACTTCATCCCCAACCTACTCCCTCAGTCCCTCAACTGCTTCCCCTTCCTCCCGTCTCCCTACGTCCCTTTTAATCCTTTTATGTCATGAATTGTTATGTTCTGTACATTTTTCATGCTTCCAAGGCCTCTCTATTTATCCCCAGTGCAGGCTTTTAGGTTGAAGCTTTCCTTGATTAATCCAACTCATCTACAAGGAATTTTTGTTAGGACCCAATATATGAATGATTACTCTGATGAAACATAGTATTTTGGATGCATTAATACTACTGAAAGAACAATGGAAATGAAGACTTGCTCCTTACAGAAGATGATGAACAATAATCAAATGGTAAAAGATAAATTCTGACAGATAACCCATTGTCCTACTCAGCCCAAAACTACTCAAACCAATTGCTAAGATTCAGATACCATTTTCGATTCCCACCCTTTCCTTCCTATAATTATCCCTGTCCTTCTAAAATATTCTCTGCCTATCATCTCATGCCATCTGTCATTTCTGTTAGAGCAAACAGAACCTTTCAGTGTGATACTCTCATGGAGTCATGGGAGGCCCATAATGGGGCCCATTGAGTTTTGAGTTTCAAGGTAATATCGAACCTTATTCTAGAACACCATCTAATCTGCACTGCTGCTTCAATTAATGAGGCCTCAACACATTTCTTTGTAATTGCCCGAGGATGGTAAGTAATCTCAAAAGATTGCTTATTCGCATCAAGAGTTACACAGTCAATAACTGCTTCTGGCCTCACTTTTTCCCTTCCCATCGTATTCACTCTTGGGTTCAAACTCATGAGCCAGTTTCCTCCAGTCGGATCACTCAGGCACCCTCAGGCTGACCACCAATATCTCTTGTGCTCTTTGAATTCCAACACATCCCCATTTTCTACTCTCAAAAACACAATGGAGTCCCCTGTGGCTAGTAGTCAATAGATAGTGTGTTGGCATGCCCCTATAAATGTTTTTGATATTTCATGTTTCACAATTAATGATAGAGAGGTGACTCTTCCTAATAATGTGGGGCCAAAAGAATTGAAAGTTTATGCAAGGAAACGTGGGAGTAAGCATTAACATGTGCACAGCAGGTGACAGTTGCACTATATAAGGAATAATGAGTAGTAGATCATTTTAGCCTTGATTTCTGTACTTAGTCAGTGGGACCACTTTTAGCTTAGTGGTATTGGGGAGTCTGCGTACTTTTTGGGGAATGATAGTGACTCTATCATTCTGTTAGCATATTTCATCATTATTCCATAGTACTCTTATAGTTATACTACTCTATCACTTTATCATCAATAATATACAATATTCATTTATATCCATTTACATACATACAAACAATATTCCTCTATTTCTTATACATTACAGATCCATTACTCCATCAATTGGTCCGACCTGCCGGATCAAAAAAACCCCACCATATCAATTTTATTTTTGCTGATTGAGTTCGTACGATGGAGACTCGTGTTACTGCGTTGGAAGACCAGTTGGGTGATGTGAAGGAGATGTTGAAAACCTTGATCGAAAAAATGCATACACAGGGTGTTGCGCTTGCTGACCTGAGTAAGCATGTTGGGAAGAAGCACGTGGACTCAACGAGTGCGAGCATCACAGATGAGTCAGGCCAAGGCGAGTCTCGTCTTGCCGGCAAGAAGGTGAAGTTACCACTATTCGACGGCGACGATCCTGTTGCGTGGATCACACGAGCTGAGATCTACTTTGATGTCCAGAACACAGTTGATGACATGCGCGTCAAGTTGGCGCGTTTGAGCATGGAAGGAGCCACGATTCATTGGTTCAATCTTCTTCTGGAAACACGGGATGATTTGTCATGGGAGAAGTTGAAGAAGGCGTTGATCGCGCGCTATGGAGGACGGCGATTGGAAAACCCTTTTGAAGAACTATCGACGCTTCGTCAAACGGGTAGTGTCGAAGAGTTTGTCGAGGCCTTTGAGTTGTTATCGTCCCAAGTAGGAAGGTTACCGGAGGAGCAGTACCTAGGGTATTTTATGAGTGGGTTGAAGCCGGTGATTCGTCGGCGGGTGAGAACGTTGAATCCTCAAACTCGTATGCAAATAATGCGTATGGCAAAGGATGTGGAGGACGAACTCAAGGAGGAAGATGACGACGGAGATAGAATTGTGGGAAAGAAGCCGTTGGGCCAAGGAAGTGGGCTTGGATCTAAATTCCGAAACGGGTTTAATTCAACCCAGAGAGAATTGACCCGGTCCAGTTACTCGGGTTGGAATAACCCACCAAAGAAAATGGGCTCCTCAAGCCCAAGCGCAAATTCCAGCTCAAACTCCAACTCCAACTCTTCCCTTAATTCATCTGGACGGAAATCTGAGGGTGACCGGCAGCGATGGAGAGGGATGCGACTTGAAGAGATGGAAGAACGACGAGCCAAAGGGTTATGTTACAAGTGCGGTTTGAAATTTCACCCGACACTGCATAAATGCTCGGAAGCTTCTCTGCGCATTTTGATTTTGGGAGCAGGGGAAGCCATTAACGACGATGGTGAAATTGTTTCCTTGGAAGCGGGTGATGAAGAAGAGGAGGAAGAGAACCCTGGAGCGGAGTGTAAGGCGATTGGAGTGTTGGGAAGCATGGGGGAGTACCGTACCATGAAGGTTGGAGGTAAACTAGAGAATGTTGATGTGGTGGTGTTGATAGACAGTGGTGCTAGTCATAATTTCATCTCTCCAAAGCTAGCCACTGCTCTAGGATTGCATGTGAAACAGGTTGCAGAGAGGAAGATCAAACTTGGTGATGGTCACAAAATTGTCAGTAAAGGGGTCTGTGAAAATTTATCCCTTTGTCTTGGTAGTATGGAGGTAGTTGTGGATGCTTTAGTGTTGGATTTGGGTGGTTTGGATGTTGTGTTGGGAGTATCGTGGTTGTGTACTTTGGGAAAGGGTCTTGATGGATTGGAAGGTTCTCACTATGCAATTTTGGCACCAAGGCAAGTCAGTCACTCTACAGGGCCAAGGTGAGAATAAAGAGCAGCACTGTTACTTAAATTCATTTTTGGAAAATAGGCATGGGGATAGCAATTGGTGGATTCAATATTTACATCAGGAAGCAAGCAATGACAATGGAGTACTTGTGGAGTTTCAACCCCTATTGGAGAAGTTTGCTAGGGTGTTTCAAGACACTATTCAGTTACCACCCATGAGGTCTAAGGCACATCAGATCAAGCTTGTTCCTAATCATGGGGCTGTTAATGTACGACCCTATAGATACCCTCACCATCAGAAGGAGGAAATTGAGAAGCAAATTGCTGAGCTGCTGCAAGTTGGCGTTATCAGACCAAGTATGAGTGATTTCTCTAGTCCGGTGATTTTGGTCAAAAAGAAAGATAATAGCTGGAGGATGTGTGTAGACTATAGAGCCCTCAACAAAGCCACAGTGCCTGACAAGTATCCAATTCCTATTGTAGATGAATTGTTGGATGAATTATTTGGAGCTACAATTTTTTCTAAGATAGACCTCAAGTCTGGATACCATCAGATACGAGTACGTGAGGAAGACATCCATAAAACGGCTTTTCGAACACATAATGGTCATTTTGAATATTTGGTGATGCCGTTTGGGTTGATGAACGCGCCTGCAACATTTCAGGCCATTATGAATGATTTATTTCGGCCATTTTTGAGAAAGTTTGTTTTAGTTTTTTTTGATGATATACTAATCTATAGCAAATCTGTCTCTGACCACTTGGTTCACTTGGAACAAGTTCTGAAAATGCTGCTGGACAACAGTTTTGTAGCCAATCAAAAGAAGTGTAGGTTTGGTTGTGATCATGTTGATTATTTGGGTCATATTATTTCAGCTCAAGGTGTGGCAGTGGATCCAGACAAAGTAAGGTGTGTTAATGAATGGCCTGTGCCTCGCAATGTTAAAGGCGTGAGAGGATTTTTGGGACTCACCGGTTACTACCGAAAGTTCATTAAGGATTATGGCAAGATAGCCAAGCCCTTGACAGAGTTAGCAAAAAAGGACAACTTCAAATGGGGACAAGAGGCAGCAGATGCGTTCCATCAATTGAAGCAAATCATGACCACTGCTCCTGTGCTTACTCTACCTAATTTTGACATTCCGTTTGAAGTAGAATGTGATGCTGCAGGAAGGGGAATTGGGGCTGTACTGATGCAGCAGAAACAGCCAGTGGCTTACTTCAGCAAGGCTCTATCTGTAGGTAACTTGGCCAAGTCGGTTTATGAAAAGGAGCTGATGGCTTTGGTTTTATCGATTCAACATTGGCGCCATTATTTATTGGGCAAATCCTTTGTGGTTTACACCGACCACAAAAGTCTGAAACATTTTTTACATCAACGGATTACTTCTCCAGATCAACAGTGTTGGCTTGCCAAGCTATTGGGCTATCAATTTGAGGTGGTGTATAAACCGGGACCTGAGAATAAGGCTGCTGATGCTTTATCCAGGTGTCATGGTGATATTGATTTGACAGTTTTGTTGTCATCTTCTCCTCGGCTAGTAGGGCAGGAGCCATGGGAAAAGGTGCAGCAAGATGCGGATTTGGATTTGAGCATTATTGTGTCTTCTCCTCAATGGCTGGAAGGGCAGAAGCTATTGCAGGAGGCTTCCCAAGATGCACAAATCCAAAAGTTGATCTCTGAGTTGACTGACAAACCTGATAGCAAACCAGGATTTGCAGTCCAGCAGGGAATTTTGTTCTATCAGGGCAGGTTGGTGATTCCTGCCACTTCTCCTTCCATTCCTATGTTACTAGCAGAGTTTCACAACACTCCTATGGGAGGCCATTCTGGTTTTCTACGCACATATAGGAGGATTGCTGCTAATCTTTATTGGATAGGAATGCAAAAGATAATTAGGGGTTATATTCGAGCTTGTGATATTTGTCAGCGCCACAAGTATGCTGCTACAACCCCAGGAGGATTGCTCCAACCTCTTCCTATCCCTAATGCCATTTGGGAGGATTTGTCTATTGATTTTATCACGGGATTGCCTAAATCAAAAGGTTTTGAAGCTGTGCTGGTTGTGGTGGATCGGTTGTCTAAATACAGCCACTTTATTTTGTTGAAACACCCATATACTGCGAAGTCTGTGGCTGAATTGTTTGTTAGAGAGGTGGTTAGACTACATGGTGTCCCTTCAACCATTGTTAGTGACAGAGACCCTCTGTTTATCAGTCATTTTTGGAGAGAATTATTCAAATTGCAGGTAACACAGCTTACCATGAGCTCGGCTTATCATCCGGAGACGGATGGTCAAACTGAAGTTATCAATCGGTGTTTGGAAGGTTATTTGCGTTGCTTTGCTTCGGATCAACCCAAGTCTTGGGCTTGTTGGATCCCTTGGGCTGAATATTGGTATAACACAACTTATCATGTGTCCATTGATAAGTCTCCTTTTGAAGTAGTGTATGGTAGGTCTCCTCCTACATTGTTGAAGTTTTTGAGCAATGAATCTAAAGTGGCTGCTGTAGCTTTGGATTTGGCCGAGAGAGATGAAGCTATTACTCAACTCAAAGCTCATTTGTTGAAAGCTCAACAACAGATGAAGCAGTATGCAGATAAGAAGCGTCGCGATCTGCAGTTTGCTGTGGGAGAATGGGTGTTTTTAAAGCTGCGACCTCACAGACAGCAGTCGGTTATCAAACGAATTCATCAAAAATTGGCTGCTCGCTTTTATGGTCCGTTTCAAATCATTGAGAGGATTGGGGCAGTAGCTTATAAGCTCCAATTACCGGCTGACTCTAAGATTCACCCAGTGTTCATGTTTCTTTATTAAAGAAAGCTGTTGGTGATTATCCAATTCATGGGGAGCTTCCTAAGGAACTGCAAATTTCTGTGGATGTGGATGTTTATCCTGAGAAGATTTTGGGGTCTCGTATTAATTGGCAGGGTGGTACTGCTGTGCCTCAGAGTTTGATTAAATGGAAGCATAAATCTTTAGATGATGTTACGTGGGAAGATGATGTTTTTATTACTGGTCAGTTTCCAGATTTTAGCCTTGAGGACAAGGCTCTTTTTGAGACAGGTGGTATTGATAGAGAGGTGACTCTTCCTAATAATGTGGGGCCAAAAGAATTGAAAGTTTATGCAAGGAAACGTGGGAGTAAGCATTAACATGTGCACAGCAGGTGACAGTTGCACTATATAAGGAATAATGAGTAGTAGATCATTTTAGCCTTGATTTCTGTACTTAGTCAGTGGGACCACTTTTAGCTTAGTGGTATTGGGGAGTCTGCGTACTCTTTGGGGAATGATAGTGACTCTATCATTCTCTTAGCATATTTCATCATTATTCCATAGTACTCGTACAGTTATACTACTCTATCACTTTATCATCAATAATATACAATATTCATTTATATCCATTTACATACATACAAACAATATTCCTCTATTTCTTATACATTACAGATCCATTACTCCATCAATTAACATCTTTAGCTAGAATGCTCTGACGGGAGGGTCCTTGGAATCAATAGTCCAAACGACAAAGATTATATTTGCACAATACCTGGGAAGATGGAAAGGGAAAAGGATGTGGTGGGGTAAGGGGATACGTGAGGGAAAGGTCGGAGATAAGGATGAGGTGGCCCTGGACAAAAGTGGTTGAGATAGCAGGCCATTATTTTGTTAATGTATTTATGGCAGTCACCTCATCGTTTAACAAAATTCATGAAACGGCGAGGACAAAAAGAATAATAGTAGTGACTAAACCGGCAAGAATTTTTTGTTGTGACAGAAACTGAAAGAAGTTTATATTATAGGCATTGAAAAAGTTCTTTCTGCCACCAACTTTTTATAATGTTTTGAAGTCATGCAAAAGGTTGTAGCACTAATGAGTCCGATAATTGGGTTTCAACCTATTTATGCCACCAAAAAGTCATTCACTGTTATTTTTGTAAATTATTTGTTCATTATTGTTTGTTTACAATCACTTTCAGGTCTGGGAGATTGTGTATGCAAAGGATGGATCTGTTAAGGAAGTTTTAAATGTTATGCAGCTTAAGGGGCATAAGGTTTGATATTAGTACGACTACTTTTGGGTGATTTAGAATTCTAAATAAGCCTGATTTTGACATGATGAATATATTTTTCAAGTCAATAAATAAATTATTCTGTCAAATGCATTATGTTCAATTATGTGAGAGGTATATTTTTTTTTTTTTTTTTTTTTGAAGAATGTGAGAGGTATTATGGGTGCGTTTGTTTTAGATTTTTTTAAGAAAAAATTGATTTTTTTTCTAAAAAATCAATTTTATAATTTTGATAGTGTTTGTTATAGATTTTTTTAAAAATCATTTTCTAAAAAAATCATTTTTAACCCCAAAATGAAAAGCTATTTCTATTTCTAATTGCTTTTCAAGAATTTTTTTTTTAAAATAGATTTTTATGATCGTAAACAAACACAAAGTAACTTTAGATTTTCTTCAAAATCTCTAAAAAAATCTCTATTTAAAAAAAATCACTTTTTTTAATGCTTAAACAAACGCACCCTATATATGTTGATTTCGATGTAAATTAATTCTATGATAGCTAGCATTTGTTTTAGGAAATAAGAGCATCTTTTTCTTTAAAAAGTGAGGTGGGATACTATGACATTGTTTACTTCTTAAAGTGAAATTAAGTAGAACCAAAGGTTTGCATAAATTCATTAAATTCAAAAGATCTTTCTAGATAGAGCTTGACTACGGACTACCCAAAACGACTTGGTTATGGGTGTATGAGTTGAGAGAGTAAATAAAAAAGTGAGGTGGGATACTATGAGATTGATTTCTTCTTCAATTAAAATCAAGTAGAATTGAAGGCTTTGCATAAATTCATTAAATTGCAAAACTAACCTAGAGAGTTTGACTACCCAAAACAGTGACTTCATTATGGGTGTAGGAATTGAGAAACTAAATCAAAACAGTCATGCTAGTGTTTGAAGGATCAAATGGTTGCATTTGGAGGTTGAAAAATAAAGGAGCTTTTAGAGAAGGGTTTTGGTGGGTGTAGGAGGGTGTTTGGAATCACAAGAAGTGGTAAGGTTTCAAGATAGACACTAAGTCAATCTAGGGGATCGGATCAAAGTGTAAAGATTTTTTATGGTCGTACGCAAGTGATATAAAATTATGTTCGTAGGAAGTGTTCTAACATTATCATGAGGTCTAAGATAATGTTGAATAGGTGGAGAAGATCTTTATTACGTATATATTAGACTAAAGGTGACATAAAGTTGCAAACACTATAGGCAGAATAAGCTCAGAAGCCATATTCTGAAGTTTAAAACCGCGGAAACTATATGTGAGACGATACTCACGTTATGAAAATTTAATCACATTTTAGAAAAAAATTTCTTAATGCTGGAGTCTTCTTCCATGGAAGCAATATAATTGCTACAATGTTTGGATTGCTTTTATCTTATTCTAAATTTCTTCAAGCTCAAAATCAAATGTATTCAGTAGTATGACTAAGTGCTATATTTCCCTGGGGAAGAAAGAAGAAATAGCACCCACTGACATTGTTTAACTTGCTCAAGAAAATAAAATTTGTTTATAAGTGTGCCCCTTTCTTCATTAGTTCTTCAGTTCATTGTGATCTATGATTTTATATGATCAATGATTTTATTGCTACTCTTTGTTCAGAGTGCAGTGACTTGGTTATGCTTTACTCCAAACTCTGAGCAAATAATCACAGCATCCAAGGATGGTTCCTTAAGAATATGGAATATCAATGGTAAGCAAAATTTAAAAGATGATTATTTTTCACTTGTCAAATTGGTTTTATTTTTCTGTCAAAATCCCATCCACCAACTAACCTGCATTGTAAAATAGTTTAAACGTTGACAAAAGATATAAAATGTTGCTAATGACGGATTCAAAGTTGTACTTCCTTAAGATTTTATAGCTGAAAATGACTTTTTTCCACATGACTTATTTTCGCTGGCCATAGCTCAAGAAACTTCTGTTATTTGATTGATTAATAGTGTTCTCTCCCTCATGGGGTTGAGGCAAGGGTTAGGATTCTTAATTATAGGTGCCACCTGATGAGCTAGGTTAATTAATTATATAATTTTCTCTCACTGTATTTGTCCTTGTATCTTGAAGTCCGCTATCATATGGATGAGGATCCAAAGACACTGAAAGTGTTCCCAATTCCTCTTCGTGATTCTACCGGTACTGCTTTACACTATGATCGCCTGAGTATTTCACCTGATGGGAAAATTTTGGCTGCAACCCATGGTTCCACATTGCAGTGGTTAAGTGCTGAGACCGGAAATGTTTTGGATACAGCTGAAAAAGCCCATGATGGTATGCCCAAGAATGAAATCTTTTATAATTCCTACAATTGCAATTAAAAAAATCAAACAATTTTCCTTTTATGATCTTCTACTCATTGATTATTTTCTTCAATTGCAGGTGACATTACAGGCATTGCATGGAGTCCTAAAACTATTCCAAATGGTAAAGCTTCTAATCCTTCTCAACTCCTTTTGATTTTTCATGTAATTTATCTCCCAACTATTTTTGTTAACAAAAGCGTATTTATTACGAATAATATAGCAGACGAAAGAGAAGAGTGCTTACATGTTCTCTTTTTAAAAAGTCAATGAGTCTTTTTTAAGTTGGTATTTGTCGGAAAAACAAGGAGGGCAGTGGTTGTAATAATCAATTAAAACACATTCTTCTGTTTTATTAAATTACTATTTGTAAACAAGCATTTTCCATTTGTTCAATGTTGGTGCTAAACACCTTAAATAAATGCATAAAAACAATTTAAAAAAATAGCGGCACAATTTGTTGCCCGTTTGCCTTCTATTAAAGTGTAATTATTATTTTCATATATATATATAATGCAAATGTTATTGTTTGAAAACATACATAAACTTAAAGTTTGTGCTAAATCTGTTTCATGTAGTTTGTCTATGCTAAATAGGATTGGAGGATAATACAAAATTTTGTCGATAACCTTACAATGAATGTATTTGTATTTCTTTCATTATTATACCTAAAATGTATCTCATCCAAATCAACATGTATTTTTGCATCTTAAACGCCGTTGAATTTTGCAGGAAATGAAAAAGCCTTGGTTTTAGCCACAGCCAGTGTTGACAAGAAAGTGAAGTTGTGGGCAGCTCCATCATGAACTAGTATATACTAGTGCACCTGTTAGTGCGGTCGTGCGGACATCTAAGACATGCTAATGATTGTTGCTTCAAAAGTTCACAGCTTTGGTTTTTTCTTCTCTTTGATTCAGTCATTTCACAAAAGCCGCACCGTATAATGGAAAAAGATGAATGAGAAACTAGGATGAACTGAATACAAGACTAGTCCTTATGTTGATGTTTTGACATCGATCTTATCGAATTTTTGCGACTAATATGTTGTACAGACATAGATGGTGTTGTTGGTTTTGATTGTTCTTAACTTCTAATTAGCCGGAATTAAATGATGAGGTAATGCTAGACTAGTGCATTAGTAATTTTTGAAGAGGAAATATTGCTAGTTGTTATAGTGTACTTAATTTGAAAAACTTTTTCATATTTACTGCGGTGAGGGCATTATTCCTTTCAATTAGGGAATAACTGGAAATCTTTGTTTGAACTCCAAATACTTATTACAGTTGACAAGAATTGCAAAGAAAACAATTGCATAATGAGTGTTTTATGTTCTAAGACAGTAAGACACCACAAGCTATATTAGTTATTTCATTTTTCTTCTAACAAAATTAAAAATTATGTCAAAATATTTGTATTTATTTTTGTGAATGACACTATAAAAAGAAATCTAGAAAAGGTAAGGAAGTGACATTATATTTTCAAAAAGTTGATGGAGGCTCCAAATTGAAATTGTACAAAACAGACGTGACGCACGCTTAACCAAAGTTCAACAAAAATTAAATTGAATAAATCGTATAAAAATCATGTTCGCCCACCGTGGGGCTCGAACCCACGACCACAAGGTTAAGAGCCTTGCGCTCTACCAACTGAGCTAGACGGGCTTGTTGTTAAATTTATAACTAATATATACTTGGTTTGTCATTTGGTCGTCTTAGTGCGATTTTATTCGTTTTACTCTCTTGGTACATGTGGTGTTCCATTTTGTTGCAGTGTGTGTTTGGTTTAAATTGACAAATTAACTTCAATGAACTACAAGTTCAACAAATGGTTCATTTTAATGGTCATGTTTTTTATGTATGATAGAATCAACTAATAAAAATATCGAAATTGATTGGTCGGATGTTGTGATCGGAGTTCGAACTCAAACTCATTTACTCGTGTGTGTGTTTTTAAACCTAATATCTCATTTTTTTATTAAAAAAAAACCTAATATCTCATTCATTTTACCCACACACTTCACCATTGTACCACTGCTAATAGCTTATCTTGATATTTCAAACTTCAAACTTAATCTAAACCATTCTAAACTATAATTTGCAGTCATTTTACATTTAAAAATTTAAACATAGTTTGAATTTCAGAAAACTACAACGTCGTGCTCTAATTTTACCAACTGCAAACAATCATTACTTAAGTTATAGAAGTATACATACATAACATTTTTTAACCAATTAATGAAATATAGAAGGCATCAATCCCTCATCGACAAGATTTAAATTACAATCAGTCCTGGCTTCAACCTTATTCCTTGAAAATTAACAAAAGACATTTGAGTTTCACAAACTTCATAAATAAAATTAGGGTTAATAAGCTTTTACCCCCTGCAAAGTAGGCGAGTTTTGCGCTACCCCCTATAATTTTTTTTTTATATTACCCCCTGCAATTTGTTTTTATTTTATTTTTTCAATTCATTGCACCCCTGTGATGAAACACATTGCAGGGGTAATATAAAAAAAAATAAAAAATTATAAGGGGGTAACGCAAAACTCGCATATTTTGCAGGGGATAAAAGCTATTAACCCATAAAATTATAACCGGTAAAGCTTCTCCAATAAATTGACATAGCCTCCACCCATATATAACAAGTACCAATTATTTATTTTTGAAGAGGGCAAGTGCCAATTTTATATATTATTTATTTTTGAAGAGGGCAAGTGCCAATTTTATATATATATATATATATATATATAACATAGAGAAAACAAAATGACTCCAATATCCCTTGAGAGCATTAAACAGCTAGTCCAGCTTGTAATTTTGGGTGGTGGAAGTGTAAGTAGGGGACATTTTCTCGTATATCCGTTTTTTGTATTGGTAACCCTGCAAATATATAAGAGATAAAGGCTGTAGTAATTATTGTTTGATTTTGATCCAGTATTTTCCTTTAAAAACAATGGGAAATAGAAAATGATTATTAATAATTGGTATTAAGGTTGTCAAAATTGTGGGTTAACAGGTAAAATTGTCTGATTTAATGTGTCTAGATATTCAAATGGCGTCAAATCAATTTTGAACGAGTTAATTCGTGGTGAAATTGGATAAAATTGAGATCAAACGAGTACTTTATTTTGATTTTGAAGAAATTAACTCTTTATTTATAGTAAATTTTAATTTTTAATATTTTTAGAAACGTATTCAACTCTTGCTTTTTGCATAGTTTTTTTTTTTTTTTTTTTTTTGTGTGTTTTGATGATTTGGTGGGATAGTTTAAGTTGTTTGATATACTTAGCGGTGAAGCTAGCCAATATTTTACGAGAGGGCCAAATCTAAAACATAATTTTTAATTGGTATCTTGATAATTTTTATTGTTAATAATTTCTTTTTATAGTTGTTTAAAAGTCTGAAAGTGCCAAAATAAGACGAAATACGTCTATCAATCAACGGATTATATTTTAATTTTCTCTATTTCTACTCATTTTTAACAAATAAACACATTTGTAGTAGTTAAATATATATATTATTGAAATAACTAATTACAATAAATACCAATCGATTCACTTAAAAAAAATTAAATTGGGGTAGCAATGGCTACCTCATGATATCACATAGCTACACCCCTCGATATACTTTTGTTTGATAATTAAGTTAATTTTTTTCATTATTAATGCATTTATAGAATTATATAAGTATATATGTTCTGTATAAAATACTTATAATATTATTTTGATATAAGGTAAACTCAAATCAGTTTACGAGTTGAAACCATCTAGGCACAATGAGTTGAAATAAAAGCTCGAGACTGACAACTTTGATGTGAAGGTTAACGATAATTTTGTTATCGTCTTTTATAAAATTTGAACTTTGTCTCTTTCTTTTGCCAAGTAGTTAGGGAC
This sequence comes from Trifolium fragiferum, assembly GCA_954870985.1. NCBI lineage: Eukaryota > Viridiplantae > Streptophyta > Magnoliopsida > Fabales > Fabaceae > Trifolium > Trifolium fragiferum. Next base: position 22,100,064 of record OX940793.1, read on the forward strand.
TAATAATTTTATCCTAAAGGTAAATAAGCGGATGATCAAATTCGAACTTTGATCCTCACACATATATAATGTGATATCCCTACCAACGAAACTAATTAATTTCATGATAACAACTTTGTCTCTTGTAATTGCAAAATCACACTAACTATAAGCTGATAATTTATGAACCAAATACTATAATTTAAAAGTATAATAAATAAATAAATAACGAAGAATACCTTATTTGTTCCATAAATGTAATCACAATAGGTAAATACTGAGGCATAGTTGCATTGACTTCTTCTACCAACATAATGATGGTAGTCATGGTATGCAGCACCCCCATAAAATGGTATATATTTTGTAGGACTCCAAGGAAAATCATACCTATAATGTGTATCAATTTGTTAAAAACAATATGACTATGATTTATAATGTGTATCAATATGTTAATGACAATTGAAACGAGAAATTGCAAGAAATAACCCAATCAGAACTACAGTTTATATTATTCATAACGATTTGTCTTTAACTAAAACTCATTGGTCGCGATGTAATAATTCTCTAATATAAATATGTTTATCTAATTACTTGTGAAATAATCGAACTCTTACCCACTATGTGTCTCAATGGCTTCTAGTTGTCGCAAAATGAACCATAACCAATAGGTAATTATGTGCCCTGGAATCAATGCTGGGCCAAGAAATGCAGGGAAGCCCAATATAAAAATCTCAGCCCAATGGGCATAAGGTGCTGAAAGCCCAATAGGTGTTCTATACTCATGATGAACCTTGTGGATATTCTCATATGCCCATTTGCAATGTAACAATTTATGGATCCAGTAACTTACATAATCTTCTATAAGAACATAAACTAGTAATTGCCAAAACAACTCCCAGCCTGATGGCAATGGCAAGCCTGTTCTGATTCCAAGCCACTGAACAAAATTTGTTGTAAAATATAAATCCATAGTCATAATTGATGAGAAGCTATGGTTCTATTTGATAAAATTAAATATAAGCTAGTTGTTAGTTGCTTATAGTAAATAATCGATAACTTAAATCAGAAAAGTTACTAGAATAAAACTAAAGTGTTTGGTAGTTCTTTTTGGATTGGCTACATTAAAAGCTAAAACAATATGTGTAGAACAGATGTGTCAGTGCAACATGTTGGACAAAGTGTCTCAGCTTGAGTAGGATATTTTGCCCTGGGTAAACAACATGTGCAGAACAGATATGCCAATGCAACATGTTGGACAAGATGTCTCAACATGCGCAGGACATCTTGCCCTAGAGCTACAGGCTGAATTCGTATCTTATCCAAAGCGCATGTATCTCTCTCAAGTCTGTTACAATGCGCAAAGCATGTTATTAAAAGGTTTATTATCAAAGTTTGTTATCAAGCCTATATGTTAGATATGATTGAGAATCATAACTGACTTTGAAAGGATTTAAAATATACTTTATCTTATAAAGTTTGTTTTAAACCAAAATTTATTTTAACAATAAATTCTATTATGATGCAACTACATTTTTAAGAAGACTCGAAAGCTACATTTTTAAGTACAGACAGTATTTGAAGAATCTCTAAAGTAGAAATAGTTGTGAGTCAAGTACTTAAGTTGTTACACAAGTTGGTATCAACTCTAGAACTTAGATGCTAAGATTTAGAGTTAGGATTTTGTTGAATAATTCTTTCAACACATCATTGTTATTTATTGTTCGAGATTTAAATCACTTAGGACTAGTGATTTGAAGAAAGTGAGTGTGATCTCATACTTGGGGTAGTTGGCTTTTGGATAAAAGATGCATTAAGATTAAGAATTGGCACAGGGCAACATAGAGGTTTGTTGTTCATTATAAAACTAAATATTAATTCAAAATAATGGTCTTCTTTTTCTGAATTGGTATTCCCAAAGTAGGTGTGGTGTAATTTTCATCAAACTGGGTTACCAATTGCTTTTCTTTTACTGCTTTCATTTATTGCGTTATTGTTTATATTGCTGCACCATATTGTCTTACACATCGTATAAGACATTTGTTCTCAAAAGAATATAATTTTATGTTTGATAAATTTAGTTATGTTGTAGGTATAAAATAACATAAAAGTACATGATTATTTAATTTTAAATATATTTATTTTAAGTGTATAAAAACACTTAAAAGAAAAATATGTAATCAATTTTTTATCCATAGCTGAGCTTTCTTTTTTGTTTCCAAAATTCCAAGGATAGATTCTATCGGTCTAATATTTATTTTAATTTCAATATCACATCTCCTATGCTCATGTTGGAAGAAATAAACATAACGTGACAAAAATCAAATATATTTAGATCCCGTAATCATTAAGTTCGATTATTAATTGATGTATGGAGAAATATTTGTTGAAAGAGGTTAAACTTTTGAAAGAAACATTTTTCTTTAACAAACAAAAAGAAAACTTTGGTAAATTGTGACAAGTCTCCTCCAACATCACCACAAGACCACAACACTTCCTCCGTTATTACTTCTTTTATTTATGATTGTCATCTATTCTCTAAAATTATGTGATTTGACTTAACAAGTTAAACTAACGAGCCGAATCAAACTATTCGTGAACTTTAAACGAGTCGAACTTGAAATGAGAAAAGAGTTCTTGTCGAACTTAAACCGAGTTTCGAGCAGAATCAATTCCTATCGAATCGAGCTCAGACAAATTCAACTCAGCTCGATTCATTTTCCGCCCTAATTCTCTTTGTCTCATGCCGTATATAATTAAGTGTTTTATTCCTTTTGGAAGAACCACATAAAGGTTATTCACCAATTTCAGTAGATAATATAAAGAAATATGTGTAGTGATAAACAGTTTATGTAATTATAGCGTCCTGTTTATTCTATTTGAGTGGATAATTATATTATTTTAAAAAATAAACAAATAATAAAATTAAAATAATAAGATTAAAATTAGGATAAAAAGTAAATAGTTATAAGTTCAAACGTCACTTAAAATAACATCATAACAAAAAACTATAAGTCCGAAAGAATTTTATTTTGTCAAACACATTTTTATCTTATGAATTATAAACTCAAATGTCACTTGAATAATAAATATACGGCTAGAAATCAAATTTAGAGGCAAAAATTATGAAATTCTAATATCAAGTTGAAATCAATTTTGAAGGCAAAATTAATTATACTCAACAGTAAATAAACATATCTAAAATTAATTCTACACCTCTAAAATCAATTTCAACTGCTCTAAAAGTGACACAATATATACATTATTTTTTTATGTGTCATGCTAACATGTGCCCTTAAGGCACTAAGGGCATGTCTTAAGTATACTTCATTGAGAAAATTATGTAGATTAATAAAGTTGATTGTGATATTAAATTTGTTGACAATTAGTATTGTTTTTACGAATTTTTCCTTCAAGAGAGGGAATGAGTTATTATTTTTGCTAGAGTATTTATTAGAAATTATAGAAAAAACAATTTAATTAGGGGTAGGTTGGTAAATAAATAATTAATATTCTTGAAAATTTGAAATGAGTCTTATAAAAAGGGCTAACAAAAAAATTGAAAAGTGTTCATATTTAAAGATTTTTTTTTTGAAACAGTTCATATTTAAAGATAAAAGTAGTAAAATGTACAATTTTTAATACAAAATTACTATTTATAAAAATTATTGGTATTCATTAAATATAAAGTGGTGGTTGTATTAAAAATTGTGCATTTTTAAAACACTCACAACCACCACTTTTAATGGTATTCACTATTTGAATTAAAATATGTATATGATAATATTTATTTTTATGGTTGAATCTGAAATTAGCTATAAAAATTTCGTAAGTCAAATATTTTTTAAACTTGTAACCTCAAATGATGTCTAAAAAATTATTTCATCGGATTTTATTTTTTTTTTAAATATAGGCAAATATTCATATTTAAATTTATTGAATGGTTATGGCTATGATTATTATGTAGCATAATTGATGGAGCCATGGCCATGGTTCTACTCTCCAATATTATCGCATGCAATTACAGCATGCAGTTTCACACAATTTTAAATTATAGTCATTAATTTTGTCAAAAAAGAAAATTGTAGTACGTCATTAATTAGAATTCAAATTAAAATTACAAAATTATTATCTATAATCAATCTCAATTAAGGTTGTCAAAATCAGACCGATCAATAAACTGGCAAGTTGACCGGTTCAAGTGGTCGGATCGTACTGTTTTTAATTATATATATATATATATATATATATATATATATATATATATATATATGAATAAAAATAAATAATGACTTAATATTCTCTAGTTTTTTTTTTTACTAACAATATTCTCTAGTTTAACACATGAAAAAGATGAAATGTCACGAAGTCAATGTATTAGACATAAAATCTCTAATTCTAACAAAATTAAAAATTACATAATAACTAAGTTCAATAACGCAAAATAGTATCACAACATCGTTTGTAATTTTTTTTTTAATCATTCTTTTACAAATAAATCCAAATGACATTGTTTGTTGTTTTTCTTAAAAATATATATATATACAAAACATCATTATTTTGACCTTTAAAAAAAATCATCGAATCGTCTGGACCGACCAGTTTATCGGTTTTTCCCAATTCGACCGATTTTTTTGCCAATTTGCTTGCGCGCCGATTTCCAAGCCTAATCGGACTAGATATATGATTGGTTCACAGTCCGACTAACCGATCCTATCCAATTTTACCAACCTTGATCTTAACCATCAATTTTATATCAAACGGTCAATATTAATAATTGTGTGACATACGTCAATTAGAATAGGGGAGGGTACTCTCCAATGATATTTCTCTCATGTGAAATCTCATTCAACTATTTTTTTTCTTTACTATATTTAATTTCCATTAGTTTATTTTTTTGACAAAAATTTAATTTCCTTTAATAGAAATTATGGAAAGTGTGGAATTGTGCATGAAAAACTCTACGTTTAAAATTCTACAGAGAGGAACCTCACCCCTAAAATAGATGTCAAGATCCTCTCATTTTTTGTGTAAAAAAAAAGATCCTCTCTATTTTTCCTTCTCTGTATTTTCTGTATTAATTTTTATTATTATTAATGTTTTGAAAATATAAATTCAATGATATAATATTTTGTAGGTCAACTATTTAATATATATTAAAAAATGGAAATTGATAAACAGTGCACCGGATGCACTAGTTAATCATATTAATATAGAAATATTTTCTTGGAACTTGTGTATTTAATGTAAAAAGTTATCTTTTTATCATTAAATTTATTTTTTATTTATTTTTTTAGTATGCTTTAACAAGTGCACTGGGTGCACGGTTTAATTAGCATGACCCTTAAAAAATTACTCAAAACTACTCCCTCTAATTTTATATTTAAGAAAAAGTTTATATTTAACATTCATTATAAAATTAATTAAAGTCCCGTGAGCTTAGCTCAGTTAATAGGACAATGTATTATATATACAGAGATCGGGGTTCAAACTTGGATCATTCCACTTATCCATTTTAAGGGTGAAATTTATAGCCACTAAACTATATATATGACCAAATAAATAAATGTATTTAGATAAATATTATAGTCTAAATACATCAATTTTACAATAAATAAAATAAGTATTTTTTTACTTATATATAAAATTAAGGAGAGTATAATAATAGAGATGGAAAATGAAGAAGATCCTGTTTCCTAAAATGGATATGAAGGTTCACCTTATATATATCATCATCATTCAATTCTATTAAATTCCAGCCCCACCTATTAATTATTATGGTCTGGGTTTTGCAATAAATAAGAAAAAAATCTTAGGTGTATCTTAAAAGTTAACATTTACATATACTTAAGGCGTAACAGTATGCGGCTTGTAGAACTGTAGTAGCCTTTACATGTTTCCATGCATGCATGCATACATACTCTCTCTGGTTCTAAGGTGCGTTCAGTAACATAAATAAGGTAGTTTATAATTTATTATATTAAATTTATAAGCTTGTGTCATAAAATTAAAGATATTTGGTAATAAGTTTTTTTAATAGTTTATAATTTTTTTTAGATGTTATTTTAAGTAGTGTTTAGTTTATAACTTTTTAATTTTTATTTCAATTTTTAACTTTATTATTTTAATTTCTTTATTTTTTTAATTAAAAAACTACTCGCTTAAAAATAATTATCCACTTACATAAAATAACCATGTACTTTTATGTCATTTTATAATTACGATTCAAATATGTTTCTATTAATTTTATTTAAACCGTTATCTACTCCTTATCAAAGAGAAATGTTTTGGCGTATTGTTGTCTTTGCATAGTAAAATTGTTCCTTTAGGATTAGGCAACACCTTGATTCACCATGAAAACAAAACTATTGTTGTATGTCAAGATCATGACTATTTGTTTTGTATCATTTGACAATAATTTTTTCCGTAGATCTATATAAAAATTTGAGGCCCCTAAATTTTTGATGACCTGATATGCTTATTTCTAAAGTGAAAGATTTAATTTAGTTTTAATTGATAAGAGAGTGAGTATTACAATGAGTACTCAAAAAGGATTTGGATCCTCTCCTTTTATTTCTCTTCAATTTCCTCTCCAATTTTTTTTTGTGTCTATCTCTCTCATCATTTCTTCTCTCTCATCATCATTTATTTATTTTTAATTTTTAATTTCTCTCTCTTCACACTCACAAAACAATGAATTGGAGAGGGAATTGGAGAGAAATCATAGGAGAGGATCCAAATCCCTCAAAAAAGAGTTTTTTCAGCACTCTTCGGCGGGGCCAATTAATTTGGTTGCCATCATGTTTAAGATTAAAAATAACATTGCGGAGTCCATACGTTTTAGTTCAATTGCTAATGCCAATATTATTAGGCTGAATACCTTCATTCAAATTTAAACCTAATATTTTACAATTATATATAAATTTCAATAGTATTTATTAATTTGTATAGATATAAAAAAAAATCAATGTTGCAAAGTTGATCTATCAAAAAAGTTGATAAAAATTTAGATTATTTTCAATATATCTAAATTAGATTGCTTTTATATTTAAAGTAAGAGCAGCATTTGCAGTCTACTGAATAACATTCTCTGTTTGAGTAAAAGATATATAACTCAACCATAAGTTACAAACAACTCTTCTTTTAGCTTTCTTTTAATTGTTACTTTTTTGTTTCTCTTAGCTTCCTTCCACGAGAGGTAGTTTTAGTTGAAGAGTGTTATATACATTAAATATATTAAATGTCACTTTGATTATTTCATGCACCATATTAATGTTTCTGCCTTTTAATTATTTTGATTTAAAAAGGTCATACTAATTATAGTAGTGTCTTGGGGCTTTGCCCCACTTTTGTATAAAATAAAAAAATTATAGTAGTGTTGTTAAAAAACTTGTTAAGAAAACTAAAAAAAATTATATTGAAAATAACAATTTTTTTTATATTTTTAATCAAGAGACCGACTACACAAATTTTAAAATAATTTTTCTATATTTGATTTCATCTCAGAAATACTTATTAGCATTTTCTTTATAAAAAAGCTTACATATATAGTGCTTGCATTATTCTTGAACCACGATTTAATTATATATGTATTAATAACAATGATTAATATTCAATCATTGGTAAGAATAATCTAGTAAAACTCTACCACTCATGACAAATATATTATAATCCTTATGAAAAAACTCAACTTGAAATATGGAGTAATTAAGTTAACTTTTAATTTATTTATTTTTTTTTTTTTTTGCTTTTTGCACCGGTTTCTGTTGGTGTACAAGGTGATGAATCAATGAAACAGTACAAAGACAGCAGCCACAAAATATTGAAAGGAAGAATTAATTGCATTGATAAAAGAGTAGCTATTTATACAAAGAGTAAAGTTTGCCACATAGGCCCTAAAATTGAAAAGACTTAACATAGTAAATACTAAAATACCCTTAAATATAAATTACTTCTAACACCATCCCTTAATTTATATTTAGACAAAACTGACAACACCAATTCCATCCCTCAAACGAAGAAATTGATCAGTTTTGATAGCCTTTGTCAACACATTTGCCAGCTGCTTCTGAGTGCTACAGTGCACAACTTCAAGCACTCCATTCTGAACCTGATTCCTCAGAAAGTGATACTTGGTCTCAATATGCTTGCTTCTTCCATGCAGCACTGGATTCTTGGCAAGATTGATTGCAGACTTGTTATCAATCATCAGCTTCAGAGGCTTGTTTACCTTGATCTTCAGATCCTGCAGTAAGTTCAGAAGCCACACAGCTTGGCATGCAGTCACAGCGCCTGCAATATATTCAGCTTCACAGGTTGATAGAGCAACAACAGGTTGCTTCTTGGAACACCACGAAATAGGACCTCCTAGAAATTTAAATAAATATCCAGAAGTGCTTCTTCTATCAACTCTGTCTCCACACCAATCAGAATCTGAATAACTCAGAAGTTCTGATTCAGTCCTTCCTTCAGAGGGAAATAGCACTCCATGCTTCAGAGTCCCCTTGATATACCTCAGAATCCTGACAGCAGCTTGGTAATGGGACCATTTTGGTTTACTCATAAATCTGCTAACCATTCCAACTGCAAAACAAATATCAGGTCTGGTATTACACAAATACCTCAGAGAACCAACCAACTGTTTGAAGGTTGTAGCATCCACATCCTCTCCATCAGAATCGGAATCCAACTTTTGATTCGTATCAGAGGGTGTGATAGCAACTTTGCAATTTTCCAGCTTAAATCTCTTCAGAAGCTCAAGTTCATACTTCAACTGATGCAAAATGATTCCTTTCTCAGAATATAGAAATTCCATCCCTAGAAAGTAACTCATTTTTCCAAGGTCTGTCATCTCAAACTCATTCATCAGAACCTTCTTGAACTTAGCTATCTCTTGTTCAGAACTTCCTGTCAGCAATATATCATCAACATACAAACATACCAGAATCATATTGCCTTCTGAAGTGTGCTGAACATAAACACCATACTCCAACTCACATTTCTGAAACCCTTGCTTCTTGAAAAATGAATCAATCTTCATATTCCAGGCTCTGGGCGCTTGTTTCAATCCATAGAGGGCTTTATGCAATCTGTACACCATCCCTTCCTGATTCTTTTTCTCAAAACCAGGAGGTTGTGACACATATACCTCTTCTTGTAATGGACCGTTCAGAAATGCAGATTTCACATCTAAATGCATCAGAGGCCAATTCCTGTTAGCAGCTATTGCAATTACCAGTCTAATTGTTTCGTGTCTTGCTACAGGTGCAAACACTTCAGAATAATCTAGTCCAGGTTTCTGCAGAAATCCTCTTGCTACTAACCTCGCTTTGTGTTTGCCAATTGAGCCATCTGGCTTTAGTTTCTGCTTGAAAACCCATCTGACGCTGATGGCTTTCTTGCCTTTTGGAAGTTCTAAAAGCTTCCAAGTCTTGTTCCTCTTTATAGCATCAAGTTCTTCTTTCATGGCCTGCAACCAGACTTGTTGCTTAAGAGCATCTTCTGTGCTCACAGGTTCAGAATCTACTAACATTGCACACTGAATAATTTCTCCCTCAGAGTCTACTTCAGTGTCTTGCAACATTTCAAATCCTGCAAATCTTCTTGGGATGTTTCTGATTCTCTGTAGCCTCTGAACACCTTCAGAAATTCTTTCTTCAGAATTCTGACCTTCAGAGTTTGCTTCAGAATTCTGACCTTCAGAATTGGCTTCAGAATTCTGACCTTCAGAATTGGCTTCAGAATTCTGACCTTCAGAATTGGCTTCAGAATTCTGACCTTCAGAGTTGGCTTCAGAATTCTGAGCTTCAGAGTTGGCTTCAGAATTCTGAGCTTCAGAGTTGGCTTCAGAATTCTGATCTTCAGAATTGCCTTCAGAGTCAGAGTCAGATTCAGAATCACCATCAGACTCAGAATCACCATCAGAGTCATCTCCATCTTCTGAATCATCTTCAGAGCCTTCAGATTCTGACTCACCTTCAGAGCCATCCTCAGAGATTCTCACATCAGAATTTGATTGAGACTTGTTCCAATCCCAAGTTTCAGATTCCTTCACAATGACGTCTCTGCTGAATTCAATTTTATTAGTCTCTGGACAATAAAGCTTGTACGCACCTGTACTGTGGTACCCCACCAGTAACATTACTTTGCTTCTATCATCCAGCTTCTGTCTTCTGGCTTCTGGAACATGTTTATAGCATACAGATCCAAACACCTTCAGATGACTAACACTTTGCTTCTCTCCAGTCCACTTCTGAATAGGAACTATTTCCTTCAGCTTCTTCGTTGGACATCTGTTGAGCACATATGTTGCAGTGGCAACAGCTTCTCCCCATAAGTGATGAGGAAGCTTCTTCTCTTTCAGCATGCTTCTCACCATATCAAGCAAAGTACGATTTCTTCTCTCAGCAAGACCATTGTGTTGAGGAGTATAAGGAGCTGTAACCTCATGCTCAATTCCATTCTCCTCACAGAAAGTTTTAAACTCATTAGAATTAAACTCACCACCACCATCAGTTCTGAGAATCTTCAGCTTCTGACCACTCTGTTTCTCAGCCTTCACCTTGAACTTCTGAAACTCAGCAAACACTTCATGCTTGAACTTGATGAGTGTTACCCATGTCATCCTTGTGAATTCATCAACAAAAGATACAAAATACTTGTTTCCTCCAAGTGAAGGTACTGGAAATGGTCCACACACATCAGAATGTACTACTCCCAAGGCATGTTTTGCTCTTGGAGCTACTTCTGATGCAAACGGCAGTCTTGGTTGCTTCCCTTTCATGCACACCTCGCATGATTTTTCAGGCTTCTTGATTATAGGAATTCCATGTACCAGATTCTTTGACTTCAGATGACCCAAGCTTCTGAAATTCAGATGACCAAATCTTCTGTGCCACAGCTCACTATCCTTCTCAACACTTGTTGCACTAAGACATTCAGAGTCTGCAGTTCTAACATTCACCTTGAATGTTCTGTTCCTTCCCTGTTCTGACTCCATAATCAGCTTCTGATTACCGTCATATAGCTTCAGAAGATTGTCTTTCATAGTAACTGAAAAACCTTTCTCAATCAATTGACCCACACTCATCAGATTGCTTTTCATGCCTGGTACATACCACACGTTCTGAATCAATGCTGCTTTCCCATTGTTCAAAATGACTTTGACATTTCCCATACCTTCAGCGTTGAGGTATTTATCATCAGCACATCTGATCTTTGTACTCTTTCTAGAGTCAAAATCAACCAACCACTTCTTGTTTCCAGTAAGATGGTTTGAACACCCTGTATCCATATACCACCATTCTGAATTCACATCATCAGATTCAGAAGCCATTAGTAAAACAAATTCACTATCAGAGTCATCAGAACTTCTGGCTATATTTGCTTCTTCTGACCTTCTTTCTTTGTTTGACTTGCACTCAGATGCAAAATGGCCAAACTTCTGACAAGAGTAACACCGTACTTTTGTCTTGTCTTTTCCCTTCTGAGCATACTTCTGCTTTCCAGAAGTTGAGGTTTTTGGATTCTGAGCTCCATCAGATCTATTCTTGGCTTCTGACCAAGGCTTCTTCTGAACCTTCTTCTCAGAGGCTGCTTTCAGAGCCTGCTGCTCTACTTCTCTTTCAGAGTTTCTCTCAGTTAGACGCAACTCTTGTGCTTCTAGACTGCTCTGTAACTCTTCTATTCTCATGGTTTCCAAATCTTTGGAATGTTCAATAGATACAACAATGTAATCAAACTGAGGGGTAAGGGATCTCAATACCTTCTCAATGATTACTTGTTCTGAAAGAGTTTCTCCACAAGCTTTCATCTCATTAGTAATCAGAATTAGTCTGGAGATGTACTCACAAACCTTCTCATTGTTCTTCATGTTGAGATTCTCATACTGTTTTCTGAGGGTTTGAAGCTTTACCTTCTTTACTGACGCATCACCACCGTAACACCTTGTCAGAAGATCCCAAGCCTCCTTCGCCGTCACTGAATCAGCAATCTTCTCAAACACACTCTCATTCACACACTGATGAATGTAGAACAACGCCTTCTGATCCTTCTTTTTTGTAGCTTTCTGCTCCTCTGTTGCATCTGCTGCAACAGGAACGTATCCTTCAGTGACAAGCTCAAGCACACCTTGAGCACCGAACAATACAAGCATTTGTTTCATCCAACGATTCCAGTTTTTGCCATCAAACACTGGAAGCTTGGTACTCATGCCACCGTTTCCGTTCATCTTAAACCTTGTACAGTACACTCAAATCTCACTAACACTCGTGTTTCCCAATCCCACAAAATCAGAAAAAGTGATTCTGTTCAGATTTTTGTTCAAGATTCAACACAAATCAAGAACCAAAAATCAAACACACACAACTCACGTTTCACTCGTGTTTCCCGTGGATTCGAACCGGAGCTCTAGATACCAATTTGTTGGTGTACAAGGTGATGAATCAATGAAACAGTACAAAGACAGCAGCCACAAAATATTGAAAGGAAGAATTAATTGCATTGATAAAAGAGTAGCTATTTATACAAAGAGTAAAGTTTGCCACATAGGCCCTAAAATTGAAAAGACTTAACATAGTAAATACTAAAATACCCTTAAATATAAATTACTTCTAACAGTTTCCGACCATCAAAGGTGGACGACTAATCCAACTCGTGCGTGGTTAATTTTATTTACATTGTCTTAATAAAAGAAATATATAAATTAGGATTGCATACCTTAATGGTAGGATAAGAAATTATCTGAATAGGACCAACTGCAATGATAAATGTCCACATAACATATTTGTAGCACTTGAACATTTCCCAGAATGTTCTCTTAACCAAAGGTTGAATCTTGTATTTGTTCAACTTCTTGTATCCACTTAGCTCGATCAAAACGAATGGAATAGGGGCTATGGAATAAAACAAGCACAAGAATAGAGTGTTGTGGCAATGAAGAATAAAGTCAGATTTTTTAGCAGAGTAATTGAACCATAGTGTCTCACCAAAAGTGAGATTTCTACCAAGTGCATATTTTGAATATTCTTCAAGGGTCTGGTAAGGGAGCATTGTGAGTGAGGGTAGAGGAAGTGATTTTGGATTATAGAAGAGATGAACTTGATAAAAAATATAAGGAGTGAGATGAATTGATTAAATGGGTCCGTACTGAAAAGCTGTAAAGTTAGGATTTATTGTTGTCTAGTAGAGAAATTAGACGTAGTTCAAAAGGAAGAAAACAATTTTTTTGTTTTGGGTTATGAAAGGGATGGTGCGTACAAACTAGCAAAATGTTGATGTCCAAGAGAAAGGTTTATAGGTTCATATACCATATATTCCATTCGTCTCTATTTATAAGAACTATTTTGACAAAGCATGGGTTTTAAGAAAGTTGGTTTTAATATTAAAATGGTGAACAAATTATATTGATTTTTCATGTTTATTCTTAGACTCTGTTTGGCAAAAATAATTTATGGATGATAAGTTAGCTGATAGCTTATAGCTGATGGCTGATATCTTATAGCTTATAGCTGATAAGCTAGTTGCAGTGTTTGGTAAAATTAGCGGTTCAACTAGCTGATAAGTGTAAAATGACATAAAAGGACATTCCTAATTAATAATATAACTTTATATTTAAGATGATAATTTAAATTTATTAATGTAGTATTTAAGATATCTTTTATATATTAAATACTAGTATTATATTAATGTAATATAATGTAATATATTAAATTTATATTAATGTAATATATCTTTTATATATTATATACTATTATTAAAATATTGAACAATATTATCAAATTAATTTGTGTAAGCTAAAATTTTATTTTATTTTAATTTATTTTATTTTAATGTAATATATTTTTTACGGCAAAGTGTACATGTACACTTGACAACTTGTGACACTTGAAATTGATTGAACTATGTAAAAATACTTATAAACATAATAATATAATCGGCACAATTATGTAAATTTTTCACTAAACATATAATAAAAATTAAGATAATATCAACTAAGTTTGCTAAAAAAAGATAATCTTGATTACAATTATATTAATCCAAAATAATATATGGTATACGGTTGAGATCAAAGTATAAATGACGAATGATATTGTGTGTATAAATATATGAAAGATGATTGTTAGTTTTTTAAAAGAGATGATTTGTAATCTCTTATTTTTTATGGAAGAAAGTTTGATTTATAAAAACATAGTTATTTTAATTTAAAGTAAAATAAAATATAAAGGGTAAAAGTAAATTTTAATTAAAATAACAAGGGTAAAAATGGAAGAAAAAATGATAAGCTATAAGCTACTTGAAATAGCTTATAAAAATAAACTATAAGTCAGTAAATTTAGCTATAAGCTCTTTCTCAAAAGGTTGTTATCAAATAGGACTTTTAGCTTATAAACTATAAGACATAAGCTATAAGCTAACTTTTTGTGTTTGTCAAACAGAGCCTTAGTAATAACTTTCCTATAATTAATATCCATTATATTTTATAAAAAGGGACGGATGGAGTATCTTTCAACAAAAACATAATTGAATGAGGAATTTTACTTTTTGCACATCAAACTTCTTCGGAAACATTTTCCAAAACCTAGCAAGCGGAATATGTTTTCCAAAATTTTACACGCTGTAGAAAATGCTTTCCGTAGTATCCCTTTGGGGCAAAAAAGTAAATTTTTGGGTTTTGGAGAAACACGACGGGAAGAGAAAAATTCTAAAATAAGAGGCATCATATAAATATAAGAAAAGAAGATACATATGAAAAGTCTTTCCTACCTTACTTAAAATTGTTGAAAAATTGTCATATCTCAATTTTAAGGACAATCAAACTCATTATAAAATAATAAAATTTCTTTGCTAATTTTATTAATTTTACATTGATTCTATGCTAGTTTTTGTTAGTAATAATTTATATGGAAACCTATATTTATAATCATATAGTAACACCATTGTCTATTTTTTTTTAAATAATTTTTGCCCCAAAATTTCTATACGATGATCAATATCCTTGAAAAATTGTATGGGGACTTAAAAAAAAAAAAACAAAAATCTCAAGAGGATCTTATATTTAGGGGACTGAGGTAGTAATTTCAGTGAGATCTATATTTTTAATCGTATAATAATACGTGTGTCTATTTTTATATAATTTTTACACAGATCAATATTACTACTCATATATTATTATACATGTGGGTGGACAGTGGGCGGGTTCCGGTCCAAAGTTGTCATCCAAGTTAAACTGCAGAGTCAATAAAAAAGGCTCAATCCGCCCATAAAATAGATATCAATTTTCACAGGTTCGGATTTGCGGTTTAATAAGGTTATTGGGCGGTTTGATTCAGTTTGAAATAAAAAAATAAAACCAGTAACAAACTCAACCTTTGCAATTTAGATTCCGAGAATATGCAACAAGAGATGAGAGAATCATGAAACAAATACAACATAAAAGTGTTACAAACCCTAAATAAACATAAAAAGTAAGAAAAAAACAAAAATCTCATAAATAAAAAATATAACATTTGATTTCAGCGAAGTTAGACCAAAAAGATGAAGAAAAATAAGTTTTATGTTTCAAAATGTTCCATGATTGTTTTAGTCTCTATTGATTTAAGGTGAAATGGGAAAGTGTGAAAGTGTGAAGTGAGAATGCGGACGGGTTTCGGGTCCCATCGGTCTGATTCTCTCCATTCGGACCCGCCCATGTCAATTCTATGCAAACCGAATTTTCAGACTCACTAACTCATGATCCAATCCAAACCGTCCATTTTCCTCAATTTGTTTTTGGTTTTGTCGAGTTGAGTCGGGCCACGATTTTTCTGTGCATCCTATGAGTACAACAATATATAATCAAAGATAATTTAGTAAAAATGTCATGTTGTATTTATGTATATATTTTTCTTAATATATGCAAAATGATTAATTCATTTGATCATATATTCCCTCGACCGGCCATAATAAGAAGAAAACTTGATATTTTAAATTTATTAAATAATTAATGTATCTAATTTACTACGCCGATCTCTAAATATAGGACCTCTTCAACTAAATCACCGTAATTAAAAAAGTTGGAAGTGGTAATAAACTTATTAATACTGAATGTTATTTTTACAAGTTTATGCTCTAGGGGAGAGCGATAGAGTTTATTTATTTTTTATTGTTTTGACAAAAGAGTTTATCTTATCTTAATCTATATAAAAGTTGTGTTTAGTTGATGATTTTTCCCTTCAATTTGCCTAATTAATGCATGCTAAACATTACCATTAATGCTTGCCGTTTTTTAAAAACACAAATCCTATGAAAAGTGTGCTGTGCAGAATTGTTTTAAATGCTGGGCGGTTTATTGTCTGCATTTGCTATTATGGCAGCGCCTATTACCTAGGGGAGGAGCCTTCTTTTGTATTTTTTTAGTAATACATTTCACTGCTCAAGATCATTTTTGTTCCACATGAATGCCATAGAATATACAAGAAGCTACTACTAGCTTCTCTCTCACACAAAGCAACACATTTTTTTCTTTTCTCTCTCTCTCTCTCTCTCCAGCAACAACAACACGGTTTTATTTTATTTTTTCTTCAATTCATCTTCTTCCCAAAACTACCACCACCACCACTTCTAAAATTCTTGCCACACGAAAACAAAACCACTATTTTAATCCTCTCTTCTTTCTCAACAAAAACCCTAAACTTATTTCAATATCAGAGCAATAAATCAATTCCTTTATGATGTGTTCAATGTGTAGAAAAAGATTTGAAATTTATTTTCTTCAATTGTTTATGATTCTCATTCTAATAAAAGTTAAGAAATTAAAAACAGCGTTGTTGTGATAGTTTGATGGTTAAGCATTCTTGATGTTTGGTGTCTTTGCAGGTATCACACTGGTGTCGTGCGCAATTCCTTTGCTTTTGAGGATCATTAGTTTATCTTCTTGACATTTTTCTTGATAGTATGAGATATTATTTATGATTTTTAGTCTTTATGTTAAATGTATCAATGAAAGTTTCATTCTTACATACCATTTATGAAATTTCAAACTTTTAATGATAAGATTTTAATTTTAGAATTGTTAACCACTTATGGATCGCATGATTGTGTTCTAAATTATGGATGATATTTTATATATTTATTTTGTGCAGAAAGTAAAAATTGCTTCTAAAGATAACGATAGGGATATGTCCGTAGTGATCAATGCCGAGATGTACTATGACTAGGTTACTTAAGGAGATTCCCAAGTTGCATAATTTGGCATTTAAAAGGTTAGAAAGACCCATATACTAACCCTACTGTTAGTTTTCTATTTTTAATTCCTTTAGTGCAACCCTATTGTATGCTACTTAATTATCCATATGGTGTTAGTCAAATTTAGTTGAAAATCAAGCATGTGTGTTTGTATTGTGGCTTTATTATGAGTTTTCTATTTTCAATGAAAGACTTTTAACTCTCAATTGTATTGTTAGATGAGTTGGTTGGGTTAAATTAGTATAATGCACAATTCAATCTCCACCAATTAAATTTCACTATACTCATCATATTTTGAATATTTTTTTGACTGATTGAGTTAAGATTTATTTTTGGATAACTTCTTTATTTTTGGTGCTACAACAATAACAAAATGTGTAATATTGAGGTTCAAGGGACGGTTGAAGCAAAGGGAGTATTTGTTAAAACTCACACTATACCAATTCCATTCACCAATTTGATAAGCAATCAGATTTCAATATAGACAGGTGAAAGCATGTCTGAAGATCAAGAATACAATCAAAGTTGCGAGCGATTAAGAGGGTATTCAAGTTCGTGTGGCATGCAAAGAAATTACAATGGTGATGGATCCGTCGGCAGAAATCCTTAATTTTGCTGATATTACTAACGGTATTGAAGGATGTTGTAAGGAATGGGTTATAGCTTCTTTTGTGGGATCCAACATTCTAAACTGAAGTATACGCAGCATTGAATGGTGTAGGTGGATGAGAAGAGAGCAGTATATTTTAGTGTGGCAGTGAAGTACTGTCACAATCTTTTGGAGCTAGAAGTGGAAGTAAGGATGAAGGTTCAATGGTCAAGAATCAAAACCAATGAATAATAAGGCTCCTTATTGCCCAAAACATTAAGGTCACAGTTCTAGCACTCGATTAGTCGACTGCATAGATGCATCTAACGTCCCAACACACTCATCTGTGAAGGAGGTGTAAGATGTTGTGTTGAAATATAGCACCATCAACTTAAATTGCAATACTGTGTTTGTGTTTCTTTAATTTATTTTCCATTTCTGTGAGGAGCTCTGCTCAAGCCACTGTTAGGAATTCAGTTGCTTTGTCAATAGCTATTTCTACAATGTGTAAAGATGAAATGGACTATTTTGTAAAAGTAAATAAAAAATCATGATTTTATTTTTAAAATATTTTACTCTACAATTTTTCTTCCTATGAGATTTTAGTAATAGTCAAACAAACTTTGAATAATTCCTATTTTCTAGCTTATCATGAAAATGTCTTACATACTAACATATATGTATGCATGCATATATAAACAATTTGAATTTGATGTGATGCTAAGGATTTTTTGTTTCTTTTTCTTCTTTTAGGACACTGAAAAAGAAGTAAGAAAAGAAGTTGATGAAGCTATTGCTAAAGCAAAGGTAAAAAAACATGTATATGCTGTTTATTCTCTTAGCACCTACTTCTGTACTATATAGCTTATCTTTGCATAGCTTAAATGACTGCACATGGTTTACCATCTTAGAGTTCTTTTTTAAATAAAAAATTCAAGAGAGTCCAGTGCCAGAACCGTCCGATCTATTTACCAATGTATATGTTAAAGGATATGGCGTTGAGGTATTGAATTCATCCCTATTCACCTTATCCATTGTAGGAATTTTAAGTGTAAGCACAATAAATGATGCATGGCAGATTTGGCAATCTTTTGCTTTAAAATTGAGGAAAACATTGTTTTGAGTATTTGAGATTATATGGGCTTTAGAAATGTATAGCAGAATGAATATAGTTGAATAGTTTGATTCAGTGTTATGATACAACTCAAATATTGAATTGAAGGATTTGACAAGTTCATTGGTTATCAAATGCGGTTCGCAGAAAATAGCCGTGTTCGACTTCCGCTATGGTTATAGCGCGGCCACTATAGCCGCTATTTCACAATATTTTGCACTAAAGATTACCATGTCGTAGAACAATAGCAATATGTTTAAATTCTTCTATACAATAGTGCTATAGCTGCTATTTAACAACACTGGTCTTAAGATTACTTGGTAGTTTGTATGCCTTTTACTCTACTCTTACATTCGGTGGATCCATCTTATGAATTTTGCAGGCATTTAGCGCTGATAGGAAAGAAGTAAGAGCTACTTTGCCATAAATAGGAATTTACTGCTACAAGACTGGTCAAAATAATGAAGAAAAAAAAAGATTTTCCGCAGAACAAATCTGAGCCTATTGGTTGAGTTTTCCCCAAGTATATAGGAAATTTACCCTTTGAATAGCAATGGGTTGAAAATGATTACTTTTTGCCGTGTAATTTTTTTAGAGGAGGATATTGGGGCATTGAGCAAATCATTACTGTGTTTGATGCATCTTGGGTGTTCTACAA
The DNA here is from genome assembly GCA_954870985.1 of Trifolium fragiferum. Taxonomy (NCBI): domain Eukaryota; kingdom Viridiplantae; phylum Streptophyta; class Magnoliopsida; order Fabales; family Fabaceae; genus Trifolium; species Trifolium fragiferum. Next base: position 22,119,624 of record OX940793.1, read on the forward strand.
ATTTGAGGAATTCATTGTGTACAATTCACCTTAACCTTACTTTATTACTAAGTGGCATGTTTTTTTCCATTAGTTTTGTTGCTATTCACCATGTGCTTTATTGAAACTATTTTTTGGGTACCATCCAAGAATTCAAGCTTCTTTTGAAACATTTTCCAGATTTTTTTTTTAGACAATCAAAACATTTTCCAGATTTTAGTGTCTGCAATTTGCGAATCGAGTTCTAAGAGGCTTTTGTTGTTTAGTTTAATGAAAATTTTACTGTCTGAACTATTTTTTCTCCCTGTTGCCAATTTCCAAGTTGAATCAGTCCAGGGAGGACTTTGCTTTGGTTTCAATTGGATCCTCCATTAGTGGGCGGGTGGAGTTGGTCCCGTGTATAAAAACAAATACTCCCTCCGTCCCAAAATATAAGATTTAAATTCTATATAATATTAATATTGTTTAGTTTTGTTTGTACTGTCTGTTTTAAGTTTCAATATATTTATGTTTAGATTTCATTTTGTTTTTTTATTTGCAATTTTTATTATAGAAATTTAAATCGTATATCTATCACTCAGCCAAAATTATCATCATTAGTACTAAAACTTTATTGTAATGTTAAAATACCTGTACTGTACCCGTGCGATGCACGGGTTAAAGTCTAGTTTATGTTAAGAAGAATGTTAATATGTGTCTTTAAGAAATCAAATTTATAAATTATATTTTAGCAATTGTGCATTTTAAAATTTCAAAAGTATTAAATATCTTAATACAATCTTAAATGTAAAATTTCTATAATAAGATACCTTAACATGTGTGCTTGCTAATGTTATTATCAATCCATTATCGTAAATTGTATAAAAAAAGAAAAAATAATTAGGAGTGTGCTGGTAAAGAAATAATCAATGTGGTTGAAAATTAAAAGAGGATCTTATATAAAAGGATTTTTTTTTTATAAGAGGATCTTATATTTTGGAACAGAAATAGTATGATACATATATACTAAATACATCAATTATTTCATAAATATAAAAATAAATTTTTATTTATAATTATGAATGGAGCAGTCTCTATCTAATCCTAACATGTCCCATACAACACATGTTAATGAAAAAGCGGGAGTTTTACATTGAAGAAACAAAGTTTTAAATGCTTAAATAATTAATTCCACTTTCTTTTTAAAGAAAACATTTCTAAAAGCCTCCAAGTTTATTTTAGTAGTGAATAATTTAAATAGAATGCATAAATTTTCAGATTATTGACTCCATTGTAAAACAAAAAAAAAAAAAAAAATCATTTTTAGTTTCTTAACGCGTGCTCTTATAATACAAAAAAAGGTGCATATTAAATTTTTTCTTTTTAATAATCCATTTGAGTTGTTCTGGTGGTATTGATTTTGGATTTGGGAATGCGTTTCTCTTAAAGTCTCAAATTCAATTCCCACATATACCAATTTAGATTAATTAATTTAGCTTCTTTAAAAAAAACTATAAAGAAGGTATTAATTAGAAGACCCAAAATATACATTCGAAGATGTGCCCCACTCACTTCTGGCACCAATATTGTTGTATACTTTTGGTCACAAAATTGAATATTGTAATATTGTGATCCCACGTCTTACTTCATTTTTGCAAAGTCATTCCATAAGTAATTATTTGGTTAGTTTGGATGTCAATTATCATTGGTGTATTTTCCTATGGCATTATTCACTTTCTATATTTTTGGTGAATCATCTCACTCCAATGAAAGTCACACCTATGTGAACAATTTTTAATGTCTACCTTTAAAATTATTGCTATTAATTTCAGAGTAAAATATGTTTTCAGTTTCTATTTTGATTTTTATTCCTGTGAAATAAAATTATTTATTTTATTCCTAAAAAATATTTTCTTTATTTTTAGTTTTTATTGACTAATTTTTATTATTAAAACCGTTATCTATGCCTTATTAAAGAGAAATGTTTTGGCGTATTGTTGTCTTTCCGTAGTAAAATTGTTCTCTTAGGAATAAACAACATCTTGATTCCCCACAAAAGCAAAACTATTGTGGTATATCAAGGCTATATGACTATGGTTTTGTATCATTTGGCAACTATTTTTCCGTAGACTTATATAAAAATTTGAGCCCCTAAATTTTTGATGACTTGATATATATTCTTCTAAAATGAGAGATTCAAATTAATTCTAATTGATACGAGAGTGAGTGTTACAATAAGTATTAAAAAGAGACTTTTGTTGGCGCTCTCTCTTTAAAGTACAAAAGTAAGTATAATTTTATCGTTTTCATAGAGACTGATGTGATATTAGTGTCGTTCAACAACTAATACAATTTTAAGTACAAAAAGTTTTCTGATTGATTAATTGATGAAAAGTTTACGAACATAAAACAAACAAAAGCAGTAAATGTGATTTAAATTCAGAGAGATAAGATTTGTTGGGATTAAACTTAAGAGTGAAGCTACTTGTCCAAGAAGTCAAAAATTGAAAAAATGCATAAAAAGAGGCTAAAAGAAAGAAAATACGCAGTTCTCAATGTGCGGACCATAACTTGAGCTACGAATATCGAAATGAGGCCCGTGACCATGCGTTGGAAAGCTAAGACAGAGACCTACAACTTCCGTCTTGAAGTCAAAAACCAAAAAGTGAGTTAACATCGTGCCACGATGGCATATATCGCAGCACGATGAAAAGAAACTTGGTGGCCAAGAAAACTTAAAAGTTAAGCAACAAAATCTTCTGGTCATCGTACCACGATGGGATCCATCGCACCACAATGTGCCTTGGAGCCCAAATCCAAAAAGCTATAAATAGAGCTATGCTCCTTCACAATTATTCATTCAAAAAATTTAGAGAACTACAAGTCTCTAAGGAGGAGAAGGAAGGAGAGCCAAAAACTCTCTAGGAAGGCAATCTCCCACCATTGGGAGTAGTTTTCCTCGCGATTCAACGAGGTTATTTCGTATGTGTAATTTTTTAACTCTTTTATTATAATTATGCTTATGGGTAACTAATTTCCTTAGGTTAGGTTGAGTAGATGAACTTCCCTAGAACTACTTTTATGTAATTGGTTATTATATATATCATTGCAATTCAGTCTTTATCAATTATTTAATTATCATCCATGTTTAATTCTTTTCATTAGTATACGTATTAGTGAAATTGATCTAAATATCGGTTGTTTTCAGGAGATTCTTTTGGTATTCGAATTGATGATAATTAATCAAAAAGGTTATTGTAGGGATACATAACTTGCGGCTATTGTAGGAATACGTAGTTTGTGGTTGTGACTTTTGAATTAATGTTCTTTAATGCTTTCATGATTTCTCATCTCACCTAAGGGATTAGGGAGTTGTTAATAGTGAATAGGGTAATAAGACACCAGAGTGATTATTACTACTATACGATATGAATTTTCAATCCAACGGTGAATTTTGTAAATTAGTATTCCTTATAATAATATTGATCACTTGTCCACGGTGAACCACTTGTATACGTTATAATAATATGGCAAAGTTTAACATAGACAAGTGATCCAAATGGTCATGGTGGACTAACGTTATAACGAATACAAATTTTACAAAACTCACCGTCGGATGGAAAGCTTATATCATATAGATCATCCATAAAATAATTAGAAAAATTGAAAATCATTTGATATATTATTGGCACCCATTAAGATTAACAGTATTTTATAAAACATTAATCTTTATGAGTCTCAATAACATATCAAATGATTTTTTTTTATATAGTTGATCTATATGATATGACTTTTCAATCCAACGGTGAATTTTATAAAATTCATATTCGTTATAGTAGTATTGATCACGTGTTCACGATTCACTCCACGGTGAACCACTGGTCCACCGGAGCATTGGCCATGGCTATATATATATATATATGGAAAAGGCTTGGCTAACTTTAGCGCGGGAAAGGCAGCCTGCCTTTGTCCCGCCTCCATCCGTCCGATCAGTCCTGCGCTCTAGAACCTGCCACGTGTCACCTTTTTTAATTTCATAAAAAAAACATAAAATAAAAGATGCAAACTCAGAAAATCACTCATACTTCTTCTTCCGTACCCGACCCATTCGTAGCACCGACCCATTTCTACAATCCGCCGTCGTGACTGTCAACGCCATCGTCGTTGTCAGAGCTGCGCGGCCTTCTTATCTCCGCCGCATGTATTCAAAGAAGCACCGCTATTACGATCGTTGTTGTCAACATTCACAAAGTAAAAATGATGTTTATTAATTTTCTTTTTCATTTCATATATATTTTGACAGTGAAATGGAGTTATTGTTGTGAGATTTGTTTATATAATTTTTTTTTTATATAGAAGTCACTCTCAGAAATGGATTGGAAAAAATTGAAACTTTATGTGAAATTGTTAATAACAGAGAAAATGAAGAGCAGCCTAGTAATGTTATGAAGTTGGAAATTGTATAATATTGAAAACCGGTGGAGAAAAAGAGAGAAGAGGAAGCATAAGAGGAGAGGGATAACTTCAAAAAAAATTTATAGTAGTATAGAAATGGAGTTTGAGTTAACAATCAAATTTATAGAAGAATAAAATGTTTCCAAATATGATTTATTCCTTCTTTAGCATAGAATTGAAGTTTGAGTTAACAATCAAATTTTCTACTGTGATTTCAAAGATAAAAGACTATACTAATAGAGCAAAGTAGAGGGAAGGATGAATGAAAATAAGAGTTATGTTATTATTGAAGTTATAAATGTGTATTGTTTTAATTGAAAATGAGGAATGAAAATGTGAGTGGTATTATTAATTGAAATCATGTCATGGTCTCTTGGACTAGGTCTATCATATACACTGATGCTTGGTAACTAATGAGTATACATATATATAATAAGAGAATAAATAATTGGTTTTTGTATTGTCATGTTAAACTAATAAGTATACACTGATTCTTCACTTGTCAGGTTCTTTTTATTTGGGTAGATTGATCAATCATGACATCTTCAAATGTTAATTGGAAACCAAAGGGTTGGAATGGAATTTGATAATATAGATGTAGCTTATCAATATTGGCTTGCTTACAGTGTACATGCTGGTTTTGGAGTTAGAAAACGTTTTACGAACACAAATAAAGCCGGAGCTATATTGTCATGTAGGTTTGTTTGTTCTAAGGAAGGGAAAAATGAGATAAAGAAAACAAATGCTTTTGCTAGCTTTCGTAGAGCTGAGACTAAAACGGATTGTAAATCAAGGATTTCCCTTGGGTGTCAGAATGGAAAGTTTGTAATCCATGAATTTGTAGAGGACCATAACCATCCTCTACAACCTCCAGAGACAACACACTTGCTTGCATCACATAGAAAGATAACTGAAGTACAAGCACATGAGATTGATTTGGCTGATGACTCCGGATTAAGGCAAAAGTCAACATTTCAACTTATGAGCACACAAGCAGGGAATAGAGCTAATGTTGGATTTACACAAGTGGATGTAAAAAATTACATCAATGAAAGAAAACGGAAAAGATTGGCATACGGCGAAGCTGGATGTATTTCCCAATATTTTCAACAACAATTGTTGGAGAATCCTTCTTTCTTCCATGCACATCAGTTGGATGTAGACGAAAAAATCACAAATGTGTTTTGGTGTGATGCAAATATGATATTGGATTATGGGTATTTTGGTGACGTTGTGTCATTGGATACTACATATTTTAGAGGAAAGGAGGTTGAAGGAGATCCAAAATTATCTAGAACACGAAAATTTAGACAAGTTGTCTCTAAATTTATGAAGGAGGCGACCGAGGCATCACATTGTGAAGAGGACCTCCAGATTGTTGAAGAAAGTGTAGATGCCATGAGTAAGAAAATAATGGAGCGTCGCTCACAAAACAAAGAGAATGAAATTCATAACAATGATAATCCAACATTTCCAAATTGTGATGCTATGCAATCGAAGATATTCAAGATACGACCTGATTTAAAGAAACAATCTAAAAAGCGACTCAAGAGTTTCATTGAACGTCAACCTAAAGGAAAATAAAAAAAAAGAGTTACACCTAGCCAACAACCACACATTCAAGTGTCTCAGGTATATAAGTTGATATGCAGAACACTTTTGTTTTCTTTTTAAAATTTAAGGTGTACTATTAGTTATTTTAATTTTATATAATCATTTTAGGTCGATGGAGTATCATGTTTGGCACCTCCATCTTATGAGCCCCGAAAAACACAAGACAGTCAATTTAGTTTCACAGCGTATTTGATGGTAATTTAAATTTTTGAGAATGAACTATGAGTATGATTAAGCTTATCATGATGCTAAATGGACTTTTTTTTTATTATGCAGACACCACTTAATGAGACAGACATTGCATCAATACACTAGTTGATATATAACTAGTTATACTTTTGAAAGGAATGGAGCTTAAATTTTTTTGATCTGGAAAGTGCTCAAGTGGAACAGGACCTGATTGAATATGTTGCTTAGATTACAACAACATCACAAGCACTGATGATATTTTGGTGTTACCATATTTTGTACAACCTTTGATTTCCATTTGGAGTTGTAATTATATAATACAATACTTGATGAATTTGGTGTTTGAAGAATTTCAAAATGTAAATTAAATATTTTGTGCATTATCAATGATAGTAATGCAGGTTATGCTTTCATGTGTTACTCAATTGTTCAATTCATTATACTACTTTACAGAAAAGTTCAAATCATTATAAGTCTAGAAAATTTCATTTCATTATATCAAAAAAACTATAGTTACAAAATTACAATGAAATAGGAACTAATACAATGCATTATCCATCAATTTTTCTACATCAGTACAAGGAATTAGGCAATAGGCCATGACCAATACAAGAGATATACTACAATTGGGCCAACATCACTAAGAACAGGTAGCAACAAAACCAAAAACCAGGAAACAATAACAGACCAAACATAACAGAACAAAACAAAACTCATCCCCCTCTCCTTAACACAGCAGAGCAGGATTGCGCACATCATCGCCGGTTGAAGCACACTCCCGGGTTCCATTGCTTCTCTTTTGATGGAGCAGCACTTTTCCAGATATTGTTAAAAATCAATTCTTGCCTCCGATTCAGCATCGCGTCGTGTAATTGGCGCATAATAAGGAATTGATAAGCTGACCTCGTCGTCATCCCTTTTCCGGATCTGCTCTCCACCTCCATGTATCTTCTTGTTGTTACAACATCCTAATATACTACTTTACAAATTTTCTATTTGTCTCAAATTAAAAGAATGGTCTTGATATTTCTTTGTCTTTGTACTGCCAAATTCGTCACAGTTGTGTTGCATATTTTGCTCGTGTTCTGTTTTGCAGAGTTATTCATATCCTCCTTTGGCTCAAAAGTCAATATACTGCAATAACAACAAGACTGAGCCAGTAACAGTCAAATTGAACCAGTAACAACAAGAAGAATAAGATCCTATGCTCATAAGTAACAACAATCAAATTGAACAAGATTGAACCAATAACAGCCAAATTGCATCTTTTATCTATGCTCATAAGTAACAACAATCAAATTGGTTCAATCCTATGCACTTCAATTAAGCATAGATAAAAGATGAAAAAAGCTTAACTGAAACCGGAAGTACCAATCATTTAGTTCAATTTTCACTTCAATTAAGCTTTTTGTAGTATTAGCAATCAAATTCAATCACACTGTCAAAAGAGAAACACTTCTATAGGCACAACCCCAAATAATTTATATTTGGACACACACACACAAAACTAAAAATTTAAAACAAAAATAATATAATCACATCAATCAATATTATTTGATTCTTTTCTATTTAATTTTTAATTATTTGTGTGAGTGTGCCTACCACTTGTCTTTATGTTTGTGTGTATATTAGAATTTCTCCTGTCAAAATAGCAATCAAAATCCTGCAACATGAAAAAAATAGACAAATCAACAAATAGAAATAGATAGAAAGGATAACCATGAAGAGTATGATCTACCATAACCATCAATTGGAAATCCAAAGGATGCAAATCAACATATTCTTTACCCATAAAATATGACGGCGGCAATAGGGATAATAGCGGTGCTTCTTTGAATACATGCGGCGGAGATAAGAAGGCCGCGCAGCTCTGACAACGACGGCGGATTGTTGAAATGGGTCGGGTACGGAAGAAGAAGGATGAGTGATTTTCTGAGTTTGCATCTTTTATTTTATGTTTTTTTTAAGAAATTAAAAAATGTGACACGTGGCAGGTTCTGGAGCGCAGGATTGATCGGACGGATGGAGGCGTGCCAAAGGCAGGTTGCCTTTCCCGCGCTAAAGTTAGCCAAGCCTTTTCCATATATATATCCTATAAAAATGGTGAAAAAGGAGTAATAAGTAAATAAAAAGAAACAAGGTTAATTTTTGTTATTTGTGAGAAAAGCAAGGTTGTACTTTGATTTCACAAAAAGAAGGAACCTGGTTAAAGCAAAGTAAGAGAAGAAAAACAGAGAGGCATGCAGTAATGGGTGATGCGATGTATTGGATATTAACGTTTGTTCTAATTTTGACCCTTCTTTGTCTCCTAGGTTACCAGGTAACATACATACACACTACGTAGTACTGCATTACAATTTTGCTTTCTTTTTTTCATCGTTACATCGCAGTTATATTATAATAATAATAATAATAACTACCTTATTTAGATTTGATTCCTTTGTTTTAGATTACATTTTATAATAATTGTATTCATTGATAATGTCCTTTGTTGTTTTTTGTTGATCAATCAACATAATCATGCACTCATAACTTCCGGTTCAATTTGAAAAATAAATCTCTTTTTTTGTTTCAATTCTAATTTTCTCATATTCAATGTTTCTCGTAGATTAGAAAAATTAAAATTTTATGGTTGGATAAGTGATACTATTATTTTGAGTGTGTATGGACACGAAATTTCAATTGTAAAATATTCAGGCTAGTGTTTAGTTTGTCACATGTTAAATTTGTACCATTTGCTTATTTGATTATTCATATTCGTACTTTGAATATTTTTTATTCAGAAGAAAATTCTGTTCATCATTTGCTTTTAAATGGTTTTTATTAGAACAATTTGCTTGAAGGAATGATTTGTAAGATTGTCTTTGGTTTCACCGTAGAGAGAGAGCCAACGGTGATTAGATATGAAATTGATTTTGATATGTTTGGTTGATGTCGATTCAAATGGATTTAGACTCACTTCATATGTAATTCAATTTTAAATAAAATCAATTTTGTCACCGCTTAACCAAACATATACTAAGGATGTGTTTGATTTGCTAAAAAATAAAGGATTGAACAAAACAATTTCAATTATACGGTGTTTGATTTTAAAACTATTCTTGGGACTGCACAAATTAGAGAACAAGAAATTGGACAAAAACTGATATTTGTGTTCCTCACTAAATTATAGAACAATATAAGTTTTGAAATACCAAAATAACATTTGGTCCATCAAACATCGTACAACACAAAAAAGTTGTTCAGTACCTTAAAAGTTTGTCCTATATTGTTATATCTAGTACTTACCTTTTGCAAATCAAACAAAACCAAATGCTGCATTGTTTCTTAATCTCACTATGTTTATGCTTCAATTTCTCTTTTTTTGTTGGTTTTTAAGCATGCCACTGAAAGAAAATTGCCATCTTTCAGAAAACTTCATTAGTTTTTTTCCATTGTAAAAGAATAATTTCATAGTTTTTAATTTTAATCATTATATTTGGCCAATCCAGTTGGATATTTAGCTATGAAGCACAAACACTCCTTGGATTAGCCGTAACCTAGTGTCGAACACCGACATGACATCGACGCTTATAATTTAATTGAATTGTGACATTTATCAAATTATTATCAGTGTCGACGTGTCAATGTCTATGTCGTGTCCAGTATCTGTGCCAGGGTTCGTGCTTCATAAATATTTAGACCTCTATAAATATAATCCCATCATTGTCATTTGTATGTATTAATCCTCACTATTTCCTTAATTCATTGTTTATGATTTTTCTCCTTCTGAGAATATGTAGTCACAGCTCAATCATTTATGTGCCATAAGTTCAAGAGAGCAAAGTAGCTGCTAAAGTGATTACTTTTAGAAAACAATTTAACATCCCTTGAAAATTTGAAATGCAGCTTATATTGTTGGTGGACTTGGAGTTTGATTATATAAACCCGTACGATTCAACATCTCGGGTAAACCAGGTTATCCTGCCAGAGTTTTTCTTACAGGCAATCTTCTGCTTTGTCAATCTTATAGCAGGACATTGGTTTATATTATTGATCTCTCTTCCTTGCCTGTATTACAATGTGAGCTTGTAAGTTTCTTCTCTTAACCTTCTTAAAAAAGTTTCTGTTCTATCAATTCATTCATGTCAAGCTCATGTTTCTTTATAAGGCAAGATAAAACCAATGGAGAAGATTTTATTTGTGCTGTCACATGGCGGCTATAGCAGCACTATAACAAAGTATAATTTTAGCGAACCGCTATTGTTCTGTGATATGTGATGTTGTACAAAAAGTTGTCAAATAACATATATAGCAGTGTGATAGCATTATAGCATAGTGGAATTTGAACAAACCACTATTAAATATTGTTTCGGTAGGCTCCTCGAAGTTCTTGAAGCAAAACTTATAGATTGGAGAACTATATCAACCCCCCAAACAGAGAATTGTGAAGTGAGAATTGCACATCCCTCATAAGCTCTACTGAAATTGCATCTCTAGCCAATATTGAATTTGGCCTGATGGGTGGCCTATTGATGGATTTAGCATAGACTTTCATACCATATTATGGTTTAGGTTTAAACCATCTCTACAAAATTGGTTTAGCCAATGTTAGGCTTTGAATTTTTATAGTAATGGTGCCCCTCAAACACTTTTAAGCCATAATTTTCTCTGAATTTTTATTAAATGTATGTACGCACCTCGTGAGATAAGGCTTTGTTTTTGTTGTATCAAAATTTAAGTTTTTAGAGTTCTAGTTGAATGTGTTGGGTCATGAGGGGGCAGCCATGGAAATGGTCCACATTGGGTTCAGAGCAACGGTTAGTCGAACCATTAGTCATCAACTCTGATATCACTATTGGGTCACAAGGGAGTTGGACACCATATTTTTACCCAAAACCTTAAGGCACTTCACACTTATAAAGTATTCAACCTTCACTTTTCCAAGCAATGTGGGACGTAACACACCTCACACTTGCCAGAGCAGAATGTGGAAACTAAACATCTTGGCATGCGGCTGAAATTCAAATGGCCCAAAGAATCAGATTGATTCAAACACATAAAAACCAATATTTGCAAATTAATGAAATCCTATATGAGATAATCAAGAAATCATAATCAATGCCAAAAAATTCTGTTTAAAAGTTATTACCTATGCACATTGTTTTTGGTGTATTACTACACCTCATTTGACTTTGAAGCTAATATATCAGGTACGTTAAAAGACAGCACTACGCAGATGTAACTGAAATTTACAATAAGCTGAATTTTGAGAAAAAGAAACGCTTGTTCAAAGTTGGACATCTTATTCTGATATTTGTCGTTTCTATATTAAGGTATTATGATTATAACTGCATTCTTTTTTCTTTTTTATAACCTTTCTGCATTAATTCAAAGGAAAATTTGTTAACTGTTTTCTCATCTGAATATATTTTAGCTTGGTATGGACCCTCACCGACGAAGTGCAGTAAATAGTGGCTTACCTTCTTGGCGCTGTAAGTTTCCAATACCATTGTGGTTGAAGTTCTGAGTTATGTTATTCTTTGCTTATTTATATATCATCTAATCGAATTCTTGGTGATATACTGATACCGATGAAGCTATACGCTGACATTCAATACTTTTGCAGGCGAATACATCTTTTAAGCCGAATTCCATGGACAAGAACCTTGGAGCAAGTCATACATGATGAGATGTGCTTTTCAGAAAGAGACATGTGAGAATCTATGTTGGTGCTTAGGCAAGAATGAGGGAAAATGGAGCTTGAGAAGATTGTGATATATATCTTAGGTGAAGTTTTAGATTCTTTCTGATAGTTAGAGTGCTTTAACAAAAAGTATGTTTAGTCTTTTAGATGATAGCCATTTAGGTACAAACATACTGATTTTATGTGATATGCATAATTTTTTTCCTGTGTTATTTGCTTCCTTGATAAATTCTATTAATTATCTTCAACTAGATTAGCTTATTGTATAAGTTCTCTCTAAAACGAATAGTTCAGGAGAACCTGAATTCGATTTTTATGAGGAACTATCAGATTTTTCTTGTCTTCCGACTAAACTCCAAATTACCAGAGCCCTTCTCTTAAAAACTAGAGAGTTGGCGTAAATTTGTTTTATTCATTTTTAAGTTTAAACAAAAACTATAGGAGATTATTATAACCAAAGCCTCGAAGATAGTTGGCATGTTTTGACGTTTAATTCATAAGTTTTTTCAATACGCATCCAATTAATCCATCGTTCTCAAAAGTAACTTTCGTGTGATCATGATGACATCTTGATGGCTGGAGAGATGGCAAGAGATGATCCAGATCCGATCTGGGGTTTGAATCCCCTCTAGTGGTAGGATGATCTTGATGCAATTTCAGTCACCTCATCTCAAACTACTACATACAGTCAATGATATTAATTGGTGGAAGAACTATTAAAGAATAGTCCGAGAAAAAAAAAAAAAACAAAACAAGAGAGATAGTTGGAGAGGATCCAAATTCATTCTCGGGTTTGAATCCTCTCCAGTGGCTGAATTGTTTTGCTGCAATCCCAATCACCTCGTCTCAATCTACCGCATACAATCAATGATGAATGGTTAAGATTAGCTAAAAAAATGAGAGTTGGCCGGAGAGGATCTAGAACCGACAGCCTGACGACCAAAGTTATGTCTTTATTATTTGGAGAGTTCTAAATAAATCTAGTTCAAGATGGATATCACTAATTTTTAATAAGAATAAACTTTCAAGTCTCTAAATTATCACTATCTCTTCAATTTAATCCCTAAACTATTTAAGTCAATTAAAATAAATCTCTAATTATTCTATTATCCAATTATTTGGCACGTAAACTATTAAAATTAGCTAAAAAAAATTGTTAATCTACTATCTCGTCTTACTATTTAGTCCCTCAATTAACACTTTTGTTAATAGTCCTCGCCTCCTCGTCCTCGGACATATGTACAAAGCAACCACAACTACACATGGCCTGTCCTTTTCCTGTCATATTGGTTAGTTGCCATCTAAATCAAAGAGACATGAAAATGATTTCAAGAGACTTCTTGGATCTTGGAATTCAACACATGCCAATTTAATGCTCAAATATAGTTTATCTTAATGGAAACAGAACAAGTGAGGATGAAACAAACTAACATCGCTAATAACTCCTTCCAAAATGGTCCGACACATTTGATAGATATTTCCTTCCAAAATGATCCGACACATGTGATAGATATTTGAACGTAAGGATATCTTTAAATATATCCTGGTTAACTCAACCGAGATACCTTTAAACATATCCTGGTTAACTCAACCGATAAATTAGTCTCCGCAATTGAACGCTAAGATAACTTTTGTTTAATTTAAATTCAAAGACTAATGACTCATTTTCATACCCTTTTTCCAAGTTTATTCTCATTCCTTTTCCAAAATGTCTAATAGAAAGTACAGTACTATGCTTTTCAAAATACTAGCATGTGCTCCATTATGTATGTTCAATGTTCATCTTTTATTAAAATTTATAAACATTGAATAATATTGAAACATGCAGTTGGGAAGCATTGAAATAGTATTAAGTTTTCCCATTTGTGCATTCCTCCAAACCTATAATTTTTCTAATCCAATAATAACAATATACACATTAAAGCATGTAGATGTAGGTGAAAAATCTTTTGTCTATGCTAAAAAAATAACTAAAAATGTATCCAGAAATAAGCAATACCAAATTAGACTTCATCAACTTCAGTTTGCATCAAATTCAAATTAGCCTACTCATAATACTTTCACATAGCAGCATCTACCTAACCAGCGACGTATTCATAAGCTGTATTAAACATTGGAAAATGAAGAAACGTCGCTGCATCATACAACACAAGTCAACTACTTTTCATCCTACGGTAATTAGACAGTAGATAACAGGTTTGAAACGATCTACACGATACAGAACAACACCGGAAACATTAAATAAATAGCTTATCAGTCATGAATGTAGTCAGCAACAGCGGTGGATTTGTTATTGCGGGTTGATTGTCATCTTTAATTATCAGGTAAAGATATGTTAATATCGGTTGCTGACTTCATGGAGTCCGGCATGGAATGCATGTTAACCCAGTTTTCTCTGCGAAAGGCTGAGGGAGGAGTATAGTTCGAGTTAAGTGGTCCGGAATTTTGCATTGGATTTCCACACATGACATCTACCCTTTCGCCATTGGTTGAAGGTGGTGCCGAAGACACTGCAATAGGTGCGGTAACGGTAGCTGTTGCATAATCAGATTTTGGCTTCTTCGTTTTCTGGTCTTGTTGGTTACTTGGCAGAAAACTTCCAACCACCACCTGGTAAAATAGAGAATATAAAGCATCTATTAGGATAGAGTTTAATTAAGCGCTTATTATATAAGTTCTTATGTATAAGTCATTTTATGAAAAAAGACAAAATAAACTCTATAAGCTATATCCTGGAGAGCTTGAAAAAATAAGCTGAAAACAATTAATGAACATGTAATAAGATGATTCAACAAGTTCTCGCAAACATGTCCTTGTTTCCATAAGTTCACTTGAAACACTACAAACAAAAATAAAGGACAGCGACAAATGTTTACCTGCACAGGAGTGGCAGCTACAAGAAGACCAGCAACTCCACCGCCTACAACACGGCCATCAGGGCTTGACAAAGAAACACTCATCCCACCGGACCGGCTTATTGTTCCTTGGCTCTCGGTAGGCATGAATGATCCAGATAGAGAAAGTATCTCAAAACGGCCCTAGTAAAAATAAACATACAAAATATGAAACATGAGATTTTGTACCAATTAACACAAAATTTATACCAATAATCAGATGATAAAGAAAAACTATAATTTCCACCAGGAAGTTTGAAAATATAAAACAATGAGAAGCACCTCATAGGTCAAAGTACCGCCAGAAGAATCAGGCTGACGAAGTGTAACATTTGAAATCACGCCGCTAGCAGATAGGATGCATATAGCTCGTGGTCCTTGTTGCGAAAAAGATATAACTTTCATTGTAATGTCCTGAAACAGCAAAAGGGTGAAGTAAATAGCATTACATGATTGTCTCTTCTCAAAGAAGAATTAACATTATATGCTTATTTATAATTTAAAATATGTTATCACTCAAGCATACCTCGCCAGCATTGACGGTAATGATATGCGGCATAAAGTTGGTACCAACTGAGTCACCTTCAAAAGTAACAACAATAGCCATTAACAAAACCGAGTTGATGGTTAAATTAAGCAGTAATGTCTATAAAAAGCAGAGTTGGTAGACAAGCTAAGCATGTTAGTTGTATGTTATGTTTGTTTTTTCTTACCGTGGTAAAAATTGATTTTGTAAACTTGATTCGATTTAAAAGTGAATTTAAGGTAAAATTATTTATGTTTGAGTACTTTGACGTGAAAATGAGTTGAACAATAAATGTAAGCGTAAAAGTCATGTTAAAGACAAAAACCACATACACTAATAACACCAAAACCATCAAATTATTTACCTAAAGGATCAACTCCAACTTTCTTCGATTGCTTAAACTCCATTCCCTTCGGTTTACCCTGCTTCGCGGTTGAAAATTCATTAACAAAAGGAGGTGAAGATGAGATTGGCAACGGTGACAATGCCACAGCAGCAACCGACCCGTCTGGCCCATATTTCCTTGGCCTGCCTCTTTTCTTCTTAATTGTTCCTCCGTCCAATCCTACACTCACCGGTGAGACACCGATAGCTCCACCTCCGGATTCAGGAACAGCACCATGTTGAGTTGGAGCTTCACTCCTTGGTGCCATATGATAAGTTGATGGAGCTTCTGCTCCTATCACTGTTACCCCTGAGTTGTTACCTTCTCTCCCTTCCATGCAAACTTCAAACTTTTCCCTCTTAAGTTTATAATATCAAACCAAAACTGCATGATGACAAAAACCAATAAAAAATGTACTTAGAATCGAACTTGTACTCGATACTCATGATTTACGACACTGACATTGTGCATCAACCATTTGCGCTAGACCCAGGTGGTAAAGTAAATGGATCAATGATACAAGTATCATTATTATACAAAAAAAAAAAAAATTAACAAACCCAAGCTTCTTGAATATGCCAAGTAGAGAAGCTTAATTGGAAAATCATTCATAAAGAAGAAGGAAAAATAAAGACACAAACTTTGGGTTTATTTTGTTTTCACTACCGGTGTCTAGTCCACTGGACCGCTTAATCTGATTTGTGGGTCAATTCTGGCATCATACGGTTAGTTTAGCTGAATTATCATAGATCTAGTTTGAACTTCACTAAATTACAAAAAAAAAAAAAAAAACAACAAAAAGGTTGTTTCATTGCAACTTGCAAGTGTTCTAACTTTGAAGCAGTAAAATTAATCTCCTAACAAAGGACAAAAAAGAAATAGCAATTAAAATAAAAATGTAAATGTAAATGTAAATAATTGATGAGAGATTTTGCAAATTTATGATATAAAAAACCACTAGGCTAAGAAAATTCTGAAAACATGATTAAAAAAATTCAACCAAACATTTATAACAGTTTTGTTAAAAAAATCACTCATTTACTAAAAATATTTCTTAACCTTGAGCTCAAAACAATGTAAAAGTCATTAAAAAATCCAAAAGCTTTACTAAAAACAGAAATTAAACTACACCCTTTTGCATAAATCTGCTTCATATCCAGCATTTGCTTAAACTTTTAAAAAACATAAAGCTGAAACTCAAAGTTAGAAAAATTAAAAAAACAAAATAAAAAATAAAATAAAATATTTATACTTGTTTTTAGTACTTACCAAAATCAAACACTGGATATTCTTCAGAGTACAAAGATCATGACATGTCGCTATGATTCCACACACTTCAGCAAGTGTCAAGATTTTCTTTCAGCTCCCTCAAGAACTTAACTAGCTCACTCAAAACAAAAAGTGAAAATTAAATTAAATACAAAAAGTAAAAGAAAAAAAAAAAGCAGAAAAGGTAAGAAACAGCTAGCTAGCCCAGAAATTCAAAACAACTTACAAAAATTTCAGAAGTTGAAAAAATTCTGTTGGCTGGTTTATTTTTCCAAAGCTTCTTGAAATGAAAAATGAATTTTTTTTAATAAGATAAAAGCTGTAAAGCTTATAATAAATTAATAAATACTACCACAACTACAATGTTCAAATAATAATATAAATAATGAAGAAGAAAAAATAACCAAAGCAAAACAAGGGTAATAATTAATAAAGTAGGTAAATATTTAAGATTTTATTTTGAATAAAATTGCTAAGCCCCATAAATAGAGTTTAGTTAAGAGCAATTTCAGGTCCGTGAGGGGCAATTAAATTTTTTAGGTCAGTGGCTAATATGGTAAATTTGTTTTCAAAAGGAAAATAAATAAAATAAGAGTGGTGACTTTTTCTTTTATCATTTAGAAAAGCAATCATAAGTTAATGTCACCGTATATAAGTGATCAATATTATTATAATGAATATAAATTTTATAAAATTTATCGTTAGATTGAAAATTTACATCATATAGATTATCTATAAAAAAATTTAACAAAATTAAAAATCATTTAATATGATATTGAGACTTATCATAATTAACAATATTTAATAAGATCTCATAAACCGTTAATCTTAATAAATTTCAATAACATATCAAATAACATATCAAATGATTTTTAATATATCTAGGGTGTTGCACGTTTGCAACCCTTTTTGCTTAAAAAAAAAAGTACAATGACCTTTAATTTAGGGTTTAAAAAAAAAATAATATATCAAATGATTTTTAATTTCTTTAAAAAATATTATGAATGATCTATATGATATAAATTTGAATTTCAACGATGAACTTTGTGAATTCATATTCGTTATAACGTTATTTATGATCGGTCCATCATAAACCATTTGAAGAAGTGATTTATATTAGAATTTGCTCCATTTTTAATCCTAGAAACTCATAGTTTAATATAAAATTCATCTTTTATTTCTTTTTAAACAAATTTAAATATATTTAAGTAAAAAAGAAAGTACAAAATATTGAAGGACATAAATCTCACTCAACAACCATACAAAAGTATAAAAAAAATCAACCAAAAAATACATTTGACTATTAAGTTTGCTAGCGAAAAATATAAAGTAATTAATAAAAATTACTATATCGTAGATGTTCCCAAATTCAATCCATCAATAAATCAATGTGGTATCAAATTACACTTTTATAAAAATAGTGATTTACCATTTTTTTATTTATATAAATCTGTTTATTTTGACATGGAAAATACTAATCAGTGTTTATGAGGCAATGTCTCACTACTAGAAAAATCTTAAATGTCGACGGACAAAATCTGTCTCTAAAATGCAAATATTCCGTCACTAAGCAGGTTAGAGACGGATTTGATCCCGTCGGTAATTTTCTCGTTTCTAAACTGTTAGAGACGGACAAAATCTGTCTCTAAAATGAAAATATCTGTCTCTAAAATAAAAATATCTGTCTCTAACTGCTTTTTTTGTCTCTAATTCCATCTCTATTAGAGACGAAATATATTCTGTCTCTAAATTCCGTCGGTATTTCAACTTTTTCTAGTAGTGTCTATGGGACACTAGTTAAACTTACAAATAAAAAAAATCTTATAATTATGTATTTAATAACTCTAAATTGTAAAAATCATATTTTCAACATTAATTTTTTTTTTTTTTTTTATGTTTAACAAATGCACCGAAACATCATTTAACATAGTCTTTTTGACATACACTGTACAATATTATAAGGCACCAAGGTCAGTGTTAGATGACCAACCATTCTACGGCAGATGACCCGCTGTAATCCTTTTATTGACAAAGTCATAAAACCATATTCTTTTTTTTAGGTGTATTTAACAATTGTTTTTAATTATTTTTGTGTAATACGACAATGCTATTACAAACTCCAAAATAAAGGTCATATGAAGAAATTTGCTGCACTATTTGCATGTTCAATTAAGGTTTGTTTTTCTTTTTGAAGCATGTCCAATTAAGTTACTAGTATTTTTTTTTTTATTTACTACTATTTGTAATTATAATATATATGGTTGTAATTAGGATTATTAAATTTAACATATACCATTAAATAACAATAACATTTTTTATATTACTCGTGTGTGGGGAAAAATAAAAAATCAAATAGTATGTATAGTGGTTATGGTTAGCACACTTAAGTGTGTTAGTTTGAAAAATTTAGAGTTTAAATTCAGATTGTTAATGAATTACATGCATTCAGTTTTGCAAAATGAATTATATGTATTCGGTAAAATGAAGAGCTTGTATGGTTATTGAGTTTTTTGTTGTTTGATTGAGATTATACGGTTTAAAAAATAAAATATAATACATTTTTAGAAATTTAAAAGCACTTTTTTTAAAAATTAGGATTGTTTGATTGGACGACTGCATGTATATATGATTGCGCTCAATTCGAATCCATTTTTACGTATCAATGTTTATATAATTAATAACTGAGATATATTTTCAAAAGATTTATATTTGAACTTTGGAGTAATTATTAATTTTTTTGTAAACATACTAGTTTGTTAAATGATTTTTTTAGTTGTGACAAGAATTATTTTTTTTAATGGTAAATTATTAGTATAATAAATATTGTATTAGTTTTTCTTTCTTTGATAAGAGTACTCAATAAGTAAGTAATTGTTTGGTTCCACTTCTAGAACGGTCAACCTTAATTCTAGTAGGAAATAATTGATTTTAACATGTTTAACTTAAGTCTGATTTGATCTCTCTTCCTGTCTATTTTCTTTCCTTCTTCAAAGCTCCCTAAGGTATCATTTCCGCTATTGAATCTCTTTTGATTACTTTTTTTTTGGGAGGGGAGTGAGGACTCTAAGAAAATTTCTTGGGTTACTTGGAACACTGTTTGCTTGCGTAAGAAGCACGGAGGTTTGGGGGTCTGACAGTTGAGGGAGTTTAATCTAGCTCTTTTAGGTAAATGGTGCTGGAGGATGTTAGTGGATAAAGAGGGATTGTGGTTTAGAGTGTTGGCAGCCCGATACAGGGTGGAGAGAGGCAGGCTCTGAGGGGGAGGGAGGAGAGGGTCTTCGTGGTGGAGAGAGGTAGCGCGCATTAGAGACGGAGGGGAGGTAGGGGACAGATGGTTTAAGGAGCGTGTTGCGAGGAGGGTAGGGTAGGGGATGGGTCAGATACTTCATTCTGAACTGATCCTTGGGTGGATGTGATTCCCTTGAGTGAGCGGTTTGGTCGTCTGTTGATATTTCGGAGACCAAACGGTGTTCGATGGTTGAGATGTTCGTGCGACGCTGGGAGACAGGTGGGGGGGGGGGGGGGCCTGGGTGTGGCGGTGTCAGTTGAGGGGGTGGGAGGAGGAGGAGTTGAGAGAATGCCAATCTTTATTGCTTACCCTTTCATTGCAGGACCAGTCTCCAGACAAGTGGCAGTAGCAGCCTGACCCTGATAGAGGCTACACTGTCCGGGGAGCTTATCAGATTTTAACTTCTCAGGTTACGGCTCCCATGGACGATGCAGACACTCTCATTTGGCACCCTCAGATTTCCTTGAAGGTCTCCATCGTTGCGCGGGGTCTGCTACGTGACAAGTTGTCCACAAAAATCAACCTGGTTACTCGAGGCATCATATCTACAGCAGCTCATCAGTGCGTTTTGTGTTATGGTGAGGTGGAGTCAGCACATCATATTTTTATCTCATGTGGTACTTTTGGTCCTATCTGGGCATTAGTGCGCTCTTAGATTGACATTCTGATGATGGAGTTCACTTCCTTACGTGATCACTTTGCCTAGTTTACCTTTTCAGCAAACGTGTCTCACGCTCGTCGTTCCTTTTTGCAGCTCATTTGGCTCGCGTGTGTGTGGGTAGTGTGGACGGAGAGAAACCACAAGGTGTTTTGAGGCTCAACCTGCTCTAATTCTCAGTTGTTGGACAAGATCAAGCTCCTCTCATTTCGGTGGTTGAAGACAAACTGTGTTACATTAGCATCTAACTGCCATAACTGGTGCTCTAGTCATTTCCTATGCCTGGGCCTTGTATGATTTATTTGATTTGTTTTTTGGCTATCTCTCTGTATCTGTTGGTGACTCTTTGTATGACTCTTTGTAAACGTTGATAGTCTACCTTAGCACATCTTGTGCTAGGGAGATTGATTTTTGTTATATATATATATATATATATATATATATATATATATATATATATACATTTTGACTTGTTCATAAAAAAAATGTTTAATTTATTTTTTTTGTAAAAAAAAAATGTTTGATTAATTTAAAGTAGAATTGATTCTATCTTTAAAATTAACTTTACTTGAAATTAAAAATTGTAAGTTCTAATTTTAAAACTAATTTTTACATTCAAAATTTATGTCCAACTTATTTTTACATAAATATGTATCCAAACTTATATTATTTTACATTTAAATCAATTTTAATCAAAATGCATAATGAACCCTAACATTTGTGGGCAATATAGCATTTACATTACATTACTTTAAAATAAATAATAGTACTAGTTTTCTCTATATCTTTCATGGGTAAGGCAAGTCTTTCCCAACAGAGGGTAACCTGCTACAGTGACCAATCCCCACTATCACGTGCCACTGTATCTATTCAGATTTTAAAGTAATGAATGAGTAATAAATATTTTAGTTTTACACTAAATTATTTTTTAAAGATAATTTTTTGAAGGTGGAATAGGTAGCTCTATTAATAGGTTGAGTTAATAGTTAAAAGAGTTAGGGATAATAATTTATCCATATTTAGTGGGTACCCACAAAAAATACTCATGATTAGTAGGGTAAAAACTCGTATTTTAGGTACGGGGCATGTGTATGGGTAATTACCCATAAAATTGAGCGGGTATGGGTGCGGGTACTGTTACCTTAGAGCATCCACATCCATGATACTCATGTGGGTGGTATAAATGGGGCCCAGATAATATTTTATACTATTTTACACTTTCCACCTATTTAAACCACTCAACCATATTTCCTAAATATCCATACCACCCATCTAAAACTTTAACATAAGCCCCACAAAATTCAAAATATAATTTTAATTTATATTTTATATTAATATACAAAATGTATAATTAAAACAAATTAAATTAATTATATAAATGCATAAAAAAATAAAATAACATATATATAAAATAATCAAACTATTCAAAAAATAAATAAAGCAAATTAAGAGCATATGAAAATATATTAAACAACATACTACAATTAAATTTGAATAATGACTAATTTTACTAAAATTAAATTTGGTTAGTGATTAAAGGCATCGTGTATATATATATATATATATATATATATATATATATATATATATATATATATATATATATATATATATATTAAATAAACTGGATATATATTACATAAATAATAATAATAAACTAACATACATATATAAACTGTCGTAGTTAACAAAATAATAATATACTAATAATAATCGTAGTTACATAAATAATAATAATTTATCTAACATATATAATCTTGTAGTTAACATACATAAATAATAATAATAAACTAACATAATTTTGTAGTTGTCTAACATACATATATAATAATAGTCTAACACACATAATATTCAATTAACACCATATTTATCTCTAATCACACCACACAAAAATTCATGATCTTTTAGTTGTTTTGGTGTCATATTTGATGTATCCTTTGTGAGTATTTGCAAATCATTGATCTTCAATGCATGCAACTCAGCATCAACCCTTTTTCTTTCTATCTCCATTTTTTCACTCTCAATACGTGCATATTCACGAGCAAACCCCGACATTAAATCAACTTTTTTATTTAAGTCATCTTTCATAGCATCAAATTTGGGAGTAGGCTTTTCCACAAACTTTTTTTTTTTCCTTCCTTTTGGCCGCCTTTTGACCGATAGGCTTTTCCACAAACTTTTCTTTTTCCTTCCTTTTGGCCGCCTTTTGACCGATTAGACGACGTAACAAAGTCGGTGATGGTGGATTGTATTCGCTTGTTGGCGTTGGTGGGTTAGAAGACGTCGTATATGCTCCATAAGCTGAACTCTTTGTTCTTTTTGCAGATGGTTCCGATGAACCTCCTAGCCATTTGGGTTCATCTCTCAATAATTTTCATGCACTCTGAAATGTGAACTTTTCATGTCCATCTTGGTCATAAATATCACATGCGGCCGAAATGATGTCGGCCTCGGAGCTACCGCTTTTCTTTACGGTGACAGCTTGTTTGTAGCACCCAACAAACTTTTGTACGGAGGGATTAATTTTTTTGTGCCATCGACCTTTTAGTGCCGTCGATTTTCTCTCTGGAAAATTCTTGGGGCGATGGTCGTTATAAGCTTCACTAATCCTCTTCCAAAAACTATCTCCTTTTTGATCAATCCCAATAATTGAATCCTTAGAAACGTTGAGCCATGATTGAATAAGAAGTTCATCTTCCTTTGGTTGAAATCTTGTTTTCGACGTATTCACAACCGATGTTGTTCCAACTTCTTCACCAAGGTTAATTGTTTCCAAGCCATCTTGAGTGC
This sequence comes from Trifolium fragiferum, assembly GCA_954870985.1. Taxonomy (NCBI): domain Eukaryota; kingdom Viridiplantae; phylum Streptophyta; class Magnoliopsida; order Fabales; family Fabaceae; genus Trifolium; species Trifolium fragiferum. The sequence goes on from OX940793.1 coordinate 22,143,337, forward strand.
AAAATTGTGGTGTTTCATGCTCTTGATCATTTAAATGGACATGACTATTATCCTTTTGAACTCCATGAGACATAGTGGGACTAGTTGATTGAGATGAAAAATGTTGAAAATGATATGGGTAAGGTGGTGGAATGTGATATGGGTAATTTCCAAAGTGTGGGTTATTTTGTTCATTTGAGATAAAAGTAGATTTTTGAAAATTTGAGTTAGGATGTGAATTTGAGTTATTGGATGAATTTTCAAAGTATGAGGTATTTTGTTGATTTGGGATAAATGGTGGAATGCCACCATTTTGCATGAAATTGGACCAAGAATTAGGGTGATTGGGGTTCATTGCCAAATGAAATGTGTGGAAGAAATTTTTAAAAAGAGATAAAATAGATGATTCAAATTTAGACTAAATGTAGATGAAAAATTGTGATAGATTGAAATGGTTGATCACCTATTTATTCACAAACTAGATTTATAATAAATAAGCTCTTGCCAAAAATAAAAAAAACAAATAAAAGCTGCTCAAAAAATTTACTGCAAGTAGTTGAACGGTAATATGCTAAACGGTACATTTTTTAAAATTGAAATTCATTTTACATTTTGTTTAATTAAAAAAGCTGCTATAGTTTACATGTGGCAACCAAGACACAGTAGCATTGTTTGGAAACGGTTCCGTGAAAAGCCACTATGCTTTTGGTCAAATATTGCTACCACTCTGACATAGTGGTATGAATAGGCAAATGATACCAAGCATGTTTATGCTCTTAGTATTCACCCCATATACCAATATATAATATATTTATTTATTTTAATTATATTATTATATAATAATACATGTAATTATTTTTAAAAAATACAACATTATTATACTATTACACATTTTGAATAAAAAAATATTTATTTATAACATAATGTAAATATGTCAACAGAGAAATGAATTTTAACATGATTTTACTAATAATTTTGTTTATAATTTTCATGAATCAACATTAAAATCTTTGATTTTATTTTAAATTCTATTAAAATGATATGGTATTTTATAATTGATAAATTTTTTTTAATTAAAATGCGGGTAACGGGTATGGGTACTTAGGTGCCCATAGGACATGGATACGGGGACAAAAATTGTCACCCATGCGGGTATGGGAATGGGTACGGGTATTTTTTCAAACTGTGGGTATGTGGATGGGGAATATAGTACCCTACTCATTGTCATCCCTAAAAAGAGTAACATCATCTCTAATGGCGAGTATCTATTTCTTAAGAATTAGTATCTATTAGATATTTTTATTAGAGAAACACTCAAAAGAGTATCTAATATGTATTGATGCTATAATAAGAAGTGGTACTTATCTTATTTGTGTGAGATCTATTTATAATTATATAGTGTTTATTGGCGAGATATGTTTTTGATGGGACTCATTTAAAATTTTTAAGAGGTGTTGGGTTGGAGTGATTGAGTACTTATTGAGTACTATTATTAAAAAAAATTATATTTGTGATGGGGGATTGGTTAACAAAAAATGGTTCTAAAAATGTGGACATTATGAAGTTTTGGAATTCTCCTCTTCAAAATTAGATGTCATTTTGCTTGCAGACGCCTCTCGAATGTTTAGGTTGCAAGTAAATTAGGTTTTCTTAATCTTCTAAAAAACTACATTTATAGACTTATATGAGACACAATTATATTACTATACATAACCCTTGAAACTCTTTTTAGAAGGTCCGCAATCACTCGTGCTAGGAAGCCAAAAGTGGCGATTACAACTGGGATAAAAATATGTTGATTGTCAATGCGTGCTTTCTCATGATAAATTCAATCTCCATCTAAATTCATTAAGCAAATCAAATCTACTAATTTCCCATGTCTTAACAATTGTGATTTTTTTTTCGATGAAAGGAAACATAGATAGTTCAAATTCTACAATGTTCTAATTGAACAAATTGAATTATGAAATAGACAAGGTCAAACACAACCAGAAATGTAAGAAAGAGGATTTAGTAAGGCATAATCCTTGCTTCTCACGCCTTTCACTATCGTCTTCCACGTCATCGGCGTCATGTACTCTGTCGCTGACGTCTTTTCATACTTCTCAACCCCTCAGTTTTGTCGCCACCACTGTATTTTCCGTCACCGGTGTACTAGGCTAGTTCCCAAAATCCTTTGGGCTCACCCTATCTTCCTTATTGGGTCAGTCATGATTCAGTTCGCTTAAGAAATTTGCTATTGAGGCCCCCCACGTTGCTCCAAAGCCCCCCTAAAATCCCAAAATACCCTTGAGGACATGATCAAAATTTTCGTTGTCTAGGCAACGAAATCCAAATATATTGTTGCCTGTAGGAGGAAGGCGCGTTCCTGGCCTAATTTACTTGAAATTCGTTGTCTAGACAACGAAATAAGCGTAATTGTCACTTAAGTAACGAAACACCTAGTTTCATTGTCTATTTCACGAACACGCTTGGTTTCGTTGGATAGACAACGGAAACGCTTCATATCTGAAACGATGCAACGAATCCCAAATCAGTACAGTAAAACGAAGAAACGATTTGGGAGAAACCTTGCAACGATTTTAGGGCGATTTTGAGGGCGATTAAAGCATCCAACCATTCAATTGCAATCGATTTCGATCACAGGAAGCAACTACAACCATTCTTTGAGCAAGCAAGCATCCATTCATCAGTTTGTCACTTAGGCAACAAATTTGATTTGTAAGAATCCCTAAATTTAATTTTTGTAATCAATTAAAGTTGTTTTACTTGTTATAATTTAACAGTCAATTGCATGCTACAAAATTAATTTAGAATTTAGGGATTTTGATTTGGGATTTAGGGTTTATGTGTTAGATTGGGGATTTAGGGTTTGTGATAAATTTAAATTCATTGTTGATTATATTAAGTTAATGTTTTGTTGATAAATTTAAATTCATTGTTGATTAAGTTAGATGTTGCTTAGAATTTGGATTGATCATAATTGATGATGTTGAGTTTTGCTTGATGTTGATATGATTAGAATTAGGGTATAACAATGATAATGTTGTTAATTGATCATAATTGATGATGATAAAAATTAGATTAAATTTATTAGTTTTAGTTGATGATTAAATCTGATGTTTTGAATTTAGCTGATGATGATATAATAATGTTGCAGGAAAAATGGATGAAGTTACTCGTAAAAGAGCTGGTAGGGAAAGTGTTGCCCACAGCTCGGCCCGTAGGGACAAAGAGCGTGAGCGTGCCCTAGCACAGCCAAGCAAACCAAAACGGACGGGTGGTAGAATGAAGGAAGTTTCTTCTACTGCGAAAAAGCATCCCGATCTGGTGCCCGATCATGAGACTACGTTAGAGACGGAGCACGAGGTGGATGTTGAGGAGGATGATTATGATGAGGCGGAGGTTGAGGAGAGTGATATGGAGGAGGGAGAGGAGGAGAAGGAGGATCAGGATGAGGATGGTGATGGTGGAGATCATGAGGAGCAGGAAGATGACTTTGACGAACGGACGCCGTCTCCTCCGAAGAAGCCTACTAGGAGGACAGAGCGCAGAAAAAGGCCGGTAATGACTAAGGGATATAGGGTGCCACCAATTGACGCATCGGAGGGGGATACCCGGATGACCCAATTGATCTGACAGTTTTGCCTGAATTTGGCAAGCATATTGCCAACTTTTTGTGGTTGGGACAAGTAATTTTTCAACAACTTACTATATGCGTTCTTTTTTTTAAAATATGTGTTATGTGTGTTGATTATGATACATGCGTTAATATATGCTTTATTGTTTAACTTAATTTTTAATTCGTTAAATTAAATTTTTATGTATGCCTTAATTCGTTAACATTAATATGCGTTATTTTTTATATATGCAGTATCCGTCGCGATATTTGAGGTGCATGAACAACGGCAAAAAAATTAATAACTTTGAGCTGCCCAGAGAACACTTGCGTAGGTTTGGGATCCGGTAAATGAAAATGGATTGACACCCCTGCTGAAGACAAACTACGACAACGTCGATTGGGGTGTACTGACTGCATTCTCAGAGAGGTGGCAACCAGATACCGGCACCTTCCATATACCGGTCAGGGAGGTGACCATCACTTTGGACAATGTTGCGTCCTTGCTGCACATTCCGATTCGTGGTAAGATGCTTAACCACAAATCCACTGCATGCACAAAGGCTGAAGGAGCGGATATGTGTGAGGAGTACCTCAACTTCGGGAAGGCGGATTGCATGGATGAGTTTTTTAAGATGAAGGGAGCGCATATTGGATTTCCCAAGCTTTTGCAGTTATACTTCGATAACCTCAACCTTGCTCAGAAGGCAGAGAGTGATAAGGACCCGAAGGACACCGTGCTGTACTATAAGGAATGCACGGTCAGATGTTTTCTGTTGTACTTAATTGCTTGGTGGGACACTGTTCACCAACAAAAGTACGCGGTATGTGGATGTATTTTTCTCACATACTTGCAAGACCTAGATGTGCTGCACACATGGAATTGGGGTGCCTCAGGACTCGCGTATCTGTTCAACTATTTGAAAAAGCAAACCAGGCAGAAGAGTGGAAACAACGGCGGTTACAATTGCCTTTTTCAGGTAAATATTTAAATTAATATTTTAGTTCTTGTTTTCATTTAATTTACTATTTTTGCGTAATAAATTAATATGGTTGTCATCGTATAATTTATTTATTTTCCGTTATAATTCATTATCTCTGATAATATGTTGTTGATTGAATTTGTTTATTTTGCGCAGGCTTGGGTTCATGCACATTTCCCTAGATTTGGGACATATGTTTTGAACAGAAAATTTGAGCCACATTTTCCTTTGGCTGCAAAATTTCAACCGTTGAGAGGGGGTGTGTAACCAGATGAAACAAGGTTGGCGTTGGATCGGATGGAGCACGACGACATCGTGTGGCAACCATATGCGGCTCGTCGCCATGTCAAGCCGTTTGAAGATGCAAGTTGGTATTCTGGCTGGATTATGTGTGGACAGTCAATGATTTCCCCACATTTGCCTGAACGTGTCCTCCGACAATATGGACATGTTCAGTCAATACCGAGAGCTCCGTACACAACTGCAAAGGCGAAAATGAACAGATTCACAATTGATCACGCCTTTCAGAATATGTTGACTAAGAATTATGTGATGGAGGAAATGCGGGGTCCAAGATCCACATATGGTTTTGAAGCCGACCCTGGACATATTGCATGGTTCTTCAAAGTCTCGCATCCAAAGATTAATGCACCATGCCAGGGCAGTCCTTCACGGCCGGCAAATCTTGAAGTGTTGATTGAGGAGGACAACAAGGATGCAAAGATGGATGTGTTTGAAATTTGTCGGAAAGTGCGGACGGAGGTGATGGAAAAGCTTGAGGATGAAATGTCTTTGGAGGTGGCCAAAGCATATTGAAAAAAGTGTGTGATGATTTGGAGCCAATCACGAGTTACTCGGTGCGGCGCAATAGGAAGAAAGACGGTGAAGGAAGGAGGCGAAAGAAGAAGAAAAACAATGATGCCGGACCAAGCACTCAAGCCTAGAGTCTCGTCGTTGTTTATTTGGTTTTAGTTAATTTGGTGTTGTTTGTTCGTACTTATAGTTTTGGAACTTGATTTTGTAATAATGGTACTTTTAATTTTAATCGACAATTTGGTGTTGTTTGTTCGTACTTATTGTTCGTATTAATCGACAATATAAATGCGTTTCGTAATTTTAATTTGTACTTTTAATTTTTCGTAACTAAGTTGAGAAACGTATATTCAAATTATATGAACGGATCTGTTAAAAATGAACATGGACAGGTTTGCGTGGTTTCGAAAACCATGTGGATACACAATAATAAGCCACTGCAACTGGTTCTGTGAACAATGGTTTCGTTGTCTAGGCAACGAAATTTGGGACGTATTTCCCAGACTTTCGTTGTCTAGGCAACGAAAACTGGATGCACTTTTCCAGATTTTCGTTGTCATTACAACGAAATATGGTCACAGAGTTTCCAGATTTTCCAGATTTTCGTTGTCATAGAGTTTTCCAGATTTTGATACTGTTAATTTTTTAATTTTAGTGGATAGTTGATTTTGTTATTTACAATAAGTTAATGTTAATTTATTTTAATTTAACAACATCAAAATGAAAATGAAAAATAACATTAACAATGCAAAATACAATTAACAAAAACAATTTCATTTATTTTTTGTTACAACCATTACAAATGAATACATCAGGCAGAAATAATACATTTATCTCTCGTAATCCCGGGGGAAAAAGAAATCTGCCCCTAGCAACAGGAAAAAAATGGGCAAAAAAATACAACTGCACGAAAACGCAAGAAAACAAACCTGGTAAAAACCAGGAAAAACATGAATGTCGGGGCAAGAGAAACTCGCTCCGGGGAAAGAGTAAAGCCGGCCTAGCGGAATATCCCTTCAGGTCATGTCAAGCAGAAATAATACATTATTTCGCCCACTGAATTTTGCGCAATTTCCCTTCGGTTCATCTGCCGAGGACTAGTCCCACACTATAGGACAGTCTCATTTGTGCAGTAGTAACCACAAGCCAAGCAAGACTTATTTGGACTAACCATAATGTTCCTAGTGAGGACACAAAGTCCCTCGTGGACTAACATAATGTTCCCAACCATTGTACCTTAGCAACACCAATGGGAGCATTATGGTTAGTCCACGACGGACCATGCGCCCGATAGATACCAACTAAAACTAATAAAACTACGAAACTATAAAAGGCAAAAAATTAAAACTTATGAACAAAAGAGGAAAAGAAGTGAATGGTAAAAAAATATGGCACATTAGGTGCCTATTTATAGAATTTTTGCTCAATTCTTATTGGCTGGTGCACTATCACAGCCACACACGTGGCCAATCACAGTTGGCCACGTGTCAACCAATTTTGACTGCACGGGGAGCTGTTTTTGACTGCCGACACAATTTCGTTGTCTAGACAACGAAATTCAGTATATTTGCCATTTCGTTGCCTATACAACGAAAGACAGCGTGTTCGTGAGTTAGGCAACGAAAGTAAGCGTGTTCGTGTGGTAGGCAACGAAACCAACTTAATCTGGGCCAAATCCTGAAGGCGTGCAGGTATTGATCACTTTCGTCAGTTTGTCACCAATAGTCATTTTTTTTCTTTGCCTATGCAACGAAATTTCTGTCCAGGGACAATTTAGTCAGTTTAGGGGGTCTGGGAGCAAACGTGGGGGGGCCTCAATAGCAATTTTCTTCGCTTAACCACTAGCATAGGATTAGTCCGCGTCCATCAAATAATATGTATTGACTCGGTCCTCGCCTATTCATAGGAACACGTGACCTTTCGTTACAGTGTGGCTATCATCGCCCGACAGATAGGGAGCACGTTTTCCCCACTAGCTAGAGGATAGGAACTAAGGTACCAACCACCCAGTCCACTCTAGCTGGCTTCCTATATAAAGGATCTCCATGATTTACTCAGGGCATTCACGTTCTTGACTACTCATACGCAATTAATCTAGCTCAGCACCATTGTTGACTAGAAAAAAATACTCAGCTAACACATCAAGATTAACTCGCCAAGTCGGTTCAAGAAAACAACTACGTTGCTCTGATTCCCATCAAGTCAGAGGGATAAATAGGACTAATAATTCTCTTGTCGAGCCCAATCCATAAAAACAATCGACCCACTTATCAGAACTTTAACAAGAACAACCGATATCATGCAGTCAAGTGTTGTGTCTCTGATGTGGTGTATGTGTTGAGATCGCAGCTCAATATTTGGGATATCTTCATAATTAGAGATTTAAAGTTAACTGTCTTTTCCTCTTTCAAATTTACTACCGGCCATTAGATTGATTCAATGAGTATGATTTGGAGAAGAAGAGAAGAAGAGACAAGTTTCAAAAGAGAGGTTCCGGTTCCTCTAAATTAGGTTGCAGTTTTAATTTGAATGGGACATCCTATACTTTCAATTCAATCCAATTAAGTTCCAACAAGAACCAAAATCCAACCCATTGTCCTTCTGCCATATGTAGGACACCCACGAGCACTGGATAGGATTAATTTATTGAGTCATAAGCAGTTACATTTGTCCTAGGTTGCTTTGCTTTGGTATTTATCCTCGGGTCATTGTAGTGCACATGCTCTTTCCAAGTCAAAACCCAACATGATTATAATTTTTTATAGGAAAATGCTAAACAGTGCTCCCGGGACACTAGTTAAGTGTACTAATATAGAAATTTTGTTTTGAAAATTGTGCATTTAATACCTTAAAAGTATAAAAAGACATCTTACCATCATTAATTTTATTTTAATTTTATTTTTTAACATGCTTAACAAGTATTCGGAAGTACCGTTTAGCATCACCTATTTTTATAATGGACCGAGACACAATTTCAAATCCAGACTAGACACAAATTAATAAGGATACTAGGTATTAAATTGAAATTGACTATGAAATAATTTGGTGATTTTGTAAAACTTCCAAAGTGTATACTGTATATTGTCAAAATTCTGGTAGTTTATTAGTACTTCATCTATTTTATTTAATTATAAATTAAAATTGCTCAACAAAAATTGTTGCATGGATTTAAATTTTAAATTAAATACATCAACTTTATGATGTGACCAATTTCTATTTATAATTAAAAAAAAAAGAGAATACAAGTATAATGTTTTGATCGTCAATTCAAACATCACAAGCATGATCTCCATTTTTATTTGTTTGTTTATTTTTCATTTACTTTCTCTCATAACCATTTTCTATAAGTATGAAAAGAATCACTTTCCCTTTGTTTTAAAATAGTCCTACTTTAGTGTCAAAAAAAAAAAAATAGTCCTACCTTAGTAAAAAAATTGTTTCAAAATGATTTACGTTTTCACTTTTAATGTATAATTAGTTTTTTCTTTCTCTATTTTGTTCTCTAATTATTATTCCCTCGACTCTCCATTATAAAAAATAATAATAATTTTTTAAATTCATATAATAATTAATATATAAGATTTGTATAAACACAGTATAATAATCAATGTAGACTTACTTCTGGAGTCAATGGATCCCTCCTCTATAAGTTATTTAATAAACTTACAAAGTATTTTTTCTTTGCTGATTTTGCTGTTGTGTTTGGTTTGAGAGAAAGAGAAATAGGGAAGAGAAAAAAACATGAAAATTTATTAATGAAAATATTTTAAACTTGAGACTTGGGTTGGAGGATTCTTCATCTTATGAATTTAAATTGGGAGGTAATTTTTCATCATGCTTATCCCAAATTGAATCAATGTGCTAATGTGTTAGCGAATTTTGGATGTGTTTTAGTGTCGAAAAGTATAATCTATGTGATTTGTCTATTTTATTTAAGCCATATGGTGTTAGGTGATTTGTGGCAAATTAGTATCGATATAGTATTTTTTTTTTAGTTTCGTTTTTTGGACTCTAAATATGAGAGATCGATAATGAACAAATTTCTAAAATAAACATCATTAAATTTTGTTTTAAAAAAATAGAAAAATTGTCTCGTGACACTCTTTAAGTATTTTGTTTAAAAAGTTAAACATTTTAATTTTTATTACTTTGTTTTTATATATTTTCATAAAATTTTTATAAAAATTTATTATTTAAAATGCTTAAAAAATGCTCTCAAACACATGGTCAGCAAAACTCATAAAAATATTTTTTATTAACATAAAGTCCAATTCTTCAAAAATACTACTTATTTTTAACTTTGAAGGATCTGTGTGTATACAGTAATGATTACATCATTGGTGGTGGCATGTTGAAATATGCAATTTTTTATTTTATTTTAAATAAGGTAGGTTCCTGAACCGAAGGGATACAACTATGTAGTCAGCTTACTCTGCTGAGACAAGATATCCAAAATCATGATCATGTCCGTAAAGCAAGAAGATTTGGTCACCTAGTCACTAACCCATTCATATTCAGATTTTGCCAAAATAGTAATTTGTTGGGACATGATTTTGCCAAAACTTAGATGATCCTGTTTTTTTAACATAACTATAAGAACTTTGTTGATTTGATCAACTGGACTATGTCTATAAATAATCACCAATGACACCAATGTAATGTTTTTAGTACAAATTTTATTTTTTTTATTTCTTTTTCTTAACTATTGTTCTGATGCACTAGTTAAAAAAATCGAAAGAGATAAAGTTTTGATTTCATTTTCACATTTTGAAAATATATACTATTACACAAATTTCAATATTATTTTATCTTATTAAGCTCTTTAACTAAAATTCGAGAAACTCTAGTTAGCATTTTTTTTTAAAAAAACTTGTTTTATAAGAGAACTTTACCACAATAAGTGTCACTGTGAGATTAAAATGGATGCTCTTTGAGTCTGGTTCCTCTCAGAGGGTTAGTTTATTGTTTTGAATTTTTATTTTAAATAAATATATCACTTATTAGGAAAACACCAAGAAAAATCACCTTGTCCTAACAGATGATTATGTACAACATTGGCATTACATTTGCACATAGGACAGAAAAGAAGAAAATAAAAACCAACTATTGTGGTCAAAAGTGGCAGGTGCCTGTTTGGTAGTATCTAATAATTTTAATTGAAGACGGACTTTTACTCACTGTAATAATAATATTGTTGAAATAAACTTTGTACCCAAAAAAATTTATTGTTGAAATAAACCAAACTACAATGGTTGAAAATTGAATATATATAATAAATGAGTCTTCCTAACAAGTTATATCTACACTTAAGAACTAAAAATTCAAAAAATAAAGAAAAATCTTAACCTTGAGACACTAGTACTTATTTAGAATATGCAGTGATAAATTTATAAGAACAGAACAAAATAAAAATAATGAGAACAACTTCATGGTAAAACTGAAAACTTGGATATGTAAAGCATCCATCATCCATGTAACCCAAAAGAATCACCGGTTCACCTAGTTTTTAGGATTAAGTCAAAAGTATTAATTTGATGAATCATACTAAATCCCATTACAATAATAAAGATGTGCTTAGTGAAGCACCAAACCAGTACTTTTCAAAAGAAAAGAAAGAAAATTTTGCTATTGCAAAACAGAGATTTTGTCAGCATTCAGCAACCTAGCTATAGTATCTTGTGTTGATTGAACTTCCTCACCAAACTATTCAGTCATTGAGCATGAGTCTGAGGCAGGACAAAACCAGCTCTTAACTCCTCAAATGAATACTCAAGTGATGGAACAATCTTTGTAGCAGCCTTAGAAGTAAGAGTATCTGGTGTAGTGACAGTGAACATAGGGACAGTCAGAGGGGTTGTTGGCACAGAAAATCCTATATTCTTTGGAGTCTTATTCTCTTTCTCATCATCGTCAGAAATATATGACATGGAAGGTGGAGTTCCTATAAGTTTTTCACTTTTTTGCAGCATTGGTTTTGTTGCAACATTCTGATGTTTTCTAGGCTCTTGAGAATTTATGTTGGCTTTAGACAGTACTGTAGAAGAAACAGGAGAGAGTGGCTTCCTTGTTATTGGTGATTGAATTCCAATTCCCTTTTGTGCACTTTGTGGAGTCTTCTTTGCTAAATGACCAAAAACCTTAGGGGTACTCTTTCCTGCATAAGTTGCAATTGACAATGCATTCAAATTTTCACCGTAGACGACAAATATAAAGACCGGAGAAATGAGGAATGAGTTGAATGGCATGCCGTGTTGGCTGTGTTACCTTTTTTATTAGATTGCTGAATAAGAGTTGCTTGTCTTAGATCCTGAAGCATAGCTCCACCAACAGAGAATTTTCTAATATTTGGAACTCCTGTAGAAATTGAACATCTGGGAGCCTTCATCCCGCTTTTACATGGGCTGGGCTTCGACCCGAAAAGCGTTTCATGCTCAGCTATAAGTTGTCCCTTTAGTCTCTTTTCTTCCTAAAAATTTACACCAAAAAACTAGTTAAAAACAATTGAATTATAGATAATGAATGGAACAAATAAAAGTCAAAAAGGGAAACATAAGACCATCCATAATACTCAATAATGTATTGAATACCTTCTGTCTTTGCTTTTCATTCTCTTTCTCCTGCCTTAAGGTATTGTAATCTTCAAGCATGGAAAGCAGCCGGGTCTTGATGCATATCCATGAAAACAAAAATGCATTAAAATGTATATAAGGCATAACATGTAATATGTTGACATTGTGGCAAGTGTAATTCATTATAAAATAAAATTTAGAAGGCTAATCCATAAAATTTGCACAAGTGATTCTGTTAAAAATACTCACTCCGTCATACAAAAACTCGCATTCTCTTTCTTTCTCCCATGCTGCAACTTTTAAAATCAATGCCTCTATCATCCCTGTTTAAATAATGTATATACAAATAAAACAACGGATATATGATGACCAATTCAACAAAATTCAGAAACTATATAAAATTAAACTCCTCTGCATGTATCTTAGTCATTTGCTAAATCACTAAATTATACTTGAAGAATATCACAGTTAACAATATGAGACAAACACATACGAGTTAGTAAGCCAGGCCAATTTTAACATGTCATTTCCATAGCTAGCCTACTGTAAAGCTATATTTGAAGAACGAATTATTGTAAATATATTTGAAGAACGAATTATTGTGTGCAGAGGGATATTCACCAGGAATTTTGCTTAATAAAACACGGGCCTTCTCAGCACGTTTCAAGGCAAGATGCGCACCTCTTCCAGCATTATAACGGTTATCATCCTAAAAAGCCACAATAATTATAAATAATATAAAGCATGAAAATAATAACAGTAGTGACAATAATAGAAGGAAATGTGCCTCACCCTATTGTATTCCTCGAGCCAGCTTTCTTCTTGAATAGCAGCGAACCACTTCTCAACCTTTTCTAGAATTTCTTTCCTGCTAAAAGCTTCTTCTTTTATCTTTGAAATTTGGTCCTCAATTTGTTCTAACATTTTTTCATGGTCTGCAGACTCTGCAGAATGAGGAGATATAATATGAGGTTCATGGCACGAATAAGAGAAATTTAATTTAGTCATGTCTCTTTTCTGTCCGTGACAGTTCATCCAAATCGCTATGAACTATGTATTTGTCATTTATTATTAGTCCTTAAAGTTGGTAATGTGAAATTGTTATACTATAAGAAAAATGATACAACTAACAGGAAATCATCAAAAAATAATGAAAAATCTTACCCGAGTCAAATGACTCTTTTGGATGTCCACTAGGAAAAACTGTTTGTGTAGTCAAATGTGATTTTTTGCACAGTTCCTCTAACTCCAACTTCTTTTTCTGTACAAGTTCTTTCATTTTTGTTGATTTAAATTGCTCAAGCCTTTTAACTTCCCTCTCAACCTGCAAGGAGAAGAGCCCATTTAGCTAATCACAAAAATGAAACCAATTTATTTTAGGTGAAATAGAAGAACAGAACCAAAACATAGGGATAAAGACAAACTCACATAGATGATGTTATCAATTGATAGTATGTTAGGCTCGGTAAATTCAGATTCCAAAGCAACAATTTTACTAGTCATGTTGTGAAATTTCTGCTGTTCCTCAAGTGGGGTATCCATCAAATTCCACATCTCTAATAGTGAAGTTGCACAATTTTGAAGCTGATACAACATGATAATTTAGAAAATTCTAGCTGAATAAAATTGGTTTTCTAAATGATGAAAAGTATAGGCAAGAATACTGACCTTCTGCATTCTTTGCATTTTAACCTCTCTCAAACTCAGAACTTCAGAAGTTAAACCCTTTAATGTATTGTCGCTTACATCTTTTGTAACAGTGGAAGTCATAGTGGGGCAAATCTCACTAATTTTGTCTTTGAAATCCAGACCGAGAACCGAGCACAGTGAACTAAGAGTGTCCAGTAGATCAGAAACCTGTTTCACTCGACTGACCTGCCACAATTTAAGAGAAAAAATTGAGCAATTAACATTTGAAAGCTTGTTTTTTGACGAAACTCACATTTGAAAGTTTCGTCAACAAATAACACGGGCAATATTCAGGCAACAAAGAGATAGGAGTAAAGACCAAAACCACCTTTTCATTTTGAAATAAAATTAATTGCCTCTTTAATTCTTCAAGTTTTTCGAAAGATAGGTTCTTCTCATCTAAGTTTGCATTAACTCCCACATTGCCATAGAGCTCACTGGAAATATTCTGCAACTGATGTAAGACTTCCAAAAACTGTTTCTTTCTTTCAGTTTTCAACTTGCGCATCTCCTCAAGTTGTGAAATAACAGCTTCACGATCTTTCTTCAAGTTTCCACAAGACTTAGGCTCAAACTAATGCAACATCAACGGAAGTTTGTTAGTTGGAAAATTTCCCTCTCAGCTCTGACCAAGAGAATGGCTAATCATAAACCCAAATCTAGAATGCCAACAAGACTTACAAGTGGTGACTGTTTACCAATTGCAGCACAGATGCCAGCAATTTCTTCTTCATAATCAGCAATTTCATGCTGAAGTTGAGCCCTGTACAGTTTAGCTTCATCCACTTTTCTCTTATACAAATCCAGACACATTTGTTCTATTTCAAGCAACATTGCATCCTTTTGAGAATCGGATTCTCCAAGTTCATCCCATATTACCTTGCATTCAACACACAAGGATCAAAGTAATACAATATTAGTCCTTTTTCCTAAGATTCTCTAGAAGAAGCATAATAAAAGAGATCATTAACATATTAGATAAAAGAAGGAGAACCTGAAGTTCTTTAAGCAACGATTCACACATTGTTTCTTGCTGAGAAAACTGACTGCTACGTTTGCTGAACATAGGAAACTGTGTGCTGTAAAACAAAACAAAAAAAAAAAAAAAAGCAAACATGATAACAAGGAAATGTGAAACCTAGGCTTAAAAGACTAGGAAATGAAAACACTAAAATTCGCAACTAAACCTAGGCTTAAAACTAGGAAAAGAAACATATTAATTAACAAAACATAGCAGAACATTCTTTTCTTTATATGCTATGTTTGTAATGAGAGAAAAAAGTTAGCAGCTAGATCAAATCCATCAGCATGTCAACCCATTGGCCATACCACAGAACTAAATCTTCGAGGACCAAAACATTCTAATGAATTCATGAAACAAAACAATGAAAATAATTTTTTTAAAAGGATATAATGAACATACCTAAGTAAGATTCTTTTGAGATTTATCGTTTAACATATATGTTCAAGAAAGTATATCTCGTCGGTTGAATCAGGGATCATTGGATCAATGCTAGTGAAAAACAGTCATTTTTCATAGGACTCATGATTTACGAACAACTTCCCAAACAATCAGTAAGAAAACAATTAACCAAACACCTTTTATCTGTTTTCTCTTTTGTTTTTATAAAACTAAAACCCCCTTTTAGTAAAAGAAACCAAACAAGGCCTTAGTCTCTAACAAAGATTTTAAAATTGAAGTACTGTTAAAACTGCATAGCTCACTCCGCACGCCCTCTCAAAATAATAAAAAAAAATCACAATATAGAATGGGAATCATATTGTGATTGACTAAATTAATTATAGTTGCAACATAAAATCAATGTCTCAATAAAACACGAAATATCCATTTCTAATCCATGGTGACATTTACTACCTACTTATCAGTTATCAATACTTTTAAAGGATAATAATCAATAACCAATGACATTGTTACTTAAAGTTAACATAATTTCAAAACAAAATATCCGAACCTCCACAAAGTACCAATTTAATAGCACGAACACTACACAAATTAGGCGTGTCTTGGTGTCAGCACATGTTGGTGTCAGGCACCGACACACACATGATATAATTTCATTGAATTATGTCAATTTTTCAAATTATTATTGGTATCGACGTGTCAGCGTCTGTGTCTGTGTTTGTGTCCATGCTTCATAGGTGATTACTACAAATTCATATAACTCTCTTAAATTAAATTAAACTAAATGATGGCATAAAAAGCCACTCACTCAAACATATCATGTGATTATGAAGTATATGATCAGCATAAGGATCTACAACATTCAGGTACTCATCAATGCTCTCATACAACAGGGCAATAACCTCAAATTGGAGCCAAATTAGATAATATTTGAAAAACATACATAGAAATGAATCAATAAAAACAAAATAAATTAAAAATTGAAAAAAATCAAAATTATGCTAAAATCTGAACAAAAACACACACAAAATCGTTTATTCAAACTATTTTAACCCCCTTAGTTTTCTCAGAAGCCAAACAGAACTGAATAGGAAAAATGGGAATGAACACGGACCTGATCACGAAGCGTGGTTAAGACAGAGCCGAAACGATGGAAGACAAGTTTGGAAAATTTTAGGGTTTTGAAAATGGAAATGAAGTGATGTGTGAAGAATGAATGAAGAAGATGAGATTTTGAGTAACGAGCAAAGTGTGAGATTCGAAATCGGTTTTGGGAGGAAAATTTGGAGCGGGAGGAGCCGTTTTCTTGGGATTCATCCAACAGGGTTTTGACACGTCATTTAATAATTATCAGAATTGATGAGGTGTAATAAATATTTATTTAATTTCACTTTAATTCATGGGTCAAACATTTCAATTTCAAAAATACTTAAAAGAAATTTATCATTATTTTAAGAAATTCATTACTCGTGTTCTTTTTCCACATCCAATTCCTATTGAAAAATACATTACTCAATAATAAGATAAGTAAAGTCAAAATTTATTAAAAAAAAATGTTTGAAAATTGCTTTTTTTTTTTTATTTAAAGAAATTAAATTTGAATTTCCTCGAACAATTTATTTTAGGAGAGATCTCATTAATTATTTAGTATACCAATCGTTAGTTGGTTCAGTGATAATTGACGTTGAACTTGGTAGAGAAGACCACGGTTCGATCCCCACAACTACGATCAGAAGAGGGCTGGAACCACTTGATGCCAGAACTGACCCCCGAGCCAGATTCAACTGGTGATGAAAACCAAAAATTAACCATTTAGTATGTTTAATCTGCTAACAAATTTGGGATTGACAAAACACATATACGCTAAAGGCCCATGAAGCGATCAAGCATATAACTCTAATACATATTACCAATTACATGATCATTTTCCAAGGATAAGGACACAAACGTCCTCTTTATCACATGACCTCAATCAATGAGGATTCAACTTAGTACTAAAATTGTATAATTTCGAGTTTCACTAAAGAAGTAGAATTGCCACTCTCCATGCATGCACATGCAAGGTTAAACCTATAAATACACATATACCTCAAACACCTAAAGTACGTCATTTTTCACCCAATTTCTTAGCATTTCCCCTAATTCAAAATTTCAAATATTGACTTGAGTGTCATAGTGTTAACATTTTTGCAAATATTTTTCCCCTCCGTGCCTAAAACTAACAACCGCTACCTTCAACCATTCAATCTCACCATTGGAGTGGTTATGTTCTGTCCTTTTTAGAGCAGTGACGCCATCTATGGACTTATATATCTTTTATAAGTTCTTCGAATTCACCTTATACCATAGACCTTTCATCAATAATCTTCCAATGGAGAGACTCACACACAAACCAGCGCCAAATCGGCAAAATTTAAAGTCATGAGAAATCCACACAACAAACAATGGAAATAGATAGTATTAAACCAAATAGTCCAATCCTAGGCTTCAAATATCATGAAGTGGAGGACAGAGCACCAAATAAAGAATTTCCTCTCCTAAACATAGTTACCATAGCAGGCGATGACGTAGCAAGAATACTAGTTGACGAAGGCATTTCGTGCGATATAATGTACGAAGGACTATTCAACAGCATAAACATCATTACATAAAGCCTGAAAACATACTACGGAGGACCTCCTATAGGATTCGATGAATTCTCCACAAAACCGGTTGGCATCGCCTTCTTGCCTGTAACATTTCATAGTGAACCACCAGTGTCTCAAGACGATTCGTGCTTGTCAATTTCTTACTAGTGTTGTGCCCATCAACTTACAAATGCATTATTGATATGTCAATTTGAATCAACGAAACACCGTACTAAAATGAAAAACCAACAAACGTCGCACAAGATGACGACAAACACAACGCCGCACTAACACGACGACAACTTAGAAAACAAAAAAATGAAGAAGCAATTATATGTGGATAACCACTTATTTAAATTACAAGAGAGACAAAAACGGTGTTGGGGGTTATTTCAAGTCAAAAATGGCCAAAAGCCACCCCCGAGACTAATTTGCTTTTAGTGGTCGATTTAGTGACCAAAATATTTCAGTCACTCTAGTGACCGAAGTAAAGACTAATTTGATGAACTTTGTATCTAAAATATTTGTGTCTCTAATTCAGTCACTAATTTCTTTTAAAGACCGATTTAGAGACTGAACTATTGTAACCAAAATAAAATTGGTCGCTAATTTTTTTAGAGACCGATTTAAAGACTGCGATAAAATTGATTACTATTCTTTTTAAAAACCGATTTAGAGATCAAAATATTATGACCAAATGAAATTGATCGCTAATGAATTTATTTATTTCCTTTATTTTTGTTTGATAGAAATCATTTACTTTATTTAATTTTTGGCTTAATTGCAATAAAATTGGCACAATTCCCACTTTTCAGTGGAGTGTGTGAATTTTCGACTTAATATTATTTCATTCCCAAAATTATTATTTTCGACTTAATATATAGAGCTATGAAGCCCATGTAACAAAAAAAAAGAGCTATGAAGCCCTGATACTTAAAAAATGGCGAAGTATCGTGTCCGATATTGATACTCGTCTGATACTTTTCGATACTCGTATTGGGGAGTATCAAACAATTAAAATTATTTTTTAAAAAAAATAATTACCGATATGTGTCGATACTTCTCCGATACACGTATCAGAGAAGTATCGGGAAAATAATATTTTTTTATGATAGAAATGGAGGAGATAGGACTGATACAATTTGTATTTCCTCTTAAATAATGAATGTTAAAGCATGATGTTCTTCATGGATTGACAACCATGTGTTTTTTGGATGGTACCAATGATGTTTTGTTTTTTGGATAGTAATAATTATCATTTTTGGGTAGTACTTAATTAACTTGAGATATGTAATTGTCACTTGTTTGCTCAGTTTGAGTAATTTGAATGTTAATTTATTATCTTTCTCGATTTTTGTTATGTTTATATATTGTGTATTTGTATATTTAATTTTAAATTTATTTTTAAACAACGTATCGCGACCGTATCTTATCGGGAATTTAAAAAAATTCCCCGTGTCGGTATTGTGTCACGTATCCGGGCTTCATAGATATAGAGTTTAAATTACACTAAAAAGACGCTCTAAAGAGAGATTTGAACGGGGAGATATAGTAAACATCGCACGTCATCCAGCGTCACAGTCATCTCACCAGAAGACATGTGGAAGCTGCTAGTGTTCCCGTTCCATCTCTCAACAAAGGTAGACAACAGACGGGGATCAAGAAAAGTGTATTCTGTTTGTGCTAGCTCCCACAACCCTGTAGCCTTCAGTGCTAGTTCCCACCATGTTGCGGTCCATTCCTCATCCTTGAAGTTGTATAATTTGCCGCCGTTGCTGATGGGTCGAATCAACTCACGCTCCTGCAAAATTAACAAAACATAACACAATTAACTGACTAGTATACAACATTAAGATAGAAAAAAAATTTAAATCATATCGATAACATCAAATAATATTAATTCATATTGACATCATCAAATAATTAATATCGACATCATCAAATAATTCAAATCGACATCATCAAAAAATAATATTAAGATAAAAAATAATTTACTTACAAGAGAATCGTATACATATCTGGCCAACACAACTAGTCAACCCCCTCGTGTGTGACGGCTCGCCGGAAAACTCGGTCAGCACATGCAATCCGTCATAAGGATCCACTCAAATTGGCCGCCGAGTATAACCACTACCACCATCTCCCTCAGCTCTTCCTCCTCTTCAAGTTCCCGCACGAGATCATCTCCTATTTCCCCCGTAACATCATGATCACCAACAACCAGAGGCTTAGACTGAGGTTATGGGATAGTAGTAGAGGCAGCAGTGTTACCAGCATGGTCATCATCACCAGCAGGGTCCGCAGGATAAAGCGGAGGCTCAGGCTGAGCAGAGTCAGCATCACCAACAACCTCAATCGGACTCTTGACCGCTCTTCCGTGCCCGCTTCTTCGGAAGGTTCTCTTCCACATTTTCCCTCCCAACAGAGGCACTAAGCTTCATAATCTGCCCTTTCCCTTTACCACCTCCCTTTGATGTAGCTTACATACCTAAACAAGAAGGAAAAATCAATTATGCATCAGCCATGTTCGCTATCTGAAAACCAAACTTATACAGGTTGTTCGCTTACTAGATAGCGAGCTACCTAGTAGCAAAAAAAAAAAAAAAAAAAGAAAAACACAAAAATAATGGAAATGCAAGTTTACCTAGTGTTTATCTTCACTTGATTGTTGATTGTGGTCTCAAGCAAGCAATAACCTTAAACTTTGATGCACTTTTTCGAGGATTTAGGGTTAGGGTGATTTTTTATCCTATTTTTCGTGTTTTTGTAACTGATGAAATGTGGGGAAGAAGAAACATGTTTTGCTTATATAGGACGACCGTTCGCTTTCTAGATAGCGGACAGATAAGTAACATTTCGCTATCTAGGAAGCAAATGTCTACTTTTAAAAATTGAAAGATGGGAGTGGAACCATTCCAAACGGTCATTTTTTTTACACATTCACCTTCTAGAAGGCGAAAGATGCTCGCACTTTGGACGGCGAGGGGTACTTTGGTATTTTCATAGGGTGCTTGAAGAAATTCAGCGGGTGCGAAAAGTAGATCTCAAAACTAATACTCCTACGTAGTTTCAACAACCACTGATCTATACCCACAATGATGTATTCTACCTGCGACTACGTATGAGGGTATATTGCTTCAATACATATTACCAAGAATTAGATAAATAATACCAAGATATTTGTGACTTATCCTTAGCATATGAAGGTGCTCATCTTCAAAGTACACACATTCTCAGTGGCGAAGCCAAAGATTTTATTGAGTCTGGGGAAAATTAACCCCTTAATATCTCAATTTTATCCTAAAATAACCCATAAAAATATCAAAACATTTGGCGAGAAGAATCACCCATGCACATTCTTATCCAATTTAGCACTTGCTCGTAAATTGAGAAAATACTGACTTGAGCGTTGGAGTGCTAACATTGATGCAGGCACCTTTCCCTTGTTTGGTACTTGAAGATCACATCACCATCAACCTAATGCAGATCTGGCCATTCATCACCACCAGAAGAACATTATCATTTGAACACTTAGTTCAGTGGCGCCGTGTGGCAAACGAACCCGCCAAAATAGTCTCACATTGATAATCTAGGTTAAGAGTAGTTTATATACAATACCTACACCATTCAAACATCCGATACACATTTTTTACAAAAGACAAAACCGTAACATGTTAAAGATAATTGTTTTTTCATGGAAGTTTCTTCTGCATTGGATTTCTACTAGTATAAACTTGTGTAGCACATTATAGAGAACTTGGAGGCTGCTAGTTGCCCTTATTGAGAATAATTCAAAGTTAGTTAGGTATATGGTTAGTTTAAAATGTTGTGTAAGCTGTTACTTGTGTAACAAGTAAACAGAATTGGTTAAGCATGTTAGTTAGTTAGTTGAGTTAGTTGCTTGGCTTCTAAGTAACCATAGTTGGTTAATGCTAACTCAATAGTCTTTGTGTATAAATACATGCTACACCTATGTAAATCATTCAAGTTGATCATTAATAAAAATCTCTCCCTTTCTCTCACTCTTTCTCTCAACTCACTCAATTTTTCTTTACCTAGTCTTGTTCATAGCTCTAACAAACTGGTATCTAGAGCCTCAAGGTTCGTGGCTTCAAAGAATTGATCAAGATTCACTATAATCTGATCAATTAACATAGGAGGAAGATGACAAGTCAATTGGAAACACTCAGCAACAGTTTTGGTGGCAAGTTACCGATTCTTGATTCAACAAATTGGGATCGGTGGAATAAGCAAATGAAGGTGATCTTTGGGTTCCAAGAAGTGCAAGATGTGATAGAGACTACCATCACTGACCTTGCAGCAGATGCAACAGAAGTACAAAGAACTGCACATCGTGCATTAAAGAAGAAAGATTTCAAAGCAATGTTCTTCATTCACCAATGTGTAGATTTGGTGAATTTCCAGAAGATTGAGAATGCAACCTCAGCAAAACAATGTTGGGATATTCTTGAGAAGGCACACTCAGGGAATGAGAAGCTGAAGCAGGTTAGGTTACAGACTTGGAAGAGGAAGTTTGAACTACTGCAGATGGAAAACAATGAAAGCATTGCAGACTATTTCAACAAGCTGACAAACATCACCAACCAGATGAGAAGTTGTGGTGAGGTTTGTGAAAATCAAACTCTTGTTGGTAAGGTTATGAGAACTTTATCCCCTAAGTTTGATTACATCACTGTTGCAATAATGGAAACAAAAGATATGACTACACTAACACTAGATGAATTGCAATGCACACTTGAATCTCATGAACAAAGAATCATGGAGAGGACAAAAGATAGAGCTACTGACCAAGCATTGCAAGCACAGATTGTGAAGAAAGGCAATGGCAAATGGAAAGGAAAAGACAAGTTCAAGAAATACAACAATTCACAAGATAACTCAAAGAAAAGCAATGATCAAGGTGAAACTTCATCCCAAGGTTCTAATCAGGATAAGAAAGGGAAGGTTAACTTGAAGAGTATACAGTGCTACAACTGTCAGAAATTTGGTCACTTTGCCAAAGATTGCAGAGGAAAGAAGGTACCAAGACAAGCAAACAACCAAGATCCTGATGCTCACTTGGTTCAAGAAGATCGTGAATCAGAGGTTGATCCTAGATTACTAATGGCTACAGTCACAGATGAAAAAATTCATCATGAAGATTGGTATCTTGATACAGGATGCAGCAAACACATGACAAGCCATAAAGAATGGTTAGTAAACTTCAAAGATTCATCCAAGACAAAGATAAGGTTTGCTGACAATAGAACTATACCAGCTGAGGGTGTAGGAGATGTGTTAGTCACAGGCAAGAAAGGGAATCAAGCACTCATCACAGGAGTGTTATATGTACCTGAAATCAAGACAAACTTACTAAGCATAGGTCAACTGTTGGCAAAGGGATTCATCATGCACCTAGAGAACAATATTATGGAAGTGTTTGATTCACAGAAGAACATTATTCTGAGAGCTCCACTATCTCACAATAACACATTCCAAGTTCAAATTTCTGCAAACCAGTGCCTGGCTGCTATGAAGGTTAATGATGAAGCCTGGCTTTGGCATATGAGGTATGGACATTTGAATTTTAAGAGTTTGAGTTATCTGCAAAGTAATGAATTAGTGAAGGGTTTGCCTGCTATAAAAGTACCAAATGATATCTGCCAGCATTGCTTGCTAGGCAAGCAATCCAGAAAATCCTTTACAAAGGAGATAGCTATGAGAGCTAGGCAGCCACTTGATGTGATCTATAGTGATGTGTGTGGACCATTTGAGACATTGTCCTTAGGAGGAAGCAAATACTCTGTGTCATTCATTGATGAATTTAGTAGAATGATGTGGATTCAGTTAATGAAGACCAAAGATGAAGTGCTTCAGAGATTCAAGTCCTTCAAACTAGAAGTTGAGAATCAGTCAAGCAAGAAGATTAAGGTGCTTAGAAGTGATGGTGGTGGTGAATACACATCACATGATTTCACTGCATACTGCATTGCCAATGGAATCAAGCATGAAATCACTGCACCTTACACACCTCAGCACAATGGAATGGCAGAGAGAAGGAATAGGACAATTATGAATATGACAAGATGTATGCTGAAAGAGAAGGGATTACCACACAGCTTTTGGGGTGAAGCAGTAGTTACAGCTTGCTATGTCCTGAACAGATGCCCTACAAAGCAGTTAGACAAGGTACCTGAGGCAATTTGGTCAGGTCACACTCCATCAGTAAAGCACCTAAGAGTATTTGGTTGTCTCTGTCATAAACACATACCAGATCAAAAGAGAAAAAAGCTTGATGACAAAAGTGAAGTGATGATCATGATAGGCTACTACACTGCAGGTGCTTACAAACTTTACAACCCTATCACAAAGAAAGTGACAAGTAGCAGAGATGTAACTTTTGAAGAAGATAAGAGCTGGAATTGGGACAATGCTTCATCACCAGTTCAAAAATATGTTCCATTTCAGTTGCTTGATGAACAAGTAACTGAAGAAGCAACTGTGCCAACACCTGCTCCTGCAACAACTGAGCCAGCTGTGCTAAGAAGATCAGCGAGAGGAAGTATTCCTAATAGAACACTACAGGAATATGAGTCAATTCCTGATGATATGATTACAACAGATGGGGATATAGTGCACTTGGCACTGTTTGTAGATACTGAACCCTTGACCTATGAACAGGCAGCCAAATATGAAGAGTGGAGAGAAGCTATGGATGAGGAAATAGCTTCAATTGAGAAGAACAACACATGGGATTTGGTTCATTTGCCTGCCAATAAGAAGCCTATAGCAGTCAAATGGGTATACAAGTTGAAATACCAACCTGATGGAACTATAGCAAAGTACAAAGCAAGGCTAGTTGCCAAGGGATTTTTACAGAAGCATGGTATTGACTTTACTGAGATTTTTGCACCAGTGGCAAGAATTGAAACAGTGAGAGTGATTGTAGCTATTGCAAATCACTTTGATTGGGAGTTTGTTCAATTGGATGTCAAGTCTGCCTTTCTCAATGGCAAACTTGAAGAGGAAGTATACATTGAACAACCTCAGGGTTTCATAATTGAAGGAAAAGAAGATCATATGTTGAAACTGAACAAAGCACTATATGGCCTGAGACAAGCACCTAGAGCTTGGAACATGAGAATAGATGAGTTTCTAAGCAGAAATGGATACACAAAGTGCACTGTTGAACATGGAATCTATGTTAAAGGTACTTCACAGAAGAGAATTTGCATAGTGTGTTTATATGTAGATGATTTGCTGATAACTGGAAGTAGTAAAGATGAAATTGATAAGTTGACAAAGCTGCTGAACTCAGAATTTGATATGACAAATTTGGGAGGATTGAAGTATTTCCTAGGGTTGGAATTCACTAAGACTAGTAATGGCATGCTGATACATCAGAGAAAGTATGTTTCAGATGTATTGAAGAGGTTTAACATGGTGAATTGCAATCCAGCTAGCACCCCAATGGAAACTGCTTCAAATCTGAATGCTGATGATGAAGGAAAATCTGTGAATAGTACTCACTATAAGCAGATAGTAGGAAGCCTTAGATATGCTTGCAACTCAAGGCCAGATATATGTCATAGTGTAGGGATTGTTAGCAGATTCATGCAAACACCTAAGCTATCTCATATGCAAGCTGTGAAGAGAATCCTAAGATACCTGCAGGGCACAACTGACTATGGTGTTTTATACTCCAAAACTGATGAGAATCAAAGGAAGCTTGTTGGCTATTGTGACTCTGATTGGTCAGGTGATAAAGTTGAAAGGAAAAGTACAATGGGATATATCTTCACACTGTTCAATTGTCCTGTATCATGGAGTTCAAAGAAGCAAAATGTGGTTGCTCTATCCACATGTGAAGCAGAATATATTTCTGCCTGCAATGCTGCCTGTCAAGGCTTATGGTTGCTAGCATTACTGCAGGAAATGAAGATTGATATTGAACAGGAAGTTGAGCTAATGGTTGATAACAAATCAGCCATTAATCTGGCCAAAAACCCTATTGCTCATGGCAGAAGCAAGCATATAGAGACAAAGTTTCATTTTTTGAGAGACCAAGTTACAAAGGGAAAGATCAAGCTAACCTACTGCAACACAGAACTACAAGTAGCTGATGTGTTCACTAAACCATTGAAGATTGACAGATTCAAGGATTTGAGAAGAATGATGAATGTTCAAAGCCTTGAGACTTTGAATTAAAGGGGTGTATTGAGAATAATTCAAAGTTAGTTAGGTATATGGTTAGTTTAAAATGTTGTGTAAGCTGTTACTTGTGTAACAAGTAAACAGAATTGGTTAAGCATGTTAGTTAGTTAGTTGAGTTAGTTGCTTGGCTTCTAAGTAACCATAGTTGGTTAATGCTAACTCAATAGTCTTTGTGTATAAATACATGCTACACCTATGTAAATCATTCAAGTTGATCATTAATAAAAATCTCTCCCTTTCTCTCACTCTTTCTCTCAACTCACTCAATTTTTCTTTACCTAGTCTTGTTCATAGCTCTAACAGCCCTTGCGGTGTATATCGGAACTTGAAACCGTAGAACATTTTTTGTTTTCTAAATGTAATTTTGGAGGTGTTTTATGCATATCTCTTCCATAACTTGGATTCTCTTTTACATTGCGCCTCAAAATTTCATTGTGTTGAGGAAGTGGTCGATGCAATCAAACGTATCTCATGGAGTTGAATCTTAGCCTTAAAGTAGAGTAGTCCATATTTTTTTAGTGGAATAATTTTTCACTTGAAAGTTGAATGTATATATTATCCGTTTGACATTGAAAATTTATTGGTTTTCTTAGTGTTTTGTAGTTTTTGGAAGCTTAGAGTATTCCTTATACATTCATGATGGCCTTTGGATGGAATATTAATTGTTCTTTGATCCACTTTCAAATGAGGTTTTTTTGCTGTTAAAAATTCTATAAAATATGAGTATTATCAATGGGAAATGCTTAATCAAGCGAAAAAATGAATCACAAACTAATCACGAATGAAGTGACACCTAATTATTAATTAATTAATTTTGTTATCTTTTTTTCATCCACCGCCAACTACAACACCCAATCTTTTCCTCTCTGCAACTTCCCCTGGTACTTCTTTTAAAATTAATCTCTCTAAAATTATCATGTTTTGTCCTCCCTCTTTCATAATTTTACACAGAGGTGATATCCAAATTATGGGATTTTGAAAATGAAGATTTTTATAACAAAATTGATTAAGAAATTTTTTGTTTTATCGAAACTTAAAAGTATTGGAACTCTTCAATATCACTTAATGATTTGTGGTAGCACTGCCGAGTTTGACTCAATAAGGCTGACCTCAACTCAGTTGGCCATGACAGAAACCTTCATACACAATACACACTGTGATGAAATTGTGTTTGGTTGCAGAAGATTCCATTGGATTATGAAGCTCACGAATATCCCAATTTTGCTTTGGATGTTTACCAATTTGATAGCATATTGGGTTTTTTTGGTGAACTTTTATTTTGGATTTTGATTTTTTTTTACTTGCTTGCTATTTGTGCACAAGAGAAGAAATAAGAGAAGAAATAGAGAGGATATGGGGCTCATATGTTGACGACAAAGTGGAGCGGTTATTGTTACTCGGTTGCTTTTTTTTTTTTTTTAAATAAATTAACAAGGAATAAAAATATAACAACACTTTTAATTCACTATCATGATTTCTGCTGATTAGTCAATTTCATTGGCCAATATAGGTTAAGTCTATTGTTTGTGAACTCTTCGTGACAAGCTTTGTCGCGATAAATAGCAATGCCCATTATCAAAATAGGGTACGAATTTATGTTGTTTTACGCAGTAATAGATCTTAATTGTTGTTTTAGGTCAGATGGTCTAAAAATCACTTGGCACTAGCACATTAAAATAATAATCCCACAAATTCGGCCATAATTATAATTATTTTTGTAAAAACTTGTAAAAGTTTGTATGTATATATTAATTATAAGGTAAATAGTATCATTCCATTAAGAACAAAAAAAATCATAATAAAAATAAACATAATAAATCATTCCTAGTTCAATCAAAATTAACATATGATAAAGTATCACTTTACTCTTTGTGGATAGTCCTTTCCCATTTTCATGATCTCCAAAAAAATCTCATTCCAAGTATCAATAGGTCCTGGCAAGCACCAATGAACACAATCATTTTGTACATATTTTGAAATTCCATTAGAAAATGGAAAAGGATTCATATAAGCACCTGGATGACCATCTGGTCTCATTAATGCCAATTTAGTTACATCCAACACCTCAAATCTAACCCCTCCAATTTTTTTCGCTTTTGCCTTAGCATATTCCACTTCTTCAATCTCAATTCTTCTTATCTCATAATCCACTCCTTCAAGTTTCTTCTCCTCATTTTCATATGGCTCACTCTTTGAACAAGTGCCACCCTTATTCCAATCACCTTCAAAATGAGATGGTGAAAATGTTCTCAAAATCACATCAATGGTATTCCCTTTAGCAACTTTCCTCTCAATTATAGTATCAAGAGTAGTCCTTAAAGCCTTTCTCATTGGATCATAAAATCCAATATTAGTATAGTTAAGTTTAAACTCATGACATTTTAAACAACCTATAACATAATCACCTTCATAGTAAATTGAAGGAACCATATACCAATGACCAAATGATAACATAATCAAGTCCATTTGATCAATATCTCTAAGCCACCTCTCATTAACATGATCCAAATATATTATATTATAATTTGGCCCATTGTTTTTTCTTTGATCACCCTTTACAAGAAATGGTGACCAATAGAAGGACAAGTTTGCATTGTAAGAAGGAAAGTACCACTTTCTCGAGCCTTTATGTTGGACACGTTTAGGTATTGAATAAGTGGATAATAAGCAAATAAGAGATTCAATTTGGTTCCTAGCTAAAGAGTCTCCAACAAAAGCTATGTGCATGTTGTTGATGAGTTTGAGAAAAGTGTTTGGTTCAAAAATTGGAAGATGGCACTCACTTGGTTTCCATCTCCAATGAAGGTAGCTTGAGTTTGGTCTTCCATTCATTATGCAATTTTGAGTTTTTTGTATCTTACATGTTGTTCCATTATACAAAGGGACTCTATTGTCATGAACCCATTTGCCATTGGAGTAGTCACACGTGTTCTCGTAAGGTTTTTTGATTTCTGCCAAAAATAAAAAAGAATAAGTCTTAAACAGATAGATAGAAGGTTTAATTGCAATTTTGATCTCTCATTTTGTCAAAATTATAATTTTTGGCCTTTTATTTTTAATTGCACAATTTTGGACCCTATTTCATTTTTTTTTTCTTTTCAAACACATGATTTTTGACCATCCAATTTGATGGCGTGACAATAAATTAGGCGACCTGATATAAAAATGAAGGGTCTAATTGCTAAGCCTTAAAAAAACAGGTGTTAAAATAAGCCATGACCAAGCATATAAAGTCAAAAGAAGATCGATTGAAATGATACAAAGAGCTAGGAGTGAACAACTTATTGTCATGTCATCAAATCATATGGTTAAAATTATAGATTAATCAAATTTTCTAAAACGCCTACCAAAATTGAACAATTCAAAATGGAAAACCAAAATTGCATTATCAAAAATGCATTTAAACCTAAATAAAAACAAACTTCTAAGTTCTTTTTCCAATACAACTTATACGAAAAAGCTATAGAAATATTTGATATGCTGAAGCGCTAGTTCTAATCACAATTCCTCCTTTTAAGTAGAATATGTGAAATTTTGCTACTAGATAGTTTTGAGATACTCAAAGTGTTATGTCACTCCCAATATTATTTTTGACTTAATATATAAAGAGAGATTAAATTAAATACACAAAAAGAAGCTGTAAAGAGAGATTACAAGATTGAATCCATTAGACACTAGTAATTAAATAGCAATTCTAGAGAATTTACCTGAAGGGATAGAGACAGAAAATGAAGAGTGTTGAGTGATGGGAGTGAAAAATGGTGAAAATAAGTAATGAGAATAAAAGTATAGGCAAATTAGAGCTATGGGTGGCAGAACATAGAAAATAGAGTGAATGAATCTTTTGATGAATTTATCTATGAATGTGTTTATACAAATCATCTTCCTCCAAAGCCTCTTGCTCTTATTCTTTTTGGGTTTTTTAAGTTTAAAATCAAAGTTGAATATTCATTGGATCTGTCAAATTTATTGACATTAATTAAGAACAATCTTTTTTTGAAAACTTTTGAAAAAAATATTTCACCAATACTTTTAAATTTTTTTGGAAAAGAAAACTTTTTAATTTAAAATTAACATTTCGGTTTTGTTTTGTTTTGTTTTTTTTAAATGTCTTTACAAATTTGTGTTGGAGTATGTTACAAATTACAATTAAGGAAATAAATAATTACAGTATTTGTTTAAATTAAAGTTGAAGATTCATAGGATCTGTCTAACTTATATATTCACATAAATTGGAAAATAAAATTGGGAAATAATTTTAATTTTTTTTTTTACAATGGGAAATAATTTTAATTGGAATCTGTATTTCGGGAAATAAAATATTGACCTTTAACTAAAAACTTAACATTACGGGTTATGGGTTTTTTTTTGGTATAATGGTTATGTTCTTTATAATTTTGTTAAAAAAAAATAATAATCGAGTTTATTTCATTTTTTAGTGGTAAATGGCAATCTAGTCTATTAGAAGAAGAATAGAAGTAGTTTATCTAAATTACAAAAAAAAAAAGTAGTTTATCTAAACAAAAGTAGTTTGCTTAAAAGAAAAACATAAGTAATTTTTGCCTATATCATTCCAGATAACATTCAATAATCCGAATGAAACAATTGCATATTACCTTAAATACATTTTTAATGCATTAATTCAAAAATAAAACCTTTAAAATTAGGATGTTGAATTTGAAAAAATTACTAAATTAACTGACATTTTTAATTTAGGGGACCACTTTTTTTTGACAATAATGTAGGGATCCCTGAACATCTTAATTTAGAAGTTTTATCTCAACGGGCAAATGCCGAAATTATTAGATCGGACATCGTAATTTGAGTTCGAACTCGGAATCTCACAGTTATGTGTGAATTTAATTTTAATGAATTATCACTTCATTTAAGATTAAAAAAAATAACATAAATTTACGACTAACAAATTATAAACAATCTGATCCTATTAAAACAAAATATATGTTATTAAATCAAATAAGCAAGTCAACAGCATGTTGTCGACTAACACTTATAAACTTTTGTCAAAATTATTCTTTATTTATAATTTTAAGGATCAAAATTATGAAAGCCCACATAACACTTTTTCTTCCATCTGATTTTGCGTCCATATATGGGTTCACTAGACAATGCATGTGACACACAAGGGTGGACCTGAACATAAATTAGTAGTGGGGCTAAAATAAATTGAAATAAAAATTATTCTAATAATTCAGATTAACAACAAACAATTTTTATAATTACTACTAATATATAATATGTATATCTAAAAAATGAACACCAACAACTAAAAAAAATAATCAACAAACTAACAAAGTATATTAAAAAAATCACAAAATTTCAATTCAAAAAACTAAGGGTCTGTTTGGATTAATTTATTTTTGAGCTTATGCAAATAGAAACAAATTTATGTTAATTTATAAGTTCTCGCTTACAAAAATTGTATTTTTATAACTTATTTTATCATAAACTACCTCGAGAAACTTAATAAAAAATTATTTATTTGCATAAGTTGTTTTGTATAAGCTCAAAAACAAGCCGATCCAAATAGCCCCTTATTTAGTTTATAACTTATTAATTTGTATTCTAATTTTACCCATATCATCTTACTTGAAAAAATTAAACCCATTATTTTATATTGTTTCAATTTTATATGCTAGTTTAATCGTTAATTTTATTCAATACTACAAATTGAATTAGTTATTCACTATTTTTTAACATAAATAATAAACTATAAATCAATATTTGCATTAATATTTAAACTAATGTGTACCGAAAAACTTACAATTATCAATAATAAACTCTACACTAATATTTATATTAATATTTGTACGAATATGTATATAAAATAATTTAAAATTATTTATAAAATTATTTTATTATTATTTTTTTAGAAAAATTGGACTGAGTTGGTGTGGCTATAGCCACACCAAGCCTTATGCAGGTCCGCCCCTGGTGACACAAATTCACGTTTAGCAATATATATAATAATATGTCTTTACTTTTTTTTTTCTTTCTATAAACAAAATAAGAAACACCACTAAAATTTTCACACGCAAATAATATTAGTATTACCAATTAAACTATAATTTATGATTTGTTCACTCTCATTATAAATAATAAATGTATAAGATGACAAAAAATTACAATAAATATAAAATTATATTGTATTTAGTTGCTAGTTGTATTTCTTTAAGTGGTCTAGATAACATTTAATCTAAGTATATGTATACACTAAACCATAATATTAAATTTTGATCCAAAATTTAGTAAAGGCAGATACCCACACAAGCTACAATGTAGCTCAATCTCCGGTTCCGTATAGACTTCGCTCTCAACCACTTCAGTATATTCACTTTTCAAAGTAAATATTTGAACTACATCTCAAATACTCTAAAACAAGAGCTTAAGAGAAAAAGAAATAAACACAAATATAAATTTAAAGTATTTACAAGTGCTACTGTTTGGTGTGTGTTGAAACAAGAAAATTGAGATCTCTATATATAGCATTGAACTCTCTCACCATTCACTTCTCTAAGCAATGTGTGACTTCTCAAATATAATTTCTTTGACTTTTTTTTCTTTATTAACAACGTAAGACTTACATTGCAATCAACTCCAACATCCATAATGGTCTAATTTTTAGTTATCTCTTTAAATAGTTCAACTCATCATACAACACATCTCATCAAACCGGATGAAAATTAGAACTTTAGAGTCTCGAAAAATTAAACACTTATAAAATTACTCTATTAAAATCTATATGCATTGTGTATATATATATATATATATATATATATATATATATATATATATATATATATAAAAATAAAAATAAACACTACTAGAAAAATCTTGAATATCAACGGACAAAATCTGTCTCTAAAATACAAATATTCCGTCACTAAGCATGCTAGAGACGGATTTGATCCCGTCGGTAATTTACTCCTCTCTAAAATGAAAATATCTGTCTCTAAAATAAAAATATCTGTCTTTAACTGCTTTTTCTGTCTCTAATTTCATCTCTATTAGAGACGAAATATATTTTGTCTCTAAATTCCGTCGGTATTTTAACATTTTCTAGTAGTGAAAAAATCTATTTGCATTGCTGTTTTTTTTTTTGACTGAAAAGTCTATATGCATTGTTGTTTCCTTCAAAACGATCTATATATAAGACTATATATCCATTGTTAATTTTAACCGTGACCATATTTTAGAGTCACCTAGATATAATATGCAAAAACCGTCTTAGAAAAGGAACGAAGAACAAGCCCCATCGATTTTAGTAGTTCCTTATACCATAACATAAAGTTTAGCAAAACTAAGACAAATTACATTTTGGTTAATCAATAATTAATAAACCAAAAGTATTTTAAACATTGACTTACAAAAAGGTACAATAACATAAAATCCTAGTGAGAGCTAAATTTCTCGAGGCAAATTAGCTTGGAGTTCTTGGTCATTGAGTTGTTGATGATAGGAATGGTATGATTGATTATTGTGAAAGTTGCTTAATTCAAAAGGTATTGGATGATGATTTTGCATGGACATGTAAGAAGTTTCATTGTTTGATGACAAATGATGAAGTAATGAGGAATATAGAGTTGGAGATAGTGAAGAATTTTGAGGTTGTTGAAATTGAGGATCTTGAGAGATGCGATTCAATATTGAAAGACGGGCTTGTACATAAGCCAACTCTGCTTTCAATTGCAAAACCTGTAATTATTAATGTAATATAAATATATATTTACATGATTAATCATGAAAAAAAAAGCTCATATATAATTGTTCAATATATAGATTATGGCATATGAAACAGCTTCAATATATAATTGTCTTTTGAGACAGCTAAAAGAACAAGATTATATAATGTTGGATTTGTCACATTTCGCTATAGTTTATTGGCCACCAAATTATTGTTATGAATTATAAAGGAAATCATTTTAATAATTTAGAGATTAATTTTAATAGATTTTGAAGAAAAAGTAGAAGTTATTTTATGTTTATTTTATAATGAAAACATTTTTTTGAAAAACAAAATTACTAGAAGAATATTTTTATTTTATTTTTGACACATTAGAAGAAATTTTTACATATATATTTTTTTAATTCACTTTTGTTTTTGAAACAAACAAATAAAAACTTACAAAAATGAACTAAGTGATTGAAGTATGTGAAAGCTAGACTATGTTAACAAGGTCCGTTCCTTACATTTTATGAGTGTTATGTAAAAATTAAAAAAAACAATTTATTTCATTTAATATAATATGTTTTAATAGCGTATAAATAATAACTTCAAAATAAAAATTGATTGTTATAGTAGTAACATATAACTCTAAAATAAATCCAATAAAAGTAATAATAAACCTTGCAAAATAGAATAAAAACATAATAAACCACAAAATTACATAATAATAACACCTGTAAATTGATAGTTTTGTCAAACAAAAATTAGTCGCTTGCAAACAAAAATGAAAGAAAAGGATATTCTACAATAGAGGATGCAAAACTTCTAATATTTAATTTGTTGTTTGTAGGTCGATCAAACGTCTAAAAAAATTTAGATGCGCCTATATTAATGGTCTTAGACCGTTGACTCTTATGCTATGCTTAGAGCCGACTTTCTTAAAACATGGCCTCAAATTGAGAACCCAAATTAAAATTTAAATGTGTATATATGTTCATTCAATAAGAAGAGCTAAGCAAATTGTGCTCTAACTATATTCATATCCTTATGTGATAGTACAACTTAACAAATATTGTAGTTGACATGATGAGTTGAGCAATGTTACTAAATTTTTCTCTCTATAAACACAAATTTCAGGAACCAAATTTGGGGGTAAAATTGTAAGAATATGTTTGATCATGCATTTAATGGTTCTTATATTAGACCTTTGAAATCACAAGACATGCACATTACCTACCTATTGTGAAAGGGGTATGAGGGGTTAGTAAATGTGTTCCTTATAAAACCTAACCAAAGCTGACAAACGTGTTAAAGCAAACAGAACATACTCAATACTATGTAATGTGAAAGAAACTTAATTTGGCCTACGTGCAATGAATAACAGTTAACAGTGTGATTTGTGTCATGCCAACACCCTAGAAAAAAGTACACATTCAACAGGGTTTAACTTTATGCCTTTAATTCAGCAATTAATCCCTATGATATTTTCTTCTTTATCTTAGTCACAAAATTTATTTAAATTACTGCTTCTATAGAATGAATACATGTGAAGTCTATGGTACACAAGTGAGACATGTCGTGTACTATGTAATTATTTGTTTTTATTATTTGATCAATAAATCTTATCATTTAATCAATGTGTTATATTACATCTCTTTTGAAGATTATCGACGCTTAATTAAGGAGTCTTGTTTATTTTCCTATTGATTTTTTTGGGAGTTTTTTTACTAGGCAGTCAATACATGCTTGAAGGTGTGTCAACTATCTTGTTGGACTTCAGATAGCTATTGGGGATAAAAAACCCGCAATTCTAATAAGTTTTTTTTTAAATGATTATTTTGAAGACGTGTTTAAAATATTATAAAAAACTTTAAAAAAAAAAAAATCAAAATTTAATCTGTATCTTTTGAAAGTTAAGAAATTCATAATTAATTCTTCTCATTTAAAAAAAAAAATTGTAAAGAAACGTTTTAATTATAGTATTTTAGTATTCTAAGCATCCTTGGAAAAAAAATTATTCAAAAACTAAAAGTTTAAGGATAATTAAATAAGTAATTTTTAAAAATTTGAAAATAATAGGGACTAAAACTGCCTACCTAAAAATTTGTAGGACTAACACATGTAACTATTTTAAAAAGGGTCAAAAATTAAACAAAACTTAATAGTTTTAACATATTAAACCCTAAATTTTTTACCTTCTCATCTTTTCTAAGATAAGAATTCGTGGAGTGTTGGTATTCCATACATTCCCATTATTATAGTATCGAGCTTGATAAATATAAACCTAATGTTATGTGATCTACTTTAATATATAGGAAAAGTATTTTATATATATATATATATATCAAGAGCAAATAATACCTGTGGTTGAAGAGCAAAAATATGAGCAACACAGCCATAAACAGGGTCAGTAGCTCTAGCAAGAGCCTCATAGCAAAGAGTAACAACAGCATCAAGACGTTTATGAATTGGAATCCTCATCAGTAACTTAGCTGCATTGCTAGCACCAAACACCTTATGAATTGCAGCAAAATGAGCACTTCCTTGTCCTGATGATTCAAAATATGGTGCAAATATGCAACAACCTTTCACACATTTTCTCCTTAGAAACTTGCAAGCACCACAAGGTCCATCACCACCATCTCTACCGCCACAATCCATTTCTCACTCACTTTCTTTCTAGAAGTACTTTCTCAACTCTACTGACAGATTTTCTTCTGTGCCTTTCTCTCATTAAGTTCAACTAACCTTTGTGGTCATGACCTTTATAAATTACACTTTTTCACTTTTTGCCTTTTGAGTGTACTTGATAGAAAGGGAAAAAGAAAAGAGATAAATGAAGTCAAGTCATGTCATGAGAATTGAAGGGTACTGGTAGTACATAGGAGAATAAAAGTTATTCATAGTATTTACCAAATTGATTTTTTTTAGTATATTTTCTGCAGAAATAAACTTTTGGTATTTTTACACTCTAATTTTGGTTAAAGATTTGATCTCATTAAAGATTAAGGAGGACTAATTGAAATTTAGCATGTTAAGATCACGTGACATGAAAATTTCATGCTAAGCATTTATGGGTTTACTTACGATAGTTGTAATGAAAACTGCTTTTGATCGTTTGTTGGCATGACTGATGGACCGGATTGGTTATAGATATATTTAGTTTTGACGGTCATTTGAGCTAATTCGGATAATCCTTACAAACATAATTATGAGGTTACACATATAGTTCAAGAGGGAGATTGTTGAATCTTTAATCCAACGTTGGTCTTATATGTTAATAATTATGGATTATAGAGTGTCACTTAAGTTAAGTCCAATTAAACGTGATCTACTAAAGTTTTGCTAAAGTGGACTTATGGGTATCTAATAGAGTGCGAGTCTTTAATGTATAGAGAGTACTAATGGATAATTCTATTTAGTGATGGGTTAAAATAGATATACGAATAGTTAACCTTAATTTGAGTTTTATAATTAAGGAGATTATGATCCGCCAGGTCACACACAATTTTCAGATATCTTTGTTGATGTCCCATTATCATAAAGCACTGCATAGTATAGCTAGTGTATGTATTGACGTATTGTGTGGGCTTCCAATAGAAAAGGAGTGAGATTGTAAGTTTCATAAGCAATAGCATGGCAACATTATAAAATTTAGGGCTGGTCAAGCGAGTTAAACATAGGATACGCAAACACAAACATGCAAAGTGTGACAACACTATTTGATCGAGTTTCATCTAACCGCAGCGGTGGAGCCACGTGTGCTAGACCCCTACGAGAGATGTGACAATTACATCTATCCCTTCCACTCCATCTATCTTTTCATGGATCATCTCTTTTGTGTTACTACTCACTCACTTTCGTGTTCCTCATCAAAGTCATGCAAAAGAATCAATGAATACTTAATAAAAAGTGTACGGCTATCTCATGAATTCATAAAAAAGTTTCCATCATTTTTTTTTCTTCAGGTAGTTTAGCGATTAAAAAATTACCCCTTAAAAATAAATAAGTTGACATATCAGGTTTGAACCTCGATTCCTGCACAAATGTGCAATGTCCTTTATCAATTGAGCTAAGCTCGTGAGGAAATTTCCATCACTCTTACATTTGCTTTTAGTGGCTTAAGTTTTTTTTTTTTCAATGGTAAAATATATTATAAATAATAATCAGATTTCTACGCAAGACAAATAGAGATCCGTAAATGATAAGTTACAAAATAAAAATATCATATATAAGCAGAACACCAATAAAAATTATAAAACAGACACCATTTAAAGATCTACTTCTAATTTCATTTTATTGGCTCTTAAGTACCAATACAACACTCTTTTCAAATTAATTTGACATTTTTTATATTGATTTAATTTGTCTATTCATGATCGGATGGTTCTAAGCGCACTGACTATGTAAATTTGCAATTTTTTTATTGCGATTTTTTTTACTGCAGATAATCTATTTTCCGTTTAGAATAGGGAGTGTGTTGCACCATTATCAATTGGTCTAATCTTGATATTTATGTTTAAAAAAGTTTGATTAAGATAAGATAATCTACTTTGTTCGGCCAATAAAATTTCTATCAAAGATTAATCTTTACTAAATTGTGGAGGATAACATCAGGTAAAATAAAAGTTGGAGGTGTCTAAAATCAAAACTTAAAAATAAAGACATTAATTAATTGTTATGCACCAGTAGTATAAAATTGTCCCTAAATCTTGATTTTTAATTATTATTTTTTTGGTGAAATTGATTTTTTCTTCTAATTGTATATATCACTTGATTAATTAAATTGGAAGACTCGATTTTCAAAAGTCACGCCGTTTGGTTTTGCTTGATGGGGCTAATTGGGCCCGGAGTATTTTTGAACTTTAAGTCATTAATATTTGTTAGGTAGGGAAATGTGTTA
This sequence comes from Trifolium fragiferum, assembly GCA_954870985.1. Classification (NCBI taxonomy): domain Eukaryota; kingdom Viridiplantae; phylum Streptophyta; class Magnoliopsida; order Fabales; family Fabaceae; genus Trifolium; species Trifolium fragiferum. The sequence goes on from OX940793.1 coordinate 22,181,840, forward strand.
TCTACACCTTATTTTTTTCTATTGCTCATGAAGGTCATAGTGGGGGGTGGTTAATTAAGTTATGATCTTATTTTTTGAACTTGTAGTATTGACATATAGAAATCACTTAAAAACACTTGTTAGATCATAATAAGCTCATAACTTAATTAAAATATAATCAAAGATGTTTGTTATTTTTAAAACATCATTTAAGGATTTTGCCTCAACAAACATCCCCCTTTTGAAGATGACAAATTTCTAGAATTAGATTTTAATTGTGGTTCTAATTTAATCATTTAAAATATTGCTAGTAATTTAATCAAATGACTCACCCTTGATTTAATCATTCATTATAAAAAAATATTGATTTTAAGCATCAAGAGAAAATTGATTTAAAGGCAATTGAAACAAGGTTAAATTCCATTAATCAAATAATTCCTTTAACTAGGAGAATCCTACACCGTTTTGATTACAAAGAGGATTAATGGCAACCATTCAAATAAAGTCATAGAGATTCAAAAACATAGTGAGAGATCGAATAGTAACTTTCCTAACAAGGATACTCCTGTCAATGTCTAGACATATCTAGACATTCCTTTAACAAGGATATTCCAACATCATAGGCATCATCGTATTTTTCTAAATCATCATCCCATCAAACATTCTCCAAATTTCTTTTTTGATCCATATGATTGTTGAGCGTGTCTAGACAAACATAATCTTTGCTCTTGGTCTTCAAAGTCTTTAGTAGATGGTACAAAATACAAATGATGAACACGGCACGTACTGAGACATTGATCTTCCGGGGTCCAGAGAATGGTTGATCCAAATCATTACTAGTTCTTTTTGTTGAAGTCTTGGAACGTTGAACTTGACTTCTTTTCTTCTACTTAGTTGGTCCAAAAGATTGAATTTTCCTTAACTTAATCTTGTTGTGTACTGGATCATGATCGAATGCTTTAAATATTGATTTAGATTATTTTTCATACCTATAGACTTGAACACACTATTAGATATATTATCCCTTTTGATATATTAAATAATGTATATTGTCATCAAAACACTTGATCAATAGAGATACTCCTTGAACACATTTTGTTCTAACAATAGAACCATGCTAGTTAGTATTAGATCTAAGACCATGTACAATAGGAAGTTGAATATGGTGTTGAATTGAATTTCAATAAGGTAATGTTCTCCAATGAGGGTGTTGAAAGTGACATGGAGGAGAGAGAAGTTGAAAACTTTCAACACAGTTAAAATACAATCAGGAGGACACTTGTCTTGCTCTGATTGACTTCTCAAATTTTTATCCAATTATTACTTTGAACTCAAATTTTTTGATTGCAAATTAATTTATTTTTGGGTTAAATAGTTGTTACCCCCCTGCAAAGTAGGGCTGTTTTGGAATACCCCCTTGTAATATTTTTTTTTGAGATTCCCCCTTGCATACTAAAGATTCTTTGGGATACCCCCTTGAAGTAACAATTGGGCAGAGAATCTCCATGTTTCATCTATGTGGCACCTCCACGTGGATTTTTGTTAATTTTTAATTATTTTTTTGCCACGTGGCATTAAAAATTAAAAAAATCAGAAAAAAAAATGAAAACCAATTTTTAACTATTCTAATTATATAAAAAAAATCATAAAAAAATAAAAAAAAAATTCTAACTATTCTAATATCATTTATTTATTTTATTTTATTTCTTTTTGGCTATTTTTATTTCTTTTTCATTTATTTTAATTTTACCTATTTATTAATTAACAATTACATTAAAAAAATAAAAATTCAGATTTTCTCTTCTTTTTCAGTGGATTTTCCTATTTATTAATTTCTTGATTATTTTTAAAAAATTAAATTTAAAAAAAAAATGAAATTAATTTTTTTTTAAATAATATATCAAAATCTACATTAATAATAAATTATGTCACATGTTTCCACTTTATGCAAGAAGCAGAAAATCAAATTACAAGCTTCCACCAGGACCTTCCATTTTCACTATTATGTCACATGTTTTTGAATTATATTACAAGCCACAACAAACACTTGCTAAATCAAATGCTCAAGCTTGTACACCAATGCTTTCCATAAAACGATGAGTAACATTTAAATGCTCTAGTATTAAAGGCAACTTAAACAAACTCTAGTCTCCAGCTTGTACTCGGTTGAATGTTCAAGAACATTCAAATGCTTTCCCAGAAAACGATGAGTTTTCCGGTAGTGCTGCGGCGGCCGTCACGGCGGAGCCACCACCGGAAAACAAAAAAACATTATTTTTTTCAAAAAAAAACCTTTTCTGAAATCCTTTTCGATCTAGTTCTCGATTCTCAAATTAGTTTTTCGAAATAAAACTCGAGTAATCCTAGATCTAGGATTTACTTTTTTCGAGAAAAAAAATATGAAGAAAAACAACAGGTTTCTACCTTTCTTTTCAATCTAGTTTCGGTTCCGGATTTGTTTTGTTTTTTGGTTTATGGCTTTGATTCTTCTGTTTCGGGTTCGTTTTGAATTTGTGGTTTGTTCTGTGATGGTTTTGTGGGAAAAACGGTTACTGAGCACTCTTTGATGTAGTGAAGCTTTTGAATTGTTTGAAGTCTCCCGTTAAAGTATTCATCAACAATACATCCACAAAGTTGAACTCTTTGATGCAAAACCTGATGTTCTTCAAGCTCTTTCTAGGTCTAACATTGGTGTCACTGTTGGTATTACTAATCTTATGTTGCTGATAGTTGGGTTCATGATAATGTTACTTGTTATGTTTCTAATGGTTTTGGTGTTTTTAATTTCTGGTGATTTTGCTTCTGTTTGAGGTTGTTTGGATGATGCTTATGAAAATTTTGGTTGATTTGTGAAAGAGGAAAAAGATTAGACTTTGAGGATTATTATAAATCAGATTTTGGAATAGTTAGAAATGAAACAATGGGCAGATTAGATGTATGGAGAAGATGTTAAGGAGGGTAGATTAGATGCAGGGGAATGGAATGGTTTGATTATTTTTTGTTTATATTCATTTGTTTATTTTTCTTTTGTTTTAATTATAAATTACTTAATAACAATTAATAATAAGCTAAATAAAAAATAATAATAATAAGTTTAAAAAACGTTAAATTTAATTATTTTTTTAAAAAAATATCAATTAATATTATGTGGAATTGCCACATGGCAAAATTTAATTATAAAATATTAAAATAATATATTTATATCCATGTGTGCATGCCACGTAGGAGAGTCCGCCCAGTCATCAGCCATGGTGTTACTTCAAGGGGGTATTCCAAAGAATCTTTAGTATGCAAGGAGGGATCTTAAAAAAAAAAATTACAGGGGGTATTCCAAAACCGACCTACTTTGCAGGGGGTAACAACTATTTAATCCTTTATTTTTTTATACCAAAATTCATATTTTTTTTCTCTATAAATAGAGACTTGGTTCATTTGATTTGGACACAAAAAAAAAAATAATAACATTTTTCACTATCTTAATCTTATTAGTGGTGGGGTAGAGTGTTGAATGAAAAACCATTGAAGAATGTAAAAGTTGAATGAGTGTTGAATTATTAGGTCGAAAAGAGAGAAGATGATGTGAAGCGTAAAAAAAAGTGTTGAATGTTAAAACCATTGTATATGGTCTAAAGAGAAAAGTTTAGTATTGACAAGTTTTTTGAAATAAAAGTTGTATTAAGTTTTGATTTTTCTTGCTCGTTTCCTTTATTGGTATTGTTGTGTGAGTTTATGTGATTATATATCCAAATATTTTTTTTAGAGATTTTGAAAAAATGTTGAAATTTTATTTTTATTTGATGAACATGTATACTGCGTAGATCTATGTAACGCCCCAACTAAATTATCTAGAATATTTAGTCGGAACATTAATAACTGGAATCTGAGTACATTAAATTAAAAGAATTATAGCTGAATAATACATTATCATTAAATAGAAATGATTATTCGATAGAGACAGTGAAAAAGAACTACAACAGAACAACAAGCCAAATAAAAACAAGGAAGAAGACTAAGTCTTCTCAGCTGACAATCCAAGAACAGCTCCAATCGTCAGGTCCAACCTGATCCCTGCTCCGAAATAACCTGTCTTACCTATATCGAAAAGGGAGTGGGGTGAGACAGTCACTTCGTCCCAGTGAGTTCTGCTACCCTCCTAAAGGCTATAAAGTCGGGGCTCCTGATCAGTCGTAACATATTTTATTCATAACATAATGTCATAAACATAAATAAATAATGGTGTAACACAGAATTAGTCTTGTTGATTTTAAACCGCAAGCACTCTGAGGTGAGCATGTCTCAGAGGCCTGCCTTGTCCGCGAACAGAAAGCGTTCCGGCGTGCAGCTTACAAAGTTTTACTAGTGGAACATCTAAAACGAAGTCCACACGTGATAATATAATCACATACATAATTGACTGATTCTAAATTAATTACATGCTACCATAATTTTCCCAAAGCCCGGGGAGCATACATAATTCTAAATTCCTAAGTTATACCCTAGGATTGCATCGTGATAACAAACTGTACGTATTTTATATTAATCCTATTATTGCAAGAAATATATCAGTTTAATTCGAGGATCTAAAACGAGTGTATATTTTTAGAAAATATTTAAAAAGATAGGGTCAGCCTGGCCTAGCTCGCTACAGCGATCAACCAGCTCGCCATGGCGAGTAATCATATTCTGGGCTGAGTCAAGCTCGCCGGGCGAACAAGTGCTCACCGAGCGAGTTCTGCGCAGACAGCCCCTGTTTTGTTGATTTTCACATTTTTCTCAAGAAACACCTACAATCCTCAAATTAAACCTATGCAATAATATTATAAATACATAATACGACGGTTTAGAGAGGAATTTGGGAGTTAATTCCTCTCACACATATTTTCCCTAATTTTTCTTAGTGTTTGCATGCATGTTTAATTATGGGAAAATCTAAACTAAACTACCTAAGAACCCACCTGACAAGTTGTAGAGAACTCAATAGTGGATACTCCTAGCTTCTAGCTTTGCTCCACAAGCCCTTTATGCTACATCCTTCAGCTCCCTCATTCCTTTAGTCTAATATCCAATTTAATTTCCAAGCATTCAATCTAAGAATTTCCAGCAGCAAGCCATCGATACAAACTGATTTGTTTCTACCAAACTAGGAACATGAACTTGAGAGGTAGTTCATACATGCACCCATGAACCACAAGAACAAAACTTGGTGATGAAAAGAGGATTTTCGTGGGTAAAGGATAAGAGAATTGAAACTGAAATTAATGTGTGGTTAACTTCAAGTTTGGGGAGTGATTAATGATATCTCAAAGAAGAAATTATGGAAAATTATCAAAGATATGAAAATGGGTCATGGTGGTGGTGGTTCGGTCAACATAGGGGAAGGATATTCCCAACTTACACAAGTTTCCAATGGACTCCTAAATTGTCATTGACTAAGAAAATAACACATGCATGACTTAAAGAAGTAGGATTTATGGGTGATGATGATTTTCGTATTTGGAAGAAGAAGAAGATTTGAGGTCTTGTTTGGTTTCTATAAGTACTCAAGGATTAGAAATTTTTACTTGCATGTGGGACTTGAGATAAGATGGAGTTACTTGAAGCTTTGGCCATGGAGTAAGAGCTTATGATGTTGTGTTGGTACTTGGGTTGTTGTTGTTGCGAGGGAAGGAGAAGAGGATGAGAAAGTTACTGACTTGATTTAGAAAATGGAAAAATGAGTGAATGGTTTGTCTTGGGATGTTTCACCTTTAGTAGTAATGTGTGGGTCTCACTTTTGGTCTAGTGTTATGTTGTATGAGAGGGACACATGTGAGCCAAGAGAGGGAGAGACACGTGAGTGGTTTAGAAGGAAGGGAGGGGTCCTTTTGCTAACACCAAAAGGGAAATAATTGTCTTAAACTTTGGTGTAGTGGAATAAGGAGTCATGAGATGAAGGGAAAAATGAGAGGGAAAAAAAATTGATTCTTGGAGTTAATTAAATCTTACTTGAAAAATAATTGTACTAATGTGTAATTTAGGTCCTATAAGAACTCATAATTTAACACTTAATACGTTTAATTTTCAAAACTAAATTAATTAATTACCTCCAATTAATTTTTGAATTATTGGTCAAGCTCTAATTAAAATTAATTAGGAAATTTTAGAAGCTGGGATATTACAATCTATCAATGTATCGATTCAGATTTTTGAAAAACGGTTTGGGAGCAATTAGGATATATGCTATTAACTTAAATAAATTATATGATTTAAAAGGTTAAAAGGATTAGCCGTATCGGAGCCCTTATTGAGAGAGAGGGGGTAGAGAAGATTGTGAGGTACACGTCGGAATTGCCTATTGAATACGTATAGAAAATGAGTCTGAGCTGTTGCACATTTCCCTAGTCCTACTTGGTAATATGGTGTAATTATATTCCACTTGCAATCATAAATTTATTATCATGGCAGATTAACAGTTTTAGTGAAATGTGTGTTTGCATTCAAATATCATCCTATTGCAATTGAATAAACTTAGACTAACTAAAGTAAAAGAACTCATGTTGTCACGTTTTAATACCTACACATGCTCTCACGTTGCTCCTAGAGTATTAGTTTAATCATGCACAATTTAATTAAGTGTTCGTTAATCCTTTTTAGCCTCTAACTAAGGATTTATGATTAGATCTCCCATGCTTATTAGACCAATTACCCCATGATCAAGTATTAAGGGTCGTTTAAGATCATCCCTAATTTCTATGAGCAATTCATAAATACATCTACTTATAAAATGTATTAAAGTAGGAAAGTAAATTGAAGATAATAAAGTGGTTGCAAGTCATATAATCTTTTTCAAACCACTTACATGTTTCAAGAATTCTTAGGGGATTTCATCTACTTTACCTAGCCAAAGAATCTAGCTAATCATAATACAATTTTCAAAAATAAAAGTTTAGAAAATTACATCGAATTAGCCTTAGACTTACAAATGAAGGGCACCCCTATGGTGGGAGGTAGTCCTTCCCTTGAGAAATCCTTGCTCATTTGGATGTTTGTCGCTCTCCAACTGCTGCTTGAATGATATTCTGAGTGATGTGTAAAATATGGTGGAGAAATGCAATATTTATAGACTTTTCGGACTTGGATCTCATGCACCATCGTGGCACGATTGAAATGAAATATGCCACGATGTCTCACAAGGTTCCATCATGGTACGATGCGTTCTTATCTGTTCCCAAAATGTTGAAGGTTCAATCGTGGGGCGATGCTTCCCATCGTGGTACGATAGTATCTGCTATTTTTCTTCTTTTTTTTTTCCTTTTTTTGTGTAATTCCTCTAACTCTTGCTTCATTGTTGAATAGCTCAAAATTCCTTAGGTTTTCTTGAGTCTTTGCATGCTTTTGGCTTGATAAAGTACTAATTATTACTTAAAATAATCCTAAATACATGCTAAAAATATCATATAATTTTCTGTCATCGGTTACCTATGATCTGGTGTTGGGCGCCCAGGTTCTCTTTAGATTATGAGCTTCGCGTGTATTGCAGCGAATTTGGAGTCATATTAAGGAGACTAGTTCCGCGTTGATAAGTTGGGAAGGCCTAAAGACGTCTGTGGATTTTTTGTTACCCAATCCTCTTCAATCATAGTACAAGATCAATTTAAAGGTTGTTAATTAAGAGTCGTTTTTACTCTTCCTAATTTACTCATGTTCTTTGGAATTTGTATTATGATTACTTGGAACAAAAATTGCGACTATGTTTCTTTAGACATAATGTTTCAGTTATCTTCTTAAACTCTATTGAGGAAACAATTTATAAATGAGGCATTGCATTCTGGTCGATGTATTAGAAAACGTTTACTCTGGTTTAATTTAAAAATTATTGTAAATGTTTTATTTCAAAATCTTTGTTGTTTTTTTTTAAAAAAAATGCCTACTTTTAGGTTTAAAAAATCAGGGTTTTACACACGGTATGGGAGACCTATCTAGACACGGAACCTATTACTATATCGTGTGATGTAATTTCTTCCATTAATTTTTTCCATGATTATATAATGTCATCAAATTCCAAACAAGCGAGTACCTTCTCTTTTCCCACATAGCTCCCACGAAATTTTCGGAACACAAGTGAGTACATTTCTTTTTATATGTGCCGACACTGTCGTTCTTTTTAAATTGTCGCGGTATATATGGATATTAATGTTGGATCTTTCTCTTGTCAAATTACTAGTATACAAATATTCATACCAGAATATTCGTTGTTTAAATTGTCGAATACTAGCACTTTCAAACAAATATTCATACAGAGTTGAATAAGGAACATTTCATAAGTGTAAAATGTCGGTATACAAATGTGTACTAGACATTTTAATATATGAAACGTTGGTACACATCTTCATACCAATAATGAAGATGTGTAAATAAACTTTTATATAATGAAATGTCACAAAATTAGGAATTAGAAGTTGATGTGATGACAATTATAAAAAACAAATTTAAATTAAGAGTAGATCAAAGTTGAAACTAGGATAAATTCAATTCATTTATTTGAATATTAAACTGTAAATTGAAGGTTTTAAATGAATTGTAAAATTCGGGTGTCTAATATAGACCTACTTCAACGGTGGACCTCACTATTTTAAGTAAATTTTAATGAAATATTATTTTTATTTTCAGCTTTTTATTATTATAAAAAAAATTCTCTAGGCAAAGTTTTGGCTCCCCTTTTTATATATTATATATATGAATACAAAGGCATATGATTAGTGCTAACAAATGTCCCTCTGTATGATGTCTTAACGATTTTAATGATCTTAATTTAGTAAAAAAAAAAATACTAAAAATAGTTATAGTCTACCTTTAAGCTGTTTTTGAGATATCCATGTTAAAAGTTAAATCAAAACTTCTTTTTTCACTAAAAAACCTACATTAAAACTTAGTATTCGATCGTCCGATGAGCTTAGCTAAATTGGTAGGACAATGCATTATATATGCGGGGGGTCAGGGTTTGAACCCCGATCATCCCATTTATCCATCTTAAGGGTGAAATTTCTACCCACTAGACTACTTGACAAAAAAAAAAACTTAGTATTCGATTTTTAGGTATATGGCTCATTTGTTATAGGTTTTTTAAAAATGATTTTTATAGTGTTTCATCTTTTTGTTATAATTTTTATAAAAAAAATGTTTTAATTAAAGTTTCATCTGAAAATTAGTTTAAATAGTTTCCCATAAAAGTCATTTTGAATATTTCATCATTTTGTTACAATTTTATTGTTTAAAATATTATTGTATTTGGTCTAAATAAAATTATTGCATTTGATCTAAACTTTGAACAAAATATATCTAAATAAAAATTTTTATGACTCATTTTTTCTTAAAATTAAAAAGTACGTCATATTCTTTTTCTTTCTACCATATATAACCATAATACTAAGTTAGTACTATTTTGTAAAGAAGAGAAAAACAAAGGATTGAGTCATTTTCAACAATATTGTTATTGTGTGATTGTAAGAAACTTAGAAAAGTAGAGTTAGCGTCTTTTGCCCTCCACGCAGCTTAAAACATGCTATTAACAACTTTAGCCACACCATGACACGTTTCTCTCTCTCTCTCTCTCTCTCTCTCTCTCTCTCTCTCTCTCTCTCTCTCTCTCTCTCTCTCTCTCTCTCTCTCTCTCTCTCTCTCTCTCTCTCATATTAACAAAAACCGCTTTCAAGATACATATACATCATCATCACCTCATATTCAATGCTTCTTTCCCAATACATAACTTGCATTGATCACATGATTTATAACTATATAGAGAGATTCATGTTATTTTTTGTGTGCTTCTAAGTGTGTTTGTGGAAGAACATACGTTATGTTGAAAATTTTCACGAGGAAGAGTAGAAGGATAAATGAGGAAAAGTGTGAATCATTTTAAGGTATATTTAGCCAACTAATTATAATTTTTATCTTATGTGTTTTTCTTCACGCAAGAAGCTAAAATTTAGAGATTAAGCCTTTGCTCCTTCGCGTGGCTTTTAAGACTTCTTAATTTTTTTTCCTCATTAAATCACTAGCTATATATATAGATATAACCTCACCAACTATTCCTACAAACACTATTATTTCTCTTCTTTCCTTAATTATTCATTCTTTCTTTCAATTTTTCCTTCATAGTCATGGGCTATGTGAATCTCACAAAATTAACCAAACCCTAGTGTTTTTGTAACCTAATTAGTACATCCCTAAAAATACTATTAAAAAAAAAGTAATAATTAGTTACCCTAGCTAGAGATGAGTCTAAACTCCAGTGGCAGTGGCAGTAGCGGGGGCGGGGGTAGCGGCGGAAATAGCGGTAGCCCTTGTGGGGCATGCAAGTTTTTGAGGAGGAAATGTGTGCCAGGGTGTATTTTTGCTCCGTACTTTGATGCGGAGCATGGTACGACCCATTTCGCAGCCGTGCACAAAGTTTTTGGAGCAAGCAATGTATCCAAACTCCTCCTTGGCATTCCGGTTAATAGGAGGCTTGATGCTGCAGTCTCTCTTTGTTATGAAGCTCAAGCAAGGTTGAGAGATCCTGTCTATGGATGTGTTGGTCACATCTTTGTTCTCCAGCAACAGGTAACTCATTAATTAATGTTGGATTTTGATCATAAGATTTCTTGTTAGAATTATGGTTCATTTAATTTTTCTATAGTTGAATTTTAATTGTAATTTAATTTGTGGAGAAAAATCATTAGTAGCAGAGATCGAATCTGAACCTCATACACGGTCATTATTCGATACCGTCTGTCCCAACTCCAAATCACTGAGCTAGCTACTTCTTCAAAACTATGGTTAATTTAATTAATTAGCATGTCATTTTTTGAAATAGATTAATTAAGATGAATCATAGTTGGTCAGCTTTTAAGAATCCCTTTTTATTGACTCAAATCAGCATCTTATAAGGAATTAAAAAGTAGTCAGATTTTGAGTATAAAGGTTTTTTTTTATTTAGACAAAGTTGCAAGATGATGCAAACTACATACATCTCACCAAAAAAAAAAAAATCACATACATCACATTTAGCACCTCCCCCTCAAATTTATTTATTTTTGTTTTTTAGCCAATAAGTGAAAATGGAATTTACTCCCATATTCTTGTGTTCACATTGATGCTTTTGAAACTCATTTTACAACAAAAATATTTATTCAAAAAAAATCAAAATATATTATTATTGGTAAATTTATTTTAACAAACACCACATAAGTATTCACCCAAAAAAATGAAACCATAAGTATATAGATGTATAAATATAAGTTTTTTTTTATAAAGGAAATATATTATACATATATACATACACCCTCCACATTCCTTCAACATTGTATTTGCAGTGATTTTGTGCCATCCAAAAAAAAAAAAAAGGAAGGTTTGGGGAAAGATGAAAAGAAAAAAAAGGTTAGGGCTTGGCAAGCCATGGAAGTAACTATAGTCTAATAGTAAGAGGGAACAGTTTCTATACATTTTAGTGAAATCCAAAAATCTTTTTAATTTATTAACAAATGTTATGTTGGTCGGTTGTTACGTACTCAAATGGGTAGTCTACACAAAGTCTTTTGTTCATGCTGGTTTTAGGGATATGGTCGGTAGTTTCCATGGTTTAGTTAAGCAATTTTGATAGGGATATCAAAATTCACATTAATTTGTCCCTATATATATCTTTTTGTTAAATTATAATTAATTAATATTACTAAAAATCTCATCCTTCTTTTAGACTTTGAGAATGTGCATGTAACCGTGAGGTGAATCTCACATATAGTAGTTAATAATCTCCATAAAATGGTTTTGTGGTTTTTCTTTAATAATATAGCTTCAATAGTTGTGCATGTCATTGTCAAGTATCACTTTGATCCTCTAGAGCCCTTTTCATTCTTTACGATTAACCGTCGGATTAATCTAACGACTATAAATATTGATATCTTATTAGTGAAAAGATTAATTCAATAACAAATATTTGTTGGAGAGATGGGAGAGTCTACATGGGATTCTACTCATGAGTGAGATTAATTAGTAACTTGAGTACTTGCAAATTTCTTCTATATTTGTCACTCTTATGAATATTATAATTAATTGACTTTATGTACTATATAATATAAATATATAAAGGTTACTATCTTTTATCAATGAAAAATATAAAGATTGCTATAATTTGCTAATCCCCGTGTGCTTAGATAAGTCAATGTCAAAATCAGATATATTAATACTAAACAGTGATCTTTAAATTATTTTGTGAAGATTGCTGATCTTAGATATTTTTATCCTTCAAGTTTAATCATGTTCATTTGTTTATTTTTCCTAAGTGACTTTGTTTGTACAAAACTTTTATTTATATTTTCAAGAAGTTTGTTTAAAGTCACGCGTTCATACATGTCAATGTTATTCTTGCATCCTAGGTCCCTTATTCTCAAATTAGCTTGGGGTTCTCACCTTATTTTATAGTACAAAATACTTTTAGTACTACTAATTATATGATTAACTGTTAAGTATTAGAGTATATGATCTGTGTTCATTACAACATTAAAAAAGTACTAAACATCCATTCAATCATATATGGGATTAAGAGGAAGCCCTCGTTTTAGTGGAATTTTGTTCCTGTTTATGAGATTAGGAGGAAGAACTTGTTTTAGGTGGGGTTTTGTGTTGGTGTAATTTCGGTGTCCGCATATATACGGTGCCGTTGTTATGTAATTTCTTTTTTATTGGTCTCTGTTCATCTTGTACAGAGATCTAATTATTAATATATTTACCATTCAAAAAAATCATATTTTATCACCTTGATAATTATAGAGATGTTTAAAAAGGTAGTAATGTAACAAAAAAGTAAAAAGAAAAATGGGTAAAAAAAAATAAAATGGTAAGCTATAAATATACGCATAATTTTTTTCAAACGTATATATAGTACATATGAATTAAACCCATTATATTGTTATTGTTCTGATATTATTTTTATAATAATCATCAAAAAAGAAAGAAATTCAGTGTGTACTTTTATAACTTTTCTTAAAAAAATTTCATCTATTTTTTTTAATTAGAATCAGAGTATCTTTTAGCTAAATGTCCCACATTATACATATGCATTATTAAAATAAAAAGCAATTTGTTTTCAAATTAGTTTCATACATGTAAAAGTTATTAGAAAAAATTGTATTTAGAAAATCAACAGTGTTGATATAAAAATACTCTTAAGAGACAATAGTATTTCATAAAGATTCAAAATTTTATTGTTTAATTTAAAACAAAAGTATTTAAAAAAACTAACACAAATAAACATGAAGTTTCAAGCATAAATTAAGAATTTACTCTAAAAAAATAATTTTTCTTGATCATGATATTTCTTTCTTGCTCTTTGTTACACAGGTGCTGAGTCTACAAGCTGAACTTGCCTACATGCAAAACCACATTAATTCATCAGAGCTAAACCAACCACCTCTACCACCACCACAGGCGGCCGTGACACCAGCCGTCTTCTCCTTTGCTGATCTTCCACCACCGACCGCCACACCTATGCCGGTCACCTATGACATGTCTACACTTTTTGATCCTATGGGCCAACCTTCATTGGCTATGCAACAACAGAGGCCCAATATTGACCCACGTCAATATTTAGCTGCTCATGGCCCAACATCAGCCACTGGTTCTCACAGACAAATTGGGTCTTCATCTGCACCAGCCACCAATGCTTCATCATCTCCTTCCTTTGCCAAATTTTCAAAATGATCAGTCATGTCTTGAATTTAATTCATTAATCTCTATTTTTGCCTATCAAAAAAGATTATCTTTCTTATTTATTGTTCCTTTGGATGGACATGGGACATATATTAGCATAGGATTTTAAATTTCCAAAAAAATTTCAGTATGGACCAATTAATTATTAATGTATTAATCTGCGGCAAAAAGTATTATTATGTATTAATGGTGGTTATATCATTATTTTTCCTCCTTTTGTTTCATTGATTCTATTTCGGAATTACTTCATGCTATGCTATGGTATAATATGTGTCTGATATTAATGAGTCATGAATTCTGGTAAGAAAAAAATGCATGTATGTACCATATAATGGTTGATGTATATGTATGTTTATGCTATGTTTGAAAGTGTTATTTCATGGTTGCAAACTTTGCATCCTATATTCCATGTTTGTGTGCATATTGAGTTTGGTTTTGCATGCATTTTCAAAGTTTGATTATATGAAAAGTGACAATTTGTTGCTTTCGTTCAATAGCGTGTTTTGTATCGCCAAATCATAGCAAGATATTGACCGCTAATTAGGTCGATGAGACAAAAATATAATGCGAGATATAATGCACCCTACTATGAATAACAGCAGTTCCTATATTCCAGGTTTGTGTGCATAGAGTTTGGTTTTGCATGCATTTTCAAAGCTTGATTATATGAAAAGTGACAATTTGTTGCTTTCGTTCAATAGTGCATTTTGTATCGCCAAATCATAGCAAGATATCAACCGCAAATTAGGTCGATGAGACAAAAATATAATGTGAGATGCCGAGATATATAAGGTGTAACAATTACTTCAACACAATTATCTGTTAGTTAAAATTGTCAAAGGAAAGCAACAGATTACTTCCAAAAGTAACTCATTACTTCTTAACCCAATTATCTGTTAATCTCTTAACCTAGTATTTTCGATATAAAGAGGTGTTTAAAGGAATTTTTTAAATGTGAAATTACACTTTCAAATACTCTGCTTACCAAAATAATTCAGCAAGAGCCAATTGTGTTAAAATCATCACTTGAAGATACTGTAATAGCTTTGTTGTAGTGATCTTTCTAAAAAATTTCCTTTTCAGTGACCTATTTTTAAACCTCGTGCACTCTAAAAAAGGATAAATTCAGAATTTTTAACATCATCTATTAAGAGGGTGAGATATGTTGGATTTGGTTAGTATCCCAAATCAGATTTGCATACTATAAAATAGGTCACTTTGTGAGGTTATAACACTTTACCTGCTTACCATTACATGGGACTAAAAGAATTGGGTAATATATTGAAAGCCTGATGCTTTCTTCCATTAAGCCTTGGGCAGAAGAGGGAGTATGTAGGCACCCGAGAATTGAATTCCAAAGAAGTAACAATTTTATTAAGAAATAGGAGAGAAACTCTACTCAAGGGCTTTCCCTTCACAATTACAATATTCAAAAGATACTCTCTATGTTAGCGGCCAACACTTGGTGGGATTTAGTCCCACGTCGGATAGATAGGATTCTTGATAAGAGTTTATAAAGAGGAGGCACTCATCACTGTACAAGCCGGTTTTGTATGGATGAGTTAGGCCTCGATATTCATGACATGGTATCAGAGCATATCGGGTCTATCGTTGGGCTTCCTACATCGTTCACGCTTCAGGCCCATTGGGCCGGGATGAAGCGTGAGCGGGTGTGTTAGCGGTCAACACTCGGTGGGATTTAGTCCCACATCGGATAGATAGGATTCTTTATAAGATTTTATAAAAAGGAGGCACTCCTCACTGTACAAACCGGTTTTGTATATATGAGTTAGGCTTCGATATTCATGACACTCTAACCTTTGTACGTTCTCCTATTTATACGCATACTCTTTAACTAATCCAAATAACAAACTAACTTCTCTAACGACTCATAACTAGTTTAACTACTCTAATATCTATTATTCTATATCCTAACAGAGTACGAAAGTGAGACAATGTACATGTTACAACTCTCTTCAACAGAAATTTCAGCCACAAGACTAAGAGTGCAGTGAGAAATGAAAGAAAGGAGGTAGTTATCAATTTTATTGCATTGCACATTAAAATGGCTATAATACATTGAAAACAAGAGTGATTCCTTAATGACACGGCTACACAAGTTTCAATTAAATTATAATACAGTGCCTCTACATTAGCTTATTTGGTGACTGGTAGTGGTGGCAAAGTCTCTTAAAACAAGCTCCACCTCTTCTACCACCCCGAGTTTCCGAAACCAGCTAGCCAGTATTTTAGAAGTCTCTTCGCCGACCATAATGCCATCCCTTTCCAAATCTATTAGAAACTTTAATGCTGTATTTATCATGTTTTCCTTCTCATAAGCAATGAGTACTAAAGATATGCATTTATCAGTAGGTTTGATGCCTACTCTTTTCATATTTTCAAATGCAATTCGAGCTTTTTCACTCTGACCAGCCATACCATAAGCATAAATAAGAAGACTACACAACTTATCATCTGGGATGATACCTGCCATCTGAATTGCATCAAACACTCTTTGTGCGCCTTCTGCGTTGCCAGTCCAGGAGTAAGCTCTAAGTAATGCTTTGTAAACTTCACTGCCTGCATATATTTCTTGTGCTTCCATTTCTTCAAGTAAACTCTCTCCTTTTTCAGGCATTCCAGCTCTGATGTAGGTCATGACCATTGCCCCATATGATCTTTTATCCAAAGGTTCACCAAGCAGTTTGATCTCTTCAAAATATTCCTCGGCCCGGTCAAGATGGCCGGCCTTGCTATACATGTTAACCATGGTAGTTAGAATTACTTGATCGCAGATGAAGCCCCTTTGCTTCATTGCCGTGAAAATATTTTCAGCAGCATCGAGTTGATTCTCCTTGCTATAATAATGAATTAATTTTGTATAATCACGAAGATTGGGTTCAAAGGATTCTTCTAGAAGAACATGCTCTGCCACCTATAACAGTGAAGCAATCAAATTTTATTTCAGACTGTAGAGAATAAAGTAAATAAAATGTTTCCCTCATGCAGCAAAATCATGTTGCATATAATCAGGTAAGAAGCCATGAATCTGTGATGCTCAAATTTCTATTCTTTTTTTTATCAAGCTAAATTGATTCCTTCAAAAACTTACTAGGCAGATGTTATTTCACCAGGATGTTTAACTGGCTGGATTAATAAACTTCACTCCATTTCCCATTACCAATCACCGAGACATGTGATGGACACAATAATATTCATAATGCATATGTAAATTAAACTTCTTTTATTTTTGTTTAGCAATCAGATTATTACTTATTGCGGTATATACCTAAACCTCAAGCTTGCATCTAGCAGATGTGGATATGTTAAAACCATGAGGCAGAACACAGAGAATTATATTTAATACTGTAACTGTATCCTTTTCAGTCATAGAGACCCCGGAATGGCCAATTTCTGGAAACAGATCATTGTATGTGTGTATCAATTGGCTCAAAAGAACTTACTCTCTCCGGTCCTTTTACAACTTACAAGAAACAATTCACTTTTTAGATTCATCGAATAACTGATGTTTCTGGTCTATATTACAGACTAGATACATTAGTTATTTAATAAACCTAAAAAATCAACTGTTTCTAGTCTATGCCGACAAAATATCTACAACTTCTCTAGAATAACATCTAGAAACTACAACGTATTAACTCAAAATTTGGTCCTACTGTATGTTATAGAATAGTAAATATTAATAATTCAAATGCAAAACAATATACAGAAACAAAATGTACTATACTTATAAACGAAATTAAAAGATGCAAAATAACATTGCCATTAGATTAGAGACTTGAGTAGTTTTGTATAAGCTCATAGGTAGGGGCAATTTACAAATCATTGTAAAAAAAAGATAGAAATTGCGAAATACCTCGAGGAAAAGAGGATGATCCATATTTTTCAACTCTTTCAAAACCGAAAGCCAATCTGCTCTTATAGGCTTCATAATCTTCACCCAAGCCCCCAAAACATCACACAATCTACCCTTTTCTTCAGAAAAACATATAATCTGTCTCATCACGGCCTTACATCGCTTTACCATCTTAAACGGAAGTTTAGCTATAGCCTGTTTTTGTTCTTCCGTGATATCATGTCGTATCTCATTCCACCTAAATCTTTTGTAATTTCCTTCTATCACTTCTTCCACAATTTCCTCAGTACCAACACTAACTATTACTGAATCAAAATAGTGTTTGTGTGAATCAAAATAACACGTTTTCTTCCCTAACGAGTTTCGTTTGGTCCGAATTCGATATAATTTGGTAGTATTATTGGTAATTGAGTAATTAGGGTAGTAAAAATTGCATGTTAGGAGGTTAATGCAATAGGTACCCATTATAAAAGTAGGATCAACACAAAATCTACTGTTTCCTAAGGTATTCATACCTAAAATCAATAAGAAACAATCAGAATGAAGAAATTTGAAGTATCTAATTCTGTTTCTTAGCACGGTAATTGAATTTCAAAGCACTTGTGTTATAGTGTAAAAATGTGATTGCATTTTATAGAGAAGAAGAAGCAAATGCGTTTTACTCACTGTTTCCGGTGGCCAACGAGCAACTCCGTTGCGTTTTCAGGCGAGTTGAGCTCAGCGCAGTTCCACCGGTGCAGTACAGTTAAGGGTAAAAGGAAGTGGATTGGGTTAGGGATTAGTACATCTATTTTTTCTTTTAACTAGCCTACTACTCATGCACGGATTATATAGAATATTATCCGTATAGTTTAATTTTTTGTAGTAAAAATTTGAAAATAAAAAATTTAAGAAAATATAGATAAATTGGAACTGAAATTATGCAGTACATATAGAACAATAATGAATAATTAAAATCATAAAAATAATGATAAAATTACAT
The DNA here is from genome assembly GCA_954870985.1 of Trifolium fragiferum. NCBI lineage: Eukaryota > Viridiplantae > Streptophyta > Magnoliopsida > Fabales > Fabaceae > Trifolium > Trifolium fragiferum. The sequence goes on from OX940793.1 coordinate 22,200,403, forward strand.
AAAAAACAGATAAAGTGATCTTTATAATAATTCATCGTTAACTACTGAACATTATGGAACACATCATCTTTGTAAATCATATTTTTAGTTGTATTTAAATTTTCACCTTCATCGTCGATATTACTAACTTTAACTCTTTTCTTGGTGTAACCCTTGATAATGCAACATATAATTCTCAAGGTTCAACCCGTAATGGTTGGCAAAACATCTCGAAAAAAAGATAAATTTGTGAAACTATAAGGTGAAATAAAATCAATAAAATTATGGTTAATCAATGATTTAAAAAGATAAATTTGTTTAAAAACTGAAAAAATTGAGTAAGAATAAAACAGAAGTTGTTTCACACTCTCTACCTTATAGTTGAGTTCAACAAATTGAATAAAGCATTCTATTTAACTTCAAAACTATCAAGGATTCTATATTGGTTTCAACAACCATGTTTAATGTCTGCAATCAACGAATTCATGAATCAACGAATATTTATGGACAAAAATATATTAAGATTAACTTGATAAATAAGAACAAAACACAACAAATTATATTTGATACATTCAAATCTTTTTATTCTCAAATAAGAAGAAACGTGTTAACTTTTATATTTCTCAAGAAAAAAAAAATCCAAAATCTTTATAAATCTTAAATTTTGACCATGATATTAAATTAAAAATATGAAAGCTACAATGGAAAAAACATGAAATAATAACCAAAATGATACATAACACAACAAACAAACAAACAAAAAAATTAGAATTCAAACATCTAAAAATATTCATAGGAGTACATACCTTTATAGAACCCCAAAGCAAAACCTGCATTCGATAGAAAATATATGAAACTTAAGAAAAATAAAACCCAATTTTTTTCATAAATGGAAGAATCAGAATTAATATGAAACACTACCAACAACAACAAAAAAAAGAAGATGGAATCCATACCTATTGAAATAAAAATCAAATTAAAAAAAAATAGAGAATTAATATGGAACACTACAAACTATAATAAGAATTTAAACACCTAAAATATCTATAGCAATCTATATCATTATAGAACCCCAAAGTCAAATCTACATCAAATAAAAAAAATGTAAATATGTGAGAAAAAGTGAAAAAAGATGCATAATCTAAGGCTATAATTAATATGAAAGATACACTCTTTGTAATGTGAAAGATAACTTTTGAGAGAAAGAAATAAAAGGGTTTCTATTTATCGTAAAATACACATAATTTAAGAATATAAATAAAATAGATTCCACAGAGTATATTCAATTATCAAATGAAAGCAGCATATAATTAGGGATTAGTAGATAACAAAATCAGGGATTAGTAGGTAACAAAATTAGGCATTGGTGTAAAATTATTTTATATACACATCCAATCATATATTGACACATCATGTATTTGTGTTTGTAAACATATGACGTGTCACATTCATTAATTGATGTGGCAACATAGTATTCATGTTTTTATTGTAGCCGTTGATATAATATTTTCTTTCACCTGTCAAAATCTAGACCATTCATATTAGGGTTAAGATTTAGGGTGCCTCTAGTTACTCTCGTTTTATTATATTAATATTAATTAAAGATCTCAAACTAATCTTTGACACGTGGGTTGCACGGATTTGATTGTGCGGTAGGTATATAATTGAAGTTAATGTAATAAAAATTGCAAGTAAAAAAACAAAATGTAATATGTAAAGATAACTAAATTGAAACTTAGAATAGGCAGCAATACAAATAGAAGTAGTCAATATAATGTTATGACGTAATAATTTTGTCAAATTATATGGAAATAACCCAAAATAGGATAACAATTGTTATACTAACCAAACACTAAATATTATGAAAAACTTCTTTATAAACCACATTCTCAGTTATATTTAAGTCGTCACATTTATCGTCGGTTAATAATATTTTTAACTCTTTCCTCGAAGTAACTCTTGATAATGTAACATATAGCTGTCCATGGGAGAAAATGGGTTGAGAAAGATAGATTCCGACATATTTAAGTGATTGACCTTGATTCTTGTTTATAGTCATAGCAAATGACACCATCAATGGAAATTGTTTTCGTTGAAATTTGAAAGGAATTCTTTTATCAGATGGAGTCAATGATAATTTTGGAATTGCAACTTTATGACCAATATTGCTCCCATTTATAACCTTACCTTCAAGGACGTAATGTCCCATTTTTGTAATTATCAACTAGGTGTCATTGCACAATCCTGAAGAGTGATCGATATTTCGCAACAACATAACTGGTACTCCGAATTTTAATCTTAACTTGTGATTTGGAACTCCAGAAGCAACAATTGTGTTTAAAAATTCTGGAGTGTGCGCATCACTTGACATATCAATGTTAGATCTGGAGTTCAACAAAGAATCATAGCTTAGATAAGTCTTTTCTTCACCGGGTGTTAAATCCAACATGTAATTATTTATAGCTTCAACGATAACATTCTTTGGAGCTAATATAGCTCTATCCTCAAAAAATGAAGGGTCGTGAATGTTTTGCAACAGATTTGGATGTGTTATGGACAATTGTTGAAAGTGGATCGCCAAAGCTAGGAATCAACAGATCATCTAGGATTTGGATTGTAATATCTCCTTCATTGGACTCGTATCCAATAGTTCCATCACCTATTCCCAAAATCCAATCTGAAAATCTTTTTCGCTCTTCAATGTTAACATCGGAACTCCCGGTTAGAAGTCTCATGTTGATGGTAAGAGTAAGGACTTCACAATGTCTCCAAAGATGAGAAGAATTAATAGTAGAATTCACCAGAGAGACAGAGAAATTTAGAAGGGAGGAAGTCTAGTCTAGCATAAATTAGCAACTTATTGCAGACTTATATGGAAAGGAGGAAAGAATGAATTCAAATAAAATAGAGAGAGAAAATAAAAATATATGGAGAAACAATACAATTAAGGGTAAATAAGTCTTTACCCCCTACAAAATAGGCGAGTTTTGCGTTTGCCCCCTGTAAATTTTTTTTGTAGGAATATCCCCTTGCAATGTTCAAAATTTTTTTTGTAGTGTATTTTACCCCCCTTGCCAATTTTTTTTCCCAACATAGGGGGGTAAAATACACAACCAAATTTTTTTTTGAACATTGCAAGGAGTATTCCTACAAAAAAACAAGGGGGGTAAAATACACTACAAAAAAAAAATTGAACATTGCAAGGGGGTATTCCTACAAAAATAATTTACAGGGGGCAAACGCAAAACTCGCCTATTTTGCAGGGGAGTAAAGAGGCAAGGGGGGTAAAATACATTACCAAAATTTTTTTTGAACATTGCAAGGGGTATTCCTACAAAAAAACAAGGGGGTAAAATACACTACAAAAAAAAAATTGAACATTGCAAGGGGGTATTCCTACAAAAAAAATTACAGGGGGCAAACGCAAAACTTGCCTATTTTGGAGGGGGTAAAGACCTATTTACCCTACAATTAATAGGCTGCGATTTTTAAGAAAATAATTTTATAAGTGCTTTAATATTTTTTCTTCTATGCAATTTTTACGGAAAAAATAAAATAAGTGCTTGCATTTTTTCAAGGAAATTTCAAATCAAAGGAGGCTGCATTTATGGCTCCGAAAATTATTTGATTAGGGAAATTAATGAGAGAGTTTAGGAGGGAAAATAAGCAAAGGTAATTAGGGTTAAGAGATGCTAAGTAGGGTTTTAATAAGGGCTAAACATAAGTTTTTCAAATCAAAGGAAGCTGCATTTATGGCTCCGAAAATTATTTGATTAGGGAAATTAATGAGAGAGTTTAGGAGGGAAAATAAGCAAAGGTAATTAGTGTTTAGGAGGGAAAATAAGCAAAGGTAATTAGGGTTAAGAGATGCTAAGTAGGGTTTTAATAAGGGCTAAACATAAGTTTTATCATAATTAAGATAAGATTAAGATAAGATTAAGATTAAGATAAGATAAGATTAAGATTAAGATAAGATAAGATTAAGATAAGATAAGATTAAGATTAAGATAAGATTAAGATTAAGATAAGATTAAGATTAAGATTAAGATTAAGATAAGATAAGATTAAGATTAAGATTAAGATTAAGATAAGATAAGATAAGATATGATAAGATTAAGATTAAGATTAAGATAAGATTAAGATTAAGATTAAGATAAGATAAGATTAAGATTAAGATTAAGATAAGATTAAGATTAAGATTAAGATTAAGATAAGATAAGATAAGATTAAGATTACGATTAAGATTAAGATAAGATTAAGATTAAGATAAGATTAAGATTAAGATTTAGATTAATATTATGATTAAGATAAGATGACACTAAGGTGTCAAATTTGATATGACACCGAATCACAACCGTTAAAATCTTTTAATTCAAAGTAGGGGTGATCGTATCCGAACCAATCCAAACCGAAAACCGCAAAAACCGCATTTGGTTTGGATGTATTTCGATGACTTTTTCATTGAACCGCGATCCGCAAAAACCGCAAACACCGCGGTTAACCACTAAAACCGCATTAAGTTTATATTATATTCCAATACCACTAAAATCACATTAAGTTTCTATTATCTTCCAATATACATAGCTCAATAACAATGGATAAATATATCACTGAAACAAAGTTCACTATTCAAATATTTAATTATTCAATAAAACATGACAATAAGTTAATTATTAGATGGAGACACTACTGTGATGTTCATTTTCGTGCTGTGTAATTTGTTGCGCGGGTTTATTTTTTTAAGGCAGTGTCATTCTCTTTCTGATAATACCACAAACTTCAGGCTTAATTTGGAATTTCTTTGGGTGTTTTGTATCATTTCTGTACATATTGTCAAAGTAAATATATTCAGGATCAAAGAATTGGCTTGACAAATATTGTGTCGAAAAAATAATTTCTTATGTCGTAAACTGTCGCCACCGAACCGATCCTAACCGCATTGGTTTGGTATGGTTTGGTTTGGATGACTTTTTAAAATTCAACCAAACCAAACCGCATGATTTTTTATCTCGCGGTTAGGATGACTATTTCGCTCATAACCGAACCAAACCGCACCGCGAACACCCGTAATTCAAAGGCCTCCTTTATTCCATTTAAGGAAGCACATGAGAATCTTTACCTTCTGTTTTAATCTATTTATTCATTTTATTATCTTTTAGGCTTAAATGCAATTTTACCCCCCCCCCCCCCCCCCCCCCCCCCCTCCCCTATTTTGAATGATTCGGAATTTTACCCCTTATTTTAAAATTCGGAATTTTACTCCCCTATTTTATATTTCTTTGGATTTTACCCCCCTATAATATTTGACCAATTTTTGCTTATGTGGCAGTGCTTATGTGTTTTTTACATTATCCACGTCATTAGTTATTTATTTTATAAAAAAAATTATTCAATCAAAAAATTACTAAAAAATTCTGAAAAAAGGGACAAAAAATATAAAAAATTCTGAAAAAATTACAAAAAATTACCACACAACAAAAAACAAAAAATACTGGAAAAACAAATAAAATACCATAAAATCATCCATTAAAAATACATAGAAAAATCATTATGCACCTCCAAAATTTTGGATAACTATTATCAAAGTTATATCCCAAAAAACATGTCAGAGTCATAACGATAGAGTATTCATGCAGTAATACACCTAGCAGTTGAGTCATAAAACAAGCATGACAACGAAATATTCCAATAATATGTCTAATAGCGAAATAAAAAAACAACCATTATTAATAAACATATTATGCTTGGGAATCTTGGGTTGGAGGAGGTTGTGATCCTTGAGTTATAATACTTGCAGCCCCTTCACCTCCTTGTACACCAAAATTACCAGCATCAGCTCCACCACCTCTAGACCCAAGCACCATTTGCTCCTCGGGTACCATACTTTTTTCCCTGCTTTCGCTTCGGTCAAAATAAAATATCCAGTAATAGATATTCAGTAAAAAATCAGAATTACAAAATAAAAATACAAGACAAAAAATATGTTTCAATTAGCACCTTATTTCCGCCTTTTGGAATCAGTCTATCAGCAGCACGCTTTCCTCCACACGTCCTCTTATTATGACCCGGCGTTTTACATTTTTGACATGTCAGTGTTGGTAGATCTCTTGCCAATAAATGAGGTGGATTTTTTGGCTCATCATTAGCCTTGTTTCTATTCTTTTTGGGCCGACCTATAGGTCTTCTCACAACAGGTGGATTAATTGCCTCTGTTTTTTATATACGCCATAGTTGGGGACCATTTGTTGGCAAAATGATGTGAGAATAAGTAGCCATGAAAGTACTCTTCCTGAAACAAAAATGTGCACATCAATAGTGAAGGTGTGAAAACACAAGAAGGGGGGGTTGAATTGTGTTTTGGGTAGTTTTAAAAACTTCTTCAAAGTTTTGCAACTTATCAGATTTCGCAGCGGGCCAAGTTTAAACACAAACAACTTCTGGGATGGTGAAAGCGAAAACAGAGCAAGAATGAGTAAAACAGAGAGAAGAGAGAAGAGAGAACACAAGAGATTTATACTGGTTCCTCTCACAAACCGAGAGTAGTCCAGTCCCCTTGCACTTCCAAGGGATTTCACTATAATCACACAAGATTACAAATGCTCAAGCCAACAGCAAGAGACTTCCTTTGCGCAAGTAACACCTTACAAGAGACTTCCAAATGCTCAAGCTCACCAGCAAGAGACTTCTAACACAAATAGAAAATACAATGTTTGAACAACTGATAAATAATATCAGAGTTCTAAGAACAAAGAAATACAACTTAAATAACAAGACTATTCTTAGAATTCTTGAAAAGAAAACTAAGGTTCAACAACTGACAAGTCAGATGTTGAAAACTGTTTGTCTTGAATTTTGATATAATCTCAAGTTGTATCTAAGTTAAAAAATGCTCTTTGAATTTTAGCAGAATAACAGCTCTTTTGTTCTTCGCAAGTGTGTTGTCACGTCTTCAAATTCTTCCTCCTTTTATAGATGAAGTTGGAGCGTCTTGAATTTGATCGGACAATGATGAAATCAGCTACGTAGTACTGTACTATTGTTTTCATTTGATATGTGTTTATCCAAATCAAGTAAAGATCAAAATCTGAGATTTTATTTCGAATATTCGCCCAAATCAGGAAAACAAAGATAGTACAATAGTACAAACGTCATTATCATGAGGATAACGGTCTGAAAGAAATTCTTCTGCTCCTTCAGATCTTTGCCAAATAGATGATAGTCGTTAATGAGAATAGAATGTTCTTCTGGCGTCCTCTGCTGTTTCATCGTCATCAGAATCTACAGATATTAAATTTGCTTCTGATGAGTTCAACTTCTGGTTAACTTTGACTTGCAACTTCTGATGACTTCAACTTCTGGTGTTGTCTTCAGAACTTGCATTTTCCTAACTTTTGGGGATACTTTAGCATAGCAACCAGAATTTCAATTTCTAGTGAATATAAATTTTAACTTGTATATCTGCACACTAGAGTAAATTATCAGTATTCCCTATTGTATATTAATACTATTGTTATCATCAAAACTACTTGGGTTATATTAGAACCAACTTTGTTCCAACAATCTCCCCCTTTTTGATTGATGACAAACCAAGTATTAATTTACAATGGTTTGCAAGCTCCCCCTGAGTTCAGTAATGAATGATTAAAATAGTTTAAAATTTTAATATTGAATCCAGAACTTCAGTATACATTTGACTTCCAGAAGATAGGTTTGCAAGCTTTCTTCTTTGATCAGATCTACCTAAGAGAAAAGTGCAATCTTCTCTTACGTGTATCATGCATAGAAAGTTCTAATCTCAATAGAAAAATTTCCTTAGATAAAAAGAATTGATAACTGATAAAATGTAATAACTGAAACTTAATGAAATTTAAAAAATTTGAATTTGGCTTCAGTTAGTGTTCTTTAAATTAATTTACTCTTACTCCCCCTTTTGTCATTAAACAAAAAGAATAATAAAAAAAGGTTAAGAATAAATGAACACGTGACTAAAGAATTAGTCAAGTCAAAAATAAATTAAAACAGATGATAAAACCACAATTAGTTAATGCAAAAACGAAAAAAAATGAGGTAACTCCTACCAACCAAAATGGCTATAAAAGCGCACCAACTCTTTGTCATTTCACTCAACGCTTCCATGAGAGAAAATAGTTTCTTCAACAAAATGAGAGAAAATATTTGTGAGGATAGAAGAGTGATTGAAAGAAATGGGTTTAAGAAATTTTCAAAGACAAGCTCCAGGTTTACAAAACAGTAAATCTATAGCTCGAGAGGTTTAGGTCACAAACTCCCAAGGTGAAGTTTGGGACACCATCCTCTTCAGTTCTCTTCTAACTCATCTTCTTGTAAAAATTTCATTTTAGGTTAGGTAGTTTTCTAGATCTTATGCAAAACATTGCTCAGAGAGTAATGAAGAAAAAGAAATGCAAAGCATTTTAGAAAGAAGAGCAATGATGAAATGCAAAAGATTTAGAAAGAATAGCAATGATGAAATGCAAAAACAATGTAATGCAGTTTTATATGAATAAAAGAAAATATTTTGAATGCATGAATTTATGTATTTATGTTTATGCAGCAATATAGATCTATCTTCTGAATATAATAAAGAAAATAAACCAACATAACATAACCAAAATGACATAATACCAATATTCAAAATAGTAACAAACAGATCCGAAACAACAAAGTTCAAACAGAACATGATAAAACAGAACATAAACAAAATAAAACAAAGAAATCCTAGGGTTGTGAGAGGTTAGAAGGGTTCTGCAACTTGGCTTGAAGCTGTTTCAAAGCTTCTTCTGAGATCATTTGTAGCCTTTTGAACACATCTTCTGAGTCCATTCTGCCAACCAGATGTGCAGATTCAGAGTCCACCTGAATAATCTTATCCAATTCTTGAGCATAGAAGGTGGAAAACTGATCTACAGCCTTTGTCATAACCAGCTTCATCTTCTCATCATGTACCCTCTTGGCTCTTCTAATTTTGTTCTCTTCAGCCTTGTATTCAGTGAACTTATGCCTTGCAATGTTCATGATAAATTTCCTTCTGTATTGAGAACTAAGATCACTCATCATTTGCTTGCACATATCTGAAATAGCAGTACATTCTTCATCCACTTGGTCAGGTGCAATAGCAAGGGCAGGCAGATCTTGGTGAAGTTCCTGAACTTTGTCATTAATGCCCATCAGCACACGTTTAACATCTTCTGGTGTGATGGCTTTGTGAGGTGTAGGGACAGATGAAGATGAGGGTTTTTCTAGGATAACTAAGGCATGAATGGTAATTTCTTATTCTGTTGGAGGGGGTGTAATGACTTCTTCAAAAGTTCTAAGATAGTCATTTTCTGCATTTGTGAGTTGAGGGGTTTGAGATTTTTGAGGTGAGGGGTTGTGAAGTTCCAACACTAATTGTTGAAAAGCATTGGCAGGAATGCCAGTTTCAACAATGGCTTCAATGGGAGAAGATTGATGTTCAGATAATGTCTTCTCTGAGTCATGGGAACTAGGTGAAACAGGTTTAGCAGACACATGTGTAGAAGATGTAACAAGGGTGTTTACTTGAGGAATAGCTTCAGAAGTTGCAACCTCTGCATTAACTTCTGATGCTACCTTCTCAATATTCTCCACAGAAGTAGGAGTAGACACACCTGTTTCTGTAATCAGGGATAACACATGTTTAGAGAATTGTTTCATAGATTCAGGGGATGGTACAAAGCTAACCACTGGTGTTTCAAGAGAAGCACTAGTAGAAACTTCTTCTATACAGTTGGATTTAGGTTCTAAATCTGAAAAGATTTTTGAAAAAGAGTTTTGAACTGGAACTGTATAGGGGATGTTTTTAGCATGCTTTGGACCATTAATGACATAATCAGGAACATCTTTAACATTGATCATTTTATAAATACCTTGATTTGCCAACCTTTGCACTAACTCAGCTTTAGGAATGGGAGTATCAAGAAATTCATTAGGTTCAGCTTCTACTCCACTTTCCCAGCTAGTTTCTTCCCAAGCCTTATAAAGCTTCACTTGCTTTATGGCTTCCTGAGCTTCTTCATCATCATCATCTTCAAGAATCAACCTTTGCTTCCTCTTCCTCTTCAAGTTTGTTCTAGCCTTCTTAGTAACTTCTGGAGCAGCCATTGCAGCAGATCCAGAAGCACTAGCTTCCTTAATTATTTCCAACTCTGCCTCTGCTTGAATAGCAGGCTCAGAGTTCCCAGGGTTCACTTCTTCTACAGCAATCTTCTTTACAACAACTTCTGAGGTGTAGAGCTTCTTGCTCTCTTGGGTTTTGATTATGTTGCTTCTGACTTCTTTACTGCTTTCCTTTTCTTTTGTTGAGCAGGCAACATATATCTTGTGGCTAGTCTGTCTTCCAACTTCTGATCATCTCCTCCTTCCAGAAGTTTCTTATGCAAACCAGCAATGAGAGAAACTTCATCTCTAGACACAGAGGTGAGATAGAAGTGCTTGTCACTTTCTTCCTTGGTTTATACTGAACTTGTGGTGTAATCAATGGTCCTTGAGTCTTCAACACTTTCTTTACAGTAAAACCACTTATCACAGAGGGATAAGCATCAATGACAGATCCATAACCAGGGAAAACAGGTTTCAGAGAGTGAATCAAATAACTTCTGTGAAACATGAAGGATAGGAATCTGCGGTAATGTGCATTTGTTGTACCCTTGGTTTGACTATCAGAGATAGCTTTACACATGTGCTCAAAGATAACCTTGGCAAAGTTCACCTCAACCTTTGTTCCCAAATAATATAAAACTGTTTTATAATGATTGGAAACTTGGTCAGATGAACCAACCTTTGGTAACAGAGAGTCACACATAATCTTGTAAAGTATCTTGTAGTATGGCTTCATGTCATTGTTGTTTTTGGAAGTAGAATTCTTGCCATAGATTTCCTCTTGTATGTAGTGACTAATATCTTCAGAGGGGTAAGGAACAATACCAGTAAATGACAACTGTGCTGCTTGCCTAATGTGCTCATGTCTGGTCCTAATGCAGACACCACCAACCTCTGAGCGAATCTCTTTGCCCAGATACTCTTCATTAGGTATTGTGTCGCTGAGAGCTACTTCTGCCTTCATCCAAAAATCCTTCACTATTTCTGGATAGACAAGTCCATTTAAACAATCTAAGAAAGTTATCAACTTTTGCGCCTCAAACGCTTCCTTGATCCCTTTAACACCGTTCGCTCTAATTCCTTCAAAGTAGACTGGTCTCTCAATATGAAGAAATAGGTCTAAAATAGGAAAACCTACTTTGTCTTTAGAAAGAACACCAGGAGTAGAGGCTTTAATGTCAGCAATCGGTGGTACATTGATATATCTTTCTCCTTGAGATTGATTGCGCTTGGTAGAAGATGCCATGATTCTGAGTTTGGGGGTCAGGGTTTGCTAATTTGAGAGAAGAAAGAAATTGCTGAGTTTTAGAAGAGATGAAAGTGTGGGTAGTGAATGTGCAAATGTGTGAATGTGAACAGTTAGTGTGTTTAAAAAGAAAAGAAAAACAAAACCGCGCAAAAACGTACTAACTGAAAGGACAGGGGTAAAAGAGTAACTTAACAATTCACAAAATGAATTTAGAACACAATCATCACTAACCAACTTCTTTCTCTAATAGCAACCAGACACGTGTATTAGAAGGTTAATTAAATATCTGACACGTTAACAACAGTAATTTGAAGAGTTAACTCAACAATTACTGCCACGTCAAGTTCAGAACCACTCATATAAACTTCTGATAGAAATACCAGAAGATGGTTTGTCAACTTCTGATACACAAGTTCTGACTCCCCCTAACTTCTGATAAAGATACCAGAAGATGGTTTGTCTAAACTTCTGATAGAAGGATCTGACTCCCCCTAACTTCTGATAAACTTCCAGAACTTCCTAAAATAATATTCTTCACCAGAGTTCAGCTTATTCACAGATTTCCATCATATTAAGATTCCTTTTGATGAAATCAAATCTTTCAACAGCTAAGGGTTTTGTAAAGATATCAGCCCATTGATTTTCAGTATCAATAAACTTGAGATCAATTACACCCTTCTGTACATAGTCTCTTATAAAATGATGTTTAATCTCAATATGCTTAGCTCTTGAGTGTAGAATAGGATTTCTAGAAAGATGAATGGCAGCAGTGTTATCACAATACAAAGGAATATTATGACTGCTTATTTGATAATCTTCCAATTGATATTTCATCCAAAGTAGTTGTGTACAACATTTATCTGCTGAAATGTATTCTGCTTCTGCTGTAGACATAGCTATGGTGGTTTGCCTTTTCGTGGCCCAAGAAATCAAATTCTCACCAGTGAATTGACAGTTTCCACTATTGGATTTTCTTTCAAGTTTATCACCAGCATAGTCAGCATCACAGAATCCAATCAGTTTGTAATCATTAGATTTCTGATACAGCAATCCAATGTTACAAGTAGCCTTCAGATATCTAAAAATTCTCTTTACAGCAGTAAAATGAGATTCTCTAGGATCTGATTGAAATCTTGCACACAGACATACACTGAATAAGATATCAGGTCTAGAAGCTGTTAGATAGAGAAGAGATCCAATCATACCTCTATAAAACTTCTGATCAACTTTACCTTCAGACTCACCTTTGTCAAGACTTGATGTAGGATGCATTGGAGTGTTCATGGGTTTGCAGTCTTCAAGATTGTACTTCTTCAGAAGATCTTTGATATACTTTGACTGATGAATGAAGTTTCCTTTCTTTGTTTGATTGATCTGAATTCCCAGAAAGTACTTCAATTCTCCCATCATGCTCATCTCAAATTCATCTTGCATCATCGTAGAAAAGTTCTTGCATAGTCCAGCATTTGTTGATCCAAAAATGATGTCATCAACATAGATTTGAATGATTAGAATGTCTTTTTTCATGGTCTTCTTGAATAGTGTATTGTCAACTTGACCTTTTACAAAACCATTGTCAACCAAGAAGTTACTTAATCTCTCATACCAAGCTCTGGGAGCTTGTTTGAGTCCAAAGAGTGACTTCTTTAGTCTGAACACATGATCTGGATTTGAAATATCTTCAAATCCTGGAGGTTGTTTGACATATACTTCTTCAGAAATCACACCATTTAGAAATACACTCTTAACATCCATTTGATAAAGAGTAATGTTGTTGTTGACAGCATAAGAAAGAAGTAATCTTATAGCTTCCAATCTTGCAACTGGAGCATAAGTCTCTGTATAATCAATGCCTTCTTGTTGACTGTACCCTTGTGCAACAAGTCTAGCTTTGTTTCTTGTTACTTCTCCTTGTTCATTCAGCTTGTTTCTGTATACCCACTTTGTTCCAATAATGTTCTTGCCTTTTGGTTTGGGTACCAGATCCCATACATCATTCCTTTGAAATTGATTCAGTTCTTCTTCCATAGCAACTATCCAAGCATCATCAGATAATGCTTCATCAGTGGTTTTAGGTTCAATCAAGGAAACTATACCAAATAAGGATTCTTCATCCGTAAAGCTTGATCTTGTTTTTCTAGGACTGTTCTTATTACCAATGATAAGCTCTTCAGGATGTGATGACTTATACTTGAAAGTATTCTTGGGAATAGTTGTTTCTTCTTGTTCAGGATCTTCAGTTGGTGTTGTTTGATGATCATCAGATTCTGGAACTTGATTGTTCTCTGGTGCTTCCAGAAGTTCAGGAGTGGGAATAGGTTCACAACCTTCATCTTCTGAGTCTTGAGAATCTGAAATTTCTATAGAAGGCTCTGACTTTTCATGATCAGGCGCTTTATCATCAAACCTTACATGCATAGATTCTTCAACTGCTTGAGTTTCATAATTATACACTCTGTATGACTTGGAGCGCTCAGAATATCCAATAAAGATACCATTACTAGCTTTAGAGTCAAATTTCTTTAGATAGACTTTAGTATTCAGAATGTAACAAGTACAACCAAATTGGTGAAAATAAGAAATGTTAGGTTTCCTTCCTCTAAAAAGTTCATATGTTGTTTTATTCAGAATAGGTCTAATATAGATTCTGTTCTGAATATAACAAGCAGTGTTTATTGCTTCTGCCCAGAAAAATTTTGCTAAAGAATGTTCATGCATCATGGTTCTAGCCATCTCTTGCAAAGATCTGTTCTTTCTTTCTACAACTCCATTATGCTGTGGAGTTCTAGGAGAAGAGAACTCATGGAAAATTCCATGTTCTTCACAAAAGTTTTCAAAAGGTTCGTTTTCAAATTCTCCACCATGATCACTTCTAACTTTTAAAATCCTTAAATCTTTTTCATTTTGAATTTGGGCACAGAAGACACTAAACTCTTCATATGTATCATTCTTAGATTTCAGAAATCTTACCCAAGTCCATTTACTATAATCATCAACAATGACTAGTCCATACTTCTTTCCATTGAGTGAAGCAGTGCTAACTGGTCCAAACAAATCAATGTGCAGAAGTTCTAAAGGTATAGAGGTAGAAACAATGTTTTTAAGTTTAAATGAGCTTTTGACAAATTTCCCTTTTTGACAAGAGTCACAAAGAGAATCTGAGTGATAAGTCAATTTAGGAAGGCCTCTCACAAGATTGTCTTTGCTAAGCTTGGAAATTAATCTCCAGTTAGCATGACCCAATCTCTTATGCGAAACCCATTTCTCATCACTTAGAGTCAACAAACAAAGCACATTCTGATCTTCCAGATCAGATAAATTAACTTTATAAACATTGCCCTTTCTACAACCTTTAAACAAGATAGATTTATCAGAGTTGTTAATTACAGTACATGAATTCTTATTAAACACAACATCATAATTACTGTCACATAATTGACTTATGCTAAGTAGATTATGTTGTAGTCCATCAACCAACCAAACATCAGAAATAGAAAGAGAAGAATTACCTACTTTACCTATACCAATGATTTTGCCTTTCTGGTTCCCACCAAATCCTACAGTTCCTCCCTCTCTCAGAGTCAGGGTGAGGAACAAGTGCTTGTCTCCTGTCATGTGTCATGAACATCCACTGTCCAGATACCACGAGCTTTGCCTTTTTCTTGGGGTGCATACCTGCAGTAAACATTATCTCAGACTTTGGTACCCATATTCTGATGGGTCCTCTAAAGTTAGTTCTTTTATCCTTCTTCTGTCTCTTGTAATTTCCAGAGGGTCCATAGTGAGGTGAGCCTTTAAAAACAGGTTTAGGCTTAACCTTTCCTTTGGACCTTGACCCAGAGTGTGTCAGCAAACCAGCTTTCAAGTTTGTACAGCCTGATCTCATGCCCCGAATACTCATAGGCTTGAAGATCTTCTGTACTCCTTTATAAGACTTGGATACTGAAGCAATGGGAGCATAGGTTTTCAAAGACTCCACGCTTACTTGAGCATCTGACACTTTTGGATTTTCTGTACCATTACTAGAAACAAAATTAGAGTAAAGATCAGAAGATGTTCTGCTAATACACACAGACTGATTTGAGTTTCCATTGACAGTACTCCCCAAACCCTGTCCAGTGTATTTTCCAGCACCATAAATCATAGAGGCTAATTTATGCTTGTCAATATTGTGATGAACAAACTCTTGAAGAGCAATATCATGCTTATCATAGGGTTTGTTACATGTTCTGCAACCATTTTCAAGAACTTGAATAGTCTTTAAGGACTTCTTATAGTCTTCTTGAATATGATTGACCTTATCATTGAGCATGTCAAACTTTTGTTTAAAAAGCTCTAGCTCATTTGATTTTTCCATGTACTTCATCACAGTATCTTTCAAAGCCTTAGAGAGTTGAGTATCAGATAGTTTAGAAATAACCTGTTCAATATCTTCTGAATCTGACTCAACATCACTTTCAACATCTGACTTTGTTGTGGCCATGAGTGCCAAGTTAGCTTCTGCATCTTCAGCTTCATCATCAGACAGCTTGTCAAGATCTTCCCATGTAGCTAGAAGACTCTTCTTAACTTTGTTCTTGAAAGTGCTATTTCTTCCTTTTCCCTTGGTGCTCAAGTCAGGACAATCAGCAATGAAGTGTCCAGGCTTGTTGCAGTTAAAGCAATTTTTAGAATCATCCTTCTTATCTTTGTTTCCATAACTTCTGTAACCAGAACCTTTGGATCCATAACTTCTACCAGAATATCTTGGTTTTCTTCTTGCCCACTTCTGGAACCTCTTGGTCAGAAGTGCAAATACATCATCATCTGATCCTTCTTCTTGATCATCTGCAGAAGATTCTTCTGTCTCAGATTCAACAACCTTAGCCTTGAGAGCCTTAGAAGGTCCAGAAGTAGCTGGCAGAGCCAAAGACTTCGTTCTCTTCTGAGGTTCATCAGAGGATAGCTCAATCTCATGACTCATGAGTGAACTAATTAAACCCTCTAGACTTATGGTGTCTAAATCCTTTGCCTCCTGAATAGCAGTGACATTAGGTCTCCACTTAGCAGGTAAGCTTCTAAGAATCTTCTTCACATGATCAGAAGTAGTATAACTTTCTTCAGAACTTGAAGACCTGCAACCAGAACTTTGAATCTAGAAAACATAGATTCAATGTTCTCATCTTCCTTCATTCTAAAGAGTTCATACTGTTGGATCAAAAGTGTTGCTTTTGCCTCCTGCACCTGTTTGTTTCCATCATAAGATAAGCATAAAGAATCATAGATACTCTTAGCAGTAGATTTATCTGTGATCTTAAGGTACTCTTCATGAGATATGCAGCTTATCAAGATATCCTTGACTTTGTGGTGCTTCTTGTACGCTTTCTTGTCTTTGTCAGTGAAAGCTTGCCTTGTATCATAATCTAATCTTCATCTTTCATCCAAACCTTGAAATGTAGTTCCTCTTTCAACTAAGTCCCAAAGTTCATCATCAATACCAACTAGGTGACTGTAGATTCTATCTTTCCACCAGGAGAAGGTAGAACCATCACCACTGAACTTAGGAGCTTTGTTGTTGTTGTTTTTATCATCAACATCATAGTTGAAAGGAATAGACACTCCTTCAGTTTTCTTCTCACCAGATCCAGACATAGTGTTTTGACACAACAAGTAACTGTCTCACTGCAAAGTGATATAACAGAACCGGGCTCTAGTACCAATTGAAGGTGTGAAAACACAAGAAGGGGGGTTGAATTGTGTTTTGGGTAGTTTTAAAAACTTCTTCAGAGTTTTGCAACTTATCAGATTTCGCAGCGGGCCAAGTTTAAACACAAACAACTTATGGGATGGTGAAAGCAAAAACAGAGCAAGAATGAGTAAAACAGAGAGAAGAGAGAACACAAGAGATTTATACTAGTTCCTCTTACAAACCGAGAGTAGTCCAGTCCTCTTGCACTTCCAAGGGATTTCACTATAATCACACAAGATTACAAATGATCAAGCCAACAGCAAGAGACTTCCTTTGCTCAAGTAACACCTTACAAGAGACTTCCAAATGCTCAAGCTCACCAGCAAGAGACTTCTAACACAAATAGAAAATACAATGTTTGAACAACTGATAAATAATATCAGAGTTCTAAGAACAAAGAAATACAACTTAAATAACAAGACTATTCTTAGAATTCTTGAAAAGAAAACTAAGGTTCAACAACTGACAAGTAAGAAGTTGAAAACTGTTTGTCTTGAATTTTGATATAATCTCAAGTTGTATCTAAGTTAAAAAATGCTCTTTGAATTTTAGCAGAATAACAGCTCTTTTGTTCTTCGCAAGTGTGTTGTCACGTCTTCAAATTCTTCCTGCTTTTATAGATGAAGTTGGAGCGTCTTGAATTTGATCGGACAATGATGAAATCAGCTACGTAGTACTGTACTATTGTTTTCATTTGAAATGTGCTTATCCAAATCAAGTAAAGATCAAAATCTGAGCCTTGATTTCGAATATTCGCCCAAATCAGGAAAACAAAGATAGTACAATAGTACAAACGTCATTATCATGAGGATAACGGTCTGAAAGAAATTCTTCTGCTCCTTCAGATCTTTGCCAAATAGATGATAATCGTTAATGATAATAGAATGTTCTTCTGGCGTCCTCTGCTGTTTCATCGTCATCAGAATCTACAGATATTAAATTTGCTTCTGATGAGTTCAACTTCTGGTTGACTTTGACTTGCAACTTCTGATGACTTCAACTTCTGGTGTTGTCTTCAGCACTTGCATTTTCCCAACTTCTGGGGATACTTTTGCATAGCAACCAGAATTTCAATTTCTAGTGAATATAAATTTTAACTTGTATATCTGCACACTAGAGTAAATTATCAGTATTCCCTATTGTATATTAATACTATTGTTATCATCAAAACTACTTGGGTTATATTAGAACCAACTTTGTTCCAACAAATAGGGCTAATAGAAGTAAAACATTAATGACATGAATTCAAACTAAAATTAGTACCTATAATATGAGGAAACAAAAGCTTCAGGTTCTTTTCTGTTGTGCCATATGCATGCAATAGCATGACAACACGGGATACCCGTTAAATTCCATTTCCTACAAGTACAAGTCTTTTGGACTAAATTCACAATATATGTTTCTGTTCCATTTGTCACTCCAAATATGGCATAATCATCATCATGATGCCAAGTTGGGGACCATCCATTAGCTACCCTCTTTGTCTTTTCAAGTTGTTGTTGGATTATAGGACATATGTTCCCTCTATACCTTTGCATGAGATCCTTTTGGGCTCCAATTCTTTTTGTGAGGTAGTGCTTAATTCCTTCTAAAAGAGTGATGATGGGTTTGTCTCTATACTCCAATATTGCCTTATTAAATGCCTCACACATGTTGTTAACTTGTAAATCTGATTGTGTATCCAACTTGAAATGAGATCTGCTCCACATTGCAGGTGGTAGATCCTTCATGTCTTTCCAAGCCTTCTCATTCATTGCTTTCAACCGGTTCATTGCTTTCTCCCATTCATCGTTAGGTTCAGTTCATTTGTTCCAATTACATAATTTAATTCTTTTTTTGTCAAATTTTACATATTTGGCCTTTAAAATTAATTTTTTTAAACGGAAGAAATTGAAATACAATAAAAATTATCTCAATAATTAAAGGATACATCCAAAAATTAGACTTACATATTTTTTTAGAAAAAATATAGAAAACTAAAATAGCAACAACTTGTTAGAATTCTGAGTCTAGAAAAGAAGTATAATCATTAGAACTCTTCCTACAACAAAACAATTCTCTACCACCAAGTACACATTCATTCACTAAAGGAACAAAATTTCAGCACCAAAACCATACCAATCTCACATCTCAACACGAGTTATATGCAAGTCTGGACAAAGAGTCTTCAAGTAGTCATCAACTTCCTGGGCATAATTCAAATAAAACTTAGCTTAGAAACTCAAATAAACAGCAGCAAGCACACCTGCATCCTGTCAAAGAAACTCAAATAAGTCTCACATCTCAACTAACCAGCTAAACATAATTTCAGCACCAAAACCATATAACAACAAAAACAATAAACAGCAGCTGCAACCCGGAACCAACACAAATTTTCAACACCTTAAACACCTAATACATCTCATCTCATCATAACATTCTCTTCTAGTTCATAAAATATTGGAACAAACTTAAAAAAAAGGAAAAAATAAAGAAAAGAAAAAGATATTGAAACATAATGAAAAAAATTGTAAATAGAGAAACTTTACCTATGATGAAGTTCAGTGAGAAAACTACTAAAATTAGCAAATGAAGATGAAAGTGTTGAACTTTATTGCAAAAGTGAAGAGATGAAGAGTTGAGGACTTAGTTAAACTTAATATTCTTGAAAAGTATTGTTGGAAGACGCATGATTTAGAGGAATTTTCTATTGGAACATTGGTGCACAAGTTGATGGAGATCTTGCATAACAAGGACAATGGTATTATTGTATGTAGGGTTATGGAAAACCTGATTTGGTTTTGCTTTACGGTGAAAGTTCTCTACTTTTTGTCTTTCTAGTTTCTAGCCCTTTGGAGAAAAAGAAGAGGAAAAGTTTATAGTCCCTTTGTCTTGAAAGTTGAAAAGAAGAGTAAAGTGTATTTTTTGAGAGAGTAGAGAAGAGTAAAGGTTGTACTAAATTAATGTGGAACCAGAATTTTTTTTTTTTTTAAAAATAACTTGAAAAAAGTGTAAGGTGTATTATATATATTAATATCGAGCTCGTTCATGAACCAAACGAGTCGAACTACATACCGTTCATGTTCGGCTCATTTAATTAACGAATTAAATTTCCAGCTCAAGTTCAACTCAATTGGTTCATGAACCAAGTTCAACGAACTTATTAACGAATCGAATCTCGAACTTTTTTCGAGTTGGATCGATTCATTGCCAGCCCTAGTTGTAGCCTTTGCTGCCATCCAAAACACTTCCTTCAATTCCAATCCAGGATATTTTTTCTTCCAATTAGCATAAAGATGCTTCACACATAGCCTTTGCTCCACATGATTACCAAGATTTTGAATTGCTGGAACCAAACCCTAAAATGAATACCAATGGTAAGAAAATATTACAAATAATAGAGAACATTAACTTATTAACAATGACATTTGTAAAGTATACCTTCTACTGGTCTGAGATAAATGCATATTGATTGTGTTGTACAGTATTCAGATCTTCAAGTAATAGATTAAGAAACCATTGCCACGACTCTTTTGTTTCTGCTTCTACTACGACATAAGCAATGGGAAACATCTGATTGTTTCCATCTTGACCGACAGCTGCCATCAATTGTCCTCCATGTTCTCCCTTCAAGAAACAAGCATCTAAACCAATGAGAAGCCTACATGTGAATGCAAAGGCAGCCTTACATGCCTCTAGACATACATAAATTCTCTGAAAAACAGGACCCACATTAGCCAGATACTTTGTTTTGGCTTGTCTATTTCGAGGTGTATTATGGCATGTATGATCATCAATGAAGCTTACAATTTGCCAAAACTCATTTCCACTCCTCTTACTAATCCTCAAATGAAAAGGGCACCCAACTACACACTTTACAACCATGAATTCTTTTTCATTTTTCTGTAGGTGTAAACTTTTCATAGTCTCCATTGCATACTCTTTAATTGCCTCTTGTGCTTGCTTTTTATTGTTGAATGTCAAACCTATTTGAAACTGAACTCCAATACTACCATCACCCATCTTAGAATTTGGATAGTTGTTAATAGATTCTTCATCTTCACTCTCTGGTGGAGTATGTAAGTAATCAGAATCTTCATATATCTCATCTTGAAAATCAGCTGCAGTTGTGGGAGTAGTCTTTGCTATAGCACCTACATTAGTATTAACGAAGCAAAATGTTTCAGGTGGAAAAACAACACTCCAATCCACACATTCATCCTCTTCACTGTCATCAATGCAACTATCATCATCATCTTCCTCATCACTTGCAATATAATCACTATCTTCATTCTCCATCTTTTCATCGTCCAAATCATTAATACAAGCCCAAAAATAATTTCCAAAAAAAAAGACAACACAAGATTGATGAAAGAATATGGAAATATGTCTTTCTAAAACTTAATGTGGAAGATGAAGGAATGAAACATAATCTTACACCAAAGTTTAATTCATACATGATAGCAAAATATTTACATACAAAATCAAAAGTAAACTCACAATTGCTGCAACATATTTACATACATATAAAATTATATTTTAGGCATCAATTATGGACAATAAAAGGTAAGGAAATTACACTTTTTTTTTAACACTGCTAAATTTTATATATATGACAAAAGGAAAATCAAGCATAAGACATGCTATGATCTCCTCAAGAACAGGTACAACCAACAAAAAGCAAAAGGCACTATCCAAGCTAAAAAAAGCAGCAAAAGAAAACCAGCATAACAGTTGCTAAACAAACAAAATCTGCACGCACAGCGACAGTAGCAGCATATCAGATCCTAAAAAAAAATAGGCTGCAAAAGCACTATCACAGCGACAATAGAAGTTGCAAAGATTGATGTTATTATTGTAAAAAAATTGTTATTTAATTGGTGAAGAAAAATACTGCATCAAAACTTGGTATCCCCTTTATAGGTATAGATTCACACTCTAGACTTGTCATGAAAATTAGAGAAAGAAATACCTAACATTAGTCATTGAACTTGAACCATGAATGAGGGTCTTGTTATTCTCCATTTTAATATTGTGACTTGAATCGACGAAGGAAAGCGGCTGGTGACGGGAATCGACGATTCTGCAACCTTACATTTTCTATATTTTCTAAATTCTGCAACCCTTATGTTTCAACTTGCAACCTTTAGGTTTCCCACCATAGTGTGAACGTGTTTCAACCCTTACGTTTTTCACTATTTTCCTTTTTAAGATTTTAATTTAATTCTATTTAATAGTAAATAACTAATGACATGGATAATGTAAAAAACACATAAGCACCGCCACATAAGCAAAAATTGGTCAAATATTATAGGGGGCTTAAATCCAAAGAATTATAAAATAGGGGGGGTAAAATTCCGGATTTTAAAATAGGGGGGTAAAATTCCGAATCATTCAAAATAGGGGGGTAAAACCGCATTTAAGCCTATCTTTTATTCTTTTATTGTTAGAAGTTCTCTCTCTTCACTAAAACTCATCCCTGCGTTTACGGAAAACTTAATGCCTTTCTTCAACATTTTGAGAAATTGAGCAAGACAACCACACCTCCCTCAAGCTGGAAGCAGCAGATTTCTTGGAGATGTTCTATTGTTACATTCCTTTCCCTTTCAATATTAACACTCAGTGCTCCTAGCTAGTTGCAACCTCTTTGAGATTGAAACTTTCTTGTACAAATATTCACGCAATCTGTAATAACCACACATTCTTGTTCCTTTTTCCCATTCATTTATTCGATATTTTAATTCTTATCGGTCACGGACCTTTATTTAAAACCATGTACAATGACGTGAATTTTGTTTCGGCGTCGACGCAATTCGATTCGGCTTAAAGCAACTTCTCTAATTGAAACACGTTTTGAGTTTATTTTTCATATTCTCAAAAAACAATCTACACCTTTGCAACATTGTTTGAATTCAATTTCTATAATAAATTGTATTTGATTGTTTGTTGGGATTGAAAGTTGAAAACTGTTAACATATTTCTTATCTACTAAAATCTTGTGTTGTGTGAGCTCGAGGAATCATGTTGGTGTTTTCATTAAGCTTGTACCATGTTATTTAGTGTTTAGTGAAGAGAGAGATATGCAATAATTATAATAACAAAAGAATAAAAGGTAATAATTCAAAAACAAAGCTTTAAAACGGAAGGAAAAGATTCTCACGTGCTCCCTTAAGTGGAGTAAAGGAGGCTTTTGGATTAAAAGATTTTAACGGTTGTGATATGGTCATATTAAATTTGACATTTTGGTTTCATTTGTTCCTGCCTATATATATATATATATATATATATATATATATATATTAAATTTGACACCTTTCTACCTCATCTGGGGTACAACCATTCAAGGTTTGTTGCTTAACCCATGAGGATCTTTTCATGTCGTTTTATGCTTGGATCTAGGGTCATCTATCGTGATTCTGTCCGGAGCTCTTAAGCATCTTAATTATGTGACTATCATTTTCCAGAGGAGTTTACTCTAAATCTAGATCAGATCCATAATCAACTTTTATCCATTGATATTTTCAACATTGTGATGCTTGACGCAATGTTTTACCATGTTAATGAGATCGAAATAAAATATCAAATTTCGTTTGGCCTTCACGGCGGCGGCACCACCTTTCTACCTCATCTGGGGTACAACCGTTCAAGGTTTATTGCTTAATCCATAAGGATCTTTTCATGCCGTTTTATGCTTGGATATAGGGTCCTCCATCGTGATTCTGTCCGGAGCTCTTGATTTTGTACAGATGATTGAAGAGGAGATGACAATGCTTGATAAGGTTATTGAATCTACAACCAATGTTTGTAGTCAATGGTTTTAATATTTGTTAATACTACAGGTGGTTGGACTGGGTCTAGTCGTGTACCCTTTAAAGGGAAAATCGTTAGGTCGACCTAAGGATTTAATGATTGGACATGAGAATGCCAATAAAGATTTCCAAGGCAGTGTTGTTATCGTTGGTGGTGACAATGCAGGTGGCGAGTCTTAAATGATTCCAACACTTTTGCGTGCAGAAAAATTTATGGAAGAAATTCCTTTGCACGCTGGAATTGAGATGAAACAAATATTAGACAATTTGCACCAGAGGATATCGGGCATGTGCTGCAGATTTTAGAATTCTACAAAGTGTTCGAAAAGGCATGCCTTTATTATGAATATTACAATTCAAAACAACAAATTAAATTCTAATATTCATAATAATGACATACCTTTCCGAACACTATGCATAATTCAAAAAATTGCAATGCATGCCCGATATCCTCTGGTGCAAACTCATGGTCTAGTATTTGCTTCATCTCAATTCCAGCAGGCAAAGGAATTTTTTCCATAATTTTCTCTGCACGCAAAAGTGGTTGAATCATTTGAGACTCGTCACCCACATTGTCACCACCAATGAGAACTACAGTGCCTTGGTAATCTTTGTTGGCATTCTCATGTCCAATATTTAAAGCCTTAGTCGATCTAAGAATTTTCCCAATATAGGGTACGCAGATAGACCCAGTACAACCACATGTAGTATTAACAAATATTAAAACCATTGCCTACCAACATTGGTTGTAAAATCAATAACCTTATCAAGCATTATCATCTCCTCTTCAATCATTTGTACAAACTCAGGATCTTCAACTATTGAATGTTGCAAATATAACTCTGCCTCATTTTCATTCCTTACGCCCTGAAGCATCTTAATTATGTGACTGTCATTTTCCAGAGGTGTCAACTCTAAATCTAGATCAGATCCATAATCAACTTTCATATATTGATATTTTTCAACATTGTGATATTTGTCACAGTGATTTACCTTGTTAATGAGATCAAAATAACATATCAAATTTTTTTCGGCCTTCACGAAGGTGGCACCACCTTTCTACCTCATATAGGGTACAACCTTTCAAGGTTTGTTGCTTAACCCGTAAGGATCTTTTCACGCAGATTTATACTTGGATCTGGTCTCCTCCATCGTGATTCTGTCCGGAGCTCTTGATTTTGTAGAGATGATTCAAGAGGAGATGACAATGCTTGGTAACGTTATTGAATCTCTAACCAATGTTGGTAGTCAATGGTTTTAATATTTGTTAATACTACAGGTGGTTGTACTAGGTCTATCCGTGTACCCTACAAAGGGAAAATCGTTAAGTCGACCTAAGGCTTTAAAGATTGGACATGAGAATGTCAATAAAGATTCCCAAGGCACTGTTGTTATCGTTGGTGGTGACAATGCATGTGACGAGTCTCAAATGATTCCAACACTTTTGCGTGCAGAAAAAAATTATGGAAGAAATTCATTTTCCTGCTGGAATTGAGATGAAACAAATATTAGACAATTTGTACCAGAGGATATCGGGCATATGTTGCAGTTTTTAAAATTCTGCAGAGTGTTCGGAAAGGTATGCCTTTATTATGAATGTTACAATTCAAAACAACAAATTAAATTCTAATATTCATAATATAGACATACCTTTCCGAACACTATGCAAAATTCTAAAAACTGCAATGCAGCCTGATATCCTTTGGTGCAAACTCATTGTCTAGTATTTGTTTGATATCAATTCCAGCAGGCAAAGGAATTTCTTCCATAATTTTTTCTACACTCAAAAGTGTTAGAATCATTTGAGACTTGTCACCCACATTGTCACCACCAATGATAACAACAGTGCCTTGGTATTCTTTGCTGGCATTCTCATGTCCAATCTTTAAAGTCTTTGATCGACCTAACGATTTTCCCTATATAAGGTACGCTGATAGACCCAGTACAACCACATGTAGTATTAACAAATATTAAAACCATTGACTACCAACATTGATTGTAAATTCAATAACCTTACCAAACATTGTCATCTCTTCTTTAATCATCTCTAAAAAATCAGGATCTTCAACTATTGAATGTTGGAAATATAACTCTGGCTCATTTCCATTCCTTACACCCTCAAGCATATTAATTATGTGACTATCATTTTCCAGAGGCGTTGACTCTAAATCTAGATCAAATCCATAATCAACTTTCATCCATTGATATTTTCAACACTGTGATACTTGCCACAATGTGTTACCATGTTAATGAGATCAAAATAACATATCAAATTTCGTTCGTCCTTCACGACGGCGGCACCACCTTCGTACCTCATTTGGGGTACAACCGTTCAAGGTTTGTTGTTTAACCCGTAATGATCTTTTCACGTTGATTTATGCTTGGATCAGGGCTCCCCATCGTGATTCTGTTCAGAGCTCTTGTTTTTGTTAATGGGTTGGTCGATCTAGGTGTTCTGAGATTTTGAGTACACCGGTTGGTTCTTAAAACTAGGGATGGATCGTCGTCGTCACCGTGACTGTGGTTGGTGGGTTGGTTCGTTTTCTGGTGGTTCTGCTCGCAAGGTTTTATGGTTTCATTTAAAAACTAGATCTTTGATTTGGTTTTGGTTCTCTAAGGGGGGGTCTGGTTATTGTCCATAAGCCCATGCTTATGGACCATACATAAATTGCTATGCGCGCGCCCCCCAGCTGCTACCCCCCTCCAATTGCTACGCACGCCCCCCATTTTCTAGCGCACCCCCCCAGTTTTTTTTTTTTTTTTAAAATTTCTAGCCTCTCAGATTTTTTTTATCACGTTTTTAATTCTGATTGATTGAATTTTATTTTATTTTATTGATTAGGGATAAATTTCAGAGTATTATGTATGATTAATTATTTTAGTAGTTAGTTTTAAACTAAAATCATGCCAAAACCATTTCTGCTCTAGAATAGTTTTAAATATGTGTACTCCAAAACCATTTGTGCTGTGGAATGATTTCAGAGACCTGTACTCCAAAACTATTTAATGTACTTAATTATGTCAAAATCATTTTAATAACTCCAAACTTAATTTACTTAATGTACTTAATTTTTTTCCCTCCTCCAAACTTCTAGCACACCCCCCCAAATTCCTAGCGTGCCTCCCGTTTCCAATTAAATAATAACTTTTGTTCCTTTAAAGTATATATTATTAGAATCCATTTTTAATTAATTTTCGTCATACAGCCCCTCGAAGCCCAACATAATAATCAATGGTTCATGTATATATAAAGCATACTTGTCAAACATACAATTTAATTTTAAGTTTTATCAATCACAATCACAATATAAATAAAATCTCATACATTATGAAACCAAATAATAAGACTAATGGTTTCAGTGTATAATGCTATGACACCATTTAACTAGAATAATGGTTTCAGGGTATAAACTTTTTAACTATACTAATGGTTTCAGTGTATAACAGTATGAAACCATTTAACTAGACAAATGGTTTCAATGTATAACATCTTGAAACCAATTAACAAGATTAATGGTTTCAGTATATAATGCTATGACACCATTTATTGTGAAACCATTCAATAGCACAAATGGTTTTGACGATTAGTACATTTAATGTGAAACCATTCCACAAAAAAAATGGTTTCAGAGCGTCATACTTTAAAACCATTAGATGTACTTAATGGTTTTGGCATCTGGAACTCAAATCACTGTTCATCTTCTCCTTCGAAAAATAGGGAAAATCAAATCGAAAGGGAAAATCAAATCGAAATCAGAATTGATTTTTTTTTCGCGAACATGAACCAGATCGCCTTCGAAATCGGAGTTGATTTTTTGCGAAGATGAATCAAATCGAAATCGGAATAGATTTAATTTTTCGATTTCAATTTTCCAGATCGCGTTCGAAATCAGAAAAAGAAGAAGAAGATCGCGTTTCACTGTTTCGTTTTCGTTTTTTGCAAAGAAGAAGATGAACAGTGACCGCAAAGAAGAAGAAGATGAACAGCACGATGATGATGATAAACAGTGCGATGAACAGTGCGATGATGGATATGAATCTGATGGCTGTGATTAACTTATGTACCGTCCATAAGTTTAAGGCTTATGGACAATAACTTTTGCCTCTAAGGGGGGTAGTTTTGATGTTGTTGTCGTGAGTTTGGGCATTTAAACGTGTTTTACGTGTGGATTTACTATGTTCTAGTGCTGCTGTGTTAATGTTCATCTTTTTGACACGAATAGTGTTTGTTTCGATTATGCTAAAACTAGCTTCGTTAAGTTGCCGGTTTTGTTTCTCTATTGTCGTGGTTCTTTTGCCTCTTTTCTAGCATTGTTTGTTTGTTTTTTTGGATTTTGTTTTCCTGGTTTGTTTTCAGATCTGTTGATATTTGCAGAAATCAAAGCTTTCAATTCTGCATCTGTGGCGCTAGATAATTATGGAAGGCCAACAGCTCTGGATATGGCTAGAAATGGTCTTGTACTCGTTGCTGCTATAGCGAGTTATCGGTTGTTGTCTCTGTTTTCGTGTTGATTGTCGGATTCACTCATTGTGCCCTAAGAGATAGATTATTTTTTAGTCTGCCTCTATTGGTTTTTGTAATGGTTGAATTTTTTACACATCTCTTTTTTGCAATTTGGTTTCGGGTCCCGCGTTGGACTTGTTGGATTGTGTTTGATGTGTTTTTTATTGCTTCACATTTGGATCCTTCACTGAACTTGGTCCGGTTGGATTTGCTTTACCCTCTTTGGGTTGTATATACATTGTGTGGTTGTTGAGTTAGGTTCTCCCCCCCCCCCAACTTTCATTGTACTTCCTTTTTTATTTAATGTATTGTTGTTTGCTTAAAAAAAAAATAACATATCAAATTTGGATCTATCTCAAACATCCATTTGACCACATATATATACTCTAATTTATGATCTTCATTTCTAACAAAATCACCTCCATGATACAAAACCAATGTAACATAATCACCCATCGTGATCGGTAATAAAGTAAAATTTAACAACATTTTCTAGAACATTGTAAACAATCTACCATAAACCCTAAAACTTAAAAACTATTTGCAATACAAAATTTCAACATAGAAATCAACAAATTAGAAGAACCATAATTGAAAGTAAGAATGATTCTACATTTTTAAACCCTAAAACAAAGTATAAACAAAATAGTAATTTTAGTTATTGTACCTGTCAACGAACAAAGACGAAATGGCGCCGATTTTAAAGCTTCAACGAAATGCTCATGGAGGAAGACGAACGTTTTCTTTCTCAGAGAAGAAAACTGTGTTTTTGTCTCTAGTGAGAGAAATTTAGGGTTAATAATATAATATCAAGGTAATAAAAATCGGATCGGATCGAGTCATTCAACCAATTAGACCGTGAACCGAACCACACTCCGGTCTGATAATTCCTTAAAACCGCTCTTTTATAAAACCAGATCATAAACCAATAAATCGGTCAAAAATTGGGAAAAACCGCTAAACCGGCGGTTCAAGAGGTTTTCACGGTCAGACTGTGTTTTGTGTTTTCGGAAGAAGAAAAGTGAAGAGAGAACGAAACACGGAATCCAATATCAATGAATCTTTAAACCATTGATTAATTACAAATGATGTTTTTTTAAAGAAACACGGAACAGAAGAAAGAAAATAAACAAATGTATGTGTAATATGTTGTGTATATAGACAAAAAATGAGATATGAATGTTATAACAAAAAGGAAAGAAAGGTTTTGAAGGATCGGTGCATTTACTCAATCAAACCAAAATGAAGGTATGAGAGGTGGAGGCTGGCGGCTCATAGACATTCATTATTCTCATTTGTCAATTTTATAGTTAGGGTTTATAGTTAGGGATACAATTGGGCTTGGGCCAAACACTTGACATAAAATTAGATAATACTATTTTTTTTTGGTTAAAAGATTGTTCTTTTTTACTAGTCTAAACTTAAAAAAAATACTTCAACTAAGAATGAAAAGTAGCAATTTTTTATAAAAAGAAAATTTTGAAGTATTATTTTGTACTTAGAATAAATCTATAAATTAGTAAATTTATTATTTTGGTGTATATAAAACAAGTATGTGTGTGTGTGTGTCTATAGGGTTCCTAATTTACATCCACCTAAAAATATTAAGGTGTAAACTAGCAATGCACACCTTTTTCAATTGGACAAAAATCCTTTATATTTAGTTATTTTACACTAGAATATATATATGAGGAGGGATCTGTTGACTCCAGTAATGAGTCTCCATTGACTTACTTCGCTTAATAACTCGATATCGACATTATATTTCTTCAATCCAACCATTGAATTCAAAGATCTCATTGAGTAGATCAACTACACAAATTTTTATAAAAATTCAAAAAATTTAGTTATGTATTCAGACCATTGAAATTCAACGTTTTTTTTAATATATATATATATAACTTTCAAGTAAGAGGAGTTTTAAAATTAGAGGGTGAGAGGGTTAAATTTCAACCCTTGGATCAAATCAAATGGTAATAATGTTTTATAGCTGCACACACACACACAATTATGTTTCACTTTTTGTGTCTTCTCTCTGTAAGTCATTAAAACATAACTTTTCCACTTCATGTGTAGCCATTGCTGTCGCAGTGATTTTCGGACAACAAGGCTATTGGATTAACTTTGCCTCGCAAAAAATGATTCATCACCGAACTTTAATTTATCCAAGGAAATTGAAAAAGATTGAATAAACCCTTAAGTAATGATGACAGGAATTTCTGCAATATTTTAGGTAGTATTTTTAGTATTAAAATGACCAAGACAGACCCAAATATCAACAAAAACCTGAAGAATCGAGAAAAAACTTCAAGACAAGGTGAAGAAACGCAAAAGACAAGAAAAAACCCAAAAATGAAGAATATCAGCCCATCATGTCACGATGGCACCCAACGTGACACGATGGAAGCTCCTTGCTCGCCAAGACTAGATCAATTATATTTTTGGAAAGAATTTTAGCATCGTACCACGATGAAGCTCAACGCAGTACGATGGCATTGCGTGGTGATCACGCAGATCAAACGCACAGGATCAGTTATAATTTTGAACTGAATCTGCCCATCGTGACACGATGGACCTAGTGTGTCACGATGGCTTGTTGAGGCCCATTACGAAAAGTATAAATAGAGCCACCAAAATTAATTATTTTTCATTCAGAAATAGAAGAACTTTCTATTCCTTTTGGAGAGAAGTTCGGAGGAGCTCTAAGGGCATAGTTTTCTCCCCTTACGGGAAAACTAAATCAGCAAGGTATGATTCTTTAGGCTTTTTATAGTTAGATTCTTGTAATTTAATTATGTAGTCTTTTGTAATAATTCCTTAGGTTGTGGTGGAGAAGATGAACTCCCCGATGAATACTTGGGTCATGTAATTGAGTCAAACTTATAATAAATCGTCTTTATAAATTATTATTTGTTATTTGTTTACTTGCTTTAATATCGTTAGTCGGAATCTTGGCCGGATAAACGGCGACATCTTAGAATAAATAATTAGGGTTTACTTTAATCGTAGCACATTAGGGTTCTCTCTATTATTTGTCTGGAACTAGTAATAAATAACACTAGGTTAAAGGAACGACACAACAATCTTGAACTAGTTATGACTTAATAATTAGAGTAAGAATCAGGAACTAGTTGTAATAAACAATTAGAACTGAATAACCGTAACTAAGATCTAGGGGTATTGGATGGTTGATGGTCATAATGCATGTTTGTAAATAACTCTACCTAGTAATTTAGGGTATGTGACAAAGCGAGGTTAGACTCTCGTAGGTACCTTAGTTGCAAAAGTAGTGGGACTTTGCCTACATAGTGTAGCAGTAAGGTGCTACTAAAACAAGGATATAATCGACGCCCGATAATAGTACGAATGACTATGTTATACATCGATTATGCCAAGTATGGGGGAGGGAGTAAGTTCAACCACCATACCTATCCTCTATGTTTCTGAATCAAACCTTTTATTTTTCTTGCAAAGCATATCGCTATTTTTATAAATTAAAAACTTTTTTCCTAAAAACCAAAGCGAATGCAAAAACACACGAACTAGAATAGCACTAGCGAAGGTTTGACACGATCCATGTGGATACAAACTCATTCTAGACACCTAGAGTGTGAATTATTGCTCGACGACAAACTGGTCCACTTGCCAGACAGTAGTCAAGCTTTTGGCGCCGTTGCCGGGGATTGTGTTCACAAAACTTTGGTTGGATACTAAGATCTAGTTTGTCAAAAAAATAATTAAAAAATACAAAAATAAATTAAAAAATAAAAAATCTTGTTAATGATTGTGGATTTAGAACTGTGAAATTCTGGGTAAGGCAAAGTTAAGGTATTTAAGCGATCCTAGTGATCCACCTCACTTACTTGGGAATTTTCATGGTGACAAAGACACATGAAACAAACCAAAAATAATTATAAATATTTTTTCCAGTGCTACTGATGGTATTCATTTGTTGTGCTTGATAAACAGATATCCTGGAGTTTAAGTACTTCGACGAGCCAGAGAAAGAGCTAAGGAAAAGACTGAGAGCTCTAAAGCTAGCAGAATCCAGTAATCTCAAAAAAGAAGGAGAGCCTACCACCAAAGCCATGGGAGACGAACAAAGAATCATTATGGGAGATTACTGCAAGAGGACTGACAATGATCAGATCTCACTGGGGTTCCAGCCGGCAAACCCAGCTAACTTTGATATCAAAGGTAACGTTCTTACAGGTTTGCGGGAGAACCAGTTCGACGGCTGCACCAACAATGATCCTTGGGATCATTTGTCAAAGTTTTCAGAGAGGACCAGAAGGTGCCGGAAAATGTCACAGAGGACCAGAAGAAGCTGCGGTTGTTTGCTTTTTCTCTTACAGGTCCAGCAAAAGATTGGCTTCAATGTTTGCCAAGGGGATCAATCACCACATGGAAGGAGCTTGAAGACAAGTTCCTTGAGAGGTTCTTTACTCACACTTTATTCCAGAAGCGGAAATCTGAGATCCTGAGTTTCAAACAGCATGAATCTGAAACGCTGTGTGAAGCTTATGAACGCTTCAAATTGCTCATGAGGAGGTGTCCTAACCACAACATTAGTGCTATGGAGCAGATGCAGATATTCACGGCAGGTATGAAAATGCAACATCGTCGCATGATACTTGATGCCTCGGCTGGTGGGTCTATCAAAATTAAGACTTATTCAGAAACCAAGGATCTAGTTGAACAAATGTGCCAGAACGAATACAACATGAGTCATGACAGGAATGAGAAGACACCTGGAATCATTAAGGTGGACAAAGAAGTTGCTTACAAAGTAGAGATTGAGCTGCTAAAGTGGCAACTTGCTGAGAAAGAGAAAGAGGTAAAAGAAGCTAGTGTGAAACGGGTAGAAAGAGTCTGTGACTTCTGCCTAGAAGATCACCCAAACGGGCAATGTTTGCCAGGAGGTGAAGAGTAGGTGAACTATATGGGAAACAACTACAACCCAGGTTGGAGTAAGCACCTAAGTTTACGTTGGGACCAGACCGGAAATCAAGCTCAAGCAACACCTCAACCAAGAAAGCCATCTCCTTTGGAGGAGTTACTCACAAAGTTTGCAAGGATGAGCAAGACAAATTTTGAAAGCATCCAGAATACAGTAGCCAACCAGGGGACGACCATCAAAAGTCTTGAAACCCAAATTGGTCAGTTGTCTAAACTGGTAAGTACTCATGTTTCTAAAAACATTGCAGGTAACACGGTGGACAACCCAAAGGAGGAGTGCAAAGCGTTGAAAGAGGCAAAGCCGGAACGTGAGCACAGTGAAGAGAAGCTAATATATTTTAGAGAGTTCGAGGAATGGTTCAGTATGCTATGAATGACTGTCGAAGAAGCCTATGATGAGTACTTATGTGAGCTAGAAGAATACAGAGAGAGCCTAGCAAGTAGACCAAAGTTGCCACCCAAAAAGAAAGATCATGGAAGCGTCACCATGGTC
The DNA here is from genome assembly GCA_954870985.1 of Trifolium fragiferum. NCBI lineage: Eukaryota > Viridiplantae > Streptophyta > Magnoliopsida > Fabales > Fabaceae > Trifolium > Trifolium fragiferum. Next base: position 22,234,240 of record OX940793.1, read on the forward strand.
TGACAGATTGGGGAAGAAGGAGTCAATGCATTATGTGATGTGGGCTCAAGTGTGAATGTCATGCCATTATCTTTGGCAGACAAATTCAAGCTCAAATTACCAACTGCAGGTACAACTAAAGAACTCATATTAGCTAACCAATCAACCATTCGATCAGCAGATACATTGGAAGATGTCTTAGTGAAAGTCCAAGACCTGGTTTTTCTAGTAGACTTTATGATCCTAGACATTGGAGAAGATGAAGAACATCTAATCATCTTGGGAAGGCGATTCCTAGCCACTAGTAGGGCCATTATTGACATGGATCTTGCTGAGATGACACTAAGGAGTGGAGAACAGGTAATCACCATTCCAACTTCCAAGACGAACAGGCACGAATGCTGCAAGCTCGAATGGAAGAATGAAGAAGTTACACCATCGACTCCAACTCAGGTGAATTTGAAGATAGAGATAGAGAAGCTGGGGGATGAAATGGCGCAGCTACAGGTAGAAGCAAAGGTCGAGGAGGAACCCAATGGGCTGACTGACAAAATAAAGACGCTGACTATTGAGGTAGATATCCAGGTACCATGGGTCAAAGCATGGGGAAGAAACCGAAAGGCGGCAAGAAGATCTAAGTTTGGGGTTAACACGCCACCTATAAAGAAGCCCGCTGCTACAGGAAGGAAGATACGGTTCCAGAAGATAGAGGAGAACCGCTGGATCAGCATACCACACGAAGAAAAGAAGGAAAGTCCACCAAAAGGCAAAAGTAAATCTATCATCAAACCAGCTGCTTCAGATGATGATGGTAGAATCTGTTTTGCCACCTTCAAAGAAAGACAGGACCCAGAGAAGTACGAGAAGAGCACCAAGAAGGAAGGAGCTAAGGCGGAAGCTCCTAAAGAAGAGAGAGACATGTGAACCTATCCTCTGTAATGCAGGAAATGCGTCAAGCTAATGAGACGCTAAACAAGCGCTGTTTGGGAGGCAACCCAGGGTTATTATCTAAGTATTTTTAATTCAGTATTTTGTTTCAGTATTTTCAATTCGGTATTTGCTTCAGTTTTTCAATTCAATAAAATGTACTCAGAATTCCAGCATGTCATATTCATCTGTTAACAGCCCCTGTCTTACAAAAAAAAATTAAATAATTGTTGTTGTTTATTATCTTGTGCATGAGAAACTGTTATAGGTAAGATTGCATCGAAGTGAGTTGTAAATTCTGATGATCCGAATTTTACACCTTAACACAAACACCAAAGGTGAATGCTCCGAAAAGCAGAAGTTCGGGGGGCAATGAGACGAGCGATGAAGCGGTATCTCCAGATAAGTGTTCACGCCTTCAGATACCTAAGCCAAGTGAGAATTTGAGCCAAATATTTCCAACAGGTATTACCAATTTCTTTCAATCCATGAGAGTTCCGCACTCTTGTTTATTTTTCAGAACTTGCTCCAATTCTCTGTAACTAGTTGATTTAGTAAATTATGCATTGAGGCAATTGTTTGTTATAACTCTGAGCCTTTTTCAAGCCACCCTTATGAATTATTATCCTTTGCTAACCACTTTGAGCTGTAAAAAATATATATCCATTTTCTTTCGGTGACAAACCACGATACAAGCCTATAGACCAGAAAAACAATGAATTACCCTCTTTTGGAGTTAGATAATAGTTCTCTTATCATAGCAACAATCAAAGTTTGAGGTTGCTCATGGAACTAGCAACAATTCAAGTTTGGGTTGGGTATACAGAGAACTATCTCTACAAAAAAAAAATAGAAAAAAGAGACGAGAAAAATCCCTAAAAAAATACTCTCTACAAAAAAAAAAAGACGGGAGAACATCAAAATCCCCTAAAAAAAGTCTACAAAAACAGTGATAGAAAAAGAACCACAAACGTCTCTCCGGTTCTATTCTCTGAAAATACCAAAAATCAAAAGGTACCCTATGGAATAAGGTTGCGTACACAAAAAGGAAACAAAGTAGTATTTAACTTCAAGTTTAGCCTACTTATCCCAAAAATGTCCTACCTTGACCCTAGCCACGTTATAACCCTTAAACACCTCCAAAAATGCATGTTTATTAAATTTTGACAGGTTACTTAGAATTCTTGCAAGCCTATGGTAAAATGGCAGGTTGTGCGATGATTGAGAGTGACCCTTTCAATTCGAGTGAAAATGTGAGAGAGAGAAAAGATTGAGCATGGACTCTTGTAGACACTTGTCCGACTCGCTACTATCAACGTCTCCTGAACCAAGCAGAACTGGGCATTGCACGCTACGGTAAGAATCAGCGGTATCATTGCTGAACAAGTAAGGGTGTGAAATTCCTATCATCATTGTTTATTTCTTAACCCTCTAACGATCTTGTCTGACAGCATGTTACTTGAGGACAAGCAACAGTTTAAGTTTGGGGTTGTGATGACAGGAATTTCTGCAGTATTTTAGGTAGTATTATTAGTATTTAAATGACCAAGACATGCCCAAATATCAACAAAAACCTGAAGAATCGAGAAAAAGCTTCAAGACAAGGTGAAGAAACGCAAAAGACAAGAAAAAGTCCAAAAATGAAGAATATCAGCCCATCGTGTTGACTAGGTTCTGGCAAGTGGATCAGTTTGTCGTCGAGCAATAATTCACACTCTAGGTGTCTAGAATGAGTTCGTTTCCACAGGGATCGTGTCAAACATTCGCTAGTGCTATTCTAGTTCGTTTGTTTTTGCATTCGCTTTGGTTTTTAGGAAAAAGGTTATTAATTTATAAAAATAGCGATATGCGTGCAAGAAAAATAAAAGTTTTGATTCAGAAACATAGAGGATAGGTATGGTGGTTGAACTTATCATTTACTATTATCGGGCGTCGATTCTATCCTTGTTTTAATAGCACCTTACTGCCACCCTATGCAGGCAAAGTCCTACTACTTTTGCAACTAAGGTACCTACGAGAGTCTAACCTTGCTTTGTCACATACCTTAAATTACTAGGTAGAGTTATTCACAAACATGCATTATGACCATCGACCATCCATTACCCCTAGATCTTAGTTACGGTTTTGTTTATTGCAACTAGTTCCTGATTCTTCCTCTAATTATTAAGTCATAACTAGTTCAAGATTGTTGTGCCGTTCCTTTAAATTAGTGTTATTTATTACTAGTTCCGGACAAATAATAGAGAGAACCCTAATGTGCTACGATTAAAGTAAACCCTAATCATTTATTCTAAGACGTCGCCGTTTATCCGGCCAAGATTCCGACTAACGATATTAAAGCAAGTAAACAAATAACAAATAATAATTTATAAAGACGGTGTATCATAACTTTGACTCAATTACATGACCCAAGTATTCATCGAGGAGTTCATCTTCTCCACCACAACCTAAGGAGTTATTACAAAAGACTACATAATTAAATTACAAGAATCTAACTATAAAAAGCCTAAAGAATCATACCTTGCTGAGTTAGTTTTCCCGTAAGGGGAGAAAACTATGCCCTTAGAGCTCTTCTGAACTTCTCGCCAAAAGGAATAAAAAGTTCTTCTATTTCTGAATGAAAAATAATGAATTATGGAGGCTCTATTTATACTTTTCGTAATGGGCCTCAGCAAGCCATCGTGGCACGCTAAGTCAATCGTGCCACGATCAGCAGATTCAGTTTAAAATTATAACTGATTATGTCCGTTTGATCTGCGTGATCACCACGCAAAGCCATCGTATTGCGCTGTGAGCCATCGTGATACGATGCTAAGATTCTCTTCAAAAATATAATTGATTCTGTCTTGGCGAGCAAGCAGCTCTCATCGTGTCACGTTGGAAGCCATCGTGATACGATGAGCTGTTTTTCTTCATTTTTGGGCTTTTTCTTGTCTTTTGCGTATCTTCACCTTGTCTTGAAGCTTTTTCTCGATTCTTCAGGTTTTTGTTGATATTTGGGCCTGTCTTGGTCATTTTAATACTAATAATACTACCTAAAATACTGCAGACATTCCTGTCATCACGTGTCACGATGGCACCCAACGTGACACGATGGAAGTTCCTTGCTCGCCAAAACTAGATCAATTATATTTTTGGAAAGAATCTTAGCATCGTACCACGATGAAGCTCAACGCAGTACGATGGCATTGTGTGGTGATCACGCAGTTATAATTTTGAACTGAATCTGCCCATCGTGACACGATGGACCTAGCGTGTCACGATGGCTTGTTGAGGCCCATTACGAAAAGTATAAATAGAGCCTCCAAAATTCATTATTTTTCATTCAGAAATAGAAGAACTTTCTATTCCTTTTGGAGAGAAGTTCGGAGGAGCTCTAAGGGCATAGTTTTCTCCCCTTACAGGAAGACTAACTTAGCAAGGTATGATTCTTTAGGCTTTTTATAGTTAGATTCTTGTAATTTAATTATGTAGTCTTTTGTAATAATTTCTTAGGTTGTGGTGGAGAAGATGAACTCCTCGATGAATACTTGGGTCATGTAATTGAGTCAAAGTTATGATACATCGTCTTTATAAATTATTATTTGTTATTTGTTTACTTGCTTTAATATCGTTAGTCGGAATCTTGGCCGGATAAACGGCGACGTCTTAGAATAAATGATTAGGGTTTACTTTAATCGTAGCACATTAGGGTTCTCTCTATTATTTGTCCGGAACTAGTAATAAATAACACTAATTTAAAGGAACGGCACAACAATCTTGAACTAGTTATGACTTAATAATTAGAGGAAGAATCAGGAACTAGTTGTAATAAACAAAACCGTAACTAAGATCTAGGGGTATTGGATGGTCGATGGTCATAATGCATGTTTGTAAATAACTCTACCTAGTAATTTAGGATATGTGACAAAGCGATGTTAGGCTCTCGTAGGTACCTTAGTTGCAAAAGTAGTGGGACTTTGCCTACATAGGGTAGCAGTAAGGTGCTACTAAAACAAAGATAGAATCGACGCCCGATAATAGTACGAATGACTATGTTATACACCAATTATGCCAAGTATGAGGGAGGGAGTAAGTTCAACCACCATACATATCCTCAATTTTTCCGAATCAAACCTTTTATTTTTCTTGCAAAGCATATCGCTATTTTTATAAATTAAAAACTTTTTTCCTAAAAACCAAAGCGAATGCAAAAACACACAAACTAGAATAACACTAGCGAAGGTTTGACACGATCCCTGTGGATACGAACTCATTCTAGACACCTAGAGTGTGAATTATTGCTCGACGACAAACTGATTCACTTGCCAGACAGTAGTCAAGTAACATGCAAAATTTTAAAGAAGCGATGAAGCAATTTAATAATAATGCAAGTTTTCAGAGATCAAGGTATGTGAGTTAGTTATACAAAGGAAATGTATTAGCACCTAAGTATCTGTAGTACTCTACATGAACCTCTTGTAAAATATGTTTTTGTGCTAAAAATATTTGCTCGGTTATAAATTATTTGCTTATAAAATTGTTTGCTTGTAGAAATTGATTTGAGAGGTGGGAAAAGAAATGTTTTTATTGATTTTTTGAAATGGAAAGAAAAAAAGAAAAAAAAGTTATTTTTATTAATTTTTATTTATTTAAGAGAAAGAAAAAATAAAGTTATTTATTAATTTTTGGTTTGGAAAGATACAGGGGGTCTTTTGCCTACATACTCGTTAAGGATCAAAACTCATAGTTCGATTGATTGTTTTTAGGAGAGAAGACGAGTCGTCATCTTAAGTTTTAAATTCCTTTTAATCTGCCAGGAACATACTGAAAAATTGATCTTTTACTTCACAATAGTGAAGGGCTCTCACTCGGAAATTATCAACGAGTATGCCACTAACTCTCCTAAGTGGAAAAGATTCAACATTTTTTTCTTGCTATATGTTATGGGGAAAATGGAAATTCTCGACTAGAGATGACTCACGTCTAAACTCTTTTGAAAAAGGTTTCAAAGTCGAAAAGTCAAGCGGCAAAAAAATGAGTTGTTTTTGTATTTTTTAGTCTTTTGAAAAGGTCTAATATGCTTAAGTATTTTGAAAAATTTATTGAATAAAAAGAGTTTGAAACTCTCTTGACGAGAGTCGAGGTTTTTTGAAAAAAAGGATTTTTTTTTTATAGATTAGATTTTTTTTTTGAATGCTTTTGGTTTTTTTGGCATATTTGAATGCTTAACGAACGATGACAAATAAATAAATATGCGAGCGCATAGAGGTTATAATAACGATGCAGAGTCGAAATTAATCCTTTTCATGTGGATCAATAAATAAATAAACTTAAATAACACAAATATGGAGCTAGTCAAGAGGTCTCATGGATGTTTCCACTAGAGTGTTTATTTCTTGTATTTCTTTGTCATGTTCCAATTTTGGAACTCTTGTCATTTAGGTAATGTTGTAACTTAACCTAGTCAAGCATTGTGCTAGACATTTTTCATTGTGTACTTAAGCCTAGTGTTTCCGTTGTAATTTTAATGCATTTTATGCTTATTATTAATGCCCATATATGATATATTCTAGATAATATTATAAGGGCTGTTACAACTTCACTCGCTCATAATCTTTGCCTAGTTCAGAGTCTCGCTTTTAGAGTCCAAGTATTCAGAGTCCATAATCTTCTTTCTATTTCTTGTTTATCAGAGTCAGATTTCTTTACTTATTTTCTACACACTTAACAAACAGTTAGTGCATAAAATTGTTATCTATTTACAGCTTTGTTATCATCAAAACTCCCGAGGTTAATAGTTGCTGAACCAACCTTGTTCCAATAGGATCAATCTATGATGTACAAAACCATAGTGAAATATCACGGCAATGCAAAAGCTTCATATAGCTTCAGAAATTTCTCAGTAACCATGCATCATGAGGTGCACGATAAAAGTTTTTGGAATTATGAGTTTTCAAAAGGAAAATAGGAGTGGCAAAGCGGGCAAGCCCGCCCCGTATAGGTGATAACTCACTTCATGTGACGTTATTAGGCCTTTGATATTTGATTTGTTACCTGCCAAAATGACATGCATTCTATGTTTAGAGTCATTTTGATGTATTTTTTTTAGTTTGGTGATGTATTTAGGAACTTAATGTAATTTTCAATATGAAAAGGGAGTTATGGTGATAACTAGAGTCAAGACATACCACTGAACCACATTGAAGAAGGTTCAAGACAAAGCAATAGCTAATCAGAGTCAAGACGCTAGCATTCCTTACAACTATGAATGACGTTGAGTCAGACGCGCAGTCACAGCCGCCACGTATGCAAGACTTGATGAACGAGCAGCTATCCGGAGATAAGACAGTTGGTGATTCCCATGTGCAGCTTGTACTATCAAAATACTATCCAAATGAGGAATATGCTTTATTCCTTTGGGTCGTCTTATCCATTGTAGGGTTTTGCCCAAAATCCAAGACTGAAGCTTATAAAAGGAGGATCCCAACCCTAATTTCGGTGTGCAAGCTTGGAGAAAAGATAGACACAAAGAAAGAGCTACTTAGTGGGTCGTTTTCCATAGTTGGCTGCGAATTTGATAATCGGATGCATGACTCTACGTATCTTGGAGGATTGAAAGATCATCTTTAAGTCTCGTGCTTGTAGGTTTAATCTCTTAATTTATTATGAAGTGTTAACTATATTATTTTGGTTGTTTGTATTACTAAGCTCACCATGAGCTAAAACTCTTGATATTGGAATTTATGTGAAGTTTAATGACGGTTTAATGTCTTTTATGTGGTGTGATATGTGGTGTTATGCTTCTTTATTTCATTCATTATTATGTTATATGTTTATTTCTAGGATTGATCAATTTAGATTTAGACACTAGTTTATTATTATGAGACATCTAATAGTAAATGGAAATAATGAACTAATATGGTCAAGTAGAGGATGAACACATACTTCTTAATGAATGACTTAGACATAAACCATAAGGTCATAGTAAGACAACAAGCATGATAATTTGAACTAAAATGAATTAAGCGTGACCTAGGCATGTGATCCATCTTATCCCCCATTTCATAATATAACATTGTAGACATACACCATAAAGTAAACATTGCTTACAGGAGTCTTGACACAAATTATCGCACATTGACATTAAGCTCTAGTTAAATTAATCATAAATCCAACAACTTTTCAATCACTTGTTAACCTCAAATCATCTTTTATAATTTGTTTATTTTAATTTGTCTGACCCCATAATTATATTTTGTCACCTTTTTGCTCATAAGCTTAAGAATAAATGTATGAAAAGTTTGGAACAATGTTCCCTTCACAATCCATGTGGGTACGGTACTTTCTCTTATTACTAAGCTACGAAGTGACTGTGTATACTTGCACAATTACATTCATAAAAAATGGTGGGGTAAACGGGTCGGGCCCATTTTGCCATCCCCATAAAATACTAACTAGTGTCCAAGAGTACTGATGACAGGAATTGCTGCAGTATTTTAGGTAGTAATATTAGTAGTAAATTGATCAAGACAGACCCAGATATGAAGAATAACTTATAGAATCAAGGAAAAATATCAAGACAAAGCAAAGATATGCAAAAGACAAGAAAAAGCCAAAAAAGTGAAGAAAAGGTGTTCTCATCATGGCACGATGGCTCCCATCGTACCACGATGAGAGCTGCTTGCTTGCTAAGAAATCAAAAGTTTTATTTTTGAAAAAAATCTATCCATCGCAGCACGATGCCCTCCATCGCAGCACGATGACATTACTTAGCGACCAAGCTGATGAAACACACAAGATTAGTTATAATTCTGAACTAAATCTTCCCATCGCACCTCGATGATGGCTTGTTGAGGCCCAATACGAAAAGTATAAATAGAGCTCCCATCCTTCATTATTTTTCATTCATAAATAGAAGAACTTTTCTATTCTATTGGGAAGGTTCAGAGGAGCTCTAAGGGCATAGTTTTCTCCCCTTACGGGATAGCTACACTCAGCAAGGTATGTTTTCCTTAGGCTTTTCTATTAGATTCTTGTAATTTAATTATGTTTAGTCTTTTGTAATAGATGACTTAGGTTGTGGTATAGAAGATGAACTCCCCTATGAATATTTGATTCACGTAATTGAGTCAAAGTTATAATAAATTTTTATTCAGTATTATATTTGTTATTTATTTTCTTGCACTTTAACAACGTTGCCCGAAATCTGTCCGGATAAGCGGAACCGCCCATAGAATAAATATTAGGGTTAACTTTGATAGTAATATAAGGGTTTACTTTAATATTTGTCCGGAACTAGTAATAAATAATGCTAGATGAATAGAGACGGTAACATCCTGAACTAGTTGCGACATAGCAATTAGATGAGAAATCAGACACTAGTTGTGACATAGCAATTAGAAGCTGAATAGCCCGAAACTAGGATCTAGAGGCATTGGATGGTTGATGGTCATAATGCATGTATGTTGAATAACTCACTTAGTAATTAGGGTATGTGACACAACGAGGTTAGACTCTCGTAGGTACCTTAGTTATGAACGTAGGGAAACTTCACTTACATAGGGTTGTAGTAAGGTACTACCATAACAAGAATAAAATCAACGCCGAATAATAATCTGAATAATTATGTTATACACCGATTATGCCAAGTATGAAGAAGGGAGTAAGTTCAACTGTCATACATATCCTCTATATTTTTTGAATCAAAACCTTTACTTTTCCGCACGATTATCGCTAATTTTATAAAACTAAAAACCTTTTTCCCAAAACCTAAAGCAAATGCATAAACCACGAACTCAGATGGCACTGACGAAGCTTTGGCACGATCCCTGTGGATACGAACTCATTCTAGACACCTAGAGTGTGAATTATTACTCGACGACAGACTGGTACACTTGTCACACCGTAGTCAAGTACTAATTAAGAAAATCAATGTAATAAAGTCGTTTTGAAATTTGTGTAATTAATAAGAGAAAATTTATTTTGACAACCATTTAGTTGTTCATTTAGTTGTCGGACAACTTTTATTTGTACTATCCATTTACTTTCCAATTTTTTATTGCATCTCGGACTGAAGGCTGTCAACCGGTTGTCCATTTTGAGTTGTCAAAATAACACGGTTCAATTAATAATTTTAAAATGAATGTAATATTTTCAATTCAAAACTTATCATTTTTGTTTTCTTAATTAATTTCTCGGAAACACTAGTTAGCATTAGGAGAGTTCGCTGTGCGGTTTGGTTCAGTTTTGAGCATAAAAATAACTCTAACCGCGAGATAAAATGCATGTGGTTCGGTTGGTTTTTAAAAAGTCATCCAAAGCAAACCAATGCGGTTAGAGTTGGTTCGGTTTGTGCGATTTATCGCGATATAAAAAAATGACAATATTACCAACTTGTTACAAAATAAACATAGAAAATTTTAATGTATTTTGTTGTTTACATGATATAATTTGCATATAGATAATAACTTATTTTTAATACAAACAGTATAGTTCTGAATTGCGCGAAATGATATGTTTTGACAACCTACTATTTTATGGACTCAATTTGAGATTGACTTGGTAAGTTGGATTGAGTAGTAAGTTGATTGCTACTAGTTGATAGTGTTAAGTTAACTATTGCGGGTTGATTTGGTTTTGTTCGATTTTCTGAAATGAAAACGCAAACCAAACCAAACCGCGCTATTTAGAAGAAAAATAATCCGTGCGGTTCAAATTAAATACAGATTTTTACGATTTTTTATTTGAATTTGTTCGGTTTGTATTTTAATTTTAGATACGATCACTCCTAGTTTGCAATAAAATGAAAAAAATTTAGATAAGCTTTTTTTCCTTGAAGTATCTGAAAAATGAATGAGACCATACACATTAATAATATAACTATACGACTAAAACAAAATGTATATGATCCATAAGATTCTTTTGTTAAAAAAAATGTACATCAGACAAAAATTTAGACTTAGACTATACAAGATATGTATGGCCATAAGTTTTACTATGTCTGTAGACAGAAAATGTGATGATATATTATTGGCCTAATCATAGCATAGAGAGCATACCTTTGTTTCTTTGACAAAAAATAAATAAAGACATTAGTAGATTCAAATCTCACCAAGATACTAGTATGGTTAAAGAAAACTTTACAAGACATACGAATTTGACTTTCATTCCCTCGTGTTTGACCGAGATCTACATCACCAATCCATGTGATCTGAATTTGAGTGTAGTAGGAAAGATGTGGATCCGGATTTGCTACTATCAATTATTAATGTTGTTTAACGTTGTAGGTAATCCTGACTATTAGTTGCGGATCGAACGATTCAGATTTAAAATACAATTTATAAAAGCAAAACGATTCCAATTGCAAATCAGAGATTGAATCTAACTCCATCACATGTGATCTATGAAGCCCCGATATTTTAAAAATGGCGAAGTATCGTGTCCGATACGTGTCCGATACCGATACTCATCTGATACTCTCCGATACTCATATCGGAGAGTATCAGACAATTAAAATTATTTTTTAAAAAAAATAATTACCGATACGTGTCGGATACTTCTCCGATACACGTATCAAAGAAGTATCGGGAAAATAATATTTTTTTATGATAGAAATGGAGGAGATAAGATTGATACAATTTATGTTTCATCTTAAATAGTGAACGTTAGAGTATGATGTTATTGACAACCATGTGTTTTTTGGATGGTGTCAATGATGTTTTGTTTTTGGATAGTAATAATTATCATTTTTGGGTAGTACTCAATTGACTTGAGATATGTAATTGTCACTTGTTTGCTAAGTTTGAGTAATTTGAATGTTAATTTATTATCTTTCTCGATTTTTGTTATGTTTATATATTGTGTATTTGTATATTTAATTTTAAATTTATTTTTAAGCAACGTATCGCGACCGTATCGTATCGGGAATTTTAAAAAATTTCTCATATCGCCGTATCGATATCGATATCGTATCGGTATCGTGTCACGGATCGGGCCTTCATAACATGTGATACAATGATTTTTTATTTTTATTTTTTATGCAGTGTGATATACAATGAATTGAAAAATCAAATGCATTCAAAATTCATAACTGCCACCATTTACGTTTTCACTTCACAACAAGAAAGTAAAGGGCATTTCAGTCAATACGTTTTCAAACTTCAGTTGCGAAAACGCATCACAAAAGCAACAATCCACTCTCTAACACGCTTCGATCAGATCCCGAAACTAACTCGTTCTCTAACCGAGTCAACTCGTCGCCATTAACGAACCACTATCGAGCTCTACCAACTGATTGGTTCCTGCAGCTCATGGTAGCAAGATCCTAGTCCGAGTAAGTACCGTCATCGTTCTCAAGTGTCCTTACTGACTCGAGACTCGTCTTCAACTCGGGAATGGCTTCTTCGGAAGCCGATTCCCGTCTCAGCCGTGTCATCATCCCCGCGCTCGAGAAAATTCTTAAGAACGCTTCGTGGAGAAAGCATGCTAAGCTCGCTCATGAGTGTAAATCCGTCGTCGAAACCCTCACTTCGCCGCAGAAGCTTCAATCGCCGACTTCTGAAGCCGGTGCTTCCGACGCCGGTGAGCCTGAGGTTTCAGTACCTGGACCGCTTCATGATGGAGGCTCCGTTGAGTATTCTTTGGCAGAGTCCGAATCGATCTTATCTCCTCTCATCAACGCTGCTAGCTCCGGTGTATTGAAGATCGCCGATCCCGCCGTTGATGCTATCCAGAAACTCATTGCCCTTGGATACCTCCGTGGTGAGGCGGATGCATCTGGAGAATGTCCTGAATCGAAGTTTCTAGCGAGCTTGATTGACTCGGTGTGCAAGTGTCATGACCTAGGTGATGATGCCATGGAACTTTTGGTGCTGAAAACGCTCTTGTCTGCGGTAACTTCAATTTCACTTAGAATTCACGGTGATTGTTTGCTTTTGATTGTAAGAACTTGTTATGATATCTATCTCGGTAGTAAGAATGTAGTGAATCAAACTACGGCAAAGGCGTCTTTGATTCAGATGTTGGTGATTGTGTTTAGAAGAATGGAGGCAGATTCGTCTACTGTCCCGATTCAGCCTATTGTCGTGGCTGAATTGATGGATCCAATGGAAAAATCTGATGTTGATAGCTCCATGACAGTGTTTGTGCAGGGTTTTATAACCAAAATAATGCAGGATATAGATGGGGTTTGGAACCCTGGGACACCGAGTAAGGTTGCGGCCATGGCTCATGATGGTGCGTTTCAGACTACTGCGACGGTGGAAACCACAAACCCGGCAGATTTGTTAGATTCAACTGACAAGGACATGTTGGATGCCAAGTATTGGGAGATCAGTATGTATAAGACAGCTTTGGAAGGGAGGAAAGGGGAGCTAGTTGATGGAGAGGTGGTGGAGGAGAGGGATGATGATTTGGAGATTCAGATTGGGAATAAGCTGAGGAGGGATGCTTTTTTGGTGTTCAGGGCACTTTGTAAATTGTCGATGAAGACACCCCCTAAGGAGGCATCTGCTGATCCACAATTGATGAAGGGGAAGATTGTGGCTTTGGAGTTGCTGAAAATTTTGTTGGAGAATGCTGGAGCTGTCTTCAGAACTAGTGAAAGGTAGAGTTTACTAATTTCTTTTTTTCCTCATTGTTCTCATTTTGCTGTACTTTTATATGCAAGGAGTAAGTTCAAACTTTAAAAGAGTTAGCATCTTATATTAGTTAGTGTGGTTAAGATATGTATTGGTTTAATTGTGAAAACTTCCAAGATGGTAAGATTAATGAAACAAAAAAAAGGTTTAGATATATGAAAACTTCAGTCACACTTAAAATATAACTCGGTAGTAAATTTAAAAAACTAATGAGGAAGCAGCATACAACATTATGTAAGACGTTAACCTTGATTTACTTGTGTGACTTAAAATTAAAGCAAGTTTAGTATATGACTGACTGCTCTTGTGTAATCTAAGGAAACAGAGCATCCTTGTTAATAAAATACATAATTGCCACTGATATATGGCAGACAAGGCTGACTGGCCTTTTCATGCAAAGAAAAGTGAAAATCTTACAGAGCACCGGAGAATAATTGTGGAAGAGTCGAGGCAGTTGTTAATATTAAGCCGGTTTTGTAAGGGTCGAGTTAGGCCCAACCCAAATTCTAAGAGCAGTGTACTTGTACTTAGAAGATTGTGTGCGCTTTTACAGATGCAGCATGAAACATTTGATGGAACTGGAGTCTTGTTGCCTTTTGTCATGTTGATAATTATGGCACTGACATCACTTGTAGTAGATGTATTAGAGTTTGTTTTTTTTTTTCCAAATGAGTAGATGTATTACAGTATTAGAGTTACGTACCAAATTATCCAAACATGTGCAAGAAATTTTAGTTGTAAGTTGTAGCTTGTAAAAGATGTTTTGGCGTTTCTTCAACTATTTAATGATTAGTACTAAGTTTTGTTTTCGAATCCTATAGTATCATAAGTATAGTTTGTAGGCGTTAACTTGGCTATGAAAGTTAGGTGCACCTCTAGCAAGGTTTTCCTATTTCAAGACAAAAGAAGAAATTCAATCTTGCATTTTATCAACATTGTTATTAAGATCACATATTGACTAGGTATATGGCCAAAGTACTACCGATAATGGCTTCGTTAAACCTCTTCCTTTGAGCTAGGTTAATGGTTGAGACTTGAGATAGGCCTAGTCAGTTCTCAATTCTAATGTGGATCTGAATTTATCCAACACCTTATGTTGACCCACCTCACCTGCAACTATTCAATCTTATAAAACCTATCTGGTCCAAATTTCTAGTCCTAGGCATGAGGGAGGGAGGGATGTTAAATTCTCGAATTGGCTAGATAGATGGCCAAAGTGCTGTAGAGATTCTGCCAATCCTATTCCCTGACCGTTCTTAATTCTAATAATTGGTGATTCGTTAGGACTTAACAAAGTAATGCTTTGGTTGGATGACAAAAGAACATGAAAAGAAAGAAAGAGGAGAGAATGTTGATCGAAGGAATGAAATTGAATAGAAAGTGGGTGAAAAGTGAGATGATTTTTTGTTTGTTTGGTACAAGCGAAAGTGAATAGAAAGTGAGAGGAAAGAAAGATATATATATTTAATAAATGACATAAATATCCCTACATATAAAATGAGATATTAATATGTGCTGTGTGTGTGTCTAGGGTCTGTTTGGTTCAACGGATGGGAGGGATTTTAATGAAGGGGAGGGAAAGGGACGGGAGGGGACGGGGAGCTTTTAATTAAATATATATTTGGTTCAAAAGAGGGGAGGGGAGGAGAGGAGAGAAATTTTAATTAAATATATATTTGATTCATAATGGGAGGAGAGAGATTTTAAGACAAATTTACTTTTTTATCCTTATAATCTTACAACGGTTACATGATTTCGCTTCATAGAGAATTAAATAAGAAAACTCCATAAGTAATCAAACACAAAATATGTATAAAACCAATTGATCAAATAAAATATGCAGAAAAGTGTTTTTCCACATATATGTAAAATCTAGTACACGTATATGTAAAATACATGGAAGCAACATTGAATTGAAAATATAACAACTTTTATTTTTCTGAACAAGATGGGGATAATTTAGAAGAAAAATAATATATTATTGATTCAACGTTGAATTGAAATAACAGGGAAGCAATGTTAATTTGGAAAAAAATCCTAACGTTGATTGATAGCTTTTGTCAAAAAATAAAAATAAAAATTGATTGATAGCAAAATGATACAAGATATTGCACTAGCGTAATCTAATGTTAAAATTGTTAATAGGGATAATGTTGGAATTGTGAAATAAAATTAAGGATAATTTTGTAAGTGTAATAAAATTATTAACATTGCATCTCTCCTTCCCTCCCCTCCCCTCCCCTCCAAATCCCCCCAATTTGGGGGAAGCAAAAATTGCTCTAGATTCCCTCACTTCCCCTCCCCTCCCCTCATAAAAAATTAAACCAAACATAATTTAAAATATCACCTCACCTCCAAAACCCCCGAACCAAACAAACCCTAAAGTGACAATGTACCAAAAATATCTAACAAGTTTACAAAAAACAATATTGGAAACAGATAAAAATTGGAAACAAATAAAAGTTGCTAAGTGCAAAAATGGAAAGACACAGCAAAATTTGTCAGTGAGCTTTCTTGCCACCTTTACAAGGAAAGCATCTTTCTGAGTCCCA
Source organism: Trifolium fragiferum (assembly GCA_954870985.1). NCBI lineage: Eukaryota > Viridiplantae > Streptophyta > Magnoliopsida > Fabales > Fabaceae > Trifolium > Trifolium fragiferum. Next base: position 22,250,318 of record OX940793.1, read on the forward strand.
CATGCTCATGTTTCCTTCCTCCCATTTCTCTTCTACTTCCAAACATTGGAAGTTCCATGGAAATAGGGCTTTCCCTTCTCCAAGTTTCTTTCATCCTACTTTCACCTCAGATAAACAATGTGTAACTGATCAAATCATGTAAACTTGCTGTCCGTGAATTGCATTGATTATTATTGTTGTGCTTAAATACTTTTATGTTTTTAATGGATAGTTATAGGTTATTATTATGTTGTGAATTTTAGTTCTTTTACTATTTTCCCATTTAATGTCATTTTGATATCATTCTTTTTTTTTTAACTTTTCTGCTTTTTAGTCACTGCATGACACATTTGCTTTTTTTATTTTTATTGCGTTACTTTTCTGGATGTACAAGAACACTAATGTTTGCATTTAAAACAGGTTTTTGGGTGCCATCAAGCAGTACTTATGCCTATCATTGTTGAAGAACAGTGCTTCGACTCTTATGATTGTATTTCAGCTATCATGCTCCATCTTCATCAGTCTGGTATCAAGATTTAGAGCTGGACTGAAAGCAGAAATTGGAGTATTTTTCCCCATGATTGTTCTCAGGGTTCTAGAAAATGTTGCTCAACCTAATTTTCAGCAGAAGATAATAGTGCTTCGTTTTCTAGAGAAACTTTGTCTTGATTCACAGATATTGGTGGACATTTTTATAAACTATGATTGCGATGTCAATTCATCAAACATATTTGAGAGGTGTGCTGTGGTTTATTTAATCTGTTATGCTTTATGAATAATTTGTGCTATTCTACATTGATATAAACTATACATACATTTTAATATTTAATCATTATGTTAGGATGGTCAACGGACTTCTGAAAACTGCCCAAGGCGTCCCTCCTGGTGTAACAACCACAGTTTTGCCGCCTCAAGAGGCAACTCTAAAACTTGAAGCCATGAAATGCTTGGTTGCTGTTTTAAAATCAATGGGAGACTGGATGAACAAACAAATGCGCATTCCCGATCCTCTTTCAGGAAAAAAATTTGAAGCAGTTGATAACGGCCATGAAGCTGGAGATTTTCCCCTGGCAAATGGGAATGGAGAAGACCCTGTTGAAGGATCGGATACTCATTCTGAACTCTCCAATGAGGCGTCTGATGTTTCTACTATTGAGCAACGCCGGGCTTATAAACTAGAACTTCAGGTAAGCAGATCTCTTCTACTGCTTCGACCATTCTTTCATCATCTATGAAGCTAATGCAAAGTTTATGGCAGGAAGGTATATCACTTTTTAATAGGAAGCCAAAGAAAGGAATTGAGTTTCTCATCAATGCCAACAAAGTGGGTAACTCACCGGAGGAGATAGCTGCGTTTCTTAAAGATGCGTCTGGGTTGAACAAGACTTTGATTGGTGATTATCTTGGAGAAAGGGAAGAATTATCCTTGAAAGTAATGCATGCATATGTGGATTCTTTTGACTTTCAAGGGATGGAGTTTGATGAGGCAATCAGGATGTTTCTTCAAGGCTTTAGACTGCCTGGTGAGGCACAGAAGATTGATCGAATCATGGAAAAGTTTGCTGAACGTTATTGCAAATGTAATCAAAAAGTCTTTTCTAGTGCCGATACAGCATATGTCCTTGCTTATTCTGTGATATTGTTGAATACTGATGCTCACAATCCTATGGTGAAGAATAAGGTATGCTCATTTAATTCTAGAAATTAATGCACTCATGATTATGATAGATGTGATGAGTTATTTTCTTTTTATTACTGAACTTTGCAGATGTCTGCTGATGATTTCATAAAAAACAACCGTGGCATAGATGATGGAAAAGATCTACCAGAGGAATATTTGAGGTCACTGTTTGATAGAATATCTAGAAATGAGATCAAAATGAAAGATGTTGATCTGGAACACCAACAAATACAGGCAGTAAATCCTAACAAACTGTTAGGCTTGGATAGCATATTGAATATTGTGATCCGTAAGCGTGGGGATGACAGTCATATGGGGACCAGTGATGATCTAATCCGCCGTATGCAAGAAGAATTCAGAGAAAAAGCTCGCAAAACTGAGTATGTTCTCCAGTATATTCTGATTATAATATTTTATCTTAATTTTATCCTCTGTTCATAAATTAACCTTATTCTATTTTTGACACGAAGAACCTTCTGTTGCTACCTTTCATTTACCTTCAGGCTGTTTATTGGTTGGTCCTACTACTTTACTAGTACTGTCTGTTTCTTTTCACGGTTAATATCAGTTGGACATGCAGTCTATCAATCGATAACATCCACAGTGGTTTTCTTTTTGTTATTTTTTTGTAACCTTGATGCTAATCAGATCACGTATTTGAAATTTTTATTTATTCTTCTTTATTATATAAGAATTTATTTATTCTCTGAGAAAAATGTTCCTCTCTTTAATACAACATACATATGATATTTATTTGCTTAAAATTTGTAGGTCTGTCTATTATGCAGCAACCGATGTAGTAATCCTTAGATTCATGGTCGAGGTCTGTTGGGCACCGATGTTAGCGGCTTTTAGTGTTCCTCTTGATCAAAGTGATGATGAAATTGTAACAGCTCTGTGTCTTGAAGGCTTCCGCTATGCTATTCATGTTACATCTGTAATGTCAATGAAGACACATCGAGATGCTTTTGTGACTTCATTAGCAAAGTTTACTTCCTTGCATTCTCCTGCTGATATTAAGCAGAAAAATGTAGATGCAATCAAGGTTGGTAAATTATATTTCTTGCTTGCAGCTTGTACCTTGGTGTCTCCTTTTCATCATGTGCTATTGTTTCTAGTATGTTTGTTGTGTTCCTTCCTTGATATCTTTCATTATTTATGCCCTGTTCTTTTCTTGTTCTTGCATGTTTAAAGATATACTTTTTGGGACAAGACAAAAACCCAAAGTTGCCATTTAAGTCCTTTTCTTCCAAGTGCTTTACTCACTACATAGTCATAGATAACAATAAAAAGTGGTAATCCTTTCTGTTTAATTTCAATCAAACATGGCATTGCCAAATCAGTGGACATGTTTTTGTGTCAGTCTGGAAGAGAATTTATTTTTTTTTACAGCCAATGTTTACTTAGGAAAGAGAATTATTTAAAGACACATTATACTTAATTGTCAAGTATACTTAGGATTAGGATGCATTATAGGCTATCTGAAAGCCAATATTAAATTCTTGTGGTTGTGGATTTGACTTTGGATTTTCCTTCTGGATTTTTTATAGGCGATAGTTACTATTGCTGATGAGGATGGGAATTACTTACAAGAAGCATGGGAGCATATTTTGACCTGTGTTTCCCGATTTGAGCATTTACATCTTCTTGGAGAGGGGGCTCCACCAGATGCCACATTCTTTGCTTTTCCTCAGAATGATTCTGAAAAAGTAAAGCAAACTAAATCAGCTATTCTTCCGGTTTTGAAGAAGAAAGGACCTGGTAGGATGCAATATGCAGCTGCCACGTTGATGCGGGGTTCATATGATAGTGCTGGAATTGGCAGTAATGCTGCTGGGGCTATCACATCAGAACAAGTGAACAGTCTAGTTTCTAATTTGAATATGTTGGAACAAGTTGGAAGCTCAGAAATGAGTCGCATATTCACACGGAGTCAAAAGTTAAATAGTGAGGCCATACTAGACTTCGTTAAGGCTTTATGCAAGGTCTCCATGGAGGAACTGAGATCTCCATCTGATCCACGGGTTTTCAGTCTTACCAAGATTGTGGAGATTGCGTATGTGCTACCTTTCCCACTACTTAATTCATGCTAATTCCTTGCTCTCTCCGAACTTTATTATCTCTTTTTGTAGCTTTAGGTGTTTATGGGTTGGGGAATATGATACATATTCAAAAAAAATGAATATAATTTATTAATCCTTGATCTTCTGGCCAGTTACTTTGCCACTCTGGCTGCTTGTTACTATCATTTAACTCATTGCCTCTTTCAAATCCCCAACTCTAGCAAAATCCTTTGTAGGTTGGAACCATTGGTCATTTTATTGTCCAATTCTTGTAAATAACTTATGGGTTTGCATGTGATGAGATCAATGTTTGGATAATAATTTGCATTATTTATGAGGGAAACTTGCAAGTTCCTCCAAAGATGAAGTTGAGAAGGTGCAATTCGTCTGAGAGAAAAGTCAGGACAGAGCATTAGGTTTTATCTGCTTATGATTTTGTGTTTCATGATTGGTTAATTACTTGATACTTATTTACTGCTGTCTATGTTATATTGTTTCCTTTTGACAGTTATTCTGTAACAGGCACTATAATATGAACCGTATCCGGCTTGTGTGGTCAAGTATCTGGCATGTTCTTTCAGATTTCTTTGTGACCATTGGTTGTTCAGGAAATCTTTCGATTGCAATTTTTGCCATGGATTCCTTGCGTCAGTTGTCAATGAAATTTCTTGAACGGGAAGAGTTGGCCAACTATAATTTCCAAAATGAATTTATGAAGCCTTTCGTGATTGTTATGAGAAAGAGTAGTGCTGTTGAAATTAGAGAACTTATTATCAGATGTGTCTCTCAAATGGTTTTATCTCGTGTCAACAATGTCAAATCAGGATGGAAGAGCATGTTCATGGTACGGCTTCTCAATTTCTGTTTTCTGGTGAAAAAAATATTTATGTTTTTCTTTTGCCCATTACGTGTGGATTTGATTTCAGGTATTTACAACAGCAGCATATGATGACCACAAAAACATTGTACTCTTGGCTTTTGAAATTATTGAGAAGATTATACGAGATTACTTTCCATACATCACTGAGACTGAAACCACCACCTTTACAGATTGTGTCAATTGTCTAATTGCATTCACCAATAGTAGGTTTAACAAAGAGATTAGCCTAAATGCTATCACTTTTCTCCGATTTTGTGCAACAAAACTAGCTGAAGGAGACCTTGGCTCTTCGAGGAATAAAGGCAAGGAAACTTTTGGAAAAATTTCCACACCTTCACCTCGAACTGGAAAAGAGGGGAGACAGGATAATGGAGAGATGACAGACAAAGATGATCATCTCTATTTCTGGTTTCCTCTATTGGCTGGTAAGGACATTGTTTAAGTTTGTTTAGCTATGATTTAGAACAAAAATAGTTAACCTGATTCATAACTTGCTCAAAGGATTAGTAATTGTTGGCAATGTTTTAAAAGTTGGACTAGAGATCAAATCGGCAAGACTACTGGAGTATGCGGTTCGACTGGTTCAACGACCATTTAACCGGATAACTAATAGATAAATAAATAAAAACATAAAAAGTATTACAAAAAAATTTAAAACATAAAAACTGGTTGAACTATGGTTTAACCAATTCAGCCTCAGTTCAATTCGGTTTAATTAGACTGGCTTAAATGAGGTTGAGCCAATCGGTAAATTGGCTAGTTCCTAGGTCAACTAGTTGAATGGTCTGAATTCAGTTTGAAACATTGCTTATTGCTATCTAGTATCCGCCACACCTGTTTCTAGTTTTAAGAAGCTTAGCTGGTTTTGTCTGTGCTTATTAATTAAATATCTCTTTCGTGCAGGTTTGTCTGAGCTTAGCTTTGACCCGAGGCCAGAGATAAGACAGAGTGCTTTGCAAATCCTATTTGAAACCTTACGCAACCATGGCCACCTCTTTTCACTGCCTTTATGGGAAAGAGTATTTGAATCAGTCCTATTCCCAATTTTTGATTATGTTCGCCATGCTATTGATCCTTCGGGGAGTAGCTCCCAGGTCAGTGAAGTGGAGACCGATGGTGAGCTTGATCAAGATGCCTGGCTCTATGAAACATGCACATTAGCCCTCCAATTGGTGGTAGATCTTTTTATCAACTTCTACAACACTGTTAACCCACTTTTAAAAAAGGTGCTGATGCTCCTTGTAAGCTTTATAAAGCGCCCTCATCAAAGCCTGGCCGGAATTGGTATTGCGGCATTTGTCCGTTTGATGAGCAATGCTGGGGAGCTGTTTTCTGATGAGAAGTGGTTAGAAGTGGTTTTGTCACTAAAGGATGCAGCAAATGCAACACTCCCTAACTTTTCGTTCCTTGACGGTGGAGACTTTGTCACTGGAAATGAACAACATGCTTCAAAAGCTGAAGATGACAGAGATCCTGCTGAATCTAGCTCACATGATAATTTAGAAAGCCCGAGGACGGACCGTCTTTATGCTTATTTATCTGATGCAAAATGTCGAGCAGCTGTTCAGCTTTTATTGATTCAGGTTGTGTTTTCGTTCTGTTCATCCATACATTGTGAAAATGCCATATAGAAATAATATACCAAAAAAAAAGTCATATAGAAATATAAAGGAAGTTATAACAGATGTTTTGCTTAAAATTTATTATTAGTATTCCCATGGAAATTTGATCACAAGTATCTTATAGTCTTTATATCACTATTTTAGCTATAGTCTTGCTCTTCGGAATGAATGTGCATTAACAGGGAGCAAACATATATTTTCCATTCAGTGTCTTTTTTTCATATATATAGTGTGTGCTAACACCAACAGTTGTGTGTGCCAAAGAAATAGATACAAATGTATTTTTATTTTATTTTTTTGAAAAGAGATACATGTATTTATTTTTCTAAGAAATTAACATTTCTGAAATTGACAGGCGGTGACGGAGGTCTATAACATATACCGCACTCAACTTTCAGCAAAAGCCATGCTAGTCCTTTTTGATGCTTTGCATAATGTGGCATCACATGCTCACAAGATTAACAGCAACACTATTTTACGCTCCAAGTTACAAGAGTTTGGGTCTATGACCCAAATGCAAGACCCTCCACTGTTACGCCTTGAGAATGAATCCTACCAAATATGCATCACATTTTTACAGAACCTTGTGGTTGACAAACCACCTAGCTATGAGGAGGCTGAGGTTGAGACAAATCTAATTCGGCTATGTCAGGAGGTCTTAGGGTTTTATATTGAAGTAGCAGGCTCTGGACAAGTATCTGAATCTTCTCATGGTAAGCCGCAACATTGGTTAATTCCTCTAGGCTCTGGGAAGCGAAGAGAGCTAGCTGCACGCGCACCACTTATTGTGACCACTCTTCAGACTATTAGTAGTTTGGGAGATATTTCTTTTGAGAAGAATCTGGTGCATTTTTTCCCTCTTCTATCAAGCTTGATAAGTTGTGAACATGGATCATCTGAGGTCCAGGTAGCTCTCAGTGACATGCTTAGTTTATCGGTTGGTCCTCTTTTGCTACGGTCTTGTTGATCGCTTTGGTAAGATTGGCCCTGCTTTTTGAGATCCGGGATTTTTTTGTCTAGATCATTTTGTTCATATTTTCTTCATCTCTCTCGCCCTTGTTCAGTTGACAGGAATAGAGTTTCATATCATAGTGTACCCAAAATTAGTAGCAATTTATGTTTAGATATACCTTCCAAGTTCTGCATTTTAGAAGCCTAGCTTTTCTAATCAGAATTGATATGTATTACCAAGAGATTAAATGTTGTATGCTTAAAATTTTTTTCTTCTCCATTTTTAAAAATAATGAGTTTCCTATCACCTCCTGTAATTCACGGTTTAGTTTGTCAAGTTTGATAATTTTCTTGCTATATGTTTGTGATTAATTTTCTGGCTATGGTGCAAAGTACAATTTCCTTAAGTTGCCATTTTCTTGAAAATTTTGAGATTGTTACCATAGTAGTCCATCTCAGATAGCAGAGCGGAGCGGCCGACTTCAAAACTGGGATAGCAGCCGCTAAGGCTATCTCGGCTGTAGTGCTCTGCACCAACGCTATCCTAGCTGTAGCGGCCGCTAAGGCTAACTGCACTGCTCTAAGCCATCCCATAGTGGTGAGCAACCACTCGCTTTGCCGGATAGCTGTAGCGGCCGCTAAGGCTAACTGCACTGCTCTAAGCCATCCCATAGTGGTGAGCAACCACTCGCTTTGCCGGGATCCCGCGGGGGTGACTACCCTGATTGTTACTAATGATATTAGTAAGACAAATACAAACTTATTTACTGGTCCTAAGCTGTTACTCTTCAATTTTGAATAGTTTGATAGTTTGAAAATTGAATAATCTTGGTAGTTTACAAATGCAACAGTGATTTTTATTGATGCTATCCAAGCAAACTACTTTTGCTCAAATTTCAGTTCAGTGATGGTTCAAATTTGAATCACTTCTGGAAGTTCTCCAATAAGATGTCCGTCTATTTTTATCACAGGATCCAAATACATTAATCCGGTTGCAGTCCTGCGGAACCATCATCATGCAGAAAACAATTAAACAAATTAAATAGTTGTCTAAGGAGAAATTTGCCGGCATTTAAATTAGTGTGACTTTTATGACTTTTCAACAACACCAAATAAGACCTAATCAAACTAAAAAAGAACGAGTCTAAAACTTTTCCATTTTTCTAATACATGTGCTTTTGTGAAAAGAAATTTCAGGGTCCTCTATAAAGTGTAAAGAAATATTTCAGGCTTTATAAAAGAAAGGGTGAAATAGTTGGAGTTGCACCAGTTGAAGACTTCATGAACCTAAACATGTCACCCTCAAACGGATATATTTTCTTATATTGAGTGCATCTACCACAAGCAACCAACTTTATTACATGTTGTTATATTAGTATTTTCTCCACCATCAGGGTTTGAACTCTGATTTTTAAATTTCTTCGACTCTTTTAACCATTAGCTCAACCAGCTAAAAATTATGTTAGGAATTCTCAGAACTTCCTTCACCTTTCTTAACAAAAAGACCAAATTCTTCTTCAACAAGCCAAAAAGCATGAACATTATTAGAGAACCTAACACAAATTCCTCTTCATTTGTTGATATGGAGATGTCTAACCAATTCAAACAAGTTTTCAAGCTGATTGACACTAATGGTGATGGCAAGATATCAACAAGTGAGCTAAGTGAGTTACTTTCATGTTTGGGATACAAAAATAGCATAGCTGCTAAAGAAGCTGAAGGTATGGTAAATGTGTTGGACTCAAATGGAGATGGGTTTGTAGATTTGGAAGAATTCATGGTTGTTATGGATGACAAGGAAGGCATGTTCGGTTGTGCCAGTAACAAGGAGCAAGATGAATATCTCATGGATGCTTTTCTTGTCTTTGACACTGATAAGAATGGTCTAATTTCAGCTAAGGAACTTAAGAGAGTTTTGATTAATTTAGGATTTGATCATTGTAGTATGGGAGAGTGCAAGCTTATGATCAAAAAGGTTGATAAGAATGGAAATGGGTTTGTGGATTATGAAGAATTTCGGTCCATGATGAAATCAGGATTAGCCAGCTAATTAGAGCTTGGTTGAAAAATACAAATAGGATAGGAATTAGGATAGTGTAGTATTTTTGCATTTTTTTTCCTTCCTTTTATTGTCAATCTTTTTGTGCTCACTAGTTTTGAGACTTGTGCATTCACACTAGTCTATTATTTTTATTCGATATTAAGTTTGTCATTATATTAACATAAAGATTTATTTAGAATAAAATATTTAAAAAATTGTTATGAAAAAATTGTTAAAATAAGTATAAGTTAAACTATTGTGCTCTTTTTTGTAAAACTTACTAAATTACTAAAAATAAAATTACTATATAATTTTTTTAATTAAAGCTATTGTCCGGTAATATTTTTTAAACAAATTAAAATTAATATGCTCTAATTATTCAATTTTTTATTTAGAAGATGTTAAAAAGCTAAAAATTTTAGCTTAAGGATTTATGATAAATATATGCCCCGTGTATGAGTTTTTGTAATAAATTATAATTATAAAGATAAATATTTATCCAATTTCTTTTATGTATAAGTGATAAATATCAAATTTCTTCTATTGATTATAAAAATTATTTGTGAATGCACATGCTTATTGATTTTTTCTTGATTTTTAAGTTTGATATTATACTAAAGGAGAAAATTTATTTAGAATAAAATATTTAAAAATTTGTTATAAAATATTTATAAAATATAAAAGAAATCATTGTACTTTTCTTGTAAAACTTATTAAATTAAAAAAATTATTATTAAAGCTCATGTGTGTATGATTTTTGTAATAAATTATAATTATTAATAACAAATATTTATTCAAAAAAAATTTAAGCAAACAACATACCATTAAATAAAAAGAAGTACAAAGAAAGCTGGGGGGCAAAAACCTAACCCAACAACCACACAAAAAACATATATACAACCCAAAGAGGATAAAGCAAACCCAACCGGACCAAATCCAATGAAAGATCCAAATGTGAAGCAATCAAAGACACATCAAACACAATTCAGCAAGTTCGACGCGGGACCCGAAACCAAACTGCAAAAAAAAATGTGTAAAAGATTCGACCATTACAACAACCAATAGAGACAGACTAAAAATTAATTTATCTCTTAGGGCACGGTGAATGAATCTCAACGTCAACACAAAAACAGAGACAACAACCGACAACTCGCTACGCTAGTCACGAGTACAAGGCCATTTCTAGCCATATCGAGAGTCGACGGTCTTCCCAAATTCTCTAGCGCCGTAGGTGCAGACTTGAAAGTTTTGATCTCTGCAAATCTCAACAGATTTGAAAACAAACCAGAAAATCAAAATTCAAAAAAGCAAACAAACAGTGCTAGAGAAGAGACAAAAGAACCACAACAATAGAGTAACAAAACCGACGACAAACCAAAATCAGTTTTAGCATAACCGAAACCACCAGAACCAAACAACAAGTCATCGGAAACAAAAGGAAATCCATTTCTGTCGCGGTGATTTTTGGATGTCAAGCTATTGAGAAGCGTTGAATCACAAAACATTTAAATACACCACCGAGCTTTTTATTTTTCCGAAGAAGGGAGAAAAGTCCGTTAAAACACCCTAAATAAAGAGATCGAGATAAGGGGGTTGGTTACGCAAAGGGAAGGTATTAGCACCCTAGGCGTCTATAGTACTCTATAGGAACCTCTTGTATTCTATCTTAAGCGCTTTGTTTTTATGTGTTTGAAAATATGTATAAGATTTAGGGCCAATTGAGTATTTTATTGGGAAAATGAGTTTTGAGTGACAAAATGCACTTGGCTTGAGTTCCAAGGTTTTTATCTAATGAAAATGAGTTTTGAAGTTGAAAATAAGACTTGATTTGAAAAATCAAGTGTTTTCACCTAAAGAAAATAAAGTTTGATTGATTGAGGACTTGGTTTAAAATCCAAGTTGTTTTTTGAGAAAAAGTTTGATTAATGACTTGGTTTAAAATCCAAGTTGTTTTGAAAAAAGTTTTTGACAAGTGATATATTTTGGATATTTTTGAGAAGAGGTGTTGACCTCTATTTTTTGGCTAAAAAGGGTTAATGGTTCTAACGAGAGTTCTAACGCTTTAACTAAACAACCTAAAATATTTGAATCGCGCCTAGACTTTTTGCAACGACATATAGGTCGAGGTTTTTTCCTTTCTTCGGATTAACACATTAAATATACTAACGAGCAATAATAAGCGAGAATTTAAAGCACACAATACATCCGGGGGGGTAGCATGCAAAGGGAATTGAGTTAAATAAATAATAGCAATAAATAATGACTGAAAATAAATCGCGCCAATAATGCGCATTTAAAATTACAACCGGGGGGGGAACATGCGTGGGGGATTTGAATAATAATAACAATGACATAAATATAAATAAATGGGATATGAAATTAAAGCATATAATATAATGTAAATGCTAGAGACGTAAACACAAAGCATAATAATCATGAAGCATAAAATGAACATAAAGCATGTAGTGAATAAATAAATGTGAGGTGAATAATAAAATATGAGTGGTGTGTGAAGCGTGAAAGTGAATAACAATTAATGACGAAATTAGCACATAAAACACGAGAGTAAAAACAAACAAGAAAGAAGCAAAGAAAAGCAAAAATCATCACATCATAACAAGATAAACAATTGAATGAAAGTAAACCAAGCAATGTCACACATATTTTCAAATTATAAACACATGCATTTATTTTCTAATTAAAATGGAAAAAAAGGAATTGAAAATTCATCAAAGCATACAATACTACCTCAAACCATGGAAACATTCCCACAATAAATCAAACATTTTCAAACTCACATACATGCATATTTATTTTTAATTGAATAAAGAAAACAATTTACAATTGCATCATATTATTAAGAATTGATCATATTAAATAAAAAATCCAGGATCAAATCATAGAGACAAGAATTAAACATATTATCAAACATAGGGCAAAGTTAATGGTAATTAAGAATTAAAACATCAAACAAGTCATTTAAAAACTAACATGTAAATTTCATAATTAATTAATATAATAAAAAACATCAAATAAATAGAAGTCAATCATGTGATTAAGACAAAAATGAAGTAAAATCAAAGGGTAATCATCTACAAAAATTAATCAAGAGTTCATGGTATAACAAGAACATAAGACAAATAATTTATTAACATATTAAGCTAATTATTAACAATCAATCTTAATTAAATGGAATTAAAAGATAGCAAAAATATAACATGTGATCATAAATCCAAAGCCTAGAGCTAAGTCATAGAGACAACAATCAAGCATGTTAACAATCATATAATAATTTTCATGGCAATTAAAAGCATCAATTAAAAATTAATTAAAACCCTAACATGTGAACATTATAACTAATTAATACAATTAAAATGGAATCAAAGCAAAATAAATCAACAAAACAAAAAAAAAAAACAGAGAGTAACCTTCAACAAATATCATTTAAAAGTTCATGGCATGACAAAATCAAAAGAAAATAAATTTCATATTATTTAAGGCCAATTATTAGCATTTAGACCAAATTAAAATAGTGTAAAAAGACAAAGAAAAATTAAAATAATATATGATCAGGTATACAAACAAGATAAAAGTCCAAATATCAGTATGTCACTCATATTACATCATAGATCAAATAACACAAACATATTATCAAACATTAATTAAGTTAAACCTAATTTATACACTAATAAATAAGGAAAATGTAGGAAAAATATCAAATAAATGTTTTAAAAAATGATTTTGTGACATATCATTTTAAAATGGCCAAAAATATAATTTAAAATTAAATTTACATCTCAGAATAATAAAAATAAAATTTATACAGAGGGGGGTGCAAATATCAAAGAAAATAAAAAAAGGGGGTGCAATAGCAAAAAAGCCCAAGCCCACGCGCAGAGAAAAAAATCTGAGGAAAATGTTGGCTGTGATTCAGTGTGACGCACATATGCGTGAGTACGCATTACAACCATTAGATCTTCCCAAGGAAGGATCAAACGGTCGTTTCGCCTTCTCACGTACGCCCTTGGATGAAAACAACGGCCTAGATTAAATCTGGGAATTTATGAGAAACACGCGTGCATACAAGCATGCTAGGATCAGGTACGGACACGTATCGTGGTCCTATCGTCTGACCACCGTCAGATCTTCATTTAATGAGATCTGACGGGTGCGATCAATGGAACACACGCACCGTGTGATGAATCCAACGGACATGATTAAAACTGGGTAAGGACGGAGATTCACCCATGGATCATCATCTCCGTTGAGTCCTCGCCGTCGCTGGCGCCGTTTCCGGCACCGGAGTACTAAAAAACGCCCAGAAATGCACGAATCATATATGGTTCTTCTCGTATTTTCACAAGGAATCCAAATATGCAATTAGTTTCATGAAATAACACTTAGATTTTAAAAAACGGAGAGAAAAAGTTTTGAAAATTTCAAATCAAACACACAAACTAGCACGTTTCATGGCAAACTAACAACCCAGATAGCTTCATAGTAATGAAATAAGACGAAAGACATTAAAAAGGAGCAAGAAAGCTACCAGAAACACGTTAGGAGAAGTTGATTTTTCACGAACTTTGAGCTTGAACACGAGCTCCAAAACGTCTCTGAAGCTTCAAATTGGAGGTAGGGTTTTGATTCTGGAGGTCTTTAGAAGGTTATTAACATGTTAATTGCAAGAAAACAATGAGAATTTCGTGTTAGGAAATTTTTGTAAAAGTGAGTAAAAATGGGTTGTTCTTCAGCTACCTCCTTCTCCCAAAATCACCCCCCTTTGGCTCTGAAAAACGTGTGTGTATTTATAGAATAGGTTTAGGTTATGAAAAGAGTGATTGTGAGTGAATGAGAGGGGTATTCTTGAATTTTTGCAAAATGGATATTTTTTGATGATGCTCAATCAAGAGTACAAGTGTATTGATCTGATGCAAATGGCATTTTGAGGTATATTCTGAGATCAAATGGTTGGGAGAGGATCATGGGATTTTTGGGATTTATTTGATGAAAGAAATAATTTTAAACCAATTTAAAACCATTTTTGTAAATAAATAAATATGTGGAAAATGAAAATATTTATGAGCAAGGGCAAAAGTGTCCATTTTTAGGGTTTATAAAATGCATGAGTCAAGTTGGAAATAATTAAAAAAAAGTTTGAATAAAAAAGGTTACTTGTTGGTGAAGAAATGAATTTTTTAATTTAAAATGTAAATATGAACATAATAATATAATATATAAAATAAAAATGCAAATGAAAATTAAAATATTTTTTGTCATGCTCATAACATATAAAAGTGATGGAGATGAAATTATAAATCAAAAATTATGATGAAATGGATGAAAAAGGAGATTACTTGCAAAAGAAGTTACCCCAATATTTGAAATTTTGAAAAGGGTAAAATGGGAACAAAATCAAGTTTATGAACAAATTATGGTACAAGAGCATATTTGGAAATTTATGGTGCAAGAAAAAGATCAAAATGTCATGTAATTAATTATCTAAAAATGAAACAGTTAAGCAGCGTAAACAGGATAAAATACTATTTTTAGCAATTTTAAATTAACAAATAATAATAATGTGATGAAAATTAACATGCTTAAAATGAGCCAAAATTAAATGAAGAAATTAGGGGTGGTCAAAAAATGGGGTATGACAACTTCCAGCAACAAAATTTTCAAGTAATTGCCAAGGTGCAGAAACAGAACCTGTAATTTCTTTTGTCTTCCAGCCACCGTCAAAACACGATCACAATAAACCTCCTCCAAAGGTTTGAACACCAAAACACAGTCTGACGGCGGAGAATAAAGAAACCAACTCTGTCCTTGCCAAAAGGATGAACAAAAACGCGCCAAACCAAGAACAGAGTACACACCAAGACCCGAACGCAGAAAAACGCTCAGCCTTAAGAAGAAAAGAGGTGAATGGCGGCGGAAACCACCACGCCGACAGCCACTGAAAAATCGAAACCGCAAGCCAGCTGAACCCAGGAAAGGAGAACGAAAAAGAAGATCCAAAACGGAAACCCCAAAGCGAACCGCCAAGCCGAGATCTAGCAACTCCGACGCCGACCAAGACGGAGGTGGTGCGGAGGGGTTGTCGCCATTCATCACACCACCAAAAAATGAAGCTACATCGCAAAGAAAAAATTTGGATTGAAAGGGGATAGCTGAAGGCGTTGATTTCTGTAGAGAGAGGAAAGTTTAGAGAGAGAGAGTTATCCCAACTTTCAATGAAAAAGTTCCACAATTTCCAATTCAAATCAACAAATATTTATTCAATTCCTTTTATGTATCGGTGATAAATATTTGTTCTTATATTTATTATCATTGAGAATTTATTCTTCTGTTGTTTTAAGGAAAAAAAAACTATTTGTGCACAGCTTTCTTGATTTTTTCTTGATTTTTAAGTTTGATATAACACAAAAGTATAAAATATATTTAGAATAAAATATTTAGAAATATGTGATAAAATAATTTTAAAATATAAATTGTGCGATTTTATATAAATTTATTAAATGAATAAATATGCTTTATTAAAGTTATTGTCTCGTGTATATTTTAATAATAAATTATAATTATCGGTGACAAATATTTATCCAATTTTTTTATGCACGAGTGAAAAATATTTGTCCATGATTTTTTATATTTATCGATAAGAACTAATTAATTGTCTTGTTTAAAAAAACTATTAGTTAATTTTTTTGTATTAGTGGTCAACATTTGTCCTACGACGTTTTAAGTATCAATGACAAATATTAATCCCATAATTATATATATATATATATATATATATATATATAAAATATGCGTAGATTTCTTTTAATTCAAAAATTAATTGTTCTTATTTTTATGGTTTCTATTTTTTTTGCCTTCCTATTTTTATGTTTTATATCTTTTTTTTTAGTAGATTTGTATTTATGCTTATCTTTTTATTTTTTTAGTTTATTTTAAAATATTATTAAAAGTGATGAGGATAAATTATGATTTTTGGTAGCAGTTTGTTTTAATATATTATAAGTAGTTTTTTTTAATATATTGTAAGTAGACTCATGATAGACATTGTTCACAAGTTATGAATAACAGTTTATGGGTTTTGTTTGAACGTTAATCCTGATGGGTCTCAATAACATATTAAAGGATGTTGTTTGAAGCATAAAAGGTTTCATGGGAAGGTTTAACAACAAAGTGACTTTTATGATTAATAGTCTTCCTCATCATCACAAAGTTCACAATGAGTATTGAAGATTCAAGGAAGAATATGAAGATCATAGTTGAAGAATCAAGATGGAAAAACTTACATCTCAAGCTACACAAGAATATATTTGATGTTATTATGTCAAAACTCACATTGAGTTTTGTTACATGCTTTGAAGATTTACTACTACAATTAACATCAATTGAAATGATGCATATGTTGAAGATCGTCAAAACCTACTCAAAATTTTATCTTATCAAAGTTTCTCAAGATGAGAAAGTTTGAGAATGATCTTCCATGAGTTTTCAAAGGAGCTTATGCACAAGGCATAAACGTTTTAATCATTCTCTAAATTAGAAAATGATAATCCTCATGATTTAGTACACCCACGCCTCCACTAAATCATCTCAAAGATACTCAATAAACAAGCAACAATATGTGCAAAACATCAAAGAGGAATTATGGAATGTTTTGCAACAACAAAAGATTTCAAAGTTGATTAACCAAATAAAGAAACATTATCAACTCTTCTGAAATAATTTCTCATCATGAACATGTCAATTTCTCTCGAGAGCATTCATATCAATTCAGCAAAATAACAAGAATCAACTTTGAAGAAAAAATCATTTCAAAAGTTGAAATATTTTTAAGTCAGGAGAACGTTCTCAAGACGGTCTCCCAAGTTTGCGTGTTCAAGGATAATCACTTTTCCATAAGTCAACTTGGTATAAGACAAACATGAACTTTTATATGAGAGTTATTTCAAGAATCATAACACTGGAATAAATCATTTAAGGCAATGAATGAATTATAACTAGAGAACATTTTCTCTTAGTCATATTCAAGGAATCACATGAACACATCTTTTGCCAAGGCTTATGATTCTCTCACGAACAGTTGTTGGTGTTAATTAGACCAATGGAAATGCAGTAACGAGTTCAGAACAACTTGCAATAACCAGCTGGTGCGGTTCAAGGGTGAAAGAGACTTTGTAACATTCTCACATACAAGTTCTTAAAAGATAATATCATATGTACTTGCAAGGACATGAACAGGAGTTACTCTATTTTCTGGACATTTACAGCCGCAAGACAACTTGCAACAGCTCTTCGATCACATGGATATTATTTTCCTTCATTTGAAGTATGGTCTCCAACATCCAGGAGAATGGTCTCCCAGATTTTGTGCACACAAGCTACAACTTTATTCAAAGTTGTACCAAATTATTTCCACACATGGGCTATTGTCTTACAACGTTCATATGCTCATAAAACAACTCATAAACAGCTGGCACAACAGATATTTCTGACATCACTACAATTCCATATGTCGGAGAACATCAGAAGAACATTTTCCAGACTTACTATAAGTACAAAATTACATTGAGTGTTTTGCTTCTCTCACAACGGCTATTTTAATACTCTCAACTGTCATATTTGAAGTTTAAATATTAGAAGAACTTCTTCATCTATAAATAGCACCTTGGTTGCATCTGAAGAGCAAAAGTAAAAGCTACAAATCATCAAGCATTTGTTTTTGTCTACAAGTCACAAAACTCTTCTTTTATTACTCACACTCAAGATCTTCTTTCTCATCAATACTTTTGAGTTTGTTGAGTAATTTTAATTGCTTCTCAAACTAACCTTTGAGTTTCTAAAAGCAAATACATCAAGAGACCACTTTTCAACACAATCCACTTTTAAGTGACTGTATCTTTGTCTCTCCCTTTTACCACTCACACTCCAGCTCTTTATCAACCTCTTGGATCAAAATATTATTGAGTGTATTGAGTGTATTTTGTATAAGCTTCTTAAACTAGTTTTGAGTTTATGTTTAAGCTTAGATCTAAAACCATTTCCTTTGTAAAAGAAGATTGCTCAAGTCAATACGTAACTATTGATTGAGTGTTGCCCTTACTAGCTTGTAGGGCTGGGGTAGATTTAAGCTTAAAGGGCTTAAGGTTATTGATCTTGGTCTAGATCAAAGACGACGAATTGTATTTGAGATTGGTAGCATCTCAAGATTATAGTGGAAAAACTCACAGGCGTGGGGACTGGACTAGCCCAAGATTCGGGTGAACTAGTATAACTTTTGTGTGTGAATCTCTCTTACCTTTAACTCTTTAATTTCTGTAAACACACATCACACAAACCACTTCTTTTACATTTACTTTCAATTCTCACGTAGCAGAGAACATTCTCACGCTGCTTTATATTTTACTAACATTTATCCAAGTATACACTTGAGATCAACTTAGTACACCCACGCCTCCACTAAATCATCTCAAAGATACTCAATAAACAAGCAACAATATGTGCAAAACATCAAAGAGGAATTATGGAATGTTTTGCAACAACAAAAGATTTCAAAGTTGATTAACCAAATAAAGAAACATTATCAACTCTTCTGAAATAATTTCTCATCATGAACATGTCAATTTCTCTCGAGAGCATTCATATCAATTCAGCAAAATAACAAGAATCAACTTTGAAGAAAAAATCATTTCAAAAGTTGAAATATTTTTAAGTCAGGAGAACGTTCTCAAGACGGTCTCCCAAGTTTGCGTGTTCAAGGATAATCACTTTTCCATAAGTCAACTTGGTATAAGACAAACATGAACTTTTATATGAGAGTTATTTCAAGAATCATAACACTGGAATAAATCATTTAAGGCAATGAATGAATTATAACTAGAGAACATTTTCTCTTAGTCATATTCAAGGAATCACATGAACACATCTTTTGCCAAGGCTTATGATTCTCTCACGAACAGTTGTTGGTGTTAATTAGACCAATGGAAATGCAGTAACGAGTTCAGAACAACTTGCAATAACCAGCTGGTGCGGTTCAAGGGTGAAAGAGACTTTGTAACATTCTCACATACAAGTTCTTAAAAGATAATATCATATGTACTTGCAAGGACATGAACAGGAGTTACTCTATTTTCTGGACATTTACAGCCGCAAGACAACTTGCAACAGCTCTTCGATCACATGGATATTATTTTCCTTCATTTGAAGTATGGTCTCCAACATCCAGGAGAATGGTCTCCCAGATTTTGTGCACACAAGCTACAACTTTATTCAAAGTTGTACCAAATTATTTCCACACATGGGCTATTGTCTTACAACGTTCATATGCTCATAAAACAACTCATAAACAGCTGGCACAACAGATATTTCTGACATCACTACAATTCCATATGTCGGAGAACATCAGAAGAACATTTTCCAGACTTACTATAAGTACAAAATTACATTGAGTGTTTTGCTTCTCTCACAACGGCTATTTTAATACTCTCAACTGTCATATTTGAAGTTTAAATATTAGAAGAACTTCTTCATCTATAAATAGCACCTTGGTTGCATCTGAAGAGCAAAAGTAAAAGCTACAAATCATCAAGCATTTGTTTTTGTCTACAAGTCACAAAACTCTTCTTTTATTACTCACACTCAAGATCTTCTTTCTCATCAATACTTTTGAGTTTGTTGAGTAATTTTAATTGCTTCTCAAACTAACCTTTGAGTTTCTAAAAGCAAATACATCAAGAGACCACTTTTCAACACAATCCACTTTTAAGTGACTGTATCTTTGTCTCTCCCTTTTACCACTCACACTCCAGCTCTTTATCAACCTCTTGGATCAAAATATTATTGAGTGTATTGAGTGTATTTTGTATAAGCTTCTTAAACTAGTTTTGAGTTTATGTTTAAGCTTAGATCTAAAACCATTTCCTTTGTAAAAGAAGATTGCTCAAGTCAATACGTAACTATTGATTGAGTGTTGCCCTTACTAGCTTGTAGGGCTGGGGTAGATTTAAGCTTAAAGGGCTTAAGGTTATTGATCTTGGTCTAGATCAAAGACGACGAATTGTATTTGAGATTGGTAGCATCTCAAGATTATAGTGGAAAAACTCACAGGCGTGGGGACTGGACTAGCCCAAGATTCGGGTGAACTAGTATAACTTTTGTGTGTGAATCTCTCTTACCTTTAACTCTTTAATTTCTGTAAACACACATCACACAAACCACTTCTTTTACATTTACTTTCAATTCTCACGTAGCAGAGAACATTCTCACGCTGCTTTATATTTTACTAACATTTATCCAAGTATACACTTGAGATCAACTTTGTAGAGCGCGGGATTAAATTTTAAAAGGGTCACAATTCAACCCCCCCCCTCCCTCGTGACTATTTCTTCCACTTCAACTTTTTCATGTTAAAAATCAAATAAATTTGAAACGTAAAATTTTGCTTATAATTATGGCTTGAGGAGTTGTAATTCAAAAAAGAGATCAAACAACACGATTTTACATTGGGTTGTTTTCTACCCTATTAATGCCTTTGTAATTTTCACTTAAAATTGTAGATTGCACTCTTTATTGGAGCAGAGTACATATCAATTCACTCGAAGTTTTTGGCTATGTAAGTTAACTTTTTGATTAAAAGTGATAATTAATTCTTTTACGTTTTGTACCGGTATCCTTTAATGATATGATAGTTTATTAAAATTGGACAGACTGACAGGGGAGCAATGCAAGATAATGAGGGATGACGACGATGCAAGTCAGCATCGGTTAACACATGTGTAAAATTTTGATACCAAATTCTATCTCTTTATTTCACTTGATCCAATGGCTCAAATGATTTTATTTAAATAGTCTTGTGACTTCATACAACTGTTATTTAAATAGTCTTAACAATATTAAATATGGGAATCTAGTTAATCTCTTGTTTGTGTGATGAATTTAGAAAATTCAAGAACAGACAGTTGTTGTTTATGAACATGAAGTGAATTGGTTCAATGAGATCAATGATTTGTTTCAAGCCAGGAAAGAAGTAATCGAAAGAATTTCATCCTTTTGGCTAAATGTAGTGAGTTATTTATTTAATGTTGAGATATATTGTTTTTTGTTGATGGTGTGCTCTAAAATAGTTAGTAAGTGTATTTGTTTACTCTATTTTATCTTTGTGTAGTTTTTGTAGCATGACACTCTGCACAAATATTTGAACTACAAAGACTAAACGGTTAGACTTCTTTCACATGAGTATATATACAATGCATACATCTTCAAAAGCACTTAATGTTATAATCAAGAACTAATGATACTGACAAATAAACATGATAAATCCTAATCGTTGTTGGTTTCTTGTTGATGATTTGTAGTTATGAATAATAGTTATACTCACTAGTGTTTAACCTTTACAAATCAGTTATAATCTTAGTTTCTTGTTGTTGATTTTAATGTCTTTAGGTACTAAGAAAGGGAAATGAAATGTCAAATTATTATGGATGTAGAAGTCTTGTTCATTCAGGTATCCATTTTCCCATTATGCATTTAGTTTAAATAGTTGTGGCATAGAGAATAGTAACAAAAAATTTGACATTAGGTGTGAGGATTATACTTCTTTGAAATCTCTCAAAACTTCTTCGACGGTGCGAGGATTATACTGTGTGCGCGAGTTCATTGAATCAATCCGCTTTGTGAGTTATTTCTTCTTCATACCTCTAGTTTATATAATTCTTAGAAACATTACATTTAAATTTTGGAAATTTATTTTTATCTAAATCGTTAATTTAATTTTTGTTTGTTTCCGGGTTTTTAATCTAATCAATATTTCCATAATATAACTATGCAAATGTCTTTTTTCTATAATGAAGATGATAATTTAGAACGCACTAAGGCTACTCAAATAGACTGGAAACCTAACATGGTAACCTTTTATTTTTTTTACCTTCATCTATCTGCTTTTTTATTTTTATTTTCATTTTACTTAGTTATTTATTCTTAAAACATGAAGGCAATTGTAGATGAAACTAATTCACATTCAGAAGCATCTGATCGGTTTGATACCCATTTGAGGTTATTGTCCAAATATGTTTGTTTCTACACAAAAAATATTATTTTTCAAATGTTTAACCAAATTAAACATTTTTTTCAATTTTCATTTTAGTACAAATGGTAAAACATCATTAGTTGAACATTAGTTTTTTAAAAGAACCAAAGTTTAAGCTATGTTTGGATTGGTAGAAAGTGGTGAAATGAAATGGAGCAGAATGAAGTGGAGTTAGATTCCGTTGTTTGGTTTTGTAAAAAACAAATGGAATGGAGTGTGATGGAACTCATTCCATCCAGTACCACTCATGGAATGGTAAACATTAATTATATAATTACTATTTTATCCCTAATTTTTATTTCATAATCTGATGTTGTCATTCTTCCCTTATTTTGGAGCGTGCATTTCTTGATCGTCTTCTTTTATTGCTCTTCTACAGTAAAACCTTTGCCTTTTCTCTCCCGCGTTTGAGATCAAACTCTTTCATTCCATAAAAAAATTTATTTCAAAAAAATAATTAATAATAAACAACGATGATAATAATGATTAATTTATGATAAAGAGACGACACGAGTAGTAGTGGTGGGAAAGAACAAGAAGGATTGTATGAAGGGCAAATATTAGATTTTGAACAAAATCAATGAAATCAAGGGATAACAAACAAAATATATATAATTGCGTAAAAGAAAACAAATTATATTTTTGACTTACTCTACATAATTCATCAAAATCCTCCAATGATGAATCTAATGAATATTTTATGAACAATGATGAATCTAATGAACAATGATGAATCTTGATGAATATTTGGGTCTTGTAAGAAGAAGATCCTATTTTAAATTTTCAAAATTTTTATTTTACAAAAATAATTAATAAAAAATTATAACTTTATTTCTTCCTATTTTTATTAAATTGAATATCAACATTTTGTAAATAAAGGGTAAACTTAGAATAAAAAAATTATAAATCATTTCATTCCATTCCATTCACTTTTCAAACAATGGAGTGAAAATTTAGCTTCGTTCTGTCATAAAATATCCAAACGATGGAATGAAATATATGTTCCATTTCGTTCTATTTCATTCTGCTTGGCTCCATTATTTTCCACCAATTCAAAGAGAGCCTTAGAGACTTTTTTTTTTAATGGCAAATTGTTAGTTGTTAGTATATTACAATATTGTTAGTTTTTCTTCTTGTCAGAACTTGAACCTTGGACCTACAAACTTCTTTACCCTTAGCTCAACTAGCATAACCAATTGAGCTACCCTTCCCACCCAAGCCTTAGAGCAACATTACCGCTGGATTCATAGCCACTTTTTAAGTGCTAAGAATCAATTCTTAAAAACTAGCAGCGTCGGAGCAAGCTTACTTGGCAAAGCTTAATTCTTATTTTTAAGCAAAAATCCTTACACAAGTATATTTTTTCTTTCATTTGTTAATTATCCTTTTGTATGCCCAAAACATAGTAACACACATCCCACACTTTACAATTAATCCGATCCAATTTATTTCAAACTTTTTATCTATGACAGACACACAAACTAGGACACACATACTAGTATTATTCAAAGGTTCAAGATTTTTGATCGTTGTAAAAATAAAAATAAAAATATAATATAAGTAATTTTTTTATAGTATATAAAAACTACAAACATTGCATTTTTTAAACTCATTAATTCTTACTCCAACAATTATTTTTTTCTTTTACAATGAATCCCCATCAATCTTACATGAGTTATTTTCAAAACCAATCAACTCCTAGTGTTGAAAATTCATCAAATCCACAAAATCCAATGCATCCACCACAACCAACATTTTATGTTCATAACCAACCACCTTCTTCTAGTAGTGAAAATTCACACAACCCACAATATCCAATGTACCCACCACCATCACAATTCTACTCTCAAAATCCAAATCAATTTATGTACCCACCACCTAATTCTAATATGTCTCAAGTTGGTAGTTGTAATGTTAGAGTTCCTGAAACACAATTTGAGCCACATTCCTCTACACAAGTTAGTTTGGAAGATATTGCGCTTGAAGAAGGAGGAGAAGAGGATGCGGTTGGTAGAGCAAGTCTTTCACCTTTACAAAAGTGCACTGCCGCTATTCGGATGTTGGCATATGGAGCACATGTTGACTTTATGGATGAGTACATCCGAATAGGTGAAACTACTACAACGTTGTGTTTAGAGAGATTTGTAAAGGGTGTCACCGAGATATTTGGTCCTGAGTACATTAGAAGGCCAAACAACGAAGACACTGCACGCCTACTACAAATGGGGGAGTCTCGTGGATTTCCAGGCATGTTGGGTTCCATTGATTGTATGCATTGGGAATGGAAAAATTGTCCAGTTGCGTGGAAAGGTCAATATAGTCAAGGTAATCATGGAAAACCTACTGTCATGCTTGAAGTTGTGGCATCACAAGACTTGTGGATTTGGCATGCGTTTTTTGGCATTGCAGGTTCTAACAATGACATTAATGTTTTAAACCAATCTGATGTGTTTGCCAATCTTTTGAATGGAGAAGCTCCCACAGTGCAATACAATGTGAACGTAACATCTTATGATTTGGGATATTATCTAGCAGATGGTATCTACCCGACATGGGCTACATTTGTCAAAACTATCCCAATACCGCAAGGACCGAAAAGACAATTATTTGCCAAAAAACAAGAAGGAGCAAAAAAGGATGGCGAACGAGCATTTGGAGTGCTCCAATCTCGATTTGCAATTGTTCGTGGCCCTTCACGCAATTGGCACATGGATACCATGAAGAATATTATGTATGCATGCATCATAATGCATAACATGATTGTTGAAGATGAGCACAATGGATACAATGGTAATTTTGATTACGAACGGATAGATAACAATTCAACTGCTCAAGTATTCAATGGTCCTCTGCCTAATTTTACAACGTTGTTTGAAAGAATAACACATGTATGCCAAACACAAATCCATCATCAACTTCAACACGAGTTGATGGAGCATATTTGGCAGCGATTTGGAGATGAGGACGTTGAAAATTAATTTCATGTATTTCATTTATGTTTATTTCATTTAATATGTATTTTTATTTTATTTTTTTTTCGGTTTTCACCATCAGTTGAATCTGGTTCGGGGGTCAGTTCTGGCATCAAGTGGTTTCAGCCCCCTCCCGATCGCAATTTTTATTTTATTTTCATTGACATGTATTTTCTTTCGTCTTTAAATATATTGTATCTTTTTTTAATTTACTTGATTCAATTTTAATTATAGCATATTTTCATAAATGAATTAATATTTAAATTTTAATCGAATTAGGTGGAAACAAATAATATAAATATATGTGGTATTGTGGGACCTAATGAATAATGTTAAGTACCTCAAAATAAGAATCTGTGGATAAAGTAAAATCTGTCTAAATTGCTTAAGAGTTGCTTAATCTTATGTGGCACAGTAGGATTCACGTGAATAGTGTTAAGAACCTCAATTTAAGCATCTAGGGATAAAGATGCTCTTAGAGACCTATCACAACTACTTGACACTATAATGTACACTTTTCGTAATTGAATATAGGCATAACTCAAATTATATTAATTGTAAAAAAAAATCTCAAAGTATATTTGGTCTAAATATGAGTTAAATGAATATTTATATTTAAAATCGGAGTAGTGTATCAATTATTTATTTTAGAAACTTTACTTCTCTGAAACATGCTTAGACTAAAAAATACGAAGTGTTTGTGCCATTTAGGTCTGTTTGGTTCAAAAAAGAGGAGGGGAAGGGAGGGATTTTAATGAAGGGGAGGGGACGGGAGGTGATGTCTTTGAATTATTTATATGTTTGGTTCACAAGAAGGGAGGGGAGGGAAGGGAAGACATTTTAATTGCAAATATGTTTGGTTCATGAGGGGAGGGGAGAGATGATATAACTAAATTACATTTTTATCCTTATAATCTTACAAAAGTTTCATAATTTAAAAATTATTCACTTTATAAAATAATTAAATGTAAAATAAAACTATACACAAAAATTTAAAATGTTTTTTTAATATATATATATATATATATATATATAGGCAAAAAAGTTAAATGACAAAATTATTTATATGGAATAGCAATGTGCATAACTAACGTATACATGCAGATAAATCAAATACAATATAAGAAAACTGTTGTACTTGGAAAGGATAAAATTGCCCATGTTTAATATGCTGACACTTGGCAAAAATGAGGGTATTTGATGTCCAAAATTTATCTAACTGAACTAAACTCATCCTCAACCGAGCCGTTTTTCAAAGTAACCAAGCCATTTAAATGTCTTTGTGAGACATTTAACACTTTTTACATGAGCCATAGTTTGTTTTGAACTAAGCTATTTAGATTTAAATTGAACACTTTTGCATTAAGTTGAATATTTAAATAATAAACATTTGCTGTCAAAAAAACAAAAAGGGCCCACCGTCCTTTTGTCATGAAATTCAAATTCAAAATTTTCCCACTCTTTAATAATTTAAGTTTCATTATATACACCTTTAAAATTTCATTCACTCACTACTTTCTTAGATTTTAGTTTTTCTTTCTCTCTACTCTTCTTCCTTTCTCTATTCATCCTTAACTACATTTTCTCTAATAATTTTACTTTTGTATTCTGCAGAAAAATTAAAAGGTATTCTCTAAGAAGAACAACAACAAAAGAAAAAACTCAAATATGAAGTTTATGATCAAACCCAGGTATGACGATTATGAACAAACGCACTTTTCTATACTCAATGATAATATCATTTCACTTTTCATCTAACTTTTTTCGTTTCCCTATTTTTCTAATCTTCATGATCTATCGTCTCTTCCGATAAGTAAATAAATAATATGTTATTTTCTATATGTAATGAAGTAATGAGAAAAGAAGATGAAATACCGCGAAATCAAACTCATTATTCTTTATTCATGGAAAAGTTAGAACAACATCAAGGTATGAAAAATAATTATAATAAGCTTTTTTAAATCAATTATTTCATTACAAATATAAGTAACTTCTAACTTCTTATGTTTATGTTTATATGCAGGTTAAAAATATACAAATATGAGAAAAGGCAAATGATCTAACATACAATATTCTACTTTTTTTTTATTATTTTTACTTTGACATGTAGTTTTGAGAACTATCTTCTTTTTTCTATTTTTTTTATAACAGTAATAAGGATGTAGATCTGGCAACGCAAAAAAAAAATACGAAAAAAAAAAAATCTAGCACAAAAAAGAACATGAGATTTAGAAAATTACGGTATTTGTCTAGAAATAAATGATTTAATTTTTGAATGTGTATTATTTATATGATCCACTTAGATCATATTTTTCTACTAATGTATATATATAAATATTGGCATATAAGATGTTGTTTGCTTAAAACTAATAACAATTATTGTGTGAAATATACATGTTGTTTGCTTAAAATACCTGTAACGTGTAAAATACACATGAGACAAATTATGCTACTGATTTATAAAATTGATAACAATTTCAAAATAATGGTCGTATGTATTAAATATTGAGTTTAGTAAAAAAGTGGATTCAGTAAAAAAAAATCCATTTCTTATCCTAAAATTTCACAATTGTTTAATTTTAGACCTCTAAATTTTAATTTCTTAATTTTAACCCTTTAAATTTTATAATTGCTCAAATATTACGGAAAATATTTAACTATAATGTACTAAATAAATTATACAATAACAAAATATACCATCATATATGGCCATATGGGACAAATTAAAATAGAGGAACTAAAATTTCAATTTTTTTAAAATAGAAAAACTAAAATTGCAATTAAACTTAAAAAAATCAATAGCATCATCTTTATTCGTTGAAGTGGTGGTGTCTTGCGGATAGAGAAGAAAGAAATTGGATTTACCTGATTGATGAGTGATGAGGAAGAGTGAAGTCAAAAAAAAAAAATTTGTTATTTGAGAGTGATAGAAGAGAGATCACAGAGAGTGATAGAAGAGAGATCACAGGGAAACGATTTACCCTTTACCTCCTAATGAACAACTTTTTATCTGTGATATGAAAAGACATTGCATTGGTACTAGGGGAGTGAAAAAAATTAAAGACTCTACACTCTGCATGTGCTAAGGCATTTGTTTTTTCTAAAATAAAGTATTTAAAGGATCTGATCCTCTCCAATGTTTGTCTCTTCTGTTCTCTCTCCTGTGCAGTTTCTAGCCATTAGATTGATCTAATGGTTGATTGACAAAAAGGTATTTAAAAGAGAGAGAAACTACATCTTCTTCAATCTTTCAAAAATTTCTTCAACGTAAGACATACACATACCCACCACATTACCATTATAAATCAATTGTTTTTGCTTATCTCTCAAATATCATATCTATTTGTCGAATGATTTATTGAAGTTTAATATAATATATTAATGTGATAACACCATTTTCATTCATCCCATTATTCAAAAGAGCACATGTGCTCAACCCAAATTGATTTCATGGCATCGACACCCAAAGCTTGGGTTGCTGGAGCTTTTTCTTTCTCAATCCAGGTTGTTTATGGAGGTTTTAATTTTTTTTAGATTTCAAATAAAAAATATATTTGCTATGGGTGTTGTTTGCAGAGGCCTTACTTTTTGTTAGATCCCAATAAATAAAAAATTTATAATAAGAAATCGTATCATTTTTAGTGATCTGCTTTGGTAGTTTGGGTAACCATGAATCATGTATATAGAGAAAAGAAAAAAGAGAACGAAAACTATTGTAGCTTATTTTGCATAGATCAATCTAAAGAGAGAAGGAAAAACAAAAGTGGTTCTCATACAATTTTCCAAAAACTGATGTGATTTTTAATTTTTGTGTAATGGAAAGGGTTTTTAGTTTTTGAGAACTTTTGATTGCAGAAAGAGTTTTCAATTTCTGTCATAATAATTATTCAATGTAAGTGTTGTTGAAGAAATTCTTAAAAATTTGAAGAAGATGAAGTTTCTCTCTCCTTTAATTGTTTTTTTTATCAATCAACCATTAGATCAATCTAATGGCTAGAAATTGCACAGGAGAGGCAACAGGAGAGACAAACATTGGAGAGGATCCAGATCCGTATTTAAATGATAACAAGTCTATGTACCATTGAGAAGTCTATGACAACTTATTTTTTGACAGATGTCTATGACAACTAAGAGGTAATGGTAGAAGAAAAAAAGGAGTTTCGTAAAAAAATATAAAGAGATGTGAAAGAAAATTGTACATATAAGTTGAAAGATTGGAAAAATTAAAAGGAGGATTTATTTAGAAATAGAATTAAATATTAGGGATATATTAAAAATACTCTTTAAAAGGTTGTGAAAATAATACATGGGACAAATTATGCAACTAATTCATAAATGAAGACAGATTCATTCACTCCAAAAATAAGTGTAAAGAGTTATTTTTATACATATCAAAATTCTTTGATTTTATTTTCCGGTTATTCTTTTCAATTTAATAACCATAAGATTGTAGCAGCTTTTGAAGAGAAAGGTATATTGACCATCATCGTATTATCTTAATGCTAAATCCTATTTGCCAATTCTTTGATAATGAAAGCATACAAAAGTTGTTTGTTTGTAGGTCTCAATTGATCTTCTATGCAGCCTCAGGAGTTGTTTAGGGAAAAGGAGAACACAAATCTTACCATGGTGATTAATAATAATTAATCATGATCATTAATTAATATTTAAATCAATGGTAAATATTTGTTAAAATAACTACCATATACGACACAAAGTATGTTATTGATTCATAAAATTCATATCAATTTCAAAATAATTATTATATATAATAAATAAATCATACACAAGATAAATATAGGACATTATTTGTTAAAATAACTACTATATACAAAACAAAATATGCCATTTATTCGTAGAAGTGGGTGACAACTAAGTAGTCTATGTATCACAAGGAAGTCTATCAACTCTATGTCAGTAACTTAAGACCATAGTAAAATAATTTATAGTAGTACATTTTTACTATAGTAGTACATGAATATGGCCGTT
Organism: Trifolium fragiferum; assembly: GCA_954870985.1. Lineage (NCBI taxonomy): Eukaryota > Viridiplantae > Streptophyta > Magnoliopsida > Fabales > Fabaceae > Trifolium > Trifolium fragiferum. The sequence continues at coordinate 22,280,589 of OX940793.1, forward strand.
CTAATTTATTAAAAATATAAATATGGTTGTCCTAATATGTGAATGAACAAATTTTTATTAAATCTTTATAAATATTTTAAATTTTGTTTTTAGTCCCTCTAATTTTTTTCCCTACTTTTAGTCCCTTAAAAATTTTCAATTAATGTTTTTAGTCTTTACTTTTAATCGACTCATGTATAAACTTCATATTTTGGAATGAATTTTTTTTATGAATGTTTCAAATATTATAAGAATCTCTCCCAAAATTGTTTTGAATTTTTTAACAAAACATAAATTAAATATAAATTTTTGTGTTTTTGGTGCTTAAAAATTCACATTTAATTCATGTTTTATTAAAAAAAAAAAAAGGTTGTGAGTGATTGTTAAAATATGCTACACTTTTTCTTAAAATTTCATTAAAAAATATGAAGTCTACATAGGAGGTTTTTTTTTTTTTTTAATCCGCTAAATTTTATTAAAGAACAACTTCTCCACAAGAAGTGTAAGGAATTGTTGTGAAACATACAACGAAAGGTAACGTGATATATGGGGACCATAAACATATTTATCTGTAAAAATATACAAGTAAATATATGAGAAAAAGTAAAAAAGAAAAAAAATTGTTTCAAATAACAATATTACTCACTCTACCCAACATAATCACAAAATATGCTACTAATCTATAGAATTGATAAACATGTTAAAATAACTATTATATATGTGGTCTTTTGTGGTCAAGATCTAACTAGGAAATTATGCAATTAATAATAATAATTTTAAAATAACTATCATATATATTAACTAAATAAATCACAGCTTTTTCAAAAAAAAAAAAAAAAACTAAATAAGTCACATGTGGGATAAATTATACTACTAATTAATAGAACTAATAATAATTTTATAATAATTATCATATATATTAAATAATTTATACATGGGACAATTTATGTTGCTGATTCTTATAACTCATAACAATTTCAAAATAACTATTTTATATAGTAAATAAATCATATATGGGAGAAGTTATGCTATTGATTCATATAATTCATAACAATTTCAAAATAATTATTATATATATTAAGTAAATCACACATAAGATAAATTATATTATTGACTGATAAATAATTATTATATAGCTTTCGTTCAAACAGTTTAAAAATAATTATTATATATAGTAAATAAATCATAGATAAGATAAATATAGGACAATTATTATAGTGACAGATACATACATAAAAAAATATGAAAAAATATTTATTAAAATAATTATCATATACGGAATAAGTTATGCTATTGATTCATAAATTCATAACAGTTTCAAAATAATTATTATATATATATATATATATATATATATATATATATATATATATATATATATATATATATATATATATATATATATATATATATATATTAAATAAATTATACATAAGACAAATTATATTATTGACTCATATATAGTACTGATTAAATAAATTTAATTTATTTTTAATTTTAATTAGTAAAATGTAACTTCTAAAAATATAGGCGTAACACAACGATAATGTAACTTAAGCAAATTGTAACTATAACAATAATGATAACTTATGCAAATTGTAACTAAAATAAAAATATCTGCAACGTTACGACCCGTGCGATAGCACGAGTCTATCGCTAGTATGAAAAAAAGCACAGTAATATAACTAACGTAAAAAAAAAATTGGAAAGTGTTATGCATAAAAAAATAAATTAGAAAGTGGTCTAAAGTTGATGGATAAAAATTTTACGTAATAAAAAAATCCTTGAAAATTAAAATAGTAAGTTAACGAAATAAAAAATAAGTAAGGATGATTTTGATATTTTAAAATAAATATGAGGATAATTATGTCAATATAATTAATATTGTAATAGCATTTATTGTCTTCCCTTCCCTCCCCTCCAAATCCCCCCAATTTGAAGGGAAGCAAAAAGTGATCTAAAATGTGTTTTGAATCCCTCCCCTCCCTTCACCTCCCCTTCTAAAAAATTGAACCAAACATAAAAACATCACCTCACCTCCCCTCCCCTCCAAAAACCCCGAACCAAACACACTCAATCTAGATCGGAGACTAAAAACAAATTTTCTTAAAAGTGAAGAATTATTAAGAAATACAAATACCGGTAATGCTATGGTAAATCACCTTCACAAATGGTCCAATGTTGACAAATGATCAATACTATTATAACGTATACGAATTTTACAAAATTTATCGTTTAATTGAAAGTTTATATCATATAAATCATCCATAAAAGAATTTAGAAAAATTAAAAAGAATTTGATATGCTTTTTTTTTAAGAACAAATAATTTGATATGTTATTGAGACCTATTAAGATTAACGATATTTAATAAAAATCCATAGACCGTTAATTTTAATTGCTATCAATAACATATCAAATGAATGATTTATGTCGTATAATTTCTCTAAAATATCTATGAATGATCTATATCATATAAATTTTACATCCATCAGTAAATTTTGTGCTGTAAAATTCGTATTAGTTATAATATTATTTTTAAAAAAAAGTGATATAAAAAGTAAAAACAAAAACCCCGCGAGCCAAAAATGAAATCCAAAGTCTTTGAAATTTTGAAATAAAGCTCCTTCTCTCTCTCTCTCTCTCTCTCTCTCTCTCTCTATATCCGTTCGTTCTTGAGAAATTGTGGAAACCCTAATTCCCAAAAATGGAGGCTCTCTACAAAAAACTCTACTCTAAATACACCACACTCAAGGTATTTCCCTTCCGTTCTTCTTCGATTTCAACTACTTCTTACTTACTAACCTATTTATTGTTGCAGACTAACAAATTCTCCGAATTCGAAGATATTAATAAGGAACAAGAACTCAAATTCCTCAATTTCGTCTCTGGTAATCTACATTCTTCACAACTTTTCATGCTTCTGTTTTGCAATTTTCATTATTTTACCAAATTTAAGCACTAATAGTTACCCAGGAAGTGTAATTGTGCATGTTCGTGTGAATTAATTTTGCGTTGCAGCTGCTGAAGAGTTGATAGATCACTTAAGGAGTGAAAATGATAAGCTTCTTGGAAAAATCAATGATTTGGGAAATGAACTGACTTCGGTTAGGTATTAGTATTCTGCAATTTACCTTACCTCTGATTTTATTATTTTTTTGTTGATTTTTTCTGGAAAAATTTTAATTTATTTTTAATTTGTGGTGGTGGATATCGCGTATGTCTGTTGGACTTTGGAAGACTTAAATTTGTTTTTCACATCCAGGCTTGCCAAAGACAATCAACTGGCTGAACATCAAAGGCTTTTGATGGAGGAAACCAAGAAAAGTGAGAGCAGTTTTATCTATTTATTTATTTTAATTTTTATGTTTTAATGATTAGGGATGAGTTAGGCCAAAAGACCAACTTTTGAGATGGTATTAGAGCTCATTCTATATGTTGTGGGATCACCCGTTATCGAGGAATCTGTAAATGACCAATCCTTCAAACTTTATGCTCTAAAGGTCTAACTCTAATTTTGACCGTGAAGGGGTGCAGTGGAAATGCCCATCCCAAAGCTAGCTTTTGGGGTTGAGTTAGGTCTATACTCTATAGACCAAATTCTAAGAAGGTCTTAATTTATCAACTTAAAAAATGAGCTTAGTTATATATCAGCAATATCTACCCACTTTGTAGAGAAAACCTTATTTTTCTATTCAATGAGATATTCATGTTTCTTTGAAGTTACTAAGTGATTTACTTATTCATCCCAGAAAACAGAGATTCAATAGATTGTTATCTTTCAGGCGTTTCCTGACTTGCATGACAATCTAATGTAACTATGGTTTTTTAGTTTGTTTTGTTCAGTCTGAAATTGTTTTAGTTTTAGTTACTTCTCATATTTTTGTTTAACTCGTTATCAAAGTAGTAAGTCAAGGTTCTCCCCCATTATGAATTTATGATGGGCATGGCTACCTAGTTGATACTTATTGTCAGAACTTTTGTGGAAATCTTTATTCTATGTCAGAATTTGATCATGTTTAATTGTGTTATGATTTGTGAATGTAGGTTTGCAGTGTCCTTCCTTGTCCTTAAATTTAGTCCATTTATACATTTTTATTGATGATTTGGATGTGAACTTTTGGCAGATGAATCCCTTTTTGAAGAAGTTGAGAAGTTGCAAAAGCTTTTGAAGGAGAGAACTACTGGTGATTTAAGTAAGGTCATGAACAATACCTCCAATAACTCATCTGTAAGAATGACAAGAAAACGTATGAGAGAGGAACAGGATGCACTGGACAGAGAAGTGAGGCTTATACCATGTGAAAATGATGAAGGTAATTCTGTGGAGAGAGATTCAACACGAAGCTTTCTCAAGGAGAATGCTTTGAATAAGGTGAGCAATTAGAACCCTTAAAACTGAATATAATTGCATGTGTTCATTTATATGAATATGAATTATAAAGCCCTTAATATGCTGGAATTTTGTTGTGAAAGTTGCTGGAGTGCTCTACGTCTAAGGCTAATGATCAATCAGGTTGGTGTGAGTAATCGGTATTCATGCTTCTTTATACCTGAATTGTTTCATTGGGGTATTAGCAATATTTTTATGTATCCTTCATTGTGTTTTACAGGCGTTAATTTACAGGAAAGTGGTCATCGTAACTGGCTTGTTCATGCTCTTTTTGAGTATACATTGGATATGAAGTTATCAACTGACAATAAAACTGGAGGGTTATGTCTTCTTGCAATGCATCAATCAAGTGGTAATTCATATTTTTGGCTTGTAAATTTGTGACCAGTGTGTTTTCCTTATTATTTCTTAACCTTATTATACATGTTTCTGAGTTAACAATTATTGAGAATATTATACTGCTTTTCTATATTGTTTTAATTTGGTTATGTTGGGAAAATTCTTAAAGGTTAGCTCGCTGTTCTTGTTCTAGTTGACCCATGATTACTTTGTTAATAAATGGAGTTCTTACAAGATGTTTCTTTCAAGTTTTGCTTCAATTGAATATTATCCTGATTAATGGTGCAATTGAATATTGAAATGCATATAAATGTAACTATATGAATTTAGACACTAGAGCAAGGTTACATTAATGGGTTGTTTGAAATTTAAAGAATTCGGAAATGAGGGTATATATTGTGTTGATTAGAAGACTCGATACTTTAATGAGCTTGATTGCTGCTAGCTTAAGAGTGATTGCTATCAAATATCAAGCTGTGATATTTGTTGAATGATATCTGTTCCCTTAGGGAGCGTTTGTTTCACGGAATGAAAAATTAATCCTAGGAATAACTTTCCCAGGCATGGTTTTCCCAGGAATAATTTTTTTATAAAAGTGTTTGGATAGTTTTTTGAGTACCTAGGAATCTTTTATTTCAAATTAATTTTTTATTATCAAATTTATTTTAAATGGAGTACATGTATGTTACCACTTTGTTAACTGTTAAATGGAAACGTGTATTAGTGGGTGGGCTAACATAACCGCCGGGAATAAATAATTCCCCCACTATTAGATGGGAATATAAAGTCACTCTTCATGTGTAAAAAAAATTCCTGGGTATAATGTTTTCCTGGGATAATTATTTTATTCCCTTATAACAAACATAGGAATTTTTATTTCCAGCATTGAATTCCCAGGAATGTATTTAAAATCCGTGAAACAAACGCTCCCTTACTTTTAATTGCAAAGTTTTAGTCAAATCAATTTTCAAGTGCTTGAAAAATGATTCAATCTAATCTCAAAGTTGTAAAATATTTTCTTTAAGTAAGGGTTTGAGGGGTATTGTGGGTGCTATATTGATGCAAGAGAAGTTTCAAGGGTTGCAATGGCTAGCAATAAACCGGTTATATGATTGGAATTTATTTGAAAACATTTAAAATTGATAGGACCAAGACTCTGCAAGTGAAAATGGAAAGACAAACACCATATAACATCAACTGTAATAATGTGGTCATGTATGACTGGCGTGACATGTGAGAACACAAGGTGGTGCCAGTGCCACAAGTTTTCCTACAACTATAGGACTGTTCTGATCAACAGACTCCATTTCTTTTTAACGTAGTCTTCATATCCATTAGCCAGTGTCATGTTGATGTATCCTCTTTGTAGATTATATGGTTTCTTTCTACTAGATATTAAAGAGGATAAATAAATTATAAGCTAAAGATTTGGACGCAAGTTTGAGAGCATGTGATTTTTCATTTAATAAGAGTAGAAAGGACTATGTATTGTAAGTTTAGTAGGAAGTATACTAATTCTTGCATAGACTATTCCATATAGATCTTGCGGTTTATAAGTATATCAGATCCATCATACAAATTAATTGGGAAATAGAGGAAAGTATAAACTATAGGATTCATGTGGGATGGATGATCAATGAGTTCTTTCACTGCTTTGGATGTTATAGAAAAGTAGAAGTTATATTTATGGGAAATTTTATCGTGAGACTACAAGACTTGCAATGTTGTATTAGATTGAATGTTGAGTGGTAGAGGGTCCAACAGAAAATAAATACCAATATTGAAAAGATGAGAAAGCTACAAGCATGAGTGAACGCACAGGACAATATATGGTTAGGAATGAAATGTGTTAGAGATTAAGTTGGTTAAAACCTATTTTGGTAAAGATGGAGTATCCTCTTAGGTAGTTTGAGCATGTGGGGAGAAGGTTTTTTTGAAACCACAATGGCAAAATAAATCGGACGGAAGGTAAACATATAGGGTTAAAGGAGACAAGTACTACAGGCCAATCCATTAACAAAGAGCTTAGATTTGAATGTTTTCCCTTTAGATATGGTTTTCAATGGCTACATTATGGTGTTTGGACAGTTCGGTCTATGTAGCCAACTCCAGCCATTGAGAAATGGGTTTTTGTTGTTTTCATTGTTGGTAGAATGTAGAAATGCAATTGCAAAATCATTATGCCTCTGATGATTGCAGCAAGTAGAATTTCTCTTATCCCACATTCTTATTTTCCCCTTTATGTTCTCTTTAGATGTCAATTGTGTGTTTTAAATGCTTTGATTATGTAAAATTCATCAGCCTGTGGATCAGTTGTCTTTAAACTTTGAAAAGTTTGTTCTGTTTATTTTCAATTCAGTGAGAAAGTCTTGTTTCACTTGGGAGGACCTTCACTGCTACATTTTTTTAATTAAAGTTTAAAATAAAGTTCTAGCTGTTCAGCATTTTATTTAAGTGATTGGTTAAAATGTTTCTCTTATTGACAGGTTACTCCTTCAGTATATCATGGATTAGTAAAGCCCCTGAAGAGGAAGCAGAACTGTTATACCGTGTTCAATCTCTAGGCACACTTGAAAGATTAGCACCAGAATGGATGAGGGAGGATATCATGTTCAGCCCAACCATGTGCCCCATATTCTTTGAAAGGGTATCGCGTGTTATCAATTTGAAACACTGAAGCTTCTCTTTTGTGGCTTTGAATTTCATCTGTTCCCCGCCACACCACCTTTTGTGCATGGCTTTGTTGTACATACTTCCACTTCAATTATTTGGAGGATTAATGAGAAACTAGGAATGACATTTGAAGCTCAAACATGGAAAGAAAGCCAATCTAATTAATTTGATTAATGAAGATGCTTTGCGTCCAAATTATTGGGGACAGATTGTGAGGCGCAAGTAAAAATACAAGAAAAGCATTAATGGACTGCACCTAATCAACAAGAAAACTATTCCATTATATTATTAATTTCACACATATTTAGGCTCAATATTTTGATGCCACTGTGTTCTCCTAGCCTTACTTAAAGTGGTCAATTAGTGCGCCAAGTCATGTTATATTGGCTAGTGATGATTTATTTCCTAGTTTGTGGTTGCTTTCTATGTAAATGCACTTATCAATGCTATTGTTAAATTCATGGTAGAAAGTTACTTCTACCTTTTAAGCTTAGTCTATAAATATTAATATAAGACTTTACTTTTACCTTAAAAAAAAGACTCCACTTTTAATCAAGAACAGAGTTGTATGCAAATTGCATTTTGCAGAGCTTGATACCTTTTGTATCTTGTTGAAAATCACTGCTCAGATCTTATCAAAGGTATTCAAACCTTAGTGGTAGTTCTACATTTGGCTTATCACATTTTTGTTTTTTGTTAGAATTGAGGGTGGCACCTTCCTTTTTTCGATCCATCTTTAACCTTCTCTATCTTTTTAATTTTAGTTAATTTGAGGCGAGTTGTTCATACTACACTATTCATAGTTTTCATTCTTATTCATCCATGTTCTCCTTTAGTTATAGTTGTTCACTCAAGATATATCATAAACTTTATATGTTCTCTTCTCTTGTTTTTGCTATACAATTCTCACATCTAACCAACTCACAAAGGAATTCGGTGTATTTCAAATTATTCGAAGGCACAAAGACGTTTGGATATGTTGTTATTCAAAATAATGTGACGACATGTGAAAAACATTTGCCGTGATTATTTTAAGTAACTTGGAATTAGCTCTTGCCTAATTTGGCCATGTCTAATATGAAAGAGTGGTTCATGTGGTGCATGGTGCACAGGTCATGAATAACATTATAATGAGTACAAAATCCACCGTTGGATTGAAATTATATCATATAGATCATCCATGTTTTTTTTAAAATAAATTTAAAATCATTTGATGTTATTAAGATTCTTCAACAACTATGAAATGTTTTAATTAAAAGTAACATATTTTGTTAGCTATTTATTCCCTTGTTAGTAGCTAAACACAAATACGAAATTCATGATTCCATTACTCAGTTTTACTATGTTCTTTTAATCCTTACATAGATTCGGTCTTTTAAGTACATGAGATTGGAGCCACGAGCCCACAAGGAAGTTCATGAATATCTTCAATACTATGATACAAAACAACGACATTGATAAGGTTGTTTTGTATCTAGGTTTAATTACTACTTTTTCATTATGTCTTTTGACTAAAATGTCGACCTGCTAATAATATGAGAAATCATGCTTTTGCTCTGGGACAAAATATAGTCTAGCAAACACATGACTCAATGGGGTAGAACCCAACAAAATATCATGCCAAAAGAGAATTGTAGCCCCAATAACAACCATATTGACCATGGCCCCAAGAACCAATCCGAAGATCCGTCCCTAGATAGACTCAAAAGACATAAGTAAAAAGAGAATACTGCCCAAAGTTAAACCTTTTAACTTTTGACTGTTTCAATCAAATGAAAGAGTTTCGAATTGGAGCCACAAGGAAGTTCATGAAACTATTCAGTCTAGTACACTGTAGTGCACTCAATATCTTTTTATAGCATTTAACATGTCAATCCATTTTTTGAATTTTTGAAATAAGTCTAGCAAAGACTCATTAACCTTGTGAACACTTTTAGCAATTTGCAGATAGATGGAGCCACGACACCGTAAATTCCGTAATGGGTTTGTCGTAAAAATGGGGAAGAAAATGGGGCAAAATTCTATCTTGAAGTTAAACTACACTATAATTGCATGTGTTTTATAAAGTCTGAGAAGATCAACTTTCCATATAGATTTAATATGCTATGCAGAGTAGAATCAGCGTCGTGAATATGTGGCATGCCGCTTTGTAAGTTCAAAAGAAAGTAATGTATTCACTAGCAAAGCTTGAACTCATGATATATGAAATACGAAACTTCTAAACCGAAAAATACCAGAGCAAATAGGGTATTGTATTTTTTATCTGCTCAAAGGTTAAAAGACATCAGAATCAATTCATATTTACCTATAGGTCTATGGTCTCCAGTTTCAACATCCTACTTAAGATTCCAAATCTATCTCTTCGAAACCTTTTGCTTTCAACCAGTCTCTAACAACATTGCTTAGGAAAACATGTTTTACCAATGATCATAGGTAACAACTCGTCCAACTTGACTTGGCATTCTAGCATTATCATTCCATATTTTATCATTCTGATTGTGCCATATACTCCAAAATAGCGTAGCCACTTTACCTATAGTTGCATGATCCTTATTCCGACACAAAGCAAACACTCTATCGGCCGCACTGCCTTGTTTCTGCATGACAGATGACAGTCCGGCTGCTTGCCAGCTAGACCGAGCAGTAGCGCAGGTGAAAAAAGTGTGTATGTCATCCTCTGCCTTCTCTTCAAACAACGGACACTGAATTTCACAATCAACATTATGTTCTAATAATCGACACCTCGTTGGAAGTCATCCCCTACATAATCGCCAAAGAAAGTGGTGTGCTTTATGCGGAGCATGCGCTTTTCAAATTTCTCTCTAATGTGGAATTTTAAATAGTTTATTTTAAAATATCATTTTAAGTATTTTATTATTTTATTACAAAAAATTTAAATGATAATTTAATTTAATTTTATAAAAGTTATTTTAAATTGATTTCTACAATGCGAGATATAGGCACATGATAGAAGCCTTTAGAGAGGCCAACTTAGTTGGTATACTCTTGGCTTACAAAAAACAAAATTTTACAAAACTATTTTTGAGCGATTTTTTTTAAAAGAAATAAGATTTTTGAAATTTTAAGATCCCTACGATCCCTTCAAGGCATAGTTCTTTAAAAAGAATATTTTATCTCTAATCAAAGGCCAACTCTTTAAACAAATCTAAGTTATCTTGTGAGATGAGTCACCTTAGTTGTACACGGAGAATAACTTGGTCTATGAAATTAACAATCAAATACTTTGAAAAATCAAAACGATTACTTTCTTACACAGGAAGCTAAAAAATTAAGATAATTTTCATTACTTAAACAAATCAATAATAAAATACAGGATAATTTTCATTACTTACAAATAAATGATCAAATACAGCAGTAGGCAGTTCCATGTAATTTGAGCTACTCAAAATTTGACTAACCCAATTTTACTTGACATATATTCTCTCACCTTCCCCACACCCAAAATACCAGGTCTCACTTCACCTACTTCCCCCCTCTCTGACAAACATACTTAATTACATTCTAGGTCAGTAATGGCTAGATATCACAAAAGTGCAATGCTAAATCCCTGCTTCTCTTGATTAAAAAAAATAGCAAGATTTGCGGCAACTGCCCCAATGCCGCTTAAAAGAATATGAAGAACCAGTAGATCGGCCTCACAAGTTGTAGGACGAGAACTAATATGTAGTACCAGGTAGAGTTGTAATAATCAATAATCTATACGCAATCGTCGTAATTCAGATTTGAATGCTGTGATAGAACTGAGAGTCTTACGAGCAAGACTCCGTATATCCTCTCGTGAACAATCACTTGAAATCCTGACAAGTTCCCAAAGAGCACCTCCACTAATCATGTCTTTTGCATTTGCTTCTGCAATGTTTATAACCTCAGTTGCTTCAAGTTTACAATGATGTACTTGGAAATATTGAAAAAATGTGATAAGAAATCATATTACCATGCTGTGCCAAGTGGCAGAGTGCAAGCTCAATGTGACGCCTGATCGGTGCAGCTTCATTATTAGCATTTTGTACTATCCATGGAAGTGCACCATCTTCAATCAGTATAGATCTGCCAGTTTTTATCCCTGAGTGCGCAAATTATATTAGTAAGATTGTTTTGTCCTTAAATACCAAAAAACAGCCGTCTTCGTTTTTCTACTTCATAGGAGTAGTGTGACGTGGATGTCAACTGTTAGGAAGTAAGAACATGTTCTTATCTGAAAAGTGGGCAAATTATAAGTTCTTATTTGAAATTACCATTGGAGTAAATATGGTATGTCCTTAATTATGACATGCCTTGGGTTGACGCACTTAAACTAATATAAGAACCAAAAATCAGTTCTATGGTAGGAGATGGTCTAACACTCCAAACTCAAACCTCTTCATTTCATCACTTTTTTTAGTGCTATAAATATTTTCAGTGTCTTTCTGGTAAGTGTAGTGGGCAAAAAAGATGCCAGTGGCTTTGCCTAGAAACGTGAATTTTACCTTAGTTATCGGATGACTGACATTTTGGTGACAGTTAACTAGTAACAATTTTATCCATTTTATATCCAATTTGACATGTACACTAACATTTTCACCATTGAAAATCATATAATAATGTGGGAGAAAGTAAACCTTGATTAGAAGCTCGAGACTCGCATTTTGCAAAATTGGCAATTCCTCGTGCAACTTGGGAAAGAACATCTGGATGTCCACATCTTACGATTCCTAGTAAGGCCTTGATACCTCCTTGAGATCTCAGAGTCATCAATATTTTATCTGGATGAAGAATGCAAAGACAACATTATGAATAAATTACAAAAGATGTCTTGTGATAGTAATATGAAGATAATAGTGATTTTAAATGTAAAATCTACTGGTAAAAACACCATTTTCAAATACAACCTAATGACAGAAAAACTAAATGAAGAGCATTGACAATGAAGCTTGCACAGAAGTTTCATATAACATGGCGAGTTCAGCCACACATTTCATAGAGAAAGTAGGAAATATACCATTTCCACAACATGAATGACTAGAAAGCAAGGAAATATACCATTTCCACATAGGTTAGCAATTGCCCCAGCAACCATTCGAAGAGTTTGGGGATCTTCGGCATCAGATGCAGCCATTGATAGCAGAGTAATTCCTCCTTCAGCCATTATAAGTTCCTGATTTGCTTCTGAATAGCCACAAAAGAAAGCAAGACAATATCAATACTAAAATTAATTAAATGCAAAACCACAAATTAACTGTAATGGTAACAAAGTCTGATGCAAGATACTGTTATCTAAAATATTTCAAAAAATTAAATAAAAATAATACTACAATTAACATCACCATTCATTGCAAGATTGGCAATCGCCCCAGCAGCTACTCTGCGAACAGTTTCATCCTCATATCTTCGAAGAAGCATCAGCAAGGAAGTAAGACCACCAGCTTCAACAATTCTCTTTTGATTAGCCTCTGCATATTACATTGAGATAAATTACTAAACATACCGTACAAGTAACAAAAGGCACATGAATATACACAACGAAAAGATTAAAGTCGAAAATTTTGGAAGACTTCAGTGTGAATGCAATGAAAATGTGGAAAGAAATACAGAAATAGTCAAGGGGTGGGACCAAATTGAAATGTGACTGCAAGTTGCTTTCAACATTTACCCATAAGAGAGAAGAAACTTTGTGCAAAATTTATGCAAATTAATTTTTCCACCGTATATAGAATTTTCCTGTTTAACAACACCCAAAATAGTACATTGAAGGGAAAGTCGACAGAGTATTTAGAATTTCTAACAAAAAATTAGAAAAGGGAAAACATAGCTTGCTATAGTTGTAGGTCTATGATTGAAAGAAAAAAAGACTATGCAGCAAGGTTATACATGGCCAAAACAAAACAAAAACAAAACACAGAAGCATAATTTTCAGGATCTACAAATTGAGCATCACAAATGAAAATAGGGGTGAATAATCAAAACATAAGCCAAATATCCGAAAGCTCTGATTTCTGAACAAAACAGATATACAAAAGGATGGTCATTTTTATTTCACCCGTCCAGAATGAATATAGCTTGGAGAAAAGAAAGAAACAAAGAAAACATCTGGTAACAGTAGAGGATCAAATAACATTACAGAGGCTTAAGGAAAGTTTAGCTTCTACCTTCGGCTGCTAGGTTGGCCACCACTTTCACAGCATGAATTCGTACATTGGCATCATCTGACTCCAGCAATGACAAGATCTTTTGTAATCCAACTGTTACAATAATGTTTCATATAAGCATGGATGATCTGATATTCTAATGTTTATTCTAGTGATGTAAACAGGGCAGTAAATCGGTGGAGCGGCCCCTGCCACTATAAGATATGCAGTAGAAGAGCAGTTCAGTGTGGCCGCCATAGCGGTCAAAATAACCAATGATGCGGCCGCTAAAGCGCCGCTCACCAAAGTTAAAAAAAAAATAAAAAAAGCCCTTAAAATTTATAGGTTTTGGCTTTTTTGCTAGGGGTAATTTAGGAACTTGGAAATTAAAAGACACCAGAACTTTTCCTGCTGTCATCTTTCACCCTCTCACTGGTCGGTCATAGCTATCAGCTGAATTTGTATACGTATAGCATAAATTATAGAAACTATATATAAAATTTCAAAATAGCAGCCCTTGCACTATCCACTATCTCGCTATAGCACTTTTGGGGTTGGCTGCTGTTCGGGATTGATGACACTGGTGTAAGTAATCAATGCATAACTTAGACAACTTGTACCTTGCTCAAAGAGTGTAGCAACAGATGACTTCTGACCATTCGCAGCATCTTTGAATTGTGAATGCCTAACTTGGGTCACTGAAGAATCTGTTGCAGAAAATGTACTCCCTGAGCTTCCACCTTCCAAACATCTTCTCATCTATGATCATAACATTAAACAAATGATATTATGTCAAGGTTATGCTACAAAGAAAAATGTAACATGCAGCTAGAGGCTATGCAGAAACAAAAGAACTTCGCTTCATAACAAACAACTACCAATTTCAATGTGCAAGCTGAGAATTCCATATTGATGGAACTTTTTGAATACTTTAAAATGTAAATATGTTGAGAACACTGAGAAACTAGCTTCTGGTTCTCCTAAATTTGAATTCTAGTAGTTTCAAACTCCTAATACAGCAGACTATCATACAGTTCATTGTTGTATTTTGTTTCAGAGGAAAAGCTCACAAGTTAATGAATGCTGTCCTTACATTTGTTTGTTTGGAGTAGCATTATGTTTGATCTCTATTGGTGATCTGCTTATGTTTATGTTGACGAGTTTCTATAACTAGTACACAATGATATTAAAGAGAGTTCATTTTTTAACCACTTTTTAATTACACTGCAAAGCTAGTGCATAAAATCCAAGCTAAAACTTAATACTGAATCATATGCTGCATCTTTGGTCAACCTGCAACAAATACCTGATCCATTTCATAGTTCGATTGCAATAATTGACTTCTTAATATTATTATTTCTTCTTCCAGTTTCTTCTTCTGATGAGCTTCATCCTCCAGGAGGTTGTGAAGCTTTGTAATCTCCAAACACCCTCCTTCCTAGTACACAATAAAAAGTTTTTAATTTACCAGAAATACATGATTGGAAAAAAAACAGAAGCCAGAGAAATTTTCCATTTAAAAGAAACTCACCTCCGATTGTGTATATTTTTCCAGCTGCCATTTTAGATGTGTCATCTCTTCTTCAGCTGCCTTTCTTCTACTGCTTTCAGTTTCAAGCAGCATTTTGAGCTCAGCAACTTCGTCTGCAGAAGAATGCGCAGGCCCCTGTGCCAAAAAGACATAAATAGCTAAACAAATAAGCACAAAAAAAAATACCAAAAGTAGGAAAAAGATGTGAATAGAACTCCACAAGGCAGACCAATTCACAAGCTAATTGCAAACATATATTGTACTACCTCCGTCCTAAAATATATCGCTTTTACTAGAAGGACATATATTGTTAATGGTATGACAGAGAAATAAAAGAATTAGACAAGGAGAGTAACATTAATACTTCATTGATGTTATAGAACGACATATAAAATGAGAACTTTTTTACTAGAAGGACATATATTGTCGGACGGAGTGAGTAACTAGGAACCAGCGAATAATAAGTACAGGCTATATAATAAGTTAATAACTTAGTCAAAAACAAGGAAAGGCTACTAAGAAAATCCATATGTAAGCCGAGAAAAACAATTACATTTTGAGTTAATTCCGTTTAAAACTTTCACGTGGAACCCTCCTAAGCTGTCCACGTATGCAATTTTGTTAGCCATGTGGACGATTTAAACATAAATTTGACTAAAAGGACTAACTTATTGTAACGTAAGGGACCACCTTGAAACTTTTTCAACGTAAGGGACCAAATTGAAACCTAAATAAACATAAAGGACCAAACATGCAATTAAGCCTATAGTAAAACTTTGCATTTCCCATCAAAATAAGTTCTAAATGAAGACTAAATAACATTCCAACAAGTTCTCCCCTTATCCCCAACTGATGCTTCTTTGCTCTTGTTATTACTCCAGTTGAAGGGTGAAAACAAAAATAACAAACAGTTGTTTTCTTGCTCGTCTTTAAAAGAATTCCACTGCCAAGTGCTAACCTGTATCAAGGTTGTCGCCAGTAGGCTAAGGGCCCGTTTGGCCTAGCTTATTTTTGAGCTTATGCAAACAGCTTATGTAATTTTTATGTATTATTATAAGTTTTTCAAGGTAGTTTATGATAAAATAGCTTCTAAAAATTCAATTTTCACTAGTTTAAACTTATAAAATAGTATAAAACCTAATTTATATTGCATAAGCCGTTTGCATAAGCTCTAAAATAAGATAGGCCAAACGAGCCCTAAAAATATAACCTTCAAAGCAGAGCGATAAAGGGGAAGAAGGAACAGAGCAAAGCGGTGAACTTGAAAATGGAAACGGCGCAATGGACATTTATATTTATCACGTGACTTTGAGAAATTTGGGCCCCCCCAAGGGGTGCAAAATAGACCGAAATACCACAACTTAATGAAATAATTTCCAAAATTAGGTTTTTCAGCAATTTCCCCCCACCAAGAGACAATAGCGGCCCAAAAATGCTACAAAACGAAACTGCTATGTCGCCGCTATTCACCCACTATTCGCGGCCGCTATGGCATAACGGAGAGGGGGTTATCGCTAAGCTGTACCACGCTATTAACATCATAAAAAATTCTTAAGTTTTCAAAAGTGGACCTAAGAATCTTGTCTCGACCCAACAAGGCTAGTTTGTAAAATGAGGGCTGCTCAAGCCTAATAAGACTACTTATATCACATCTCTACGTAATGTGGGATTTCAACACCTCCCTCTCAACCTATAACTAGATTTATGAAGTGTGAAGTTTGTATGACAGGACATCTGTGGATGGCCCAACAATAGATCTATCAAAGGCTCCAATATCGTCTTAAATTTGGATTGAGCCTAACTCAAATTAGAATACCTTGAGTGATATATGAATTTGCCGTGAGGGATGAGACTTCAACAAACACATCATGGCTACAATGTGGAACTTCAACTCCAGACATATTTCTGAAATTGGAATATGCTTTCATATTAGCATTAAGGATGGAAATGCCCAGGCAAGGCCTGAATAATATCCAAATCTAAGGGAGAAATATGGCCTACATACATGACACAGATCCTTTTTGAAGTTTGGCATAGCTTTATTAGAATTTTGGCTTGACCCAAAACCTTTTTAAAGACCTACTTTATAATAATCCCTTTAAATAGGCCAACAAGACTACCTCTAGGCTCTAGATAGACCAATAGGTTAAAGCCTTCAAATAAAATAACAAATAAAAAACTTCAATACATTGAAGTCGGATCCAATGCGATAAAAAAAAAAAAAAAACAAAAGCCTTTTTTCTCTAGACGAGATGTCAACGGCAACAATAATAATATCTCATTTATATTTACTTAAATAGACAGACGTTACATGGGGACGTAAAATTTGACGGACTAAGAGAATGGATGATAAAATCTGCCTACAACCTACCTCAGTCTTGAATTACAGAGAATGGATGATAAATATCCTCCCTAACAAACTAACACCATGGGAAACACCTATGAGAAGAAAAATAAGACCAAACAAAGGTACCAAATCCCTAAGCATATATGATAGAGAAAACCCATTAATTAATAGCATATGATTTACAATAAATTGGAGCCAAATGTCAAATCTTAACCACACCAAGTGTTGTGCTATAAAAACCTGCTTGGAAAATAAAATAAAATATGTTCTAACCAAATATGCCAAAGAATAGCATAGATTGCAACTTGTGACAAATTTGGTTCTTAACTTGAGATTGACCAAATGTTAACAAATAATCGAGAATTGGCCTGGGTAATACATCCATAGAAACTGACAACTAATCCAAAAATATGGAGGTGGCATAGTTTAAAAGGGAATACCTCTCCATTATCAGCATGGCAATCGTGTCTATCTTGATTCAACACCAATTTCTGTTCCAGCTCCTTTACAATTCCCATATACTCCATCTGGCATTTCAGTTTCTCTTTCTGCAGGGTATACAATCATACCACTCCATGTAAGACATTGACCAAAGATTAAAGATGTTTTTACAAAAAAAATGTTAAAAGTTAGCATCTTCAGAGATTTATATTTTTAACAGAATATGACATGACGGTTCCATGTCTTATATCTGCTATGTAAGGAACTAGATATAGCCTTAAAAACATATGATAGCAAACAAGGAAAAATAATTAACAAAATGCAGATTATCATCGTGTGTGTGTGTCTCTCATTTTAGATGTCACTTCTTATCCTCAAAATAAACAAGCTGGGATTTTCTTTCACAAAAAAATAATGCTCATCAGAATCTATCCTTGGTTAACAGGTCATGGATTCTGCTTAGCTAAATTATATCCTAAAAGTTGTATGCTGATGCCTAGAACTTAATAAAAGTATTCCAGCCGAATAGAAACCCTCTTATTTTAGATATATCAATTCTTATCCTCGAAAAACAAAAGCTGAAATGATTCTTTAGAAAATAACACTCATCAGAGTCCCTCCTTAGTTTACAAGATATGGATTCTGTTTAGCCAAGTCATGTCACATAAACCATAATTACCGTACGATCTGTAGATTCTGTTCCAGTACCTGGAATGCTGGAATCACGCATGAACTTATCTAAAATCCCCATCTATGCAAGCATTGTGCATACAATAACCAAGCCTTCTACCACTAAGTGGGATAGGCTACATGGATCAAACGACGCCATAATATTCTATCATATACAATATATCTGTCCAATTCATTAATCTCTAGATCTTTCTTAATAGTTTCTCTTGTATTTTTCTAGATCTTCCTCCGCCTATAGTTATTTGACTACATCTGATCTGCTCTCCTTACTATACAATCTAAGGTCTTCTCTCTACATGCCCAACCCACCTAAACCAAACATTGCATTATGCATAACATCTGTGAAATACTTCAAAACTAAAATACTCCAATTCAAAAAACAAACAAACAAAAAGGAAAACATGCAGTCAACACTGTGCTACACTGCTAGTTTCATATAGATAATGCAACAAACCTCTAATTCATTAGCAAAATTTCTCTCAGCCTCCATAATACGACACTGTGCCTCCAAATTTATTTTTTCAATGTCATCCTCAAAAGATTTCTGCTGCCTCTCATTCTCTGCAATGAGCTTATCCAACTGTATTTCAAGCTTCCGTGACAAGCTTTTATAATCAAACTCCTCCTTTATTTTCAGCATATTCTCAACTTTCATAGCCTGTACATAAAATGCACATCACTTACGAGTTAAATAGAAGAACATACATAAAAGAGATAAAATGGCTGTAACAACTCGGTCTAAACCAAAAAGTTCAAGCAGAATAAGATGCTAGATATGGTTAGGAAAACTTTAACTAGAAGGAATGACCATTGATCTAATTAAGATACTAGTAAGAGTATCTTAATGCATGGCACAGGGAGACAGGCATAGAATAGGGTCCTCAAATTATAGTATTTAATAACTTCTGACACAAGAGAACTGTATGAAATTATGAATGGCTGTTCAAATTCAAAATACTTCAAAATGAAAACACAAAATGAAACAGGTATTAAGAGTTAAGTTGATACTTTTGTATGAATTAGAAGTTGTATATTACAGTACAGGTACTCAAATATGAAACCTAACCCTTTGGCCAAACAATATGGTACTGGAAGTCTCTCCTCGGTGGCGTGGAGATGGACCAATAGTCACTATCAATGAAGTCCTAGCTGTGCCTGCAAATTAATGGAAAACATTAAACATGGGATATAAAATATAGAACAAAAGTTCTCATAATTACAAAATATAGGAATAATATAGAGTAATGACGGCATGCGGTGCAAATAATAAGAGACTAAACATGTCAATCCAGCATTTGAAAAACCAGTTACCCAGACCATGAATGGCATTATTGCACCGAAATATTTGAAGTTTGATCGCATAATGTGAAGAACCAGATGCTAAATATATGATCTGTCTAAGAAAATAGATTAAGGCAACTTACCACCAAAAGAATCTCGGAGCATCCTGGTGAGCTTTGAATCACGAAATGGAACATGAGCATTATTCTCTGCTAGAGCATTAATACATTTTCCCAGCGAACTAAGTGAAAGATTTATAGATTTAGCTTCCTCAAGCATGAGCCCTTCACTTCCTGGTGAGAAAAAAAGGACAAATATTCAGAACATACCAACTCCCCTGTTTGGATAACCAACGTAATTAAGTGTTTATAGCATAATCACTTATGATATAAGTGTTTATGTATAAGCTCTATCTATAACAAAAGATAAAATAAAGCCAACTTGTTTTCATATAAGCTATAAACTGTCTTTATAAGCTATCATGTATTGTAGAGCTTATGGACATAAGTTGAAAATGGCTTCCAAACATGTCATTAGTTTCCATAGACTCTCTCAAACAGTCTCACAGGTTCATAAGCTAATATAAGTTAATCCAAACAAACCCTTAATAACAAAAGCTACTAAGCCATTGAAGTTAAGACAACGACCAACACCGACCAAATGTATGCATTTCAAAACCCACAAGAAACAAGCAATGTTATAGAGGATGGTTCGTTTGGACTCTGTTATTTTTTAATCAATGTTCACTAATAATTACAAAAGAATGTTCAAGTTTTCAGTTTTTCCTGTTTTCAAGATTTTGTGAAGGAGCTAGTGAAATAATTAAACACAGAAAAGCCACTCTCAGAAAATGGTGATTAATTTCAATGCTTCACGGAGAAGCCACTAACAGAAAATGGTGATTCATTTCATGACATGCATAATGCCATAATAATTAAACAAGTAAAAATTTTAAGTTCAGTGCACACCTGATTTATGAACACGCTCTGAACCTGCTAAGTCTACCACAACCAACTTGCTCTTCCGAACAAGTGGTTTTGAAGGTTTAATCAAGTGCGAGACATCACCATTTTGACTAGATACAATATCTTCGCTTTCTGCGACAGACCTCTTAATATGTACCTGTTTTAATATTAAAAAATATAACTTCATCAAGATTGGATATTATTTTTAAGGAATTGCAAAAGGAAGCTAGCTGCATTTCTTTATTTGCAATGTATAAAAAACCAAAAGGTAAACAAAAAGTTTTATTATTTCACCGTCAGCATAGCATGACTACGAGAAGACTCGGTGTTCATTTTGGTATTTGCAGCAACACGATTAGCTTCCCCAATTCTCAACAACTCCAAAAAGCTCTGCTGATCCCTGATATCTACAAGAGTTGCCCCAGGCAAAGATACATCACCGGTTCTTGGATCTTCCACTATTGGAATGTTGTCATTTGCTGGATTGAGCAAGTCCTGAAGAGTCTCCATGTAAAGCTACACGTTTATAGTGAACAGAATATGAGATGCAGTTTCTATGAAATTCAAAATACCTATAAACGTAAGAGTTGTGTTATTTGAACATCAAAATATAAGCACCATAAACAACATCTTATGTGTTTATCTCAATCTCTCTCTTACTTTATATCTTCTACAACTTACATTTTAAAAACACACAAAAAACCAAAGGACACCGTATTTAACATCAAAATCTTGATGTCAAATATCATTGCTCAAATATTATGTAAACAAGGAATTATTTAATGATCAAACAAAATAAGGGGGAAAATAGAAGATAAAAGCTTATAGATATGATTCAAAAAGCATTAATGAACATAAAAATATCCAACCTGCAGATACGAGACGGTGACAGAATCAGTATCTGGAGATAAATCAGCAAGAATATCCTCCATGGAACGCACCATGATTCCACGACTTGAGGTGTCTCCTTCCCCAAGTTGTCCAAGAGTAAAAGTTTTTCCCGTTCCAGTTTGACCATAAGCCATCACAGTCCCATTATAGCCATCAAGGACACTCTACCAACCACATATCAGTCACATGTTAAAATATACAACATAGAAAAAGACGACAATATTGTTATAAATACAGCATGTTAAAACCAGAAAAAATGTTTATCAAATCATAAATAACACCAATATGAAGCAGAAATAGATAGGATAGCTGGGCAAAGGATGTTAATTACAGACCTCAACAACTGGCTTAGCCACAACCTCATAGACACGCTTCTGTGATGCAGATTGAGTAAGCACCTCATCAAACTCAAAGGTGTCTGAATCCCAATTGTTTCTGCGAAGTTTCAGTCTTTTAAGCTGAAGGAGAGTAAAAATACGAAAGGTCAAACATCAAACAAGGCTTGTGGTTAACAATCCAAAAATGTATCTATAAACCAAAGCAATACAAAATTTTTACAGACAGTTATTAATCAAATAAAATGAATGCACCTCTGGTTGTAATTCAACGCAGTCACCAAAATCAGCATCTGCCATCTCTTCTTCAGCATTCCGAGGTCTCAATCTTACAGCCACCCGAACTCTTCCAGGCACTGTACACAAAATTATAGGATAAAAAGTGAAATGATACCACCCATTGAGATTCTAAAAGTTTAGACATAGATTGAAGTTGGGAATGAGAATTTCAGCGAAGATAATTATGTTATGCTAATGCTTAAGTGACCAGCATTTAACAGACATAACATTTATATACACTCACAAGTCACAATTAATTACATGTAATGTTTAGAAGAAAATAAATACAAGTGCAACTTCCTAAGTACACAAATGATTCAAATCATAGTAACTGAATCTACAAATGCATGAACCTATGACATTCAACGCTGCCATTTCCAATTGTCGTCTTTGCTGTTTCCAATACCACAATATCAGAAGGCACAATATAAAAGAGAAAAATTGTAATGGCCGCATTGTTTTCAGGCATTGGCTTTAATTCAAAATAAAAATAACAAAAGCATAACGACAACTCACTGAAATCAGACTTTGAACCCTAATATGTCCACAATCTCTAGACATATTGACTAGCTACCATTAAGGAACTTTAAACCCTATACACCACCCTCGTATAATGAACTGGTCGGTAGCCTTTTCACCATCAATAGTACAAAGTATTCTCAAGTCCAACCCCACATTCACCTATCAAAGACCGGTTGGTCTATTTTCTTCCCAACACAGGAACTTTAGTTCCATATCAGATATGACCTATATCACTGGGACTTGGATTTAAAGCATTCCAGTGCCATTGGCATTTTAATAACTAAACTTATGTTAGCCATGCGTTTAATATGATTCAAAGGTTGCAGCTTCTAACTTCATATATCACTTCCCGTAACAATAATTGAAAGATAAAATGCAGTTCAAATTCGAAAGTAGATATTTGCCAATATGAAATTCTTCAAAAAAAAAATTTACAAAATAAGATAACACATTAGAATGATATGAGGAATAGGAGAATACATTTTCCGTTGAAGCAACAAAAATAAACAAAAGTAACAACCAAAAAAAAAGATACACAATACATTGAGTGGAAAGAATGAAAGTAAATATCAAGAACAACCACAGAACAAACTTACAAGCATAAACCAATCACATCAAAAGACAAAAGAGCACCCAGACCAAACCAACAATAGACTGTAGAATCATTGAAAACCTAAGAGAACAAACACTTTAAACTTTTTTTCCACAGAATAGAACCTCTCGTTATACTTAATAGACCTACTAATCAAAACACAATCAAAAGCTTCTAGACATTACTTTTCTTTTCTATGAGAAAATTCTGCAATCACAGTCACATCTTCATCCCCGCGCTCTAACGACACAACATATCAATAATTCCAGATCTAAACTATGACTACTGGAGTTTAAATAAACAATGTTCATCCTGCATCTCATTATTATTTAACAAATGGTTGGTCCAATATCACATGCTAGCTTTCTAATTGAATGTTCTAACAGTTAAAAAATTTACCTAAAATACACACGATGTAATTGTAAACCAGAACATAAATGTGCAATAAAAAACAAATCGGTGCAATATAAATAATGAACAAACTGGTCCAATCCGTGAACAACCGCTCTAATCATTATTAGGTCAAGCAAAAAGTCATAATCAAAGAGTTAACGAATCATCTACATATAAGTGAGCTTCATTATTGCGTCATAATCGTAATTAAGAGCTACATTTCCACTACCACACACACACGAACGTACTAATTGATTTCATTTTTAGGTTTTGGTGAAATTGAAAAGGTGGAGGAACTAACCGGCGTCGTTTCGTGTGGCGGAGTTAGGGCGGCGAAATCCGGATCCAGGTGAAGGAGAGGCAGCGCGGGGACGAGGTTTGAGAGGACGATCGAATTTGGCGCTTCCTCTTTGAGCGCCATTTCGGTGAAGGTTTGAAGCCATGGAGAGTAAAGAGAGGGAAAGAGAGAGAAAATGGAAATCGTGTTAGCGGTTTTTAACTTAAATCGAAGCGGAATTTAGAGACTAGAGAGAACAGAAGAAGAAAATGGGAGAGGTGTTGTGGGGTCCAGTAGTTAGAAGTGTGGGGTCGTTGATTGGTGGTGGAGCCCACTCTAGGGGTTGAGTTATTATGCATAAGGAATATCCTTATGTATGGTGCATAAATAAATCTCCACCATGCATGCTTTAGTGCATTTGATTGATCAAAAAATCTAATTGATCAAAAAAACATTGGATGGTGGAGATTTGTTTATGCACCATGCATAAGGATATTCCTTATGCATAATAACTCTAACCCGACTCTAGTTTGTAGTAGTAGTACTGTGCTTTGAGTTTGAGTTTGAGTTTGAGAGAGAAGAGAATAATGTGGAATCTTAAATCAATAAGATTATAAATAGAAGATAAAATTTGAAAAGAAAAAAAAAATAGTTATTGAGAGGTAAAAATTGACGATCATAGAAGAGAGAGAAAGAGAGGGTGGACACTATGGAGTAGAGGTAAAAATAGTCGATAATTTAAAGTTCGGTCGTGAGATTAAAAAATTTGGTTAAAAGTTGTTTTTATCATAAATTGAATTCGGATTTTTTCAAATGATTTATCGTAGAGAATTTTATTAATCACTTTAATTCAATATCTTAGTTGATCTATCTATATATCTAATGTTTAGGTATTTTTTCTCTTTGACCAAAATCACGTGTGTCATCTTCTCGTAAATTCTCACGATATTTTGCTTATGCATCATTTTCTCATCGATCAAAACTACAAATGGCATACTCTCACAGGGTCGGCCCAAGGGTAAAGCGGCCCAAGCCCTAGCTTTAGGCCCATAAAAAATATAAATTTTTTTAAAGGAGTTTAGGCCTAAAAAAAAACTACTATAAGTATATATAAGTATTAGGCCTCTGACTATAAACATAATAGGCCTCGCAGCCCAGTTGGTTGCTCGCGCGTGTCTAGGGGTGTTCATGGGTGCGGGTCAATCCGTGAATCCGCCAACCCAATCCAGCCCAACCCATTATTTACCCGAACCCATTTATTTGCGGGTAGAACCCGACCCAACCCACCAAACTCTCAAGTAATCGGTTCGGGTATTGGATTTGAGTTTTTGGACTCGTCTACCCGTGAACCCAACCCGATCATTAAATGCATATTTGAAATATGTTGTCATACAACACTATACACTTCACTTGGTTGATATATGTAATTTACTACTTGAACTTATTTAGTTTGTTGCTACTGTTTATTAAAACTTATATGTATTTCGCATTATTTTTGTTACTAAATACCATTTTTAAATTAGTGATCTAATGAAAATTATATGTTTTGTGGAAATTTGCTACTCTTATTAATGATTATGGATGAATTTTTATTTGAAGTTAAATGAGTGTGCTTTATTCGATTTAAGTGCTAGAAATGTATCACAATTGTGTAAAATTGTATTATAGATTTTTTTAGAAGTTTTTAAAAAATGTATTTTTTTTTCTATCAAATTTTTATTTTTAAGATTTTGAACAATCCGCGAACCCAATCCAACCAACCCGTTCACAATCGGGTTGGTTCGGTTCGAATTTGATAGTGAAAGTGCGGATTTGTTGATGAACCCAATCCAATGAACATTGAACGGGTTGGATAACGGATTAGGCCAAATCCGGCCCAATCCAACCCGCGTACACCCCTACGCGTGTCTGACCTGAGAGGTGACAGGATCGATTCCCACCTTGAGTTGAAACAGAATTTTTTATTTTTATTTTTTCTCTTATAATACTTGCTTGATATATTGGACTTGTGCTCTCTACAATAATGGTGAAATGGTAATTGCAGCACCTAATGAGATTTTAACTATAAATGGCAACACTTTCTTTCAAATATCATATCTTTTATATTTGTTTTAATTTTTTTTTTCATTTCCTTATATTTTATAAGTGCTCTTTTTTTTTTGTTGGAAAAAATAATATTGTTTTAATTATTTAGATAGTGTTAATTATTTCAAACAAAAATTATTATTTATACTATGATATAAATAAGGAAAACAAAAATAACTACAAATATTTATTGGATTTTTTTATCTAAATTTGTTCTGTTAAATATTTTCCCCCAAATTTTAATTAAATCTAATAACATACAACACAAAGATTGAAACCAAAATTTAGATAAGTTTATTATTATGGATATTATGAAACTGAAACAAATAAATTAAACTAAAATGGATAAAACAAATATTATTATACATATATAATTTATTTCACTCGTTCATATTATAACACTACTTTATGTTAATTATTTTCTATAAATAATATATTTTAGTTTTAATACATATATAATTTATACATTTTTCACTTTTTAGCAAAAAAAATTAGTTTATCTTTTAATAAAATATAATTTTTATGTTGTGTCTACAGGTTCTAGTTCAACTGGTAAAAAATTTCAAATTTTTAGTTAGGCCTTATTTTAATGTTAGCTTTAGGCCTCACATTACGTTGGACCGGCTCTGTACTCTCATACATATTAAAATTTTAATAATCTATTTTTAACTTAAATAATATATTACCTATATATTATACACTTAGGAATTTTCTCTCACCGATCAAAATCACGCGTATCATCTTCTCATACATTCTCACGGGATTTTTTCTTACGTATCATTTTCTCATCGATCAAAACTGAAGTAGCAAAGTTTTTCACAAAAAAAAGAGTAGAGGGGTTTGAATTGTGAACCTTTAAAAATTATTTATTAAAAAATAATAGAGAAACACTTTGACAAAATAAAGTTTTAGAATATTCTGAGAACATTGGTTAGTTATAAGTGATAAGTATGAGAACGTTCTGAGATCAATCTCTAAGCAAACAAATAATTAGTGATGTTTTGTGTTTAAACTGAAAGATATAAGGGAAAAGAGAAGCACACAAACAATTATACTAGTTCATCCCTTTAACTATGGGTTACGTCCAGTCCTCACGCTTCAGTGAGTTTATCCATTATGAGATGTTACCGATCCCAAAAGTACAATGTTCTTCTTCCAATCTTCAACCAAGATCCAAGACTCGTTTAAGCCCTACAAACTTAAAGATACATCATCCCTCCAGGCTAGTAATGGTATTACAACACTCAAACAATATAATCCTATTGACTTGGGTAATCTTTTACAAGTATGATGGTAAAGATCTAAACTTTAACAAAACTCACAAAGTGAAAATCTTAGCGAAATAAACTCTCAGTTCACTCAGAAAAAATATATTAATCATAGTATAGAATTACATAGTTGGAGTGAAAGAGGATAAAGAAGAGCTTTCGATAAAGACAAGTTGCAAATAGTTGTAGCGAAAACTCTTGCTCTTCAAGGTCGCCAAAATGCTCTATTTATAGCTAAGGTATTTCCTTGTATTCCTTGGTGAAGAAGCATAGCCGTTTGCAACAGATATATGTTTAAATTTTTATTAAAAGATGACAACTCATTAATAATTCAAAAGTTGTTGAGCTGAAAGAACATTCCGAGAATGTTCTTGGATATGAGTCTTGTCTTGATTCTCAAAGGAGCGTGGTAAATGAACTAGTTGTGAGTTGTAGATGATTCATTGAAGCTTGCTCATCAAGGAAAGTCGTTGCTGATCTTTTAAACATGTCAAACACAACTGTCAGGGACTCCAGGAGTTTGAATATTTAAATGTTGAAGAACCTCTTTCTTCTGAACGTTCTGAGAACGTTCTTCAACCTGGGCAGGGGATGATCTTGTTCTTCAAGGCAATTTGATCTTTCTCGTGAATTACCAGCTGAAGTGATTAAGAGTGCAGCTACTTCGTCCTTTTAGTCACTATTCACTTGTACTTTGCTGAGTACAAAGTCTTTGGAGAGAGAGGGTTTACATGGAAGAGTGTTGCATCAAGTACTTTTATAAAGTACAACTCTACTGCTAGTTACCAATGTATCGTGCTAAAACTATTGGTCTATGAAAAATCTGTCTAACACAAAATAGACAACTTTTGATCTTTGTATTTGAATTAAAATCCAATTGCACATGTTTGTTCCTTAACCTTGGCCAAAATGGAAAGTCACAAAGTCTCTTCAAATATTCCTTACCTTATTTGATATGAATATTGTTGTGATTTGGTGAGTTACTACCAAGGAAAAAGTGCTTATTTGTCTCGAACAATTTTCACTTCGAGAAATAAGTGCTTAGTCGTTGGAGCTTTTGTTCTTGATCAATACGAGCGTGAATCTTTAGAACATTCTAACATTCTTGTTCTTATTCAAAATAAAGTGAATAATGTTGATATAAATAGCTCAATTAATCTTGGCTAATTAAAACACTCACACTCATCTGTTAGATAACAAAGAGATCATAATTACATAAAAATATAATCAATATGTTCCAATCTAACGGTGAATTTTGTAAAATTTGAATTCTTTAAAACATTATTGAGCAGTGTAACATTTGGTGTTATTTGATCATAACCCATATATATATATATATATATATATAATTAAGTTAATAATTTGTTAAACAACTCACATCTATTAAAAAATAAAATAAGGCCAACTACTTGTAAAAAAGAAAGAAATTGTCCTCATAGGCATAGCCGCAAACAACCTTCTATTAAGCGTTGTTTTAACTTTTTGTTTCGATTTACTACTTGTTTGTGATTTCTGATTTTCATTTTGGTTATGCGATTTTCTTTTTTTCGATTTACTATAAAGAGTTGTTCTACTCTCATCTCTTTCATCTCATATTAATTTTTACTTTTCAACTTTATAGTTTGGCTCATTTTTAAGATTAATACTGATTTGGTCTTTATTCATTATTTTTTTTATATAATCAAACACAAGAGCTAGTTTGATTAGTTATATAATATGTTTTAGTCTTAGTTCTTGATTTTGAGTATTTTTGTTATATAATAAAACAAAGCGGTTTGAATAAACGTGTTTTGATCTTATAACATTTGGTCTTAATTATTGATTTTGGTTTAATTTTTTTTTTACAACCGTTTAAACATATTTTGGTAATATAATTAAACTACCAATTAATATATGTATTTCTTATAAAATGAACACTTATTAGATAAATTTATGGGGAAAAATTGTATTTTGTATTTGATGAATTATATTTTGTATTTAATAAATAGAAAAAAAGTTTTATTTTGTATCTGATGAACTTATTTGATTAATTGTATCTTGTATTTGATAAACTTATAAAAAAAAGGGATTAAAAAATCCAAATCAAACTCATTTTTGAAAAACACTCAAAAACCAAACCAATCAAAATATCCTTTCACGCGTATTCAAATTGTGCTTCCGTTACAAAAATAAAATAAAATAAAATAGATTGTGCTTCTTCATCTTTGAGATAGGTTCATGAGAGAGAAAGGGTTCGTTCCTCTCCGTCGACTCCGTTCATGTCTGAGTTCCTCTCCGTCGACTCCGTTCACGTCTGAGTTCCTCTCCATCGACTCTGTTCATCTCAGTCTACGCTCTCCTTCTTCTCAGCGTTTCACCAAAGGGCGTTCGCCATGTTCGTCGTCCGCTTCGCAAATCCACTCTCTCACGAAGCTTTTTCAGGTAAGCTATACTCTATCTGCGTTCCTTTCTGGTTCCTATTTTTTACCAATTTCTTGTTTCACATTTGTGTTTTTCCATCTTTTTTGTGAAGATACAATTAAATTAGGGTTCAATTTTCTGTTTTCAAATTGTTTTCAATGATTTCAATTTCATTTTAAATTTGGGTTTTCACTCTTCTGAGTATTGTAAAGGAGCTATGTACCGTTTTATTTCCTTAGAATTTAGGGATAAAAATAGCTTTACTTATTTTGAAGCGATTATTTATCTTTGATGGATAGTTTAAACATCAAATTATTAGACATGGTGCTTTGCTTTAAACACCAGGTTGAGCCATACAACTAGAAAACATGCACCTTTTGTTTCTTTTGAAAATTCCAGATTTTAGTTCCTTTACATTTGATGTGAATTGTTTTGGAAATTAAATTCAGTTTGGCCAAATTTATGGTCTCACAGTTCCAACTGATATGAATTATCATAGGCAAGTTTTTGCTCTCATCTAATAGGCAGAGGTTGTCTAAAGAAATATGATTTTGCTTTCTGGTGTGAATTTGATTGATGGAACTATAGGTCTCCGTTTCTAATATCTGCGTATAAGTTAATTTACTTAAATTATGAGTTTTTTTTTAATTATTTTAGGATAAATGTTTTGGTGGTTATTTTGAAATGAATTCAGGCTGTAAATACCCTATAGACATCATTTCTTTTCTTTACCATTTATCTTTTGGTCTATAGAGACACCAGATCCTGTTAAAAAGAAAGCCACAGGAGGATCCCTTGATAAAGGTTAGTGTTGACATAAGAAGGAAAGGTTTGCAAGATTGTTGCTTGGTGAAGATAAGCTAGGTACTACTTCAACCATCTTAAATGCGACTTGTCTTTTTTAGTAGCTAACAAATTAGGTTGCTTAGCATGCCTCTATCCTTCATTTTTGTTAATTTATACATCGATGTTTCTGATTCTCTCTTTTTTCCATTTGCAGATTTGTGGAACTTTTTCTAAATTGAGGTGGATAAAGCAAACATATTTAACCCTGATTAATGTGTACTGTTACTGCAGTTTTTATTACATTGGTTTCATGTTGCGGTGATGCATAAAGAATTGCCGAGTCTAATTTCTTTCCATTTCACAGTTGCCGGAGTGGGAGATATGTTTCGTGATCGTTCAAATTCAGCTGTAACGATCCAATACGTGAGCTCAAGAGAAAACCTGAGTATTTTGATGAATCTTCTAAGAGTATGGTCCTTTTACATAATACTTAATTACATGCCGAATCACTTACCTTCTTGCCTTGATTGTGTGCTGCTCCTTACTCCTTTTGTGTGTAATTTTACAGCTTTTTCACAATTGTTTTTTTTTTTTTTGGCTTTGCTTTGCTCGGTAAAGTTCCGCAAGTTACACATAATTTTATGGTTCTAATTAAGCTATAACCTATAAACTGTGACTGAAATTAATTTGTAAAGTTAAGCACTCGGTTCTTGTTTTCATCACATCGTGTCATTTTATGCTTCTGCACTGTGCAAATTAAGTACCTTTCTATTGCATTGAAGGACATGTTTATCAGTTTGTTCACTTCATTGTGTTTCACCTAATATAGATTTTCACATGAATTTCTATCATTGTTTGAGGAACGTGTGAACTTGGATTGTAAACTTGTGATGTGTAACTATGATATGCCTTTTGTGTGCATTAGTTTACAACTTAAAACCTGTAGATAAAATAGTGTGCACTTTACATGGGATGGTTAAAAATGATTTTGTCTCTTCATCTTTTGATTCAAGAGCATAATAAAATTGTTGTGTTTTATTTTTACCTGGTGTTTCTACTGTTACTAATTCTCTTACACAATCATAGATATTTAGTTTGGAACTTCGAGCAAAGGAAATACTGCAAGTTAAGGTGTGAGGTGCTGGTTTACAAAGGTGAAAATCCTTTTCTAATGATTGACTTTCCTTTGTTATGAATCTCAATCTGATCAATTGATAGTTTATTAGTTTTGCTTGCTTTGTTTAAGAATTAATTAATTTATTCGTTTAAATTGCGCCTGTACAGCTTATTTAATTTCTTAATTGTCACGTTTTCTGCTATGTTTTGACATTAATCTTGTGCTTATTATGATTTTTTTTATGGAACACTTAAGTTAGTTGATGTAGTATTGTTTTTTGTAAGTTATTTGGACTGTTCAGTCAATTTGTAAAATTGTTCATTTGTTTGTTGTGGATTTTTGCAGCGGAAATTTGATGGATGTGATCAAGGCCATGGTCCGTCGTCATCCGGATAAACTCTGAGTTTTTTACAATATTTGTGTTCTTTTATACAACTGTAATTTGGCATGTAGTGGATAGTTTTCTCAAATTTGTTATTCTGTTTTCTTTTTCACAGATGATTCCTTGTCTTCCAGAGTTTTGGACAGCATGGAAGGGAGCTGATTACCTCAGGACTTGCTTTAAGGATTTTGTCCATACTTGCTTTAAGTATGCGATTATCTTGAAATCCATAATGGAATGGGCTCTGACTATCAAGATGCTAATAAAGTTCCATAATCATATATGCGAGGTATTACAATTATGTCCAAACTGTTCCATAATCATATATGCGAGGTATTACAATTATGTCCAAACTGTTCCATATTTGATTTTGGGTGTATATTGAGGTTTTAGACTAGGGAAGTACTTTTATTAAATGTACAAAAAAAAAAAGAATTATGTGCGTTTGTGCTATAAGGCTATAAGCTATTTGCATTGTGCAAAGAAAGACACCAAAAGATAATTGAAGAAGCTCCAGCTGTAGGACTTATATTCCACAACCTAAATATTAGTTTTTTTTTTGAAGTTTTTTTTATAGTTGTGAACTTTTAATTACACATTTGCAGCCAAACATTTATGCTGAATTTCGTGCACACTTGGTTCCAGTTACTTTCTTCACCATAGATGATTTATTTCAATTAAATTTTCAATGCATTTTTAAAATCTGACATCTTTCAAAAGCTAAAACAGGACAATGAGGATTGGAATTAGTTCTTGATTTGGTTTGTATTGCATCGGGGGCAAATTCACTCTGGTTTTGTATGATTTGGCATGCCTTATGCCTTACTGATTATACATTATGGATGTGCAGCATTCAGAAGAGCATGAATGCTAGAAGTGTGAGGTAGAACCATATGTTGTTAGGATCAAGGTGGAGGTGAGAGTAAGGCTATTTGTTGTACTTTCCACAAGATCAAGGTAATTTAGTATATCTTTAAGCCATTGTTCTGTTTTCGCATCTTTGATGAATCTGCTCTATTTTTTATTTTTGATGATCCAGAACTAGGGAGTGAAACTTTTAATATTTTTGATGATCCAGAACTTATAGAGATGAAAAGAATAGCAAATACACGAAGTCTGAAGGAAATGGCTACACTTTTAACTTATAAGGTATACATACATACATACTGATTTACAACTAGATGATTGCTTTCATTTTAGATTAGTCTCAACTTTCGGAAGTTCATTATTGTTGCTCTTGATCCATTTTAATTAAAATATTAGAACACTTGGTGTGTGTTTATATTAGTTTATCTTGTGTCTAATATAAGATTAGGAACTTGGGAACTTTAAGCAAGTGTTAGGTTCGATCATTGGCTTTTGCGTAAGGACAAACCTCGGTTAGGAGGAGAGAATTCACATTGTGCCCCAAAATATTAATCAAACATATACATGAAATTGGTTGTAGAATCTTTTAGTTGTGAATGAATTTCAATCTGCAAGCCATGATTACTGTGTACTATTATGTATATCTATACTTGGACTGAAACTTCTCCTTTTTGTTTTTATGATTTTTGAAGGACCGGTGAAACTTGTTGAAGAAGCTGTTAGACTTGAGCAATCTCTATGCGGTTAACTCAAGGTATGTTATTATGCTTCATAATTATTCTTAATTTGATTCTTTAATCACTATTACATTTTTCTCTTTCCATTTTACGATATTTTATGACGGATTTAGAAAATTGTGATATGTTGTGCAATCATACATCTCGTGTTGATTTAGAGCTTAAAATGAATCCGTAGTCCTTTCAATTTACCTGATCACATATATGAATTTGATTTCTTTTATTAACTGTTCATCTCTCTCTGACTTTATTGTTAACTAGCCGAGATACCCGTGCTCGCACGGGGAGAGCGGCGTCGCCGCTCCCATTGTACTTAATTACTCCATAACATTATATTTAAAAGAGATGATTTAGTTGTTAAGTTGATACATGAAATGATTAATGTGGTATTCCAAAATAATAATGTTAAAATAATATTCGAAATTGATAAATTAGGCGAGAAAGATCAGATGTGGTAATAGCCTATCAGAGATGTCAATAGAGAATATTTACTTCAAGCATAATAGCCTGCAACTCAGATGCAGTTTTTCCTATGAGATCGGTACATTCACGGTCCCAAAAAAGGAATTTTGCTTTATGACCTTCATAACGAACTTCAGCTTCAACCATGTATCTGTATAAAACATTTATCCAATTTAATGTAGGTTTGTAGCTTGAATTTGGTTCAGGAGTGACATGTGCATCAACTTTGCATTTGTAAGGTGGTGTATCAGTAATAAGTTGTTTAGAGCATTCAGCACAAGATTTGTAATACCACCCATGTTTTGATAAGCAAACATGGTGTGGTGTGGCAACAGTAGTTACGATATCCTCCTATGAATAAAATGGAGTGTCAAAGGTCGTTGTTAATGATTATTAAAGTAGATATTCATTAATTTGAACGGAAATAATAAGTGGCATGTGGTTGGAAACAAAAACAATAACCCCCACACCTCTCCTAAGCACTACTGTCAGGGGCAAAAAAGTAGGCACCTTTAAATGTATATAAATGAAATAGCAGTCCATGCACACCAGCACAATAGAAAACAGGAAAAAATAAAGTTAAACCTCCGGGAGTGTGATGAGTTGACTAATGTGAGTGACTGGGGCACGGGGCACGAAAGGCATATCGAGATCCTGCAGAATACTGAGAACTTTGAGAGTTTTGAATTTGTAAACTGCTACCCTCAATTAAGTTGTTTGAAGACTGTGTTTGGGCGAAAAAATCCGGAGGTAAACTGCAAGTGATCATTAAAACAAATAACAATTACGGACCAGTTTGGTATATAATGCAGCAAGTTTAAAATAAGATTGATTTCAAATCATACAGCTCTTTGATTTCCAAATATCTTTCAGTCGGACAACAAATTTCCAAAGTTCCTTTCCATCGTTGATATCCTTAATGAAATCTAAAGCTCTGGCCATCTTAAGCAACAGAAACTATATAATAAAAACAACCAATTTGTTAGTTTGTTATAGTTTAAACATGGTTAGAAAGGATAAAACTTAATAATTTTTGAAGCTTATGAAAATGAAAAAGAGAGATAAAACTACTAAATCAACCACACTTATGTTATTTCGAACTTTAAAATCAATAAGCTGATTTTGGTTAGTCATGCATGCAAAGGAAGAACACTACAAAATAATAGAACAAAATCTCAGAACTGATTGATTTGAAAAAGGGTACAATAAGGGTTCACTAAAAAAATCAAAAGAAGAAGATTGTGATTTATATCAGTGTGATAGCACCAAAATAAGAGAGTAACACTAAAAAATCAAAAGAAGAAGATTGTGATTCTTACCAGTGTGATTGCAGTGTTGTTCGCCTTTTTTCTTCTTCCCAGGTTGGTTTGCGTTGGTTTGCAGAGAAGTTGAAATGAAGTTGGAGTGTTTTGAGAAAAGCCTTACATTGGTTCAGTACATAGATGCAAGTGAAAATAGTTACTTGATTTGATCTGCTGGACAATAACCAACGTACAATAAAAGTGGGAAATCATGTACAAAATTTTAAGTTCAAATTGTATAATAACAAAATCCGTTGTGTAATAGAATGTTCACATAAGAGACAAAAATAAAATGGTGAAAAATGACCACAAATGCCCTTAAAAATATAATATCTCTAAAAAATTATTGGAGGGTATGTTGGTATATTACCATGTATCTTGTTTATATAAATATATATGATTATTGGAGGGTATGTTGGTATATTACCATGTATCTTGTTTATATAAATATATATGATTGGTTGTCCCTAAAAAATAGACTAACAATTGAACGAATGTTCTGTTAATCTGATGTGTCCTAAAATTTAATCCGCAATTAAATTTTTTATCTAAATGTTGGCTTAATTTGATATTTGAGCTTTTACGGTTTGATGAAATAGGAGGATGATGGAATTTTGCCCGAATAGAATTGGATATGAAATTTGATATTTGGATCAAATTGTCTTAAACTAGGTAAATTGATTTGACGGTATTGGTTGTTGGAAAATAGATGTTGTTGAAAAATAGATGGATTGAATTGACTGTTTCTGTTGTTGGAAAATAGATGGATTAAATTGACGGATGAATTGAATTGACGGTATCGATTGTTGGAAAATAGATGGATTGAATTGACGGTATCAGATTTTGGAAAATAGATGGATTGAATTGACGATATTTCATTGAGTATTGTCCTAAAAAAAATCTTAACTTTGACAAATTGAATTAACGATATAAAACAGATGCATTGTATTGTTTCAACGACCCTTATGAAAAAAATATGATACTTGAACCTACTCGGTTCTAAATTATGAAAAAATTGGCCCGAATAAAATTGAAAATGAAATTTGCTATTTGAATCAAGTTGTCTTAAACTTGATAAATAAAATTGGCGGTGTTGGTTCTTGGAAAATAGAATGATTGAATTGACGGTATTGGTTGTTGGAAAATAGATGAATTGAATTGACGATATCGGTTGTCGGAAAATAGATGGATTGAATTAACGATATCTCATTTAATAGTCTTCAAATGAGATCTCATCTTTGACAAATTGAATTAATGATATAAAATAGATGGATTGTGTTGTTTCGATTACCCTTATGAAAAATATGATATTTGAACCTACTCGGTTCCAAATAATGAAAAAATGACAAAAATTTGCGCGAGTTTGATTGAAAGTGAAATTTGATATTTGAATCAAGTTGTCTTAAACTTGATAAATAGAATTGACGGTATTGGTTGTTGGAAATTAGAATGATCGAATTGACGGTATCGGTTGTTGGAAAATAGATGAATTGAATTAACGGTATCGATTGTCGGAATAATGTCTTTTTAACTGGCCAATCATTAAATATGCCGTTAATTCAAGGTATGTTACTATGCTTCATAACTATTCTTAATTTGATTATTTAATCACCACTACATTTTTCTTTTTTCATTTTACGATATTTTATGACGGAGTTAGAAAATTGTGATATGATGTGCAATCATACACCATGTCTTGATTTAACATTTAATTTGAATCCGTAGTCCTTTCAATTTACCTCATAGCATATATGATTTCTTTTATCAACTATTGATCTCTCTATTTTTATTGTAAATTGGTTGTCCCTTAAAAATAGAGTAATAGTTAAATGAATGTTCTGTTAATTTGATGTGATGTGGCCTAAAATTTAGTATGTAATTAGAAGTTTTATCTAAATGTTGGCTTAATTTGATATTTGAGCTATTGCGTTTTGATGATATAAGAAGATTATGGAATTTTGCCCGAATAGAATTGGATATGAAATTTGATATTTGGATCAAGTTGTCTTAAACTTTATAAACTGAATTGACAGTATTGGTTGTTGGAAAATAGATGGATTGAATTGACAGTATCCATTTTTGAAAAATAGATGGATTGAATTGACGGTATTTGTTGTTGGAAAATATAGATGGATTGAATTGACGGTATCAGATGTTGAAAAATAGATTGAATTGACGCTATTTTATTGAGTATTGTCATCAAATGAGATCTTAACTTTGACAAATTGAATTGACGATATAAAATATACGGATTGTTTTATTTCAAAGACCCTTATGAAAAATATGATATTTGAACCTACTCGGTTCTAAATTATGAAAAAATGATAAAAATTTTCTCGAATAGGATTGAAAATGAAATTTGATATTTGGATCAAGTTGTATTAAACTTGATAAATAGAATTGACAGTGTCGATTGTTTGAAAATAGAAGGATTGAATTGACGACATCAGTTGTTGGAAAACGGATAAATTGAATTGATGGTATTAGTTGTCAGAAAATAGATGGATTGAAATGACAATATCTCAGTGAGTATATTCTTCAAATGAGATCTTAACTTTCAGAAACTGAATTAACGATATGAAATAGATGAATTGCATTGTTTCGATAACCATTATGAAAAATATGATATTTGAATTTACTCCGTTCTAAATTATGAAAAAATGACAAATTTGTTTGAATAAGATTGAAAATGAAATTAGATATTTGGATCAAGTTGTCTTAAACTTGATAAATAGAATTGACGGTATTGGTTATTGGAAATTAGAATGATTGAATTGACGGTATTAGTTGTTGGAAAATAGATTAATTTAATTAACGGTATCAATTGTTAGAATGATGTCTTTTTAACTTGTGAATCGTTAAATATGCCGTTAATTCAAGGTATGTTATTATGCTGCATAACTATTCTTAATTTGATTCTTTAATCACTGCTACGTATTTCTTTTTCCATTTTACATTTTATGATGGATTTAGAATATTGTGATATGTTGTGCAATCATACACCATGTCTTGATTTAGCACTTAAAATGAATTCGTAGACCTTTTAATTTACCTGATAGCATATATGAATATGATTTCTTTTATCAATTCATCTCTCTACCTATTTTTATTGTTAATTGGCTGTCCCTATTAGTTGAACGAATGTTCTGTTAATCTGACGTGTCCTAAAATTTATTCCGCAATTAGAATTTTTATCTAAATGTTGGGTTAATTTGATATTTGAGCTTATACGGTTTGATGATATAGGAGGATAATGGAATTTTGCCCGAATAGAATTGGATATGAAATTTGATATTTGGATCAAGTTGTTTTAAACGTTATTAACTGAATTGACGGTATTGGTTGTTGGAAAATAGATGGATTGAATTGACGGTATTGGATGTTGGAAAATAAATTCATTGAATTGACGGTATCGGATGTTGTCTTAAACGTTATAAACTGAATTTACGCTATTGTATTGAGTATTGTCCTCAAATGAGATCTTAACTTGGACAAATTGAATTGACGATATAAAATAGATGGATTGTATTGTTTCAATGACCCTTATGAAAAATATATTATTTGAACCTACCCGGTTCTAAATTATGAAAAAATGATAAAAAAATTCTCTAATAGGATTTAAAATGAAATTTGATATTGGATCAAGTTGAATTAATTTTGATAAATAGAATTGACGCTATTGGTTGTTGGAAAATACAAGGATTGAATTGACGACATCGATTGTTGGAAAATAGATAAATTGAATTGATGGTATTGGTTGTCAGAAAATAGATGGATTGAATTGATATTACCTCGGTGAGTATATTCTTCAAATGAGATCTTAACTTTCATAAACTCAATTAATTGTATAAAATAGACAGATTGTATTGTTTCGATAACCATTATGAAAAATATGATATTTGAATCTACTCCGTTCTAAATTATGAAAAAATGACAAATTTGTCTGAATAGGATTGTAAATAAAATTTGATATTTAAATCAAGTTGTCTTAAACTTGATAAATAGAATTGAAGGTATTGGTTGTTGGAAAATAGAATGATTGAATTGACGGTATCAACCGTTGGAAAATAGTTGGATTGAATTGACGATATCGATTTTCAGAATGATGTCTTATTGACCCGCCAATCGTTAAACATTTAGTTACCTCAAGGTATGTTATTATGCTATATATCTATTATTAATTTGATTCTTTAATCACTACTAAATTTTTCTCTTTCCATTTTACGATATTTTATGGCAGATTTAGAAATTTGCGATATGTTGTGCAATCATACACCATGTCTTGATTTAGCACTTAAAATAAATCCGTAGTCCTTTCAATTTACCTGATAGCATATATGAATATGATTTCTTTTATCAACTATTCATCTCTCTATTTTTATTGTTAATTGGTTGTCTCTAAAAAATAGAGTAATAGTTGAATGAATGTTCTGTTAATCTGATGTGTGGTGTCTTAAAATTAATTCGCAATTAGATTTTTTATCTAAATGTTGGCCTAATTTGATATTTGAGCTTACGCGGTTTGATGTGTCTTTTCAATTTATCTGATAACATATGAATTTGATTTCTTTTATCAACCGTTCATCTCTCTCTAATTTTATTGTTGATTGGTTGTCCCTAAAAAAGAGTTGCAGTTAAACGGTATCGATTGTTGGAAAATAGATGTATTGAATTGTCGGTATCATTTGTTGGAAAATAGATATATTGAATTGATGATATCTATTATTGAAAAATAGACGGATTGAGTTGACGATATCGACTATTGGAAAATAGATGATTGAATTGACAATATCAGATATTAGAAAATAGATATATTGAATTGATGCTATTTCATTGACTATTGTTCTCAAATGAGATCTTAACTTTAACGAATTGAATTGACGATATAAAATAGATGGATTGTATTGTTTCGATGACCCTTATAAAAAATATGATATTTGGACCTACTCGGTTCTAAATTATGAAAAAATGATAAAAATTTGCCGAATAGGATTGAAAATGAAATTTAATATTTTGATCAAGTTGTCTTAAACTCATAAATTGAATTGTTGGTATTAGTTGTTGAAAAATAGACGGATTGGATGATATCAATTGTTGGAAAATAGATGGATTGTATTTATTGTTGGAAAATAGACGGATTGAATTGAAGGTATTAGATTTTGGAAAATAGGTGGATTGAATTGACGGTACTTCATTAAATATTGTCCTCAAAAAAGATCTTAACTTTGACAAATTGAATTGACGATATAAAATAGATGGATTGTATTGTTTCGATGACCCTTATGAAAAATATTATATTTGAACCTATCCGATTCTAAATTATGAAAAAATGTCTAAAATTTGCCTGAATATGATTGAAAATGAATTTGATATTTGGATCAAGTTGTCCTAAACTTGATAAATAGAATTGATGGTATTGGTTGTTGGAAAATAACAGGTTAAATTGACGGTATCGATTGTTAGAAAATAGATGGATTGAATTGACATCAGTTGTCGGAATGATGCATTTTTATCGGCCAATCGGTAAATATGCGGTTAACTCAAGGTATGTTATTATGCTTTATAACTATTCTTAGTTTGATTCTTTAATCACTACTATATTTTTCTTTTGTCATTTTACGAAGGATTTAGAAAATTGCGATATGTTGTGTAATTATACACCTTGTCTTGATTTAGAGCCTAAAATGAATTCATAGTCTTTTCAATTTACCTGAGAGGAATTCTAATATAGGCACAAATATAAATGTATAGTGTTTAGGCACACTCACATGAGTGAAGAGAGAGAAAAGATTAAATAATTTAATTTCAAATATTTTTTGAAAAAGTAAATGATGTGATGTTTTATGTATGTGTGTCTAAATACTATTCATTTATGTTTGTGCCCATAGAAGACTTTCTCTTTACCTGATAGCATAGATGAATATAATTTCTCTTATCAACTGTTCATCTCTCTATATTTTTATTGTTAATTGGTTGTCCCTAAAATATAGAGTAACAGTTGAACGAATGTTTTGTTAATTTGATGTGCCCTAAAATTTAATCCGAAATTAGAATAACAACTAAACCAATGTTCTGACGTGTCTTCAAATTTAATCCGCAATTATAGCTTTTATCTAAATGTTGGCTTAATTTGATATTTGAGCTTATACGGTTTGATAAAATAGGAAGATGACAAAATTTTACCCCAATAGGATTGAATATGAAATATTATATTTGGATAAAGTTGTCGTAAACTTGATAAATTGAAATTGATTGTTAAAAAATAGATGAATTGCATTGACGTTATTGATTGTTGAAAAATAGATGGATTGAATTGACGGTATCTGTTGTTGAAAAATAGATGGATTGAATTGACAATATCAGTTGTTGGAAAAAAGATGGATTGAATTGACGGTATCGGATGTAGGAAAATAGATAGATTGAATTGATGCGATTTCATTGAGTATTGTCCTCAAATGAAATATTAACTTTGAGAAATTGAATTTACGATATAAAATAGATAGATTGTATTGTTTCGATAATCCTTATGAAAAATATTATATTTAAACCTACTCGGTTCTAAATTATAAAAAAATGACAAAAAATTGCCCGAATAAGATTGAAAATGAAATTTCATATTTGGACGAAGTCATCTTAAATTTGATAAATAGAATTGACGGCATTGGTTGTTGAAAAATAAAAGGATTGAATTGATGATATCATTTTGGAAAATAAATTGATTAAATTGACGGTATCGATTGTCGGAATGATGCATTTTTAACTGGTTAATCGTTAAATATACAGTTAACTCAAAGTACGTTATTCCAAATAAAACGAAAACAATATTAAAGGTGTGGCGAGAAATTACTAATCTATTATTTTATTTACTATTTTTAATGTTAATGGTAGAAGAAATCATACAAAAACATATTATCTAGATTGAAGAATTTACATCATATTTAGTGATGCTTAAAAAATAAAAAAAAGTTAAACAAACAATATTTTCTCAATTCATGAGAAATAAAAAATGCTTAAATGCTCGAAGAAATAACTTCTTATGAATTTTTGAGTTTTTGTTTTGTTTTGTTTTTTTATTTTTTTTTATTTTTATGTTTTGTAAAATTTATCATGTATTAATGCTATATATATTGAATGAAACATTTTTTTTTTATATTTGGCGTAAGGCCCATAAATGAGAACAAAAATTATTTAGATTGAAGAATTCTGTAACACCCCATAGATAAATCTAGAATAATCATGGAATATCATAAATGGTACAGAAATTCATTATTATTACATCAGAGGTTTATTGTACACGCAGGTGCCAAATACAACCAGAGTTCGGAAAAATAACAGCGGAAACATAGATAACAATAACACGAGTAGATAATGAGGAAAACAAGAAAGCTAAAATGAAATCCTCCAAACAGCAGCAGCGACTCCAACACCAAGGCTTACCTAATCAACCTGTTTTCCTGTTTCAAAAAGGGAGTGCGGTGAGACAGTCACTTCGTCCCAGTGAATTCTACTACCCTCCTAGGCTATAAAGCCGGGGCTCCTAATCAGTCATATCATAAACTAAATCCATAGCATAATTATCTTAAGCAATAATGTAAAGGTGTAACACAAGTTTATCTTGTTCATTTTAAACCGCAAACCCTCTAAGGTGAGCACGTCTCAGGGGTTCGCCTTATCCGCGAGCAGAAAGCACTCCGGCATAAAGCTCACATAAATTTTTCTAATGGAACATCTAAAACGAAGTCCATACTGATAACATAATCATATTATTAATTCGACTGATCACTAAATTATTAACATGCTACCAATAATTCCCAAACCCGGGGGATCATACAACCTTAATTCTAAGTTATCCCTAATTTTTAGAATTGTGCCTGACTTTCCGTACAATATTAAATACATTATACAACTGCAATTTATCTTTCTCCGGTTATGATATAAAACGAGTGATTAAATCATTTTTAAAAATGAAAAAGTGAAGTAAATTCTGGGCTAGCTCGCTATGGCGAGTTAGCAAGCTCGCCATGGCGAACTTACAGGTACTGGCCTAAACAACTCGCTAGAGCTCGTCATGGCGAAGTTCTTCAGCCCAGAACCTTGAGCTCGCCATGAGTGCTCGCTAGCAACTCGCTACGGCGAGCTAAGTCAGAAAGACCCCTGTTTTACGAATTTTCAATATTTTCAAAGATTCACCTACAACCAAACTCTGAGAAAGTGCAGTTATACAATATAGTCAATATATAACAGAATAGAAGAGAATTTGGGAGCTAATTCTCCTCACACAATTAATTCCTTATTTCTTAAGTTAACATGCAAATTCATAAATTAAGGGAATTCTAACTAAACTAACCTAAGAACCCACCTGGATTGAAGCTTTTCCTTGCTTCCTGGGCTCACTAAGGCAGCTACAGCAACCTCCTAAAGACCCACGAACTGACTGGAACAGAATTGGATTTTGACACTTGAAAACACTCTTAAGCTTGACTACGAATTTGAAGATGAGTTGATGATCAGTGAGTTGGAATGGAGGGCTATTTATAGTTGGATTTCTGGGTTTGAAACAGTATCTAGCTTGACCTGGCTAAGGCTTGCATGCAATGTTATTGGATAGAAATGTGGTGAAGTGATGTAGGTTGAATTTTAGTTTCATGTGATGCTTTTGGAGAGGTGGTTCTCAGAGATTCTTGCTGTGGTGGTTGCAGTTGGAATCTCTGCATGTTAGGGTTAAGAAACTTGTGATGAATAGAGACAAATTTTTGGTGTTAAGATTGAATTGAAAATTTTGGATGTTGGCTTAGCTTGTTGTTGTTGTTACACACGTGAGAGGGGGAGAGAATGAGAGCATTGGCTTCAGTTTTTCTTGCTGAAGCATGAGTGAATGAGGGAAGAGTGATTTGCATGCATAAAAGAGAATTAATCCTAGTGCAACTATGACTCATGGTTGATGTGTCACAAGAGGAAGTTTTTGGACCTTGGTTTAATTAATTTGAATTCATGAAACTTGTGTCTAAGTGTATACATAGACTTAGTTATATTCTAAATTAATACACATAATACACCAAATTCCTATGAGTTAATTAATTACCCATCTCTAATTAATTTCAATTTTAATAAATATATTTCAATCAAAATTAATTAGGCAATTTAGAAATCGGGGATGTTACAAATTCACATCGTATTGCCAACGTAACTAGG
Organism: Trifolium fragiferum; assembly: GCA_954870985.1. Classification (NCBI taxonomy): domain Eukaryota; kingdom Viridiplantae; phylum Streptophyta; class Magnoliopsida; order Fabales; family Fabaceae; genus Trifolium; species Trifolium fragiferum. The sequence goes on from OX940793.1 coordinate 22,325,237, forward strand.
GATGGCAACGGGTGCCCGCGGGTGCGGGTTTTACACCACCCAAACCCGCACCCGAAATTCCGGGTGCCACCCGAACCCGAACCCAAAGCCTATTCGGGTGATAAATCAACACCCACGGCCACACCCATTGGGTTCGGGTTTTTTCACCCAAACCCGAACCCGTAGCAAAAAAAAAAAAAAAAACAAAAATATTGAAATTTCATCAAGGTCTCTTAATTAAATTAAAATTAAGGTCTACAACAACATAGTCTTCAAGACTTTTAAAAAATTAAACTACAATTAAAAATAAGAGTTTCCAAGGATATTCAAACAAAATAGGGGTACTTATATAATTTAATTTCTAAGCGGGTGTGTTTTCGGGTTTCGGGTGCGGGTTTAAGTGAACTCAAACCCGCACCCGAAATATCGGGTGGCACCCGAACCCAAACCCAATCAACTCGGGTTTTTTCCCGTTGACTCGGGTTCGAATGCGGGTGGGCCACGCGGGTTTGTGTCTGCTTGCCATCCCTAAACGTAACCTTTGTCTTAGAATTGACTTTACTTATCAAAACCACCTAGACACGAGGCCCAAATCTGATGCTCTGCTAGCAAATGTGTAAATAGAACGAAACAATAACAAGCAGTGGTGCGTGACTCACTCGACATTTGTTGTTCTCAAGTCACTTTTAAGTAAAAAATATTTTACATTCACCCCAATTTTAAATAAAATCAATTTTAAAAATCAATTCATTTAAAATCAATTTTACGTCACTAACCATATATCCATAATATATGTAAATTCTAATATAAATCATTTCTTTAAGTAGTCCAAGGTGGACCTGTATTTAAAAAATATATTTTAAATATTATCGATATAATATATTATTGTTTGAAAGTATAATTTATAAATGGTTATTTTCATTTTCATGATTGAAATAATGACTTAATTGACACAAGTTTGATTAAAACAACATATAATAAAAATGTAATCCGTATAAAATTAATGTTAATAATGTCATTTTTTTGGCAAAGTGACGTTTTCATTTTATTCATTAAAATCAATTTTTCAACTTTACTTAAATAAATTATAAAACTTAGGCTATGTTTGGCAAAAATAGCGGATGGCTGATAAGCTAGCTTATGGCTGATGACTGATAGCTTATAGCTGATGGCTGATGACTTATGGCTGATAAGCTAATTGAAGTGTTTGGTAAAATTAGCGGTTTAACTGCATGGTAAATGTAAAATGATAAAAAATGGCATATAGAATCTCTTATTAAAAATCATTATTAAATTTATATCTAATTAATATCTAAGACATTTCAAATTTAGTTATTCAAATTTATTAATTTAATATATCTTTTATATATTATTAGTTTTTTTTTATATAGAATTAAATTTTATTCTTTGAAATTTGATTTAAATTTATTTTCATTTCAATTATTATACTTTATATAAAAGATGAAACATTACATTTTTTTAGGTTTTTTATAACAAATACATAAAGTTTCCCGTCAAAAAAATAAAATAAATAACAAATACATAAAAGATAAATTAAATGTACTAAAAACAAATGTGACAATTTAGATACGTGCATCTTTTATAGTAATAAATATATGAAAAATCTTGACAAAAAAAAAACATGAAAAATAAATTAAAAGTACCAAAATGAAGGGGTGAATGATAATATAGTTATGTACAATGCATTATAAAATATTGTTACGGAAAACAATTTTTTTTTTTTATATTTATGTATAACAACATTTTAAAAGGATATATAACAATAACATAAAAAGTAAGTACAATATAGTAAAAATAATAATCGATTGCTTAACGTAAAAAAAGGTACGAAATTTACCTATTTTATTTTAAATTGTAATAATATATTTTTAATAATAAAAATGAATTTAAGATAAAAGTATATAAGGGTAAAATTGGAAGAAAAAATGATAAGCTATAAGCTCATAAGCTACTTGAATTAGCTTATGAAAAATAAGCTATAAGCTAGTAAAATAAGCTATAAGCTCATGGTAATATGACAGTTACCAAACATGACTTTTAGCTATAAGACATAAGCTATAAACTAGCTTATTTGTCTTGCCAAACAGACCCTTAATTGAATTTTGTATAAAAAATAAATTGAATTTGTTTTTAGTAATTAAAATTAATCTTTGCTTTCCACTTTTTTCTTTCTCATACTAACAAAAAAACTCTTCCTATTCTGATAGAGGAAGAATTTAAATAAATAATCCTAGAATTTAAATTAGTTTAGAATATATGTTAGTTTTGTTTTATTTAAATTATGATTTAGTTGGGCTTTTAATCATTTGGGCTTGTAGGTAAAATTATCCATTAAAGAGTATTATATGTAGAGTGTTGGCGACACATAGCAAATCATCAAAAATGAAATTTTTATTTTCCTTAGTTTAATTGTTTTGTCTTTACTTTTTTTATGCTTAGATTGCTAGTAGCTCTTTAACACATTTTCTTCCTACTTCTTTTCCCCTGGCCGCAAAGAAAAACCCTAAATTCTCAAAATCACAAAAAACTCATGTGATTATGGCGAACAACGTTATGTGTTCCCGATAAACATCACGTGATTCCGTGATTATCAAACTCATTCCTAGACCCATAATCGTGATTCTCAAATCAAGTCTCATTCACCTTACCATCAACCTCGATTCCTCAGATCCATAATCGAGTTTTTCAAAATGATCCAAATTTCTGATCAGCAAATGCGATTCTCAAACCCTAGCTTTTCAAACTTCGATTCTCATTCTCCACCTCTCATCAATTTAAAAGATTCTTAAACGTGATTTCGTCTCCGGCGATCTCGAAGGCTCCTATTCTGTTGATGTGAGTTAGCTCTATTCTCAATTCTCATTGTTACCTTTATTTTGGAATTTTTTATTATTTATGTTTGGGAGAAGCAATGAAACAGGGCACCAAATTTTTAGGGACACCATTTATATATATATATATATATATATATATATATATATATATATATATATATATATATATATATATATATATATATAAAATTGATTTAGGCACCAAATTCATTTTTCCGACAGGACACTCAAAATTTCATTGACGGCCTGACTAAATAAAAAACTAATTAAAAGAAACATGTAACTAATCTGTCAATGATCTCCATTTGTAAAGGATCTAAATCATCGTCAAAGTCATTTTCATTATACTCTAATCCATTGTAAAAATGAATATTGTCATTATGGTCTGAAGCATTTTGATATTCAATAGTGAGAAGTAGTGAAATATTTCAAAATAAAAAGTAGCATCAAAACGCACAAATATATTGATGTTACTTTTTATTTTGAAAGATTTCACTACTTCTCACTATTGAATATCTTTTGATATCTCTAGGAGTGTATGACTCTTCATGCTTCAGACCATGATGATAATTTCATTTTGACAATGGATTAGAGTATAATGAAAATGATTTTGATGATGATTTAGATCCTTTAAAAATGGAGTTCATTGACAAGTTAGTACATGTTTCTTTTAATTAGTACTTTATTTAGTGGGCCCTCCTTAAGATTTTGAGTGCCATGTTGGAAAAATGAACGAGTGGTGCATAAATCAAAACTACAATAAAATCATGACAAAAGTAGTTATACATGCATGTATCTATCAATTCAAACATGTATTAGTAGTATTATTCTAATTCCCACAATGGCCACAAACTCTGTCTATTAATTTTTTTAATATCATCCTCCTTAATTTTTTTTTTCTTCCTTTCTCTAGTCCGAATGTTAATATTCCAATTAGTTTTCACTTATTTTAGGTTTTCTAATTTTAATATATACATATGTCATATGTGGTCCAATCAAAGCTAACTTTTTTTTAATTGTTTCAGTGTACACTAAATAAAATATTAATATTAATTATATAATTTTTAGATTTTAATCATATATATATATATATATATATATATATATATTAACAAAAAATTGGTGCCCGTAAATATCCGGTGCTCTGTGTCATCGCTCTTCCCAGACATGCATAACCGAACATAACCTAAATGTTTATGCATAGGACACTTGATGGAGTATCATTTGCAATCTCCTTGCCTTTCTTTTCCTGCGTCATATGAGGCATGTTAGGGCAAAACTCGAATACCACAACTTGATAAATAAAACAAAAAAAGGAAAATGTTCACGCAAAAGTTTTTCTTTTTAGTTGTAATTGATATCAATTAAATGAGGAACTTTTGCGTGAACATTTTCCTCTTTTGGTTTTATCTATCAAGTTATGGAATTCAGTTTTCGCCCTAACATGCCTTGTATGCCGCAGGAAAAGACATGGAGGAGCAAAAGAAAGGCAAGGAGATTGCAGATGATACTTTATCAAGTGCCCCGTTGCATAAACGTTTAGGTTATGTTTGGTTATGAGAAGAACTGTGGAGAGTGAAAGATGTGAGTAGGATGTCAATTTCATCTGTAAATGCTTATTCCTGTGGAGATTGCCCCGTTTGGGGATTCGAAGATGAGAAATTTTCCCTCGTTGGGATGGAGATGGAGGACAAAGTTCCCTTGAAAGAGATTTTAGGATGGGAACGATATATACTCCCCGTCCTCGCCCTGTGGAGAATTCATCCCCGAAAACTTTATTAAAATAACATTTATAAATATATATTTATGTACTTTAAAATTATTTTTAATTATATTTTCACACAATATGTGTAACATTTGTTTAAATATAATGTTTATTACTATCACAAGACTCACAATAATTTTTTATTCATTTTATAATTAAGCTTTACTATTTTGTTTACAATTAATTTGATTGAAAACAATAGAAATTTGATGATTTTTTTAAGGTTGATAGATCTCCGCGGAAACTGTGGGGATCCGCGTGGATGTGGATGGAGGAAGACCACTCCCCAAGGTAGGGAATGAGGATGTGGAAAATTTTAAATGGTTGGGTAAAGAGTGGTAAAATATTATCCGATCAATCCCGTCCTGTTGACATCTCTAGATGTGAAAAATTGATGACATGAATTTATAGTATTTATTTTAGTAGCAGTATAGGACTTGAAGACCAATTAGAAGGCAAAGACATGAAGAAACGAAGCTACACATGAAAGAAGACAAAAATGCAAGAAAATGCAAAAAATAAAAAATAAAAAATAAAAAATGGATAAGTACGCTTCCAACGTGACCACGATGACTTCCGTCATGCCATGATGGGATGTCTTGCTGACCTAGGAAGATAAGTGCAATCTGAAATAAAATTAAAACAAATCCACTCCGTCGTGGCACGATGAAGTCCATCGTGGCCACGATGACACGCAGAAGCCCGATTGGAAAACTATAAATAGAGCTCTCCTCCTTCACAATTATTCATTCAGAAAAATACAATTTATTAGTGAATAATATTCAATTCTTTTAGGAGCAAGGAGGGCAAATGAGTTCTCTAGGGGGAAGAACTTTCCTCAGTCCTCACCACGGGAGAGGTAACTACCTTAGCAAGGCATTTACGCCGTCGATATATGCATAATTTATTCTTGTAATTTTATTATGTAGATCAATAGCTTATGTATCTTTTGGTTTAGGTGGAGAAGATGAACCCCCTATGAATTCTTGGGTCAATATAATTGGTTATAAGTTATAATATTTTATTATTCATTATCTCTGTTTTCTATCTATTTATGATTTAACGACGTAATTTCGAATCATAGTCGGATAATCGGGGAACACTTTTAGGGATAGTATTTAGTCACAAATTTGGCTGCTATCCTGGAACTAATAAATAATAGTGCTAGTAACTAGAGACGGTAACATCCGACACTACTGGCGACATAACTTGTTAGAGATGGAATCAGACACTCCTGACGACTTAAGCTTGACAAAATTTGAACAGTCTGATACTAGGAACTAGTGGCAATAAGATTAATTGAACGTAATGACTGCATGATGTTAACTTGCACTTTAGTTAGGGTACATGAGAACTCAGGGTAGGCTCTTGTAGGGTGTACTAGCTAGGGCGTTCATGGTAACTTATAATGTATTAAGGTAATATAAGGATATTATCACCAAAGATATAAATTAATTCGCCGAACAATAGACTGAATATTTGTATTATGCACCAATTATGTCAAGAATAAATTCTTTTTGATATTTTATTGTATAAAATAGTTACACATGAATAGTTCTTGGAATTTAGTGTTTTTAATTAAGTAAAAGTATTTGTTTTTGGTAAAAATTAATTGTTTATTTAGTTTAAATTTTCGTTTGATATATAAAATATGTTAGTCGGCAACATTTACACAGTCAGCATGTATCACGTCATCTTAAAAGCCCTGAAATTTATTAACCGAAAACGAAAAAAATCCAAATAAAACGCAAACAATATTAAAGGTGGTGAGAAATCATACAAAAAAAAATCACCTATTATTTTAATTTTACTTTATTTACTATTTTTAATATTTGTACCAGAAAAACATATTATAACAATTTTTTAATTTAATTAAAAGTAAAAAAAAAGTAAAACAAACAATATATTTTCTCAAATCATGAGAAATAAAAAATGCTTAAATTTTAGTGATGTTTCTTAAAATTCAAATTGGATAGAAATTGGTATGATATCTCATGCTTTAGCAATGACGTACGGTACAATATATTATAATAATTCCTTAAAAAAAACAAAAAAAATCCATAAAAACAAGCTTTTATATTCTTTATATTAGATAATAATAATTCCGTAAAAAAACAAGTTTTTATTTATTTGGATAATGGATTGCTCTTGTATAGCAATGAGATGTGCAATAAATAAATAAAGTTGATTTTTTAGATTCATTGTGAAATTAATGTATCTAAACAATAATATAGTCTAAATACATCAATTCTACAATGAATCTAAAAAGTTAAATGTTTCTTATAATATATAAGATCGGAGGGAGTATTCAACTACTAAGTGTTATTATTGTTGGGTTTCAAACTCGCCACCAATTATTGTATTACATAATATGTTTATTCCATATTTTATTTTTTTTGACGAAATTATGCTTATTCTATTCAATTGAAAATGCTCATGACTGATAATTCAATAAAAAACTTTTTTTCAATTTTAAAAAGTATTCAAATGCAAATGAATTTTCCCTTTCAATTTAACTACTTACTTATTGCATGACTTTAATACAATTACACTCATTAGAGGGGAAAACCAAAACATTTTTGGCTATTTTGTTTTCCCTTCTCTAAATATATAGTCTACCTTCATGAAGTCAAACATTTAACCCAATATAGCAATATTGCACAATATTATATTCTATGTAATAATGGTTACAATATAATTGACACATTACCTATTCATCTTTATTATATCATTCTAAACTTATTGCTAGAAAATTAATTATTATTAATTTAAAATATTAAGAAGCAAATTTGAAGATAAAAGAAAAGTTAAGATTCAGGGCTAACATATCTCAATTAAGGGTGATTGACACAAAATAATTAAACCGTATATAAAATATAAGAAATATTAATTAGCCAATAACTAGTTATTGTGGATATTAATATTTTGTTCTGAAAGCTTCATTTGGAGCTGAGACATAAGGTCTTGATTTTCTTTATGAAGAAGCATAGCTTGTTTCCTTAACTTCTCATTCTCTTCTATGATGGTTTGATTCTCCATATACAATTTCAAGTTTTTCATCTTAATCTCAGCTTTCACCTCAATCATCTTTTTCCTTTGTTTTGCTTCTTTCAATTGTGTTCTTCTTCTACATCACCAATCATATACATGTTAGTTTTAATGTTACACAAAAATAACATGTATATTAAAATCATGTATATATTATAGATGAGTGTCGTAAACTCTGAGATACTGAGTTCGATTTTTACCAAAAAAAAAAAAACTATATAGAAATAATAAAAAGAGTAGAAGAGTACCTTTTGAGGTGGTTCAACCTAAGGTGCCTGCAGTGGTGTCTCTTGGAGAGAGGAGCAGCATAAAGGGTATCATGTTGTGAAGAGAAACAACACATTATGTTTCCCTTTTGAGAGATATGGTTTCTCTTGCAAGAAAAAAAAATGGGAAGCTAAGAGATATTGATAGTTAATGAGTGAGGTGTAACAATTAGGCAATTACAAGGGGTTTTTATAGGTGTGAAAATTTTGATATAAGAAAATAGGGTGAAAGAAAAATGATCAATATAGCTGTGATTTTGTGTTTTTATGTGTGTGTGAGAGAGAAGAGAGAGACTTATATGGTAATGATGGCATAAGGACTCATGATTACAAAGGGCAGGAATAGATGAGGAAAAGTAGAAGAGATGAAGAAAAAATGTCTCTCTTACTTTTTTGGTCTTTTTTTTTAATTGGATTTTTTTTCAGAGTCCAAAAGCTCCAAGTAACTTTAGGAATTGATATTGGACATATCAAAATACAATCATGTTGTTTAACACAAAAATTTAGTAGTCGTATGAACTTAGCGCAGTTAATTGAAATGTTGCATTATATATATAAGAGTCAAATTCAAATTCTAATCATTTTACTTATCAATTTAAGTGTGAAATTTTTAGCTGTTAAATTATTTGATAAAAAAATTACACAAAATATTGTATGTATTCTAATATAATTAATTAATTATAGAGGATATGAACGAGTGTGGACGTGGAATCTAAAGAAAAAAGAAAAAAAATTTGAGTTGAGATAAAGAAAATATAAAAATTGAAAATGTATAAATATACTGTGTTGATGTCCAATTTTAGTCATAAACATATTGCTTATTAAAATAAGCGAGTAAATAATTATTTTAAAGCTTGAATATGTTAAGTACCTTTAAGTAGGGTGAATAACTCATGCTATTTTTCCGATTTAAGTTAAAGGGTTCTGAATTCAATCCAAAAAAAAATATTACTAACATAACAAACTAACACCTAATATTGGATGTTTAGGAAAAAAAATATTATAGTATTTTTTTTTTTTTTTTGGATAGAATGTGTCGTTATGTTGAATATATCAAAATTATTATGTTGACTATTTAATTCATAAATATGTCATTTTTAGTGAATTTGGTCATTAAACATATTTTTTATTAATTAATTTAGTCTATAAAATTATATATGAAAAATACAGCCAAAAATATTTTTGTAAAGTAATTTCAATATATGACACCATCTCAAAAGTAAGTACAGTACCAATTCTTTAGAAGTTTCGCATTCAGTTTCATGACCTTACAATTGGGATTTGAAATCTTCAAAAGAGAACATAGTTATAAAGTCATGTCATGAGGTTGTAATCAAATTAGTTGTACTAATTATGGTAATATAGAAGATAAACATGCATTAACTCCAGGTTCATTTACAATGGGCCACTTTGTTTGTTGCTTCTAGTTTCTATAGTTATTAATGCTACACCAATGGCTGCCCACTTTTTTCAGGTAGTCCCAAATTACATAAAGTGAAAGAAGTGTTACAGATAGAAATATTGCTAAGTACGATTGCTGTTAGAGCTATGAACAAGACTAGGTGAAGAAAAATTGAGTGAGTTGAGAGAAAGAGTGAGAGAAAGGGAGAGATTTTTATTAATGATCAACTTGAATGATTTACATAGGTGTAGCATGTATTTATACACAAAGACTATTGAGTTAGCATTAACCAACTATGGTTACTTAGAAGCCAAGCAACTAACTCAACTAACTAACTAACATGCTTAACCAATTCTGTTTACTTGTTACACAAGTAACAGCTTACACAACATTTTAAACTAACCATATACCTAACTAACTTTGAATTATTCTCAATACACCCCTTTAATTCAAAGTCTCAAGGCTTTGAACATTCATCATTCTTCTCAAATCCTTGAATCTGTCAATCTTCAATGGTTTAGTGAACACATCAGCTACTTGTAGTTCTGTGTTGCAGTAGGTTAGCTTGATCTTTCCCTTTGTAACTTGGTCTCTCAAAAAATGAAACTTTGTCTCTATATGCTTGCTTCTGCCATGAGCAATAGGGTTTTTGGCCAGATTAATGGCTGATTTGTTATCAACCATTAGCTCAACTTCCTGTTCAATATCAATCTTCATTTCCTGCAGTAATGCTAGCAACCATAAGCCTTGACAGGCAGCATTGCAGGCAGAAATATATTCTGCTTCACATGTGGATAGAGCAACCACATTTTGCTTCTTTGAACTCCATGATACAGGACAATTGAACAGTGTGAAGATATATCCCATTGTACTTTTCCTTTCAACTTTATCACCTGACCAATCAGAGTCACAATAGCCAACAAGCTTCCTTTGATTCTCATCAGTTTTGGAGTATAAAACACCATAGTCAGTTGTGCCCTGCAGGTATCTTAGGATTCTCTTCACAGCTTGCATATGAGATAGCTTAGGTGTTTGCATGAATCTGCTAACAATCCCTACACTATGACATATATCTGGCCTTGAGTTGCAAGCATATCTGAGGCTTCCTACTATCTGCTTATAGTGAGTACTATTCACAGATTTTCCTTCATCATCAGCATTCAGATTTGAAGCAGTTTCCATTGGGGTGCTAGCTGGATTGCAATTCACCATGTTAAACCTCTTCAATACATCTGAAACATACTTTCTCTGATGTATCAGCATGCCATTACTAGTCTTAGTGAATTCCAACCCTAGGAAATACTTCAATCCTCCCAAATTTGTCATATCAAATTCTGAGTTCAGCAGCTTTGTCAACTTATCAATTTCATCTTTACTACTTCCAGTTATCAGCAAATCATCTACATATAAACACACTATGCAAATTCTCTTCTGTGAAGTACCTTTAACATAGATTCCATGTTCAACAGTGCACTTTGTGTATCCATTTCTGCTTAGAAACTCATCTATTCTCATGTTCCAAGCTCTAGGTGCTTGTCTCAGGCCATATAGTGCTTTGTTCAGTTTCAACACATGATCTTCTTTTCCTTCAATTATGAAACCCTGAGGTTGTTCAATGTATACTTCCTCTTCAAGTTTGCCATTGAGAAAGGCAGACTTGACATCCAATTGAACAAACTCCCAATCAAAGTGATTTGCAATAGCTACAATCACTCTCACTGTTTCAATTCTTGCCACTGGTGCAAAAATCTCAGTAAAGTCAATACCATGCTTCTGTAAAAATCCCTTGGCAACTAGCCTTGCTTTGTACTTTGCTATAGTTCCATCAGGTTGGTATTTCAACTTGTATACCCATTTGACTGCTATAGGCTTCTTATTGGCAGGCAAATGAACCAAATCCCATGTGTTGTTCTTCTCAATTGAAGCTATTTCCTCATCCATAGCTTCTCTCCACTCGTCATATTTGGCTGCCTGTTCATAGGTCAAGGGCTCAGTATCTACAAACAGTGCCAAGTGCACTATATCCCCATCTGTTGTAATCATATCATCAGGAATTGACTCATATTCCTGTAGTGTTCTATTAGGAATACTTCCTCTCTCTGATCTTCTTAGCACAGCTGGCTCAGTTGTTGCAGGAGCAGGTGTTGGCACAGTTGCTTCTTCAGTTACTTGTTCATCAAGCAACTGAAATGGAACATATTTTTGAACTGGTGATGAAGCATTGTCCCAATTCCAGCTCTTATCTTCTTCAAAAGTTACATCTCTGCTACTTGTCACTTTCTTTGTGATAGGGTTGTAAAGTTTGTAAGCACCTGCAGTGTAGTAACCTATCATGATCATCACTTCACTTTTGTCATCAAGCTTTTTTCTCTTTTGATCTGGTATGTGTTTATGACAGAGACAACCAAATACTCTTAGGTGCTTTACTGATGGAGTGTGACCTGACCAAATTGCCTCAGGTACCTTGTCTAACTGCTTTGTAGGGCATCTGTTCAGGACATAGCAAGCTGTAACTACTGCTTCACCCCAAAAGCTGTGTGGTAATCCCTTCTCTTTCAGCATACATCTTGTCATATTCATAATTGTCCTATTCCTTCTCTCTGTCATTCCATTGTGCTGAGGTGTGTAAGGTGCAGTGATTTCATGCTTGATTCCATTGGCAATGCAGTATGCAGTGAAATCATGTGATGTGTATTCACCACCACCATCACTTCTAAGCACCTTAATCTTCTTGCTTGACTGATTCTCAACTTCTAGTTTGAAGGACTTGAATCTCTGAAGCACCTCATCTTTGGTCTTCATTAACTGAATCCACATCATTCTACTAAATTCATCAATGAATGACACAAAGTATTTGCTTCCTCCTAAGGACAATGTCTCAAATGGTCCACACACATCACTATAGATCACATCAAGTGGCTGCCTAGCTCTCATAGCTATCTCCTTTGTAAAGGATTTTCTGGATTGCTTGCCTAGCAAGCAATGCTGGCAGATATCATTTGGTACTTTTATAGCAGGCAAACCCTTCACTAATTCATTACTTTGCAGATAACTCAAACTCTTAAAATTCAAATGTCCATACCTCATATGCCAAAGCCAGGCTTCATCATTAACCTTCATAGCAGCCAGGCACTGGTTTGCAGAAATTTGAACTTGGAATGTGTTATTGTGAGATAGTGGAGCTCTCAGAATAATGTTCTTCTGTGAATCAAACACTTCCATAATATTGTTCTCTAGATGCATGATGAATCCCTTTGCCAACAGTTGACCCATGCTTAGTAAGTTTGTCTTGATTTCAGGTACATATAACACTCCTGTGATGAGTGCTTGATTCCCTTTCTTGCCTGTGACTAACACATCTCCTACACCCTCAGCTGGTATAGTTCTATTGTCAGCGAACCTTATCTTTGTCTTGGATGAATCTTTGAAGTTTACTAACCATTCTCTATGGCTTGTCATGTGTTTGCTGCATCCTGTATCAAGATACCAATCTTCATGATGAGTTTCTTCATCTGTGACTGTAGCCATTAGTAATCTAGGATCAACCTCTGATTCACGATCTTCTTGAACCAAGTGAGCATCAGGATCTTGGTTGTTTGCTTGTCTTGGTACCTTCTTTCCTCTGCAATCTTTGGCAAAGTGACCAAATTTCTGACAGTTGTAGCACTGTATACTCTTCAGGTTAACCTTCCCTTTCTTATCCTGATTAGAACCTTGGGATGAAGTTTCACCTTGATCATTGCTTTTCTTTGAGTTATCTTGTGAATTGTTGTATTTCTTGAACTTGTCTTTTCCTTTCCATTTGCCATTGCCTTTCTTCACAATCTGTGCTTGTAATGCTTGGTCAGTAGCTCTATCTTTTGTCCTCTCCATGATTCTTTGTTCATGAGATTCAAGTGTGCATTGCAATTCATCTAGTGTTAGTGTAGTCATATCTTTTGTTTCCATTATTGCAACAGTGATGTAATCAAACTTAGGGGATAAAGTTCTCATAACCTTACCAACAAGAGTTTGATTTTCACAAACCTCACCACAACTTCTCATCTGGTTGGTGATGTTTGTCAGCTTGTTGAAATAGTCTGCAATGCTTTCATTGTTTTCCATCTGCAGTAGTTCAAACTTCCTCTTCCAAGTCTGTAACCTAACCTGCTTCAGCTTCTCATTCCCTGAGTGTGCCTTCTCAAGAATATCCCAACATTGTTTTGCTGAGGTTGCATTCTCAATCTTCTGGAAATTCACCAAATCTACACATTGGTGAATGAAGAACATTGCTTTGAAATCTTTCTTCTTTAATGCACGATGTGCAGTTCTTTGTACTTCTGTTGCATCTGCTGCAAGGTCAGTGATGGTAGTCTCTATCACATCTTGCACTTCTTGGAACCCAAAGATCACCTTCATTTGCTTATTCCACCGATCCCAATTTGTTGAATCAAGAATCGGTAACTTGCCACCAAAACTGTTGCTGAGTGTTTCCAATTGACTTGTCATCTTCCTCCTATGTTAATTGATCAGATTATAGTGAATCTTGATCAATTCTTTGAAGCCACGAACCTTGAGGCTCTAGATACCAGTTTGTTAGAGCTATGAACAAGACTAGGTGAAGAAAAATTGAGTGAGTTGAGAGAAAGAGTGAGAGAAAGGGAGAGATTTTTATTAATGATCAACTTGAATGATTTACATAGGTGTAGCATGTATTTATACACAAAGACTATTGAGTTAGCATTAACCAACTATGGTTACTTAGAAGCCAAGCAACTAACTCAACTAACTAACTAACATGCTTAACCAATTCTGTTTACTTGTTACACAAGTAACAGCTTACACAACATTTTAAACTAACCATATACCTAACTAACTTTGAATTATTCTCAATAATTGCGGCACAAATGATAGATGTTTGAATCCTTTAATTATTTGGTTTTGGGTTCGATCTTCGATCGGTGTGTATGGAGAAGCATTTATTTGGAGAGATCAATCCTTTAAATGAATCTCAGTTACCTTGAAGGAATTAATCTCTGCAGCTGTGCGCAGAGGATATCTTTAATTTAAAAAAATAATAAAATATATTGTAATGTGTGTTTTTTTTTTCTCAAAAAGGAAAAAGTAACTGAATTTATTGTTTCATTTATTGCATAATGCATATAAATCTCCAAATATCGAGGAAAAAAAACACAGCGTATAAAATGGTTTTTTTTTTTAAAAAATTTACTAGCTCCCTTTAATAATTTAGAGGTTTTTATCAATCAATCAATAAGAACAAGCTATATTAATTGATTACAAGTTAGTTGTAGGTACCACGTGCAAGCTAGTTGTGACTTGTGAGTACTACATGTAAATTTACTTATGTGACTTGTTTTTATTGATTGTTGAACAAATATTCTTAAATTATTAAGGGATAGAGTAAGTTTCATCATAATTTTATTTGAAACTTTGAGCTCATTTGTTATAAAAAAAATTAAATGACTATTATAGTATTTCATATTTTTGTTATAATTTTTTTAAAAGAATTTTTTTTAATTTTTAATTTTTAAAATAAGATCTTACTTATAGTCTGTATTTACTAATACTAAACAATATTAATATTAATTAATATTTTAAATGGAGTTAAATTGAGTGTTGATTGAATTATAATTTTGGTGTCCCATTTATTTTATAAGTCATATAACTTTTACGATATTTTTACAAATTTATAAGTCATAAAATCATAGTCTAAGTTTATCCAAAAAAATATTTATATTACTCATAATTTTTTATTATTTTAACAAAAAGAATTGATGCCTAATTTGTTGTCCGTTTGATTTTTATTCATGTGCAATTATGTTAAATATATAAAAAATTGTTGATTGTTATTTAAAATTTATATTAAGAAAATAGTGATCTTAAAAATTTAGTGTCTTGCACGATCGCTCGTTCTGAAAATCCTCTAGAACACCAGAGAAACATACTCTTACGACAAATGAATATATAAAATTCAATATCTAAAGAGTTTCATATGCAACAAGAAGGATATTACTCTATTATGACCATTGTAATTGATGTTGAATTATAAAAAAATTGCTGTTGTTTTTGAATTTTCAAACTATTGTAATTTGATTTTTCAAATTCTATTTTAAAAGAAAATATCTACCGAAGTTGTTACTAGGTTGAGTCACGACCAGATCGCTCTCTTTAAGACGTTTCGTGGCACTACCCGAAATTGTGCAAGGTAGACTATCAATCACGCCGCCTCCAGGATAAAACAAGCTCAGTTACAACTGTGCGATTAACTACTGCACCGTAGAAAACCGTTCGAGAATTACACCTTCAATATGGTACTAAGACCACTCTTTTAATACTGAAACCACTTTAATATGGTATTGTTACCACTCTATTATGGTGCTGAGACCACTCAAATATGGTGTACCACCATTCTAACTTTTAAGTTCTCCTATCAATATGGTACTACGACCACTCAAATATGGTGATTCCACCATTTCGACTCTTTAATTTCTCCTCAAATCAATATGGTACTACGACCACTCAAATATGGTGTTACCACCATTCTAACTTTAATTTCTCCTCAAATAGAAAAAATATTAAAAGAATATTTATATACTATTAAGATCTTCTTAATTCCGATGGGACATTCTTGTTTCAAAAGGGACTATGATCTTAAAAATACTCTTTACTCTGAAGAGACATACATTATTAAATATGGTGATTCCACCATTTCGACTCTTTAATTTCTCCTCAAATCAATATGGTACTATGACCACTCAAATATGGTGTTACCACCATTCTAACTTTAATTTCTCCTCAAATAGAAAAAATATTAAAAGAATATTTATATACTATTAAGATCATTCTTAATTCCAATGGGACATTCTTGTTTCAAAAGGGACCGTGATCTTAAAAATACTCTTTACTCTGAAGAGACATACATTATTGAAGGGACTATGTTTTTAAGACCTTTCTTTATTTCGAATGGACATTATACCGAATAGGGACTAAGGTCTTAAGAACACTCTTATTTCCGAAGGGACAGAAAAGGGAGATGAGAAGAAGAATAGCTCGTCAACACAAGCTGGAGGGAGAAGAGAGAAAGAGTTCTCGACAACTCGATAGAAACTCTTTGGTGTCATTTTTGAACTGAGTGGAGTCCTCTATTTATATAGAGATTTTGTAACTGTTTTAGCAAAAATTGCTACAGCAGTTACTCTAATGGATAAGATCAAAAAGAAACTTATTCAATAATCCGTTCAACAATATTTGTGGATGAGATCAAAAGAAACAAATCCACAATAACAAATTAATGAGGGAATGATAGGAAATTCAGTTGGATTCTCAATCTTATCACAATAACCATAAGCTAAAATTATGGGAAGTGATATCCATGAATAATAATAATTATTATTTTCATCATTATCAGGTATTTAAAATTAAATACCACCATTTAAACACTACTAATGTGTGTGTTCTATTTTATGTGGACCCCCACACTCTATTTTTTCAATTCACACAATATTAGATCAAAGTTTAATTACTTAGTGTTTAATCTTCCAATTTCTTTCCAATTTCACATCAATGTTCCAACAATTGCCATGCTTAATTATTGGGTTTAATAATCTTTTGTTGGTATTAAATTTTAGGGTCTTGTTAACTAATGCACCTGGTGCACTAGTTAAAGAATCTAAAATTAGTAAATTTTACATTAAATAAATCATAATTTACACTTTAAAAAAGTTGATTGCACAACTCCCAAAACAACTTTACTACTTTTAGTTCTTAACTAGTACAGGGATGCACTATTTAACATTTTCCTAAATTTTATAAAATCTCTTAAATCAACTTGGATTTCACTCTCAAGAGGCAAATGATGAGAACGTCCAAACACATATGTAGATTTAATAGAATGAGAATCTTTGATAAAACGTGACTTTAATATACTTTCACTCATGTTTAATATAGGTCTTGTCTTAGTGATGAGTTCAATTTTTTGATCGTCAATTTTAATCCGACCAAGGCTCTGTTTAGCAAGCATAAAAAGTTAGTTTATAGTTATAGCTATGAAGCACGGACTCTGACACGGACATCGCGACACGATACGATACGGACACTTCGACATTGCTAATGTAAAAAATATGCGACACCGACACCGCTACATATTTATAAAAAATATAAGTTTAGAATTAAAAATACATACATATGCATCTAAGTTGAACAAATTTTTCAATAAAAAAAGTTTTAAAAGAATATATGATAGTACATTTGACATTTACTCATCCAACTACTATCGAAAAACTAAAAATAATGTAATCAAAATGTAATATCTTTAATCTCTCATTGATTAATATTATTATTTCGACACATCTTTAATTGCTGTTTATATGTCTGAGAAAAGTAGAAGCAAATAAAAAAAAGTAAAATTTGGACACTTACCCCGACACGTTTGTACGAGTGTCTTATAGGTGTCGGACACCGATTTAAGGAGTGTCGGAATAAAGGAATTTTTTTTTTGGACATCTCTCCGACACGTTTGTACGAGTGTCGGACACCGACACGTGTCAGACACCACGACACGCCTAATCATAAAGGTGTCGGTGCTTCATACTTATAGCTTATGTCTCATAGTTTATAAGCTAAAAGACCTATTTGGTAACAATCTTTTAAGAAAAAACTTATAGTTTATTTTGCCGACTTATAACTTATTTTCCAAAAGTTATTTCAAATAACTTATGCGCTTATAGCTTATTATTTTTTTTCCAAATTTATCCTTATAATTTTATCTTAAATTCATTTTTATCCTTTAAAATTTATTACAATTTAAAAAATAAGTATGTTTTATATCTTTTTTTTTTACGTTTGTCCCATCCTTTTTTTTCTTGCTATATTGTACCTTTTTTTTGGTCATTTTATGACTATGTTTGGCAAAATTAAGCTATAAACTAGCTTATAGCTGAAAAACTACCTGATAGAAATTAAAGTGTTTGGTAAAATTAGCTTTTAAAGTAGTTGATAAATATAAAATGACATAAAAGAATATGTATGTTAGTGGATAATTATTCTCTTTAGTGGGTAGATTTTATTTTATAAAAAATAATAAAATAAAATTAAAGGTTAAAAATGAAAAAAATGTAAAAGGCTATAAGCTATAAGGTATAAGCTCAAACACTACTTAAAATAGCATCTCAAAAAACACTATAAGCTAATTAAAAAAACTAATTAACAAACACCTTTAATTTTCTCAAACAAATTAGTTTATTGGACTTACCAAACGGTGTCTATTCTATTTATGCAATGTTAATGTATGCACCTATCACCGTTTTTTTTAATACTTTTGATATATGTCAATAAAAGTTGTATCTATCATATTGTCACCTTTCTTTTTTAATTAGTAGTTTTGATTTTTGTACTGCTAATTTTATCAAATACTTAAATTAGTTTAATAATTATCAGTCATCAGCCATCAGCTATAAACTATCAACCATCAGCTATATAAGTTATCAGTCAACCGCTATTTTTCTAACAGAGTTTAAGATAACATGTTAAATGAACTTGAGAAAGAAATATCATTATAATTATAATTGAATTATAAAAATGTTTAACCACTTCTTCAATACTCCCTCATTACATTATTATTACATAAATCTCTACAAAAGGTTATGAGTATTAAGACGTTATTAGTCATCTAATTTGCAATATTTAAGTGCGTAAGAAAGGATTTGTTTGAAAAGCAGTTAAAAATTATTATTTGTTTAATTTAATTGGCAATACTTAAGAACGTAAGAAATATTTTGTTTGAAAAGCAGAACCAACTTTTTTAATCCTCTTTGTTTCTTTTACATTAGAAAATCTATAACATTGTCATTATGCATATAGGAGTAATTTTTTAACATTTTCTTGGAAAATATAACCCCCACTTTTTCATTCATTAAACGTCACCTGGTATGACTAGGTAAAATTTAATTAATTCTAGGGTTAATAGGTTGTTCCTCCCTACTAAATGGGCGTGTTTTGCGTTACCCCCTGCTAAAAATTTCTTGAAGATTGCCCCTTTGCAAAGTTTTTTTTTTTTAGTTTTCCCCCTTGAGCGCACTTTTTACATCGGTTATTTTGTTCAACCGATTTAAAAAGTTATGTTTTTTAAATCGGTTTTTTTTTTTCAACCGATTTAAAAAGTTCAGATTTCTTGCATCCAAGAAAGGAGAAGGGGGGAAACAAAAAAAAAACTTTGCAAGGGGGCAATCTTAAAAAAATAAATTAGCAGGGAATAAACAATACACGCTCACTTAGCAGGGGTAAAAACCTATTAACCCTTAATTCTATAATTAGAAGAGACAAAGATGAGTACTATGCGCAAGGCACTTGAGCGTAGTGTGTGCTCCAATGAAGTGATAGTAATAATAATAATGAAACAACAAAGTGCTATTGAATTGAATTCTACTCAGCCCAAACTAGAGTGGATTTTGAATAACCTATTACTCACTTTAAATGGTGCGAGTTGAACCAACTACTACTATTTAGGATATAAGTTACAACAATTTTTTATTTGAGAGTACAAGGATATTCGAATCCTTACAAATAGAAGTATTCAAACCCAACATCATAGCATAAACAATTACCCATTTTTTATGAAGGGTTGTAAAGATTCTACCAAATCATGTGTTCGAAAGTCAGACTAATTTAAGAGTTTAGGGTTTAGAATATATGATATTAGATAAAAAAAGGTCCAGTTCTAAATGTAGTTTCAACATGAATCATTTTGATTGTGACATGATCCTCATAAATTGAATTTTATTAAGCAAAATGTCCCCATATATAGACAAAGAGAGATCTCATATAATAAAATTTGTTTTAGGCCTCATTTAAGATTATAAAATTGTTGGGCCGACTCTGCTGATAAATATTACACTTAAGTCTGACTTAACACAAAAGTTTAGTCAAGAACATAATTACAACATGAATCATTTTGATTTGATATGATCATTATGACGATCGAGTTTTCTCTTTTTTTATAAAAAATAAATTAAAATTTATAATCAAGTTATTACATGAGTGTAGATGTAAAATTAATTAGGTTAAAAATGCTAAATTATAACATAATTGTTCAATCTTTATTGTGTACATGTATATGTAAATAAAATTGGCGGGGCCGGTTCTGACTATATGAAGGATGGGTCTCAAATATTAAAAATAGACCTTTTAATAAAAAAATGCAAAACAAATTAAAATGAATAATCCTTATCTGTTTTTTTATTAAAAAAAAAAACTAATAACATAAAAAATAGTCATTCTTATAACTAACATACAAAATATTCATATTCTAGTGAATAACAAAAATTATGCTTTAGCTACTTAAAAAAAGTTTTCATTCTAACAATTTTTAAAGCAAATTTATCAATTAATTTTTCATGTTGTATTTTTTTGTTCACTTTATTATTTTTTCATATGCTTAACCACTTTGAATTGTAACTTTCAATTTCTATTTTTAGCAAAGACATATTAAAATAACATTTAGCATTTTTATTTTATTTTTTTAATCTGCCTTTTATTACTTTTTTACATGCTACCATATGATTTTTTTTAGCCTCATAAAATGGAGGTCTGGCTACATACGTACCTTGCACATGTGAAAGTCACCCTTAAAATTAGTCTAGTCTAAATAATTGTACTCATTGATCGTTGGTGAAAAATGTACAAAAGAAAATAGACTTTTTTTTTTCTTTTGATAATGTAAATACTCTGACCGTCCCAAAAAGATTGAGCCAATTTGACTAAGTGTACTATTCATATATCTTGTTTTGATTTTATTTTTCTACTAATAAATAAAAATAAATATTAGCATATAAGATCTTGTTGGATTCATCTCAATAAATATTTTCAAAATATCAAATTTTTATAATTTTTACTGTTATACAATTAAAAATATTAATCGTCAAAGTTATACATTGACATACATACAACAATTAACCGGTTCAATCTTTTTGAAACGAATGGCGTAAATTTTGTGTAGTCAAAACTTACTATACTCACTGATCTTGCTATACTCACTAATCTCAATGTTTGATAAAAATCTAATGGATTAAAACTATTGACCGCATGAGTTACTGACTAGAGTTAACCGGGTCCAACGCAAAAAAAGTTTATTCAAATAAAGTATAAAACCCTTGATAGATGCAATTAATCACTTATGTCTTATAGTTAATTTTAGTTTAAGATAAGCAAGCTGCAACTAGTTAAAATAATCTGGTCAAAAAGGCCAATTAGAGACAGCTACATTACATGATAGTATAAATTTTACTTTAAAGTAATCCTTCTTCCCAAACTTCAAAAGAAAAGTCACGTGGAAGTCACGTGCGGATAAGAAGAAGAATTAGCAAATGGAAAAAATTATAGAGGTAATGAAGATGAAAGGAGTAAGTAGTCAATGAGGTTAGGTCCCTTATTTTGTCCCTTTTCTTTATGTAATTGAGTACCAAAACCATGCTCATTTATTTGGAAAATGAACCCCATTTTGGCTTCATCTTCTTCCCTATCATCATGACCACCATACCCCCTTTCTCACATTCATTGGAGGGTTTTTGTTTATATCATCATGATACATAGTGGAACCTTGTCCAACTTCGTCTCACCTATTTCACATGTTACTTTTAACTTGTTATTTTGCCTTCATATAGCTCACAATATTTGTTTCTATTTTAATTAAATATTTGGTTTTAAGAAAAAGCAGATCCTAATAATCTAAAGTTTCAACTAAACGATAAATAAAAAGAATTTTGATAATTTGAATTTGATCGCTTGATTAACTCGTATTTAAATAATTTGTGACACGGAAGGAATAAAAAGAATCTCGCATTGGATATTTATTAGTCCTATGTTTGATTATACTAGCACATAGTTTGCCAATAACCAAGATGGTGAAATAAATTGATGGTTCTATATATTTTTACCAACATACAATTATTCCCCTACTAGATTTAGGATAAAAGCAACAATGAGACATATAGTAGAGGCAATGTGGAGATGATGTAGCTAGGAAAGCGAAGTTACATACTATGGCAAAACGTGTGGGGTTATTTTGATATTAAAGTGAGTCATTTTCTTTAAGTAGATAATAAAAAAAAGCTATAGAAATGAAATGCAAAGGGAAAAGAGATAAAGCTTCATATATATTTTGATAGTGATTTGTATCTATTTTCATGATTATGTATTTTATATAACTTTGTGTAAGTTTGATTTTTTACCAAAGATAAAATGTGAAGATGGATATTTTATTTTCTAGAAACCCTCATCATATCCTTTTGAACAAGGAAGGTTGAGCTATTTGATGAGGACAAGGACCACAAGGGCTTCACTCATTTCTTGTATTACTACCTCCAAATTATACTTGGCACTATAGAGGATGGAAGATGTTGGTAGTCAACTATGATATCAAACTCCCTCTCTATTTTCAAGATGATTTTATTGCCTATGTGTTTTTTATATGTACTATAATTTATGTGAGCTATGACAACTTGTGTATCTATTTCTATATATTTTTATCTAATTTTAGAGAAGAATCTTTTTGGTGCATGTGACATGTGTGACATTTAAGATTATTTACATTAAGGGGATGAACATTTCTTTACTTTAAACAACAGTTCAATTGTACTTGCATTTATATCTTTTACTTGCATCTAGTGCTCTATACCTAAAATATGAAAAGGCAATGTCACTCAATTGATTTCTCTTCCCCAACTTTTTTTATGATGAACATAGGGTATTCATGAACATAAAGTCATGTATAATTGTTGTAATTAATCATTGAGTTACAATGATCTACTAAGAGCATCTCCAATGGGAGAACCAATTTTGGTTGCTTGAGGTATTTTTTGTGGGTCCAAATTGCCACCTTGCACTTAAGCAACCTCTACGCAATTTTAACACATTTTACTCCAATGGTAATTATAGTAAGCAACATATATTTGACCCACCCCTTTTATTATATTTTTTTATTTTCATCCAACATTAATTCAATTATTTTTGTTTATATGTAAAAGTAAAATAATTACAATATTAAAAAAGTTAAATGATAAATATAATAAAAAATTAAATAATAAATACTTTGAGATGGGAAACAACTGTTAAAGCAATACACACGACTCACGAGCCACACTTTTTTCCTTTCTCTGAATACTCTAGATAGAAACACACACACTCAAACTCCATAAACTAGAACAACATCCACACACACACACTGTTCTTCTTCTCCTTCAATTTCTCAAAATTTCACCATCTCACCACAAAACACTTTCAAACTTTCATTTCTCATTTAATTGATCTCACCACAAATATAAAATTGTCATAGGAAAACAGATAATCAAACTCAGCTATCTTTTCTTTTTTAGTCGATCAGATCTGGATCTATTTCCCTTTCTTCTTTTTTTACTAACTTTTTTTTGAAACATTTCTAAATCTATTTATGAGAAAAGATTGTATTTTTGAGATTTTTATGTTTATGTTTTCTCTTCATCTTTATTTTCATTGTTATTAGAATGATATGTTTTCTTTCCTCTCATCTATGAATTTCTGGTTGAAATTTTAACAAAGTTTAATATTATTTTAATGAGAAGCAACCTGTCCCTTTCGTTGCTTCAGAAAGCAACTGACACAAAATGTTAAGCAATGAGAACGCCACGTGTAACTGCTCCAATGCTGCAAAAATTGAAAAACGGAACTTATGGATACAAGTTGGCACTAAGCAACTTGCGCTGCAGTTACTCTAAAGATATCTCTCAAATATAAGGAATTAATCTCGGGTTTGGATTTCTGCTGTTACAACATCCTGTTACAATAGATCAGGACCGTTCAATCAATAATCGATAGTAAAGATTGTTTATATTTAATTTTATTATATTTAATTTTAATCGTCCAATCTATCATCAAGATATGATATCAATTATAACGATAAACCGTATGTTCCCGCTACCACGGGCGATCCAAGTCCCTTAATCTTCTCAACCATGCATCATATATATGTCGGTGACATCCCAAATTTGTTTAATTATTAATTTCATATACAAAATATTAAATCTGCGCACAACAAAAGAATTTGGACAAGCCGTTGTTAATTGTTATCTATGACATACTATTTTTTTTTATTAGATAGTCCAATAATAACTAGAAGTTTTATTTTTAAGATGAATAAATAAGATGTTCAAATTTGAATTTCAACTCTCATATATAAAATATATTTCTACCAACTGAATTAAATTTACATAAACAATTTCATGACATATTATTTAACATACGATATAAATCACATTTTTCATATTATTTTTAAAAAACGGCTATAATCTCTGTCATCCACGTTTAGCAACACTAAATTTAACAAAATTTTGCAAACTGTTAAAAAACTAATTTCAAAATCTAATCACTAAATCCTTGCTATGGTGACTCAAATAATTCGGCCACTTGATAGATAGTTAACATCCGGAAAAAAAAAATTATAAAAATGCTAGTAGTAAATACTTTTCGTTTGATGGACAGAATAATATTCTGTTTTAATTTTTTGTTTGATTCACTAATGTGATATGATAAATTACTTTCTTTTTTATTTATATTTTATCACTATTTGTAATTTATATCCTGAGTTTTTAATGGGTTAGAATTATCATATCCGCGGAAGAATAAATAAATCTTTATTCTCTCTCTCTCTCTCTCTCTCTCTCTCTCTCTCTCTCTCTCATGTTCATATTTCAATTTTTATATTTGTGGAAAGTTGGTTAAGAAGATCAAATATATATGCACCAAATGTTAACCTATTTATTATAATGTATGCACCAAATACATGACATGACAAGTGTTTATCTTGTCACTATCATATTCTCTTCTTATCCAATTCCTTATCATATTTTATTTCTATCATATCATGACCATCAAACGAGCCCTTAGTTTGGGTGTTTGATATTAGGGCGTTGAAATATTTTTTTTATACTATAGGGCGTTGAAATTTAAAATAATATAAATAGAAAGTGGAAACTGATTCAAAATATTGAAAATTGTAAAAAATGTAATATTTTTGGATGTATTTATATTTTCTTTTATATATTGCTTTATTGTATCGGATTTTGAACTAAATTACAATTTTAATTTAATTATAGTAAAAACCAATCCAAATTAAACCATATAAAATTGAGTCATTTTGAATCGATTTTTTTTAATTAGTCATCCAAAATCAAACCGAACAATAAATTTTTATCTTTGGATCAAATGAAATTGTGTCTAAAAATATCTATCCAAACCCAACTGTGGACACCTCTATCCGTTAATTATAGCTCATTTTCTTCTTTTGTACTTTAAAAAAAATAAAATCAAACTCTACCACCCTTTTATTAAAAAAGAATGATATATAAAACTCACATTTTTGCATTTAAATACATGATACATAATATTTATTCTAATATATACTACATATAGATAGAGATGGATTGAGATGTATATCGATCAACAATTATAATTAAGTAAAGTGAGAAGGAGAGGCAGTAGTTTCACATGCACTATTTATTATAAAATCAACAGATTTCTCATTCACCACTCACCATCAAAGTAACAACTATATATTTTATTTTATGTGGTCCACCTCAACATCACCAATATATTTCACCTTACCTTACATTCAAATTAGAAATCTATGATTTTTTTTTCTCTGCCACACAATTATCCACTGCCATTCATTACCTTCAAAATTGGTACACATCCTCATCATCATAATCATCACTTTGCTTCGTCTTCTATTACCATCATCATAATCATTACATGCATTTTTAAACATGTACAATCATAGCTATATGAATTTTCACCACATTGTTACTGAGTCTGGAATCTCATGCAGTGGAAGGGAACAGTAGCTGCCATCTCGTTACATTTAATATCGTAGTCTTTGCATATCTGTCAACTTGTTAGTTAGTCCCTCTCCCACCCAAAATCACTCATCTAATTGTAGAAAAATTTGTTGCAAAAAATAAACTAGCATTCTAAAGTTTTAAATTTTAATACAACATGGTAAAAAAAAAAAATTAATACAACATTTTCTTAGAAGCCAAATGAATATACACAATAAATTTTAAGTACAATGTGTGACTAAAAATAAAATATAGTTATTAAAAGTAAAAAGTGTTGTTTTTGATATTTAAAAATAGTTTTTGAAAATAAACCACCGAAGAAATTACTGGATTGAGTCGCGGGTCAGTACGCTTTCTTTAAGACGTTTCGTGGCACTGCCCAAAATTGTGCAAGCAGACTATCAACCACGCCGTCCTCAGGATAAAACAGCCCAGTTACAACTGTATACCGATATGCTACTGCACTGTAGAAATCGGTCAAAGAATACACCTTCTTGAATGGTACTACAATACCATTCGAATTGATGTTACGTCATCATTCTATGATTCATCGGTGATTCAGTGGTACTACAATACTAATCAAATTGATGCTGTGACATCAATCTATGAAATACCGGTACTACGATATCATGTGTGGTACTACAATATCACATGTATTGACGATACTACAATATCAATCAATATAATGACACGCAGTTTTAATTGTAGAAAAATTTGTTGCAAAAATAAACTGGCATTCTAAAGTTTTAAATTTTAATACAACATGGTCAAAAAAATAATTTAATACAACATTTTCTTAGAAGCCAAATGAATATATACAATAAATTTTGAGTACAATGTGTGACTAAAAATAAAATATAGTGTAGAAAAAATAGGATGAATATTATATTATATTATTCCTTAGCTTAAGGTTGGTTTTAAATAGAAAAGGTACAAAATAGTATCTCTTTGAATTAAGGAGGAAATAATTGCAAAGAGAAATAAAAATAAATAATTGCAACAAATTAGGAAACTTAATATTTTCCAACACCCCCTCTCAAGTTGGTGCATAGATGTCTATCATGCCCAACTTGCCTATCAAATGTTCAAAGATGAGTCTTGCCAAGCTTTTGGTCAATATATCTGCAGTTTGTTGACTTGAAGTTACAATAGGTAGACATATGATCCCAGCATCTAACTTCTCTTTTATGAAATGTCGATCAATCTCAATATGTTTGGTTCTGTCATATTGAACGGGATTATGAGCTATGCTAATAGCAGCTTTACTATCAGAGTATAATTTCAATGGAAGCTCAATTTTCATCTTGAGTTCTTCTAAGACTCTTCGGATCCATAATCCTTCACAAATACCTTGAGCCATAGCTCTAAACTCAGCTTCTGCGCTACTTCTTGCTACAACTCCTTGTTTCTTGCTCCTCCATGTCACAAGATTACCCCAAACATAGGTACAATCCAGAGGTTGATCTTCTATCAATGATTGATCCTGCCCAATCAGCATCGGTAAAAATAGACACATTTCTTTCATTAGTCTTCTTAAAAAATAACCCTTTTTCGGGATTTGCCTTCAAATATCTCAGTATCATATAGACAGCCTCAAGATGCTCTTCAAAAGGAGAATGCATAAACTGACTTACTACACTAACTGAGAATGCAATGTCAGGTCTGGTGTGTGACAAATAAATTAGTTTTCCAACCAATCTCTGGCATCTTCCAGTATCAACAGGAACACTACCTTTTTCCCAAAGTTTTGCATTGGGATCCATGGGAGTTTCTGCTGGTCGACATCCATTCATTCCTGTTTCTTTCAATAAATCTAGAATGTATTTCTGTTGGGAAACTACAATACCGTCCTTTGATCGGGCAACCTCCATACCAAGAAAGTATCTCATAGATCCCAAGTCCTTGATTTCAAAGTCTGCTGCTAATTTTTCTTTTACTTTTGTCATTTCAACTATATCGTCTCCAGTAATGATAATATCATCAACATAAACAATCAGGATAGTGATTTTTCCTTGTGGGGAGAACTTTAAGAATAATGTGTGGTCAGATTGTCCTTGAATGTACCCTTGTTTCTTCATAGATTGAGTGAATTTTTAAAACCAAGCTCTAGGAGACTGCTTTAGGCCATACAAAGACTTATTTAGTTGGCATACCTTTGATCCAAACTTGTCTTCAAAGCCAGGAGGAATGTCCATATATACTTCTTCTTCTAAATCACCATTGAGAAAGGCATTCTTAACATCCAACTGATGTAGGGGCCAATCCAAGTTAGCAGCAAGAGATAAGAGAATTCTAACAGTGTTCAATTTTGCAACAGGAGCAAATGTTTCTGAGTAGTCTATGCCATAGGTCTGAGTAAAACCCTTAGCCACTAATCGAGCCTTGTACCTTTCAATTGACCCATCTGAGTTATACTTTACAGTAAACACCCATTTGCATCCAACCGTCTTCTTGTCTTCCAGTAGTGTCACAACACTCCAAGTTTTGTTCTTTTCAAGAGCTTTCATCTCCTCAAGTACAGCTTCCCTCCACTTTGGAACTTCTAGAGCAACCTGTACATCTTTTGGAATCTCCACACTAGACAATTTTGAGGTGAAGGCAGAAAAAGATGAAGATAAATTTGAATATGATATAAAATTGGAAATAGGGTGTTTAGTGCAAGATCTAACTGGTTTTCTAACAGCTATAGGATCATCTATATTAGGATACAAAATACGACTCTCAGAAACAGAGATAGACTTACCTTTTCCTTTTTTAGGAGGTTGATCATTCCCCGGTTTAGATTCATGATAGTGTTGAGATGTAGACTCATCACTTTCTTTGTGGTTTTTTCTCACAAAAACCTTTCCTTTCCAAGTCTTGTTTCCTGCTTCAAACCTATTATCTTTATATGACTCATTATTTTGTGGCATTTGAATAAGACCATAATTATCAAGATTCTCATTGTTTTCTTCATGAGAAAATGTAGGCTCAGATTCATCTTTATCAAGATTCTCATTGTTTTTTTATGAGAAAATGTAGGCTCAGATTCACCAAGTTCCTTACTCATAACAGGAGTAGGATCAGATAAAGAATCATGGCCATTTTCTGTTGGTGCAGAACTATTAGTCTTAGAACTTTGTGATACATGCAAAGGCATATTATTAAAGAAACTCATGTCACCAGTTTGAAACGAGTTAAAAAGGCTAATGTCTTCAGTTTGAAACGAATCTTCCTTTAAATTCCCCCCCCCCCCCCCCCCCCCCCCCCCCCCGAAGATGAGTGTCGTAAAAAAAAGGTTTGTTTTCAAAGAATGTAACGTCCTTGGTGACAAACATTTTCTGGTTTTTTGGATCAAAACATTTATATCCCTTCTGGGTTGGAGCGTACCCAACAAAAACACATTTTATAGCTCGCGGTTCAAGTTTGCTAATATTCTTATGTTCATGAACAAATGCCGTGCAACCAAAGATTTTTAAAGTCAAATCGTTTGAAACACGATCAGTAGGAAAACATTCTTTAAAAACATTAATTGGAGTTTGAAAATTAAGAACTTTGGAGGGCACTCTATTAATTAAATATGCAGCAGTTAAAACTGCTTCACCCCATAAATAATTTGGTACTTTACTTGAGAAAGTAAAGCTCTAGCCACCTCCAACAAGTGTCTGTTTTTTCTTTCAGCAACTCCATTTTGTTTGGGAGTATTAGGACATGAACTTTGATGCACAATTCCATTTTCACGAAAAAAATACTCAACATTGTGTTAAAATACTCCTTGCCATTATCACTTCTAAAGACTTGAATATTTGTTTGAAATTGATTTTGCACCATTTTAAAAAAATCCTTTACAGCCTGACAAACATCAGATTTCCCCTTTAACAAGTACACCCAACATACTCTTGAGTGATCATCTATAAATGTGATAAACCATTTTTTATGAGAAAGTGTACTTGTTCGGTTAGGACCCCAAACATCACTGTGAATAACAGAAAAAGGTTTTGATGGTTTGTAGGGCTGTAATGGAAAATGAGAACGATGATGTTTTGCAAATTCACATGCTTCACATTTAAACAAAGACAAATCCTTATTATGAAATAGTTTTGGAAATAAGTATTTTAAATAAGGAAAGACCTAATCGCGAATGCCATAACATCATCATCATTATTATTTAAAACTAAAAAAGATTCAAAGCATGAACTTATTGGTTTGGAAGGTAGTTGCGATTGAGGTTCAATGTCAAAGTAGTAGAGTCCTCCACTCTCCTTAGCACTACCAATCATCTCCCCCGAGTTCAAATCCTGAAAGACACAATGAGTACGGAAAAAATTAGTTTGACAGTTTCTATCTTGAGCTAATTGACTGACAGACATGAGACTACAAGATAGATTAGGGACATGAAGGACATCTTTGAGGGTTAAACTTGGAGACAACACAACTGAACCTTTACCAGCAATGGCTGAAAAAGATCCATCTGCAATTTTTATTTTATGGTTACCTGCACATGGACTATAAGAAGAAAATAGGGTAGAATCACTTGTCATGTGATCACCAGCACCTGAATCAACTATCCAAGCACAACTGGGACTGACACAAAGAAGGACAGAATTACCTTTTGGGACAATAGGGCAAGACAAAGTTTTAGATTCAAGAATTTTATACAGTCTGTCTAGTTGTTCCTTCGTGAATGAAAGTTGAATTGAAGACGATTGTTGCTCTTGATTAGAATTACTCGCTTGGAATGTACGACCAACCATGATTCTTTGTCGTGCCTTCTCTCTATTGAACTTCGATCGGTTCATCCCTTTTTTTGTAAAATTTAAATCGGCAGGTTTTTTTTTTTTTTTGCCGAACAGTTGCCGCGGGTGAACAGTAATCGCAGATGAACAATTTCACGATATGAAAAGTGTTCGCGGAATGAACAATATTTTTTGCGGCGGTTAAGGGTTTATGCGGAAGCGAGACCCCCAATCGGGAGCTCTGATGCCATGCAGAAAAAACAGGATGAATATTATATTATATTATTCCTCAACTTAAGGTTGGTTTTAAATAGAAAAAGTACAAAATAGTATCTCCTTGAATTAAGGAGGAAATAATTGCAAAGAGAAATAAAAATAAGGCTTAAATATGTTTTTGGTCTCTGCAATTATGCCTTATTTTGAAAAGAGTCCCTTTAAAAAAAAATTGATTTTAGCCTCTGCAATATCTCAAAATTTTTAAAATAACCCATGACTGAATTTAGAGCTGACTTGGCCAATTTTAAAATATGTTTTTGGCCCTCTGCAATTATGCCATATTTTGAAAAGAGCCCCTGTAAAAAAATAAAAAATTGATTTTAGTCCCTGCAATATTATAAAGAAATTCAGTCAGAGGCTATTTTAAAAGTTTTGAGATATTGCAGGGACTAAAATCAAATTTATTTTTTTACAAGGGTTCTTTTTAAAACAAGGCATAATTGCAGGGACCAAAAGCATATTTAAGCCTAAAAATATGTTTTTGGTCTCTGCAATTATGCCTTATTTTGAAAAGAGTCCCTGTAAAAAAAAATTGATTTTAGCCTCTGCAATATCTCAAAATTTTTAAAATAACCCCTGACTAAATTTAGAGCTGACTTGGCCAATTTTAAAATATGTTTTTGGCCCCTGCAATTATGCCATATTTTGAAAAGAGCCCCTGTAAAAAAATTAAAAATTGATTTTAGTCCTTGCAATATTATAAAGAAATTCAGTCAGAGGCTATTTTAAAAGTTTTGAGATATTGCAGGGACTAAAATCAAATTTATTTTTTTACAGGGGTTCTTTTTAAAACAAGACATAATTGCAGGGACCAAAAGCATATTTAAGCCTAAAAATAAATAATTGCAACAAATTAGGAAACTTAATATTTTCCAACATATAGTTATTAAAAGTAAAAAGCAAATGAAATAAAAATATAAAAGATGCGTAAAATTTAAACAAGCTGAGTGATTCGTCATCCATTGATGTAAGTCAAAACAAATGTTTTATTTTTAGTCTTCGGCCACCACCAAACTTGAATTTTAATGTTGAAAATTAACTTGTCACAGGACGATATCTTATAATCAAACACTCTCTTGTTTCTTTCTTTCTAAATAATACAAATTGTAGATAACCAGATTACTTCAAGATACAACGTGATTTTTTTACAAAACACGTGAGCTCCACAAAATTGATGAGAAAGAAAGATAACATTATTTGGGAGAGCACAATGCCCATCCACCCAACTAATAATATCACCCCAAATCGATCTATAAAAAGCTCAATTCAAGAATAGATGATTAAAATCCTCTAGAACTTCACACACAGTTGAGCACATAGCCGAGTCATTATGCAAATAACCACGAAAATCTAAAATGAACTTAATAGGCGTAGTCCATCACTAAGAAGCCTCCAAGTGAAAGTATTAACTTTCAACGGAACAAACTTGTTCCAAGCCATCTCACTATCAAATAACAATTGTCCCTCCGAACTAGATAACTTAACATATAATATGCCTCTCCAACAAAATAACTTGTGTCTAAATCAGCTAATCAGACCTAGGAATTTGATAAATAGTCCTGCTAAACAATGTTAAAGCAAAACAACACATCCCAATAGCTCTTCCTCCTGCGCAAATAAATGTCTACGCCACACCCACTCATTTCCACCGAAGACCC
Source organism: Trifolium fragiferum (assembly GCA_954870985.1). Taxonomy (NCBI): domain Eukaryota; kingdom Viridiplantae; phylum Streptophyta; class Magnoliopsida; order Fabales; family Fabaceae; genus Trifolium; species Trifolium fragiferum. The sequence goes on from OX940793.1 coordinate 22,358,063, forward strand.
CAACCCGACCTACATGTATCCTCCACTAGAATATTTTTATTTAAACTCAAATAAAAAATTCTTCCAAACCAAGACTTTGGCAATCCCTCATCTAACTATTCATCCTTCTAAAATAAAGTAATATTAATTATTATATATTTTTTTTCTAATTGTGTCATCCAATTAATACTACTTTGCATCACACTTTTTTTTTATGAGTACAAGAGATACTCAACCCTTACAATACAAAGAAAATCACTTTAGGTATATTGAAAACAACCTAAAGAATTATTACACCAGTCAGAAAAAACTACATCGACATTACTCCTTAGACGACCAATAAACCAAAACCACGACATATATTTTATTTGGTCGACCAAAGTGGGTATGTTAACAAAATCTCCTCTAAAAATAATGTTATTGCGCGAGTTCCTTATACACCACGTAGTTACTAGCCAAAAGATATGCCTAAATCTCTTATTAATCTTAACCAAATCACCAACTTTGCATCACACATAATTCAATTATCTTTCACTTTGTATTTAAGACAAACAAGAACCCTCCAATAAATGATAATGGTATTTTTGTAAAAATACTATTATTTTTATTCCATTTATTTATATAATGTTTCTTAATATATGTAGATCGGTATTTTAGAATGAAGGGAGTATAATATTGTGACAAATTTTGGAATTATATATTATAGAGAAAGAGAATCTTATAATGTTCATTATTATATATATATATATATATATATATATATATATATATATATATATATATATATATATATATATATATATATATATATATATATATATATATATATATATATATATATATATCCATTACTCTATAATCAAAAATAATATCCATTATTCTCAAAGACTTTCAATTTTCCTTTCTATATGGGTTCTCCAAGCTAAATTTATTTCTAGTCTTTCACACTCGAGGTGTATAAGAGGAAATATGAAAATTTTATATATGCTACCAGCTACCGATAGGACAATTGAGATTTGTTTAACCACAATGATCTTTGAGTTTTATTTAACGTGATTATCATTAAAAATATTGAGGAGGACATAAGATTGAAGATTTGAAGTTGTTGTTGTTAAGTTTTTATATTGGATCTGATTATCTCAATTTAATTATGAGTCTTTTCTATTTTATTTTTCGATAGAGTTTGCTAAACAAGTTCACATAGTTTTTTTTTTGACTAAAAGTTCACATAGTTGATCTGCTCATATTTTGGATGATTGCATTATAATAAGCGAATGTTATAAAATGAAAATTTTTAGAAAAATTTCGAAAACAACATTCACTATTTAAATAGCGGATTGGTCGATGGTCAAATCTTTTGCATCGGTTAAAGATCTGCTAAATGACCAATTTTAACTGATCACTTGTGCGGTAATGACATGGCATTGGCCAATAGGCAACCAAAACTTCTATAAATTCCCCCCTCCATTCTTTTTTCTTCTCTCATTCTCTTTTCTTCTTTTTTTTAGTTTGTGTTATTTCGTGTGTAAGCAGCCACATAATTCTTCATCGGCTACTCATATTGTTTCTACCGGTACTGTTCTCTAATCATTATGGTTTGGAACGGTATGATAATCGACGAGGGTTTTTGTGGTCAGATTGAAAACGATGTGACTAGTCAAAATAGAAGCTACTCAAATTAGGCTTTCCCATGCACAAATGGGATTGTCCCATGCTGCTAAACTAGTATGTGGCTGTAGCTAAGGACGATTTCTTTTCCTACCTCCTATATTTCTTTTTCACCCCCGGGATTCTATTTATACCCCTGAGCAAAAACTACAAACTGAATTTTTGATCTGCTTACACCCCTACCCATCCATGCCTATGAAAGAAAAGTTCGGTAAATAAAAACCGAACTTTTTTTATTGAATTTTTTAAAAAATAAACGGTTAAAACACATGTTTCTATATCGCAAAACTTCGGTAAGTAGAAACCGAAGTTTTATTTACCGAAGTTTTGGGAGGTAAATTTGAATTTTTTAAGGATGAAAAAGAAACGTGAAGGGTGGGAAAAGAAATTTTCGTAGCTAAGTAACCACATGAAGGACCAAAAATAAAACATGGGCCTTATAAGTGCAAACATATTACAAGGAAATTTGCTATTGAGGCCCCCCTACATGCTCCCAAGCCCCCCTAAAATCCCAAAATACCCTTGGGGCCATGATCAAAATTTTCGTTGTTTATGCAACAAAATCCAAATATATTGTTGCCTAAATGACGAAGGTGCGTTCCTGGCCTAATTTACTTGCTTTTCGTTGCCTAGACAACGAAACAAGCTTGATTGTCAGTTAAGTAACGAACAACACAATTTCGTTGTCTATAACACGAAAGCGCTGGGTTTCGTTGCATAGACAACGAAATCATGCTATATCAAATACGAAAAAGGCATTGGATGCTCAATACATTGAAATGATTTTGAAGGGTTTTGTGGGCGATTTGTGTTGTCGTTTTAGAGTTAGGATTTGTGTAAGCACGATAAGTACGATTTAGAGTTGGTTTACAAACTGTATTGCATGCTATAAATTAATTTGGGAATTTTGGGATTTTGGATTAGGGGTTATGATTTAGTGATTTTGGATAGAATCATTGAAATTGGACATTAAATTTTGCGTAAACACTAAATAAATAAATGAATTTGTCTGGACAGGTTTGCGTGGTTTTGAAAACCATTGGATTATTCGTAAACTATGCAGAACTGGGTCTGAGAAACTCATTTTCGTTGTATAGGCAACGAAACCTGTAAATATTTTCCAGATTTTCGTTGGTTTGGCAACGAAAACAGGTTCTGCAGAAGTTTTTAAAAAACTAGTTGACAGAACCTGCATTTTTTAGAAACTAACAACAACAAACACACATGAAGTCCGTAGACTGCTTTAATTTAAACAACATAACAAACATGAAAGACAAACAAACATAACATCGGACATAATCATAAAGTACATTTGCAAAATACACATAAACAAACCAACGATTACGGATCGGCTAAATTAACAACTTCTTCTTCCTCAGGTGCGTAGCACAAAGGTTCGATTTCTTCATAGGTCCTTGGGCGACGCAAACTTGATAAAATCTCCGGTACAGATCTGAGCAACTTTGCATCTAGTTCTATCGGACCCTTTCTGCTGTGTTCCGAAAAAATCTCAAACATGTTTTTGACATCGTCATCCGTGTCAAGAACCATATTTGTGAATCTAACGACACGACCGTCACATATGACTGACGGACGTCGATACTCAATTGTGGCTACCCTTCTATTGTCACGATGGCCGGTAAGGCGACCATTCAATTCATCCAACTGTTGCTTAAGCTCGCTTAGAGTGACATGGATATGGATCCGAAACAGATTTGGGGTTTCTTTGTTGAAGTGAACGGCGACGAGGTGTGTGTTAACTTTGTAACCGATATCCATTTTTTTAGGTAATGTGTGACAACATAAACAAACTAGATCACTCTATTTATAGACCAATACAAGTAAATCATGACCGTTCAAACTGTCGGTGCAATCCTGGCCTTTGATTAATTAAAACGCATTACACCATAATAATTGATGTGTTGTCATTACATACTAATAATTCATGTTTCTTCATTACATAACTATTACATATTAATAACTAATTAATTAAAATAAACGAGCGGCCAAACGATGTGGAGCTGGGTCACCTTCAACACTGTCAAACATCATTTGAACACAGTTGTCAGATATTAACTCTTTCCAATGATATTTTGTTTCAGCATCATCAAATCCAATACTGTGACCCGTAATATCTGTGTACAATTCATAATAATGAATTCTATCAACTTGAATTTCCTTCCCGTTCATGAAGGCATACATGAATTCAATCTTATTTTTCAACCCTTCCAAAGTCGTAATGTTGTTTTTCAGATGAAGGTGAAACTCTGGAATACCAGTCAACCTTATAGCAAAATCAAAACTTTTTGAAGTATGATTCGACACATAACGATCCGCAGCCCTTTTTTTTTCGCTTCACTTATTTTTTCCATACCTATGATAATAATACATAAGGGTTATGATTTTAATAATACATATATATCGTTATCATTCAAAACATCAATAATATATATATATATAGTGATCAATCACAAAATGTGTCTTACAAAAAGTGTCATTCGATTTACATACCCTATCCTATAATGATGAGCTCATCTACAAAATATGTGACATACTACAACCACAAATAAAAACTAAAGCATGCATGAAACTACTCATCCTATCCTATAATGATGGACGCATCTACATTGGACTTCATCTTTGGCAAGCTAGCTTTCTCATACTCGAGCAACTCTTCAAACTCAACCATCCGATCCATAAACTTTTCCTCCCACCCCTCGGCATCTTCGGCACGATGTTTTTTCCATTGCTTGTTTGTAGGAGGTAGTGGACACCCTGCCTTTAGCTTGACCTCCACAAAATGATTTGGCACTAAACCCATACACAAAATGTGTGTAGCAGGATCGTTTGGTGGACGACCACGCAATGGTAAGAAAGTCTCAGAGTGACCAATAGTGGGGGATGTCAACTCAACCACGACCCGATTATATGCGGTTGCAACGATATGGCCCATATCAGGAAATGTAAACCATTTTTCTTTCGGTGCAACCCCACTCTTAGGCATTATCTTCGGAGGGTACAACCCATCAAGTATGTACTCCAGACGCTCCTCAGATTCATAAACACCAAAGTAGACACTTCTAAACATGGTTGTTTCCCTAACCATAGCCAAACGTATCAACCCTTGACTGTCTTCACCCTTACCAAGATGTTGAGCAATAACCTGAAATCCACAATGCCCGTCCGACTTAACATCAACAATGTCTTCAATATATGGATGCATGAAATGTGGCATATTTCGCAAAAACGGAATCCTCTTCATTGATGATGAAGGCGACGAAAGCTTTCCGATCCGAGCACTTTTCCTTGGAGGCCTCGACGGTTTTGACTGTGATGCCTGTGAGTCGGGAAATTGGGAATCCATATGCTCCCAATGAGATGGCTCTCTAGTGGTAGAGTTGTCACTTACAGAAGCCTTTTTTCGCTTCGGTGCACCCTTTGTGTCACATTTCTTAACCGGAGGAGTCAAAGAAGTTGTTTGTGGATATGCGATCAAGCGCAATGTTTCTTTGATTTGCAACTTCATATCATGATCCGCTACTTTGAAGCGTTCCTAAAATCCAAAAAATATTAAATGCGTCAAGCTACTAATCTAAGCATATGTTTTAATTGAATAGTTTAAATTCAATTAATCGATAACAAATTTAAGTTTATTATACCTGAATTGCATTAAGCTCTTCCAATATAGAAACATCCGCGACCTTGCCCTCTTCTTCTTCATAGTGTAACCTCTTCCAATGAGCATTGATCTCGTCGAGCCTAATTGGAAGTTGTTTTTCGCATTTCAAAGCAATGAGACAAGCACATGGCAATCCGTAAGTCATCTTTATGACACACCCACACTTCTTCCGATTCCTACCACATTGTTTTGATCTTTCTTCTTCTTCACGAATAAAGCGTAATGCATCCCTTGAGACGTTATACACCAACTTGGAGTACAAAAAATGATCTTTAAAATGATGCTCAACTTGTGAAGTACTCTGACCAAATGATGTATTTATCTCGGTAAATTGGTTGGACAACATTTGATTCATCGCGTCCCAACACTTGACAAAATCACCCTTGCAATCAAGGATATATTGCTTCAAAACACCATGTTGAGACTCAACTCTGTTGGATGTGGTGTTTCCAATGTGCATGACGCGATCAGTCCAAGCTCTGACAAGTTTCTCCTTCACCGGATCTAAAACCGTTTCCTGAAAATATTTCAAAAATTTAGAAAATCTAACAAAGACTCTCCTAAACTCCATAACTGCATCTGTAAATGCCTCTTCAGAAATAGAGTCCACAACTGCCTCCCATTGATATTTCAGAGTATTCAACAACTCCTCCATCTTTTCATCCTTTGCTCGGCAAAGTGCCTTGAACTTAGCCCTAACATTCTTGAACACATGAAAACGACACACCAATGCAGTTGAATTTGGGAAAACAGTTTCAACTGCATTCATCAGTGACTTATCTCTGTCAGTTACAATAACCTTCGGCATCGCATCCTTATCCTTGAAAAGACTCTTACAAGTCTCAAGAGCCCAAATGAAATTGTCTTCTTTTTCATTTGTCAGAAAAGCAAAACCAACATTGAAATTCTTCTCAGTGGAAGTCACACCGACTATCTCAAAAAGTGACATTTTATACTTGTTGGTCTTGTATGTAGAATCCATAATCAGTACGGTAGGAAAAGTGTTATGCAATTTCACACTATCAGGATGTGCCCAAAAAATATCTTGTACGGTCGACGACTCACCAACCGTTCTAACTTTGTTGAAGTATCTGTGCTCTTCAAGACACTTCAGAAGTTGTTGAAGTTCAGAAAATTGCCCCCTAAGGTAAATTTTGTATTTTTGCCGGATGTTGTAAATTTTCTTCATGTTGGTCTTGCTGTCCTTATTCCCGTCCTTCAAGTTGTTCAGAATGTTCTTTGGCTGCACCAAATTTCTAGTAAGCTCCTTCACATGCTCCTTTTCCTCGGGTTTTAAACGTCCCGCAAGAATATGACCTTCCGAATTCTTGGCCATCTCGTGGTTATGCTCACCACACACAACACTTAGCTTCCATTCCTGAGATGCCAAAAAGTAACCTCGCAGCCTGAACGGACATTGACACTTTCTAGTCGCCGTGTCATCTCTCTTGCCTTTCCTTTTCGACTCTTTGTACTCTCCGCCTTTTTCGCATCCCAATATAAAGTAAGCCTTCCTTCTATTTGACCCGTTGTCCGATTTTTCAATGACCATTGTAAACCCGGCTTTTAACGCCTCATCTTTACACCATTGGATTAATTCATCACGGACCTTATACTTTGCGGTGTCATAAAAAAAATTGCCGGTGTTAACACAGATTGCGGATGGACCAGCTCCATCGGCAATGGCGGCGTCGTAAACCTTTAAAGCTTGTGAACCGACGGGTGCGACATCCACATTGTTACCAACACTCGGTTCTTCCATTTCAACACCTTAAAAACGATAATTGCAAAACAATCAATTACTATGCTACCAAGACACAAAAAATCATTCACACACACTAATACATAGCAAACAGGGGGGCGTGGGGAGCAAACTAATCTAAATTTCGTTGCCTAAGTGAAGAAAAGCCTATTTTCGTTGCCTAACTGACGAAAATAGGTGCGACTGAGAACTTGAAAAAAAAAACACAAAATCAAACGAAATCAACATTCATTACCTGTTGTAGACCTCCAATCAGCCTTGCGCACCTTCTATTTGATCTTTCCCAGTTGATTCCAAGCCTCCTCAGCAACAAATCGCCCTAGATCTACTTTTGGATTTGAAATTCGTAACAGTACTGATCGTATGATCCAGCTGCTCTGCATACTATATTTGGCTAATTTCGTTGTCTAACCAACGAAACACAGCGTGTTCGTGATGTAGACAACGAAATCTATTTTCGTTGTCTATGTAACGAAAGTCTTGGCATTTTCTGGAGGGCGCGCGCTTGGACACCAACACCATTCATTTTCGTCACTTTGGCAACGAAGTAATATTTTTTTCGTTGTTGGTACAACGAAAATTCTGTCCAGGGGTATTTTTGTCAGTTTGGGGGGCCTGGGAGCAAACATGGGAGGCCTCAATAGCAATTTTCTATTGCAAGTGATGAAGAATCTAACCATGTTTTTCACCATTAAGGTGACAATCGTTGGCAAGGGAAACATGCGCCTCTTTGATCCCTAGGCAGTTTGGTCTTTATTTTATTTTAATTTTGATGTAATTTTTCTGTGTAATGTCTAATTTTCCTCGGAGCAAGATTTCATTCACTTTGAAGTCGAAACACTTGACAGTGTATAAGCTAATGTAATTTTTCTGTCTAATTTATATAATTAATTTGCTTTATGTTGTAACAAATCTTTTCATGTATTTTTTATCAGAATTCACCAGTGCTGATAATGACCACGGTGTTAGATTATTGCATTGGCGCTATCATGTCAAGCCGGGTGAACTTTTGCCAACTGTGATTCTCGGCTGTAATAAAGTACAGTTTTGAATCTCAATCTTTAATTATAGATTGAATGATTTAGATTAACTCAATTATAAATTTTAGATTATATCTGATCTGTGAAGCTCTTGCGCTATACAAAAAATAAATTCATACTAATAACCGAAGTGTTAATCTCCTAAGTGAATTATACCTCATTTTTACTATAAACCGAGAATCAATTACACAATTGTAATGACTAATTCCTCAAAATCAAACTGAATAGGATCACATAAGAGAAAAATTCTTTCTCGAGTTATAACACCAACACTGCTGGATTCTAAGTACTCGGATTCAAACTCAAGCATTCTCACTCATTATTTGCATTTGATGAAAATATTGGCAAAAAACCCCCATTTAAATAATAAAAATAATTACAATAACCTGCTTAGTATTATTACAGAGGGTGAGAAAAGCAAGAGACAAATCAGTAAAGATACAGAGGGATTCCTTCAGTATCTACAACTCACATACCCAAGTATCCTTTTAGAACCCCGTACTATCCAAGATAATCAATCTTCTTGAGTGGCTTCATCATCCTCATCCATGGAATTGTCCTGCTTTTGATCCTCCTCAACATGGTCAACACCCTGAGTTTCTTCATCGGATATTGATTCACACTTTGCGTTGCCTCTATCACCATCACCGGTGTCACTACAACTCTCAGTATCCGAATCAGATGAACCGCCATGGTCTTCTCCCTGTTGGCCACAATCATAAGCTGCATCTTCAAATTGCTCTTTCAAATCAGGAGCAACAATGCCAATCATCTCACTTAGTGCTCGTCGTTCATTCTTTCTGGCAGCAGCATCAGAAGGAGTGCTTGGACTCTCCGCCACCACAATATTTGAATCAAGCAATGCCCCTGAACTTTCATTATTGTCTCGGCTTCTTGAAGATTCATTTTCCCCGTGTGCAGAAGGGGCAGAATTGTAAGCCCAGCTACCAGGGATTTCGGAAGCTATAAGGTCTTCGGTTCTGATTAGCTGGCATCCAGCTTCTGTGCCCTCGATAATCTTTTCAGTATCTACATGATTATTTGATTGTGAGTGTTGTGAATGTTCACGACAAGGTGTCTGATGTTCATGCTTCTCTGTTTCCATATCATCATCAATCTTCATAGTGTCCCCTTCTAAAGGACTACACTCGTTCAAATCAAAATTCCGTTCACCAATATTTGATGGACTTTCAGTTTCCAGAACTCGTTCTGTGCCTACGGCATCTTTTTCCATCATAGCTGTTGTGCCAACACCATCACCATCAGAACCAACGCAACCTCTAACACCGTGGTCATTATCAGCACTGGTGAATTCTGCCTCTTGTGTATTTTGGCATCCTTCACTTCTTATATCACAGTCATGCTTCTCAGTGACACTTGCTTCGTTGCTCGATGTTTCAACTTGTACTCTGTTAAGCTTCTGAGCAGAAGTGGTAGATCCTGCTTTGGCAGGATTGTTACTGTGGTATACGGCACCAACTTTTTCTCTTCCTGACGTTCCACCTACAACTCCATCCATATCTAAAGAAGTATTATCGTAATTCTCATCATCTTCTAGAGTTCTCTGCATAGCCTTCAATTGTTCCTGTTGCTTAGCAAACAATGATTGTATTTCCTCAGTAGTAGAATAAAATGACCGCAGCTGTGTTTCCCTGCATAAATCACTGAGCTTCAGCTGAAATATAGGAATTTACAATCAACATGACGATTGAGGCAGGTGTATGTGTTGCATCACAAAACAAAACTGTAAAACAGCATTTCCCATACAAACAGTACAAACACAGAAGCACACTATCCAACATTAACTTGTAAACATACAGCTGAAATCAAATCAACATAAATGACGTGGCCTATTTAGGACATCAGGATCACAAATTTTAATTTAAATAACGTGTTGTTGAGTATTGTATATCCCAAGAATTTTTAAAGCATCGGACAACCATGTCCTTGATGTACATGTATGTCTCAAGTTTAAAAATTAGTTATGATCCATGAAAGCAATATTAACAAAACCCTAGTATACATTGAAGGTTTCTATTATTTGTATCAGAATGCCAAAAACCAAGGAACTGCACTAAAGTAGCTGATCCAGTGTCCTCTGATATTCTAAGCCAGCATTTCTGGCAGTCCATAGTTATTTGTTCGCAATTTGCTTTGATATGTGGTATCATATCAGTTCGGGTATGTGGTATGCAACTCTAAAAGTATTGAGTACATGGGGGGTATACATAGTCGGTACGTTATTTGAGTTCGTGGTACGCTTTATTACATTTTCTGATACCCCAATCCAATCAGAGACAAGGATTCTATTTACAATAACGCTCTATCAGACACCCCAATCCAATGATTCTATTTACAATAAATCAAGCCTTACCGTAGCATGAGTCTTTCCCTGGCACCTTTTAATCTCCGCCTCTCAAAATCAAGATCTCGCATTGTAGCATCTATCTCAAGCTCAAGAGCCGAAACTTTAGCCCATGCTTCTTCACGAGCTGCCTGCTAACAACAGCAATAAATATCTAAGTTTCAAATAAATAAACTTCACCCAGAAAAATAAGAGCTTAAAAGAACAAGGATAAGATAGAAAACAGAGTAAAAGAATCAATCAGAAAGCCAAGCAACAAGATAATGATAAATATAAAAATCTTCATTCTTTGGATTGTCAGTACTAGTAAGATAAAATTATTAATTAGTAAAATTGTTTCAATAAATTTTGATGCAGTCTCACTGAAATAACATTAGCAAGAAACCTGGGTAACTAGACTTAATTTATAAAAAGCACCTTCATATCAAAACATTTTTAGTATTTAATGCAATAAACTTCTCTTAACTACCTTTTCGCTCTCAAGCTCTTTTCTTAATCTTCTTGTTTCTTGTTCAAGTTCTTCTACTTTCTGGTCCAAGAATTAGCATTTAATTTCAGTTAGATATCAACTAAAATATGATAAAGCAACTTGATATTTAATACAAAATAGTCTGATTACCTTCATTCCATTTTCAGCGGTCTGCTTCTCTAGATCTACTTGAGTTTCCAACTGGCGAACCTTATTATCTGAGACAACCAACTTTTGCCTAGTATCCTCCTGCAACAAAAAAGGATTATCGACTCTATAATATAGAGGAAAATCTCTATATGAAGTAAATAAAATTTTTGGCCTGCCTTGGCCTAACAGAAGCAAAAACAGAACCATACCAGCTTGGACCTCAAGGTTTCAACCAGCAAACACATTTCTCTCTCTGACTCCTACAACACATAATAAGAAAGACAGCCTGTGAGCTCTTAGCAAGAAGCAAACAGTTTCTTACTAATTTAGCATCAGAACTTTCAAACCTTTAGCTTATTTATTGCTTCTTGTAGCTCACTTTCTCTTCTTAAGGCAGCATCTGAGACTCGTTTTATTTCCTCTTGAGCCTCAGACTGCGCTCTATGAACAGCAGCTTTTAGATCAGCTGCAGCCTTTTCTCGTTCTTCTTTTCTCTGAGTCCGCTCTTCATCTAATTGTTCCTTGAGTTCAGCTATACTTACCTTTTGACTGCAAGCAGGAGAAAGACACACAATTAATTGCGATAGTGTGGAACGTAATTATTACTACTTCTAGAATTATCCATCTGAAATAAATTAGGAGAGAACATTGCAACCAAAAAGGTACATCCTCCTATGACAGTTATATAGTACAAAGAAATTCAAAATTAACTTGTGTTTCACAACTCTGACATAGAAAGATGAGTGAAACTAATCCCAACTTTACCCGCATAGGTCATTTGTTACTGCAGACAATCAGGTCCAAGATAAATACACTTCTAGCTGAGCAAACAGGGACATGTGTGCGCACACAAATAATTTACCGCTGGAGTTACCATCTAACTATACATTACATGGATTGCAAAGAAAACAGCAACAAAAAAAAAAAGGACCACCACCAATTTTATTTACTAGAGATAAATTGGAAACCCAGCAGAAAATTATGAAAACTGGTCTTCAACAAGAAATCCAGATCCATGAGTCTTGTATTAGTAGGAAAAGTAACAACACCCAACTCTGCCCGTTATACAACAGTTACCTCTAATTGATTGTGCAGATATATTAGAACTTGAAAAGCATTTCATTTACCACTTCAATTAAAGAATATGAAAGGTTTAAGAAAATTTATTTATGTTGAATAATAAGAAAGATAATTCACAAGAGAAAAAATTTTAATCAAAAAAATAATTTATGCTCCATGAATGCAGTGCCTATGTATTCCTAATTGCAATAGAGAAATCAAAGTCATGTAGTTTTTTGTAAAATGAGTATGAGTTGTTAATTTAGCAACACTATACACAGGGCCACTGAATCGAGAATCCAGCCTGTGCAGTTATAAAGTGAATCTTCCTCGAGCTAAATTATCAAGCTTGCCTAATGCCAAACCACCAAGGATTGAATCATGGGTTCAATAGGCTCTTATGTCTTTAATATTGTGTGGAAGTCAATCAAAACTAAAAGGTACAAGGAGTGTGGGATGATTACTGTAAATGCCATTCCTCACCCTTTGTTTCTAGCATGTTAAACCCAAGGACTTATCAAAAAACCAATGTGGATTGTTTTCTTATCAATAATAAATAATTCATATTTTGTGTTTGTGAAAAGGAGACTTTTCAAAATAATTACAAGAACATTGGTTTAATTTTCGAGTTTGTAGATTTTATTTCAATCTTGGTTATGCAAGACTCAACAATTGGCGAGTCTCGGACTTTCAAGTCATCTTATCTCTTCCTTAGGCATGATTTGGATTCCTGAGTTTGGTACGTGGTATTTTGCTGGCTCGGGTTGGTGCTGGTTCAATCTTGCGATCTCTACGGCTTATATTCCTGCTTATGTGGGGGATAGACGAATGGTAGAATTAGGCATGGCTTGACATTGATTTTTGTTGATATTTCATGTTTGAGTAAAAGTCCCACATTGGATGGAAAAGTGGATGTTGAGCACAATATAAGCAAGATGACCCATAAACCTATGTCTTAAGATTTTAGGTAAAGAAGTGGTGTCCAACTCACTTGTGCGGTTGCTCTTGGCCCAATGTGGATGATCCCCCGGGTTTCCCTCATGACCCAACAGCAGTTGCATGGGGTGTCGACCATCTGTCCACCCTTAGTATTTCTCTAGGGGTAGTGGCCATTCAACATTTGGTTGTAGCCTGTGATCTATTTTGATATGGGGGGATCTAAAACTAGTGTATCTTAGTAGTTGTTTTGGTTCTCATTTCCTCCTTTTTTTTGTCTCTACTACCATATATAGAATGGATTCTTGCACCCACAAGATCTTTGATGCCACAGAGAAAATGTATGCATCAAAGTACAAATTCAATGTAGTATTAATAGACAACTATGATGTCAATAACTGTGGGGGTCATTTCCATACTTTTCTATTCTCATGGTAATATAAAAATCAATCAACCAAGGTAACGATGCAACTATATAAAGTTGAACAACTTATCTCTATATTGAAAGAAACTGAGAAAGAGAGAGAAAAGTGATTTCATTGATTTAGAAAGTTAGTTACAAATGATAGAGTTTCTATCTTATATAGTGATAGAAACAGAGGGAGAGTTAGTTACAGAGAGTAACTAACTTAACTAACTTTAATAGAAACTAGGTATTCTAGAATCATCTATTATTACAAGCATAACTAGCTATAAGGTATATATTCTAACACTCCCTGGTAGAAGCTGAACTTGGCTTGATTAAACTATGTTTGTCATAAACTCTTAGTTTATCACGTAGAGCACAAAACTTGGCAGCTGAGAGAGGTTTTGTGAGAACATCAGCCCACTGATCTTGAGCAGGAACATGAGAGACTATAAGACTTCTGCTGAGAACCTTCTCTCTGACAAAGAAGATATCAAGCTCCATGTGCTTGGTTCTATGATGCAGTATTGGATTATGAGCCAAGGAGACAGTGCTTAAGTTGTCACACAAAATCTTGGGAGTGTGGAATTGGAAGCCTAACTCAGTGAGAAGGGATTGAAGCCATAGAATTTCTAATGATTGATTGGCAAGGCTTCTGTATTCAGCCTCAGCACTTGACCTTGCCACTAGTGTCTGCTTTTTAGACCACCAAGAAACTAGATTAGGCCCAACATAAATGCAAGCCCCTGATGTGGACCTCCTATCATCAGGATCTGATGCCCAATTAGCATCACAAAAGCCAATAAGAGTAAAAGGCTGGTCAGTGGGTGCAGCTTGAATTAAGAGACCATAATGCAGGGTACCACTTAGATATCTAAGAATCCTATTTACTGCCTTCCAATGCTCTTCAAGAGGATTAGAAAGAAATTGACAGACTTTATTGACAAAATATGCTATTTCAGGCCTTGTGAGAGTGGCATACTGCAGAGCACCAACAATGGATCTAAACAGAGTAGGGTCTTCAACAGGAATAGAACCCACTTTAGACAATTTAAGAGTAGAAGCCATGGGAGTAGGCATACCATTGGCAGTGTCCATCTTGGCTTTAGACAATAAATCTCTAATGTACTTAGTTTGAGACAATAGGAGAGACCCATTGGCTAAATGAAAGACTTCAATCCCTAAAAAATAATCCAAGGCACCTAGCTGCTTAAGAGCAAACTCAGCATTCAATTTGGAAATGAGCTTCTAAATAGCAGGCATAGAACTCCCTGTGATGATGATATCATCAACATATACCAAGACAATTAGATGTATGGTACCTGTTTTCAACATAAAGAGGCTGGGATCACATCTGCTAGCCTGGAAACCATAACACAAAAGAGCAGATTTTAATCTGTCAAACCATGCCCTTGGAGCCTGCTTAAGCCCATATAAAGCTTTATTAAGCTTGCAGACCATATGCTTATCTGAGGCCTCAAAACCAGGTGGCTGCTGCATATAGACTTCCTCCTCTAAAATTCCATTTAAGAAAGCATTGTTAACAT
Source organism: Trifolium fragiferum (assembly GCA_954870985.1). Lineage (NCBI taxonomy): Eukaryota > Viridiplantae > Streptophyta > Magnoliopsida > Fabales > Fabaceae > Trifolium > Trifolium fragiferum. Next base: position 22,373,123 of record OX940793.1, read on the forward strand.
CTATCTGCTGGATGGGCCATTTATTAGAGACAGCCATAGTAAGAACAGTCTTGACTGTAACTGGTTTCACAACTGGAGAAAAGGTTTCAGTGAAATCTGAACCAGCCTGTTGATGGAAACCCTTAGCAACAAGCCTTGCTTTGTATTTATGAATGGTCCCATCAGGATTTTCCTTGACTCCATTTGCAGCCTATGGGTTGTTTATGAATAGGAGGAGGAACAAGTGTCCAAGTATTATTTCTTATTAAAGCATCAATCCCTATGGGTTGTTTATGAATAGGAGGAGGAACAAGAGTCTTCAACAGGAATAGAACCCACTTTAGACAATTTAAGAGTAGAAGCCATGGGAGCAGGCATACCATTGGCAGTGTCCATCTTGGCTTTGGACAATAAATCTCTAATGTACATAGTTTGAGACAATAGGAGAGACCCATTGGCTAAATGAAAGACTTCAATCCCTAAAAAATAATCCAAGGCACCCAGCTGCTTAAGAGCAAACTCAGCATTCAATTTAGAAATGAGCTTCTGAATAGCAGGCATAGAACTCCTTGTGATGATGATATCATCAACATATACCAAGACAATTAGATGTATGGTGCCTGTTTTCAACATAAAGAGGCTGGGATCACATCTGCTAGCCTGGAAACCATAACACAGAAGAGCAGATTTTAATCTGTCAAACCATGCCCTTGGAGCCTGCTTAAGCCCATATAAAGCTTTATTAAGCTTGCAGACCAGATGCTTATCTGAGGCCTCAAAACCAGGTGGCTGCTGCATATAGACTTCCTCCTCTAAAATTCCATTTAAGAAAGCATTGTTAACATCTATCTGCTGGATGGGCCATTTATTAGAGACAGCCATAGTAAGAACAGTCTTGACTGTAACTGGTTTCACAACTGGAGAAAAGGTTTTAGTGAAATCTGAACCAGCCTATTGATGGAAACCCTTAGCAACAAGCCTTGCTTTGTATTTATGAATGGTCCCATCAGGATTTTCCTTGACTCTAAATACCCATTTGCAGCCTATGGGTTGTTTATGAATAGGAGGAGGAACAAGAGTCCAAGTATTATTTCTTATTAAAGCATCATATTCTTCCTTCATAGCAGCATGCCAATGAGAGGACAAGAGTGCCTGTTTAACACTAGTTGGTTCAATGTGAGTTACAAGAATGGTAGGTTGGTTTTTAGTTTTGGACCTAGTTAACATATGATGACTGACACGAGCTGGAATAGAGGGTAAGACAGGAGGGGAGGTAGAGCTAGATGCACCAGAGGAGGGAGAGGAAAATATATGCTGTGATGCATTGGAATTTTGAATGGGAGGAGAGCTGGTAGTGGAGTGATCAGATAAAGGGGTGGGTGTAAAGACATCAGGACTCACAGGAATAGTGATGAGAGGAATAGGATTGAGAACAAGAGGTTGTATGGGTGTATTGAAAACTGAGGGTGGTTGTTGCATGGGTGTATTTGAAACTGAAGGTGGTGGGGAAGATGGTTGTTGAGTAGGAGTTGGAGTATTAATGTGGAGAGAGGGTATAAACAGAGAGGATGTAGATGGGGAGTTAGAGGTAGGTGATGTGGTGACAGGTGTGTTATTGGGAAAAAGTTGGCTATAGGGAAATCTTTGTTCATTGAAAAGAACATCTTTAGAAACATACACTCTCCCATCAGCATTTAGGCATTTGTAACCTTTATAGGTAGTTGAGTATCCCAAGAATACACATTCTTGAGACCTATAGGCTAGTTTAGTGGAATGATAAGGTCTAAGGAAGGGGAAACAGGCACAGCCAAATACTTTGAGTGCTTTGTAGTCAGGGTGTTTATTGAAAAGGACATAGTAAGGTGAGTTGTTATGAAGGACAGGTGTTGGAATTCTGTTAATGAGGAAGGCTGCTGTAACAAAGGCATGATCCCAGTACTTCATTGGGAGATTGGCTTTGGATAAAAGGGTGAGGCCAGTTTCAACAAGGTGTCTATGTTTCCTCTCAACCAATCCATTTTGATGATGGGTGTGGGGGCAGGTTAATCTATGAGTGACACCAAGTTTAGTAAGGTGTTGGGTAAGGGGTCTAAATTCTCCACCACCATCAGTTTGAACACTCTTAATTTTACAGTTAAATTGCAATTCAACCATGGACTGAAACTGAACAAATGTAGTAAAGGTATCAGATTTTTTTCTTTAAAGGATAGACCCACACAAAACGAGAGAATGCATCAACACAGGTAAGAAAGTAGGTAAATCCACTAGAGGATGTAAAGGGGGCAGGACCCCACAAATCACAAACAACAAGTTCAAGGGGAATGGTATAAACAGTGGTAGATGCAGGTGCATGAAGCCTATGACTTTTACCTAAACAACAGTCAGAACAGAAAGCATCATGTGGTTTAGATGAGATGTGAATGTTGCATAGTGCTTCCTTAAGTGCAACATGGTGAGGGTGTCCTAAACGAGCATGCCACAAATTGTAATGATAAGCAGAATTTTCATTATTAGAGTGATGAGACATATTTACACAAGCATTTTGGATAGAAGGAAAAGTAAACAAACTAGTATTAGGCATAGAAACAGAATTACAATGCTTGGAGTTATTCAAACTAGAAGTAGGAATACTAGGACTAAGCAGAGAAGAGAAATTACACTGCCTGAATTTATTTAATGCAGGAAAAGAAACTAAGGGAGAGGCAAACTTATAGAGACCATCAGCTCCAACTACTCCATGCAGCAGGACTTCAGAAGAAGCCTGTGATTTGACAACACAGAAACTAGGGTGAAACTCAAAATAGACATTATTATCTTGAGCAAATTTGGAAACACTCATAAGGTTTTTAGTTATATTTGGAACTAACAGCAGATTATTAAGGGTAAGGGAGGTTTTAGGGTTTGTTTAAGAAGTAAAACACATAGAACCTATAGAGTTAATAGGCAAACCTTGTCCATTTCCCATTAGCACCTGGTCAGATCCAGAGATAGAAGTAGCATCAGAAAGATTGGCTGCATCAGGAGTGACATGGTGAGAGGCACCTGAGTCAGGGTACCACCATTGGTTATTGAAAGCAGAGCTACTTCCTGTGAGCAGAGCCTGAGGACGTTGTAGTTGTTGTGGTGGTGGTCTTGGTTGATAACCATAGCCATAACCACTGAAAGGAGCAGGGTACTGAGGTTGAAAGTGTGGAGGTTGCTGAGGCCTATAACCATAACCATAGCTAGGCACAGTCCCTGTGTGCCTGTAATGACAGATAGAGGCATCATGATTGTTCCTATTGCAAATCTGACAAGTGACACCTCTTCCTCCACGACCACCACGTCCTGAGCGTGCACCACCTCTTCCATTACGTCCACCACGGTAAAAACCTTCTCCTCCTTGAAAATTACCAGCAGTAACATGACTAGAACCTGATGGAAACGAAGGATTAGGAGTTGGACGCGCGTCACCATCAGAGTTAGAAGATAATGGAGCTGGTGGTGAGGGAGTGTGTGCAAGATTAACTGATGCTGCATCAGTGAGGCTCTGCTTCTTGTTCTTTTCAAGACGCAATTCATGTGCAAGCAGATCTTATTCAACCTCATCAATTGAAACAGTTGAAGATTTGCTTGAAATCGCAGCAACAATAGAGTCGTAATCCTCTGGAAGCGCGTCAAGAACAACTTCAATAAGATTGCGAAGAGGAACAGGATCACCTACTGAAATCAGCGATTCATTGATAACGCGAACGTGTTTGATGAAATCTGCAATCGTACGATCGCCTTTACTGAGAGATCGCAATTCCGAACGAAGTTGACGCGCTTTGGTGGTGAGCAACGTATCAAAGTGAAGATGAATTGCATCCCAAACTTGCGACGAGTACGTGAAGTCAACGACTTTAGCAAGAAGCGAGTGCGAATCAGAGATAGTGGAGAGAATCCACGTGCAAATCAAAGCATCATGTTTCTCCCACTGTAGAAACAGAGGATTGACAGTATCTGAAGCACGATCTTCATTTGTGAGGAATTTCTCTGGAACTTTAGGATTTGTGATGTATTTTTGAAGATCAAGACCACGAATTACACCAGAAATTTGTTGTTTCCACTGCTTGAAATTCGTATCATCAAGCTTGAGAGAGATGAGATTGGCAATCTTGTTGTCTTGGAAGAGATTTTGGTCAGCCATGGATCTAAGAAAGAAGCTCTAGATACCATGAAAGAAACTGAGAAAGAGAGAGAAAAGTGATTTCATTGATTTAGAAAGTTAGTTACAAATGATAAGAGTTTCTATCTTATATAGTGATAGAAACAGAGGGAGAGTTAGTTACAGAGAGTAACTAACTTAACTAACTTTAATAGAAACTAGGTATTCTAGAATCATCTATTATTACAAGCATAACTAGCTATAAGGTATATATTCTAACATATATTACCTAAATCAATGATGAATATAATTAAAAAAAAAAAATATATCAAGTATTGAAGAAGTGAGGCACGAAACCATAAGAATTATTTAAATCATACCTATTTATAAGTTCATTTGATTCGACACATGACTGCATAGAAGAACTAAGTCTTTCATTAAGGTCTTCCAGGGCATGTTTTTGTTCAGCGAATGCTCTGTTGACATCTCCTAGTTCCTTTTGTTTGAGATCCACCGTTTGCTGTAAATCTTTTATTTGATCAAGGTAACATTTTGTGACAGACTCTTTGACGGATTTTAATTCCTACAGATTAGATTATATTACAAATTATATGAGTGCTTAAGGTAAAATGAATGTTAAATATTTCTTTTAGAATGCACAGATAGTTAATAAAAACCACATGTTCCCTTTCTTGTGAAACGAGGTTATAAATTCAGTGTAGGGCTAAAGTATGATGAATGCCATTAGAAAGGGGGGTTTAAAAAAATGACATGAAATGATGTGAGTTAATTTTGAATTTTTTTGGCAGAGCCTCAGCTAACACTGGGAGCAGTCCCTGTAAATTCAAATGATTACATACACTTTCATGGCGCTCAATAGCTGCACGGTTGTCACTACGCAACGTATCAATTATAACAACCTGATTCTCCAATTGCTTTCTCAATTCCTGTCAAGATTCAAGATAATTGGATATAATTAAAGGAAGAAAAAAAAAATATAATTAATACTGCAATCCTTCTAAATTAACACACCGAGTTAGATCTTTGAAGGCTTCGAAAATCATCAAGAGATATAGGACCCTCGGGAGCGCCAATGCCCAAACCTTTCAATCTCTTGTTTTCAGTCACAAAATCCTCTACACGTTCAAGAAAAGAGATGCAATGAGAGGAAAAAAGCATAATAAAATGAAACAAAAGCAAATATCATATATCAGTATCAGTGATATGCTTGTGTAAGCTGTCAGCCTTAACTAATTCTGTTCAGTGTAACTGTTTTAGTCTTGGAAGTTTGTACTCTTCATGGTTTCATAAGCTATCTATAAATAGCTAACCGCTGTCTCAGATTATATTATATCCAATGAGAATAGCATTTTTTTTCACTTTTGTCTTTGCTTTTGCGTTCTCTTCACAATTCTTCCCACAGAAGATTTGAATAGTCGATATATATGATGAAAATTGCAGAAGTAACTGTCCAGTGTACAGGAAGCTAAAATTTTACTTACAAGTATACATAAGTGTAAAATGCAAGGAAGATTAAATTCAGACTATTCAGTAAATATTTGTGCTCTTCAACATAACATATACCTGCTTTTCGTTTAGCAACTGCATTGTCTGGCACTGGATTTGAAAAATGTACCTCTCGATATACAAAAGCAAATGCAGTTTCTGCAAGATAAGACAAATGATAATTTTAATGTCTTTTCTTCCTTGACCAAAATACGAAGCTTCTCAAATCTTAATGATCTTTTTTTCATATTTGTAATGCTTTTTACAGTTAAAGGATGTTGAATGAGCACATATAGTGAGTGGAGAATTATTGCTCAGAACTACATCATTGACAAGTAAAATAGAAAAATCTACAAATTCTACAACGAAGGTGAGAAAAAAGTCGAATACTAATATGAATAAAATAAAGACATTGGAAGGAATTCATATTACCATGCTGAGGAGGAGCAGCAAAGGATATAATGTCACCATGGCAGACTTTGACAGCAGCACCATTCTTTTTCAACTTCTCCCAATTTAGGTAAGTTCCATTTGTGCTGAAAAAGGCTTTACAAAAGTTAGAATATGAGGAGATTATAGAAAACAGAGCTCTTTTCTTCTTCTCTCAAGTAAAAGGAAGGATGAGAGAACCAAAACTCTAAAACGAAGCCACAACCTAGTATCTTTCAAGAATATTGATGTGGTATTCTCCATATTTTCATTAGTAATCTTTGTCCTGAATATTCTGCAATGATTTGCACTAACGGAATTTGAATCAATCTGGAAACGCACATCCTCTACCAATCGTCCAATGCAGTGTTCATCAGCAGTTAGTAAGATATTAATTCCCTGGTTACAATAATTCAATGATATAAAAACTCAATAAGCAAGGAACACTTAACCCAAAAAAAAATAAAAAATAAAGCCCTGCCGCTATTGGCTACAGCAAGAATAGCTAGGAAAGACGAGTAGTAAACTCCGATGAAGAAGTTAACTCCAGCATAACTTTCCTCTATAGAAGTCCATAGATATGTTTACAACTCAAATAAAAAACGATTTGCAGGCCCGTTTACTTTGTGAAAACACTTCCTATTTGTTTTTTATCAAGTAGCCTAGTGGCCAGAGTTTCAATTCATATTGCAATGTCCCTATCAACTTAGTTATATACTCATATTCTCATAGGAACAAACACTTCCTATTCTAATTCCATGTTTTCACAATATAATTACAAAACACTTCCTATCTTGCTTTCAATCTGATTCCAGTACAAATAATTGAAATCATAGAACAAAGTGTCAATTTCATAAATAACCCGAAGAAATAAATAAATAAATTTTACAATATTGAACATTGATGTGCCAATTACTTAAATTGAACATAAATTGTGGCTAATTTGAATATTTTCCTTATCATAGAGAACTGAATTAACCTAATTTCGACTTAAATTGACGAACAAAAGTAAGGAAATGGGAAATTGAGGGAAATGAAAGTTACCTGATGCCTTTTGCGGGCTTTATTGGAGATGGCGGTGAGAACACCCCAAACGTTAGGATCGGAATTGTGAAGAGGTTGAGAAGCGAAATTGGAAGCAACAGAGACAATGCTATCTTTTGCTCCTAAATTGGATGATGGATTCTGCTGCTGCTTATTGGGAGAATTGCCGTTGGATCTAGGGGTTCCTCCGTTTCCACGAGCTTTCTCCTCCTCCACCACCAACGCCATTGCACAGTTACAGTAGAGAGAGAGAGAGAGAGAGAGAGAGATTTAGCGGGAATTGAAAACCCTAATTACCAAAATTCGCGGGAGTATCGTTTTATATTGGGTGTGGAGTGTGGAAGTTAGTGAACTCAGTGTCAATTCTTGTTTTTCGCCAGCTATTACAGCGTACCTCGTACGCCTCGCAACTTCCCCCTTTTTTTGTCAATAACTTCTCTCTTTTTTTTCTTTTTGCTTACTATATTATTTTTTTAATTAATAAAATAAATTTAGAGCGAAGAGAGGTGTCCCAATTTAAAATAGGGAAAATCTTTTTTTTTACCACAAAATAGGGAAAATCTTAAACTTCAAAGAATGCGCTTACAATAATGTTTGTATTTACCTTCCTCTAAAGTTATAAGGCTTGAACTCAAAACTTCTTAGATTCAAAATCTATCTTTTATAACTAGAACGGATTTTTGGAATTACTGTTTTTCTTTTTTAAAAAGTATTTTCGTTAGTAATACTTGTTTTAAAATGTAAGACTATATTGAATAAATATAATACTTTATCCATTTTAAATTATAAATCATTTTTGCCATTTTACAAAAATTAGCGAACGTAAATAATTTTATATTGGAAAGAGAAATTATGAGTTATTTTAAAGAATTGATATAAGAGAGCTATGAAGCACGGATACCTCTAGAAGATAGTGCGTCGCGGTATTCGACATGCGTCGGTGTCCTACACTTGTATGACACTCATACGACACCTGTCGGAATAGTCAAACAAGTTTCAAAAAAAAAAAAAACTCTCTGCTTTGACACTCTAAAAAAGTTAACCATGTATTGAAATAATGTTATCAATGAAGAATTAAAAATATTAATTTTAATTAGAATATTTTTATTTTTTTAAATAATAAATCGATAATTAAAATAAAATTTTATCATATATATAGCGGTGTCAGTATCCTATGTTTTTTACATTATCGATGTCGGAGTCTTCGTGTCGTGTCGCAATGTCCGTGTTAGAATATGTGTTTCATAGTAAGAGAGTATATTAGGAAAAATAACATTATCGATTTATTGGTATTGTATAATTTCGAATAATTTTTTTCTCCAAAGCGGGGGGAAATTTTAATGCCCTTGAAAATTTTAAAATGATCTTAACAAAGAAAAAATAAAAAATTGTATTAGTAAACTTGTGCTTTTATTCTCTTCTTAGAAACAGTTTTAAGAAACTCAATGATCAAACATATTTTTTCATTTCCTCATCTCTACAACAATTTTTGAAATTTAGATCACCAATCAGATTTTGTTTTTATTCTCTTCTCAAAAAGAGTTTTTAAATCTGATTTATAAAATAGATTTTAAAATTAGCCTGTTTAAAATAATTTAAAATTCTAAATGTGTTTTATATAAGTGTTTAAGAAAACTATTTTTAAAAAGAGAAAAGCAAAACTTCTTTAACCTGTTTTACTTTCTTAATTTTAAAAACTAATAAACACAGTTTTTGAAAACACTTTTGTAAAATTGAATTATCAATGAGCATGCTTTGAACAAAAAAAAAAACCACGCAGGAAACATCAATGAGCATTTCAGCAGGGATGGAAAAAAAAAAAACCAAAAAACCGAACACTTCAGGAGTCTATTATTTTTTCTTTGCCATTTTTTATTCCAAACTAGTATAATAAATAAATGGATATTAAGAGCAATCTTAACTTGCATTAAGAATTACAGAGTAATATTATAGGAATACATTGTCATCCATCTTCAAGGATCTCTTTGTGTACATGCATGCATGACGGGCTGCAGTATTTGTAATTATACCGGTGGAAAGGAACTTTACCAGCAAGAGATGAATTACAACAGGAACATAATATGTCGCCGGCTAATCCACTTTTATTAGCCTCTGAAGTTGTTGAATTATTAGCTTGAATTTTTAGGGCAGCCATTCTTCTCTCTGCTGCAGCTGCTCTCTTTTCTCTTTCTGCATCCTGTGCTCTTTTCATTTCCTCCTGTTCATTTTTAAGATTGAAACAAAATGGATAGATTTAAAATATTAAACCGTTCACGTAAATTGTAATTAACAGTTACAGTAAAAAACAATACTAGGACAGAAAAGTGTGAAAATAGAAAATGTTTTCTGAAACCAATGAAGACTCTAAATAGCATGCATTTCGGTTCTACTGAAAAGGGTGAAGTGAAAACAAAGAGAACCGAGTAAAACAAAATGTCTGTTTTGTTCTATTCATGTGCCAAACACTACAATAGTATGTTTTATATTTTCAGCCACCAAAAAACCAGTATTTACCTCTTTTGATAATTTGACACCACTTTTTGGTTGAGATTGTCCGGTAGCAGATGTCGAAGTAATCTTTTGTTTTTCAGCAGCTTCAGCCTGAACACCACATTCAAGATTTGTCAGAACAACAAACAAAACAACAATAAGCATGATTGAAGCACAATATGGCAAATCAAAGTTTCTCAACAAAATTTCTTGCGAGTATCTGTAGCGAACCTCACTCAAACTAAAGCCATAAGCATCAGAACCAAGTTTAACATTGAATTTGCACATCGGTGAAGTACGAGTGAAGAGTGCCTCTCGTTTTCATAATTCACAAGAAGGTTTGTTTGTTCATGCACCCTCAAACTACACTCGATAACAAGCTAATTGTGTAATGTTTGGTAGCAAAAGGTGTGAAGAAAAACAAGTGAAATTTCAGCAATTGAAAAAAAAGTAATTTTGACCTGTTAAAAAGTAATTACAATTACAAGAACTAAAGCGCTTTAAACGCAGTAATAAGATACGATATATTATAAAACAATTTGATAAAAATTATTTCTGTCCTGAATCGCATAAATAAACAATTGTATAGTTACACACTTTTTCACCCTTTACGTAAAGCGGCATTCTCTTTCTTTATCTGTGTTTTTGTTTTGCTCTCTCCATGATCCATTTGCCCCAGACACATACAATGACCAAACATATGCCACCGGAAACAGAGCAGAAAGAGGCTGCTGGTCGCCAGATGCTGGATTGCCGGTTGCTGGACGATGAGTCACCCGTTGCAGGGTTGGCAGAGGTGGGATGTGCAGAGCAGCTTCTCTGGTTCAATGTTGGAAGGTGAGATCGTGAGTTTTGTGAGTTCTATTAGAACTCTTGAGCCCTAATAGCAAGAGAAACGCCCCAAACAATCCCCCCCCCCCCTAAACACACTCAGCAACATCCCATTTTAAGGATTTTAGGGGTTTTGAAGTTCTAGCCCTGTAGCGCTGCCATTGGCCGCACTTCTAAGACGCAGTTGCAGCCACGAAGGCTGCAGCACCAATCGGTGACATCACAACTGGCTGATAGCGGCCACAGGCTGCTCCGATGCGATAGCGGTGCTATTAACAACCTATGCTAATATCCATCATAAACAAGTCCTAGAAAACTAATGTGAGGTAATCATACTACATAGAGACCGGAAAAATAAAAATGTACCTGAGCCTTCTTTTCTTTTGCTTTACGTAATTTCTTTAATTCTTTTGCTCTGGCTTTTTTCTTGGCATCTTTTTCTGCCTGTACAAGCACAAAAGGAGGCAATAATTACTCTTCCACAGAAGTTCTTAGATTTGATTAATAAAAGTTAAACATCAATGCATCACATCTAGTGGGGACAGGTTCTGTAATATGAAGGACAAGTGTCAGAATCACCTGCTTAGCAGCTTGTGCTTCTTCCAATTCTTTGGTCAATGCACTCGGAACTTTTGCAGCATTCCAATCCCACTTGTCAAGATTTGAAGCCATAAACCTTCTGAAAGTGTTCCTGACTTCCTTGTCAGGTGCCAACATATATGGAGTCCTTCCCCTTTCATCTTTAATGCATGGATCCAAACCCTGTTCCAGGAGTTCCATAACCTTTTCAGAGTCACCAGATTGCGCTGCTTGATGCAAAGGAGTTGATTTAACAGGTAACTCATTCTCACTTTCGTCATTACTCGAAATAAGAGGTTCATCATTTTTGTTACTGGAACAAGCTTCAGCTTTATTGTTTTCATCCATGCCAGCCATGTCCACTTTGCTGACAGGCGGGGTGCCATTTCTTTTAACAATGCGAGTTGGCACCACGTCCGGCTGGTTGCTTTGTAAAATTTCCGTCTCCTCTGCTTCATAGGATACTAGGGTCAACTGGCTATATATGCGCTTGGCTTCCCTTAGAGTGGGCCTGCGGACAATCATAGAAATATTTCTAACACATTGCGGATTGGTAAAACATGGCTTTTCTCCATCATAAAGAAGTTGACGACTACTTGAAGGTGCGTGTATAAAAATGCAAATAGAAGCATCAAAATAAGGTCTCCAAGCAGCAAGCAGTTCGTGAACTTCCTACAATATGAGCATGCCAATAATCAGTCCAGATTTACATATCACTTTGCACAAACGTACAAGCACCCAAAACACAAAAACAAAGGTAATAAGTAAAGGGTCATGCTAACTAGTTTCCCGGGGGACCCTAGTTAGCATTTTCCATAAGTAAAATTAGTAAGAGTAATCTAAAACTGGAAGATAAATACAACAGTCAATTTGTCCAAAATCATGAGCAATAGAGCCAATCATCATTGCTACCCTGTATAACAATTTATAAGTAGACACACATGCACATTAGGAATTCTAAAGCCTTAGCAAACAAAGCTTAGCAGCTTCAATTTTGATAAATAAATAAATAAATAAATAAATAATTGAGAATAAGCAGCCTGTACTTTAAGTGCAGAAAATCTTTTTAAGACTTAAATATTTTGAATAGTACCATCTTCAACATCGGAAATAGCACAAGAACAGATTATATAGCTGTTGCCCAATAAATTAAGAAAAAAAATCAGCAGAGTTTTCAGAAAAGACATTATAATACAAATTTCAAGTAATTATATATTAACATACACACAAAAAACTTCCACTTCCAACCTCTTGAAAAAAAACATAGTATCAGTGTTTATGCCCCACATTTGTTAACCGCCATACAACTACATCCAATTCCACAATGCACAATAAATTGGCTAGCTCAAATATGTTAATTTTAGAACACAAAAGTGCAAATAAAAAATTTGCTGAAATGGAAATAAAATAGAATTAGCAAGCAAAGCAATAGAGGTTTTGATTTAAAAACCTTTTTTAATGCAAGTTCGTTGTAACGACGAAGTGAAGCACCAGCAGAATGTACAGTCCTGCCAGAAGCATCTTTAGATGACTGCTTTTTTCCAGCCTTCGCCCTCACAACATATCTGCATACGAATGCTAAGACTTTAAAATTACAAACTAATTTTGAAACTCCATTTACAAATAGAGCTAGTAATAATAAAAAAGAATAGGTATTTGGTCAACAGTTATGAGGTATATGTACGATATTATATAGGTCACCTTGGGAACAAAACCTTGGGAAAGGAAAGAAAAGAACTGCTGAAAAGCTAAACAACTATCTGGAGAAACTAAGGCATAAATGATACTACATTGCCCTCATTCTCATTGTAAAATTTAGCTGAATAGAGTCAACATATTACAAGAAGGATGTATAGGTTATGCACCTTCATTTTCATCTTTTGTGAGAATATAATTTAATGCAAAACATCTCATAAGATCAATACTTGTATCTTAAAATATTTTACAATATCGTCGGTGAGATCTTAGAATTGGTTAACATGTTTCCTTATATCTCACATTTTTTGTTCTTATTCAATTGAATTTATGAGTCTGCTAGCACACGTTTAAATAGGAAACAGTATTTTGCCTATTGTAACCCCACTGACATAACTCGTATCGCGTAAATATACATTTCAGAGTATCTCATCTTTTTATTATTATTTTCCTCTCCCACTATACGTAAAAGACTAAAACTCTATAATTTCAACATTTTTGATAAAATATAAAATGATTGCACCCAAATCCTAATCACCTATGTTTATTGCTCATAATAGATAGCTAAAGGGAAGGGAGGGTAACTAAAATCAGTAAAATTGATTAAAAGTTATAAGAGATAAATAATTGGCACTACGATTCTACGAACACACCCATAGAGGTACAGACAATCATAACAAGATTGGCATGAATCATTGCATGCAAAAGCAGAAGTATACAATCTTTCATGCTTGACTCATCCGGTTAAAAGAAAATGTAACAAGAGCATATGACAGCCAAAATTGAATCCAACACAATACTTCCAAAGGACTAGACCTCCAACATAACAAGAATTGATAAACAGCATGCTTCACAGATATTTAAATATTAATATTTTAACACGGTGTATATATCATGCATATATCACTCATCTCCACCTCACACAGTATGTGTAAATGAAACTACAACTATATTGTATTTCATACTCATAAAAAGTGCAAAATTATAACTCATTTTAAAATATTTAGCGACAAAAAGCATTTCCTAACCTGTGAAATGTCTTGTGAGCTACAACTGTGTCACCGTCAAAGACACAGCCCGCAAAGTGCCCACCGGATGCCAGCAGAACAATCCTTAACCGGGTGTTATCCCTGGGTTCAACAGTTAGAGATTTCAACCTCTCAACCAAATTTGTCTGCACTTGTTCATCCTCATACACCACATTTTCACTCACATTCATAATCAAACACTTCCATAAAGAAACTCTCTTCCCTGTCTGAAGACAGATGAATAGCTTTTGTTTAAAGCTTTCACCAGATTTACCTCGCACTTCAATTTGACCTCGAGACTCATTTTCACTGTCATCGTCATCACTTTCTGATCCAGATATACTTGACACATCACAATCTTTGACAAAATCAGTTGTCAGATCCTCAAAATCCTCTTCTTTCACAATATCTTTCCCAGCAATAGTCAGTTTCACCTATCATCAGTACATCCATATATCAGCTAATAAAAAAAAACTAGCATTCCTTTTTACATCCACAAACCAAAACGGCCATTTTGTTAGCATTTTGAACTCACAAACACGAGCATATCAAGCTTCCAATGAACAAAACACAACGGCAAGTCTAGAAACCAATGTTTTTGTTAAAAAAGTCCCACATCGGATATGTGATAGCGTGAATATGTCTTCATTTATGCAAGTGACTATCCTCACCTTACAAGCCGGTTTTGTGAGGATGAGTTATGTCCATACTTATTTCTAATATGGTATCAGAGTCTCTCTATAAGATCTATAGGACTACCCGTTATTTGGTCTAGAGTTCGATTCCCGCTCCCCTCACTTTCTAATTAAAAAGTGGAATTTAAGCATATGGTAGGTGCGTCTATGCATTATCCACGCTTCAAGCCCAAGTGGGCTCTTGCGTGAGGGGGCGTGTTAGAAATAATATAAAACCATTGATGTGACTCTATCCTAACAGCTTAAACTTTTGGAATAATCGGTTATTTGACAGTTTTATAAACGAAACAGGATATTTCAATCAAGTGATTGAACTGTGAACCGGCATTTTCTAAGGTTCCATCATTTGAGCAGTTCAACTATAGTTTTGTCTCAATTCAATTCGTTAAAATCAGTTGAACCATGACCCAGAAGTCTGGCCGGTTCAATGCCTAGATTGATTTTTCAAACATTGCTAGAAAATAAATCAGAAAAAGGTTTGCATTTTTCAAATTTAAAGCGTACCCTAAATTTGAGTTAATTTCACTAATAGAAGGGAAACTTGAAAGCATTTCATTTCTTACACAAAAAAGGGGATAAACACAATCGAAGTCACCCAATTAAAAAGGCTCGAATTTTTATCTTTAATACTAAAATTGATATTCTAAACTACGCCATTAATCACTAAAACTTGATAAAATGAAAATCCCTAAAAACTGAAAAGATAACATTCATGCTGAAAGTAAACTTCGAAAATTGAATAAATAAATATAAAAATAATGAATTAAATGGTGAATATAGAGAGGGGTTGATTGAATCTAACATTGAATCGATGAATATCCGATTTGAAGTGAGCGCGTTGGTCTTGAAGGGAATCAAACTGAGCCTTACAGGTATTGCAGGTCAACCTAGGACCCGAAACGACGGCGTTTTGAATATCATCGACGTTGTCGTTTAAGGGCGGTTGAAGAGTTTCGTTGTGGTGGTTGGGAAGTGAGGAATGAGGAGAAGAGAGAAGACGAGAAGCGTGGAAGTAGTCAGATGGAAGTTCGAAGATGGAACGGTGGCGTTTTTCCTGAGATGAAGTCATCGTGGGTGGGAGAGGAGTCGAGTCTGCGCATACCACCGTGAGTCGTAAACTATTGTTGGGTTTTATTGCAGAGTTTTAAACAATTTTACACTCTCATCCAATTAAAAATTATAGCTAAATTACATTATTGATCTCTTAACTATTTGTTTTTTAAATTGGTCCCTTAATTTATATTATGTTTGCTAAATTTGTCATTTATGTTAAGTTATGTCAAAAAGCGTTAAGTATGTATATGTGGCGCTTCTAACGTGACTCAATTGGTTGTGATGTGACAATTCATCCAGGTGGATATTAGCGATATAGTATGTGATTAAAAGAATAATGTGATTTGAAGAACTAGAAAACGGAAGAACAATATGCGAACAAAACGAATGAAGAACAGGATGTGATTTGAAAACGATTGTTGCTGCTTTGATTTTGACTGCTTTCAGGTTTGTTTCTCTCTCAAATTCTTCTTATGTTTCTTGTGCGTTTGATTAGGGTTTAAAGATTCTATCGCATCTCCTTGTTTTGCGATTGCTTCTTTGTATTCTTTTGATTTTTCGATTTCGATTAAGGTTTATGTGTATTCTTTTGATTTTTAGATTTCGATTAGGGTTTCTGATTGTATTGTTTGTTTATAGTGTTCCATGCTTTGTTTGTTTATAGGGTTTCTGATTGTCCTTGGGGTCCATGTGTTGCTTTCTAATATTGTATTGTGTATAGTGTTTAGTTGCGGTCCACCATGGGGGTGTTTTGGTCAATTACATCATGCATACTACAATGGGGCTGAGGAAAAATTGATTTGTTGCTCACAACTATTGGTCTTATTTTGAAATTAATAATAATTTGAATGAAAAGTTGGGTTACAAAGTTGTAAAGTCCTTGTGGTTTTATGAGCCAGTGGACATGATGTAGGTGCAGATAGGATGAAACATATTTGCCTAAATGCATGAGAAAGTTCATTGTTATGTTGTGCACCCATTGTCTCAGCCCGATTTTGTTGAAGATATTTCATATTTAAATATAATGTTCTAGGGCATGATGAGGTGAATTTGGATGATGGGCCTCTAGGAACTAAGGAGAAGGGGTCCAATGAAGATTGTGAGGTAGTGATGGACAAATGGCCCAATCGGGTGGATTTGGATGATGGGGCTATAGATGTGGACAAGCTGGTGAGCAAAGCGACGACAGTGCATTGAACATTCAATTTGGTGATTCGGAAGAAGAAATTGGATTAGAAGATACTTTTGGTGAAGACGTAGTTCACCAAAGTGGTCAATTTGAACAAGTAAATGATGTTGAACAGGTTACTAAAGTTCTAAAAGGGATAAAGATAAGGAAGCTAGTGGGAGTAAGCGAAAAGGAATAGGGGAGGCCATTTAAACAAGCTGAAGCATCTGGTTATGATTCTAATGTTAATTTTGATGATGATGATGATATTGTTAATAAGGTGATCAGTCAACCAAAATTAATTACAGAGGGTTAGGTGATAGTGATAGTGATGAAATTCAAAGTGGGTGTGATGCTAAAGATGAAGATGATGTTGATAAGGACAAATTCCCAACATTCAATCTTCTTCACAAGATGAAAGATTATAAGAATGAGAGTGATTTGTATAAAAGGTTGTACTTGGTGGGTATACTGCGCAAAGATACCAAATGAAGAAACATGGAAGTTGAGGAGAATGTGTGACACGTACACACACACTTGCAAGAGTGACTATAGGGTGAAATTAATAAATTTTGACTGCTTCAGCAAAAAATTACACATAAGTGTTTGAGAGAATCCAACATTAAAGTTGACTAATGTCATGGTGAAAACACAACACAAATGGAATCTTGCAATCAATAAAACAAAAGTCTGTGTAGGGCTAGGTCAATTGCCATTGATTTGGTTGACGGGTCATTTAGGGATCAATATACTAGGATGTATGATCATAGCCATGAATTGCTAAAAGCAAATCGTGGTTCAACTGTTATAGTAAAACCTCAACATTTTCAAGATAATGAGGAAGATTTAGAACATCCGGAAAGACCTTTATGCCCACATTTTCAGAGAATTTACATTTGCTATAAGGGCTGCAAGGAAAGTTTCTTCAACTTGGGGGAGCGTATGAGAGAAGGATTTGAATTTCAAATCCGTTGGACACATCATCTAGTAATGTCAACGGGGCGGGGATTGAGCGGATGATACTTTACCACTCCTTGCCCCATTTCCCGCTTCGGGGACATTTCTTCCTCCATCCCCATCCCCACGGATCCCCACAGTATCAACAGATCTCCACAGACATAAAAAATTAACAAAATTATTATACATTTTAATCAAAAGGACGACATTAATATCTTATTTTTTCTTTCTTTTTTTTTCTAAAAAAATATATATTTTACATCTTTCATTTTTTTTTAAATAAAAGTACATTTTATATCAATAACAAAAAACTGCAGAGCACATTCTAATATTTATTTTTGTCAAAAAAATTAAATATCATATTGAACTTGTTGGCACCATACATAATCATAATCTTTATAATGTATTAATTATTATTATTTTTTATGTAAAAAAACATATATAATTATATATTGTATATATAATTTAAATAATATGGTCGGGGTCGGGGAATCCGCGGTGGCGGAGGGACCTTCCCCGTTCCCCGCCCCAAATTATCCACGGGGGAATTTCTCACTCCATCCCCGTCCCGACGGCGAAAATAATCCGCGACTTCGGATCACTATACAAATAACCCCCACGGATAATCCGTTATCAGATAGAAGTTGACATCCCTAACATCATCTTATGTGTTGTTCACTTGATGTGAATAATGCATTATCATTGCAGCAAAGATCATTATCATTGCAGAAATGCACTTCATAGACTTGCATGGTTTTCAAATACTTCAAGGATGCAAGTTGGGCTTTGTCTTGTTAAAGGAGACCAAGACATGTGCTTGTGTTTTGGTGAGTCATTTTTCTTCACCTTTTGGAGAGAAAGATAAGTTACATCTTGCCTCAGAGTGTTATCTCATGTGTTGACTCATTTTCTTCCAAGTCTTCTTTGCACTCATATCTTTATGAGCTTCATCACATATGTGGATGCTTCTTGATAATTTACGAAGCTTTGAACATAAGTCCTTTTAAGGTTAAAAACCGTTAAGAGCTTTATGACACGTTTAGCATTATTCGTTTGTATTGTTTTCTTAAAATATACTCCCTTCGTCCCAATTTATTTGAGTCAGTTGACTTCAGCACATATATCAATGCAAAACTTTGACGATTAATATTTTTAATTGTATAATAATAAAAATTATAAAAATTTAATATTTTGAAAATACTCATCAAGATGAATCCAACGACATCTTATATGCTCATATTTATTTTTATTTATTGAGAGAAAAATATGGTCAAAACAAAATATATGAATAATGCAAACATTTTAAATGGTTCAAATAAATTGGAACGGAGAGAGTAACCATTTATGAATGAGACAAAAATAAACATTTTCATAAGAAGCTTTTCATCATTTTGGCCAAGACTTTAAATCATTCTTGCTTCTTGTTGCTTCCACTTATGATGTTGTGCTTTGTGTGTGATTGTTTTTTTTGAAATGGCAAAATTTATTAATAATTAGGTCTCTGCACAAGACGAACAGAGACAGGTAAAAAGGAACTACATAACATAGGTACCGTATATATGCGGAACACCAAAGAAAAAAAAAACCCTAAACAAACACCACCTAAATAAGATTCAACTCCTAATTCAAAATCAGAAAGGCGCCCCACAAATTTCAGACTACCGGAGCAGTCACCAACCCAGCTTAAAATGTTGCCACGACTAGACTCTAACTCCCGAACTCGAATCAAAAGCGCTCGGCCCATCAGAATCCAGAACCAGCTCCATCAGGCGAACCGCTGACCAGACAAAGGTAGAACGAAAACCTAGGCAGACAAGTCTCGGCAACAAAAAAGGTACCACCATGAGACCGGTAGTGGCAAAATAAATACCAAAGAACCAAATCACCACCCGAGAAAAAACAGTCGACGTGGAATAGGTAACCCAGATACATAGAGACCTGCAAATCTCAGCAGATTTGAAAACCTTCATTGACTCAAAAGGAGTCCTGCAAATCTCAACATATTTGAAAAGTGGTCAGAGAATCTAAAATCATGGGAAACCAATCACGCTACATCAACGACAATCTCATCACCACCAACCACCACCATCTCACCGCAGCACCGACAATCATCACCGAAACTAGACCTTGTCGACGCCAATTCTGAACACCGTCATCACCACCTCAACTCCTCACCACCACCAAAATCAAACGAACCTAAAAACCAGATCTATAGCTCTAGATCCAACACAAACAAGTACACCATAACCTCTGGATCCAACACCTAAATCCAACTCCAAAAACCCAAGATCCAAACACGTCCAGAAGCTACAACAACCAGACTTCCGGCATGTAAACAACCAGAACCAACCCCGAGCAAGCCAAAGATAACCCCAACCTGAAAAAAACGGACCAGAATCCATAACCACCACTTGCCGCCCTGAGCCACCAAGACCCCGGATGAGAAGAACAGCTCTGCGCAGATATGGAAAACGGAGAACAAGTTCTTGCAAAAACGGAGAAAGAACAGCCGGAGGAGGTAAAACGGACACTGGCTGCACCACCATCACCACCACTCCCGAACCAGTACAAAAACCTCCAAAGCCGCCGCCGGCGCTACCACCACAAGGAAGAAAAAAAAACGAAATCGGCGTCAGGAAAGAAGGAAAAGATGAAAACGGAGGAAAAATGAGAAACACGCCGATCCACACGGTGGTGCGGAGGGTAGACCTCTTCCTCATCGCACCACCACAACCACCCTGTTTACATTGTGAATAGAACAATTTGGATTTGAGGGAGATAGAAAAAACAAATCTGGGTTTACTGGTTCTAGAGAGAGGTTGGAGAAAAATTTGAATGTTTTTAGAGAGAGAGTCTTTAATTCGATTGATGCTTTGTGTGTGATTGTATTCCTCATCAAGTGCATTATTGTTGGATGACGATAACGTTATCGTTGAAACATTTTTCACAAAACACATTAGTAGATAATTTTTTTGTCTCAGCATATATGTTCTGCAATGTCGACCACCCCCGAGTATCTTATTTTAACAAAGATTAAGCAATCGTTAGTTGGTAGAGTGGTGATTGGCGTTGAACTTGGTAGGGATGACCACGGTTTGATTATCCGTAACTGCGATCAGAAGGGGACTGAAACTCTTTGATGCCAGAACTGACTCCCGAATCAGATTAAGCTGGTGGTGAAAGAAAGAAGAAAAAAAAGATTAGAGAGGCACTTGTGTACTTTGTAGACTTGTAGTGGCAAATGAATCCTCCTTCCTCATGGAACATATATTCTACCGGACGATTTTTAGAGATAGAACATGAAACAAAACAGCCAAATAAAACATTGATACAAGTGGCTATTAAAAAGTGGCCAAATTGTCCCGTGAGCTTAACTTAGTTGGTAGGAGAATGCATTATATATGCAAGGTCTGGTTCGAGCCCCGATCATCCCACTTATTCACCTTAAGAGTGAAATTTCTAGCCATTAAACTACTTGACCAAAAGAATAAAAAGTGGCCAAATTTCTAGAAGTTCAACTATTAAGAAGAAATACGAGATATAAAGTCTGTTTATTATACCTTTTTATAGTGTAATATAATTTTGTGTATGAAAAATTTATAAAGAATTTTTTTATAAAAGCTTCAAATAAAAATTTGGTTTAAATAGTTATTTTTAAAATGTTATTTTAGATAATTTATCATTTTATTGAAACTTTTTTTGAATATCAAAATTATAAAAAAATCACTTAATTTTGAAACTATTTCAAATAAATTTTCATAAAAATCATTTTTGAAATACAATTTTTTTTTAAAAATTATCATTTTGATTATGTTTCGATCTTCAATACTATATGTTAATGTTATATGATGTTAAAATTAATATTTCAATTTAGAAAAACGAATATAAAAAAACTTGTAATATTTTGAAAAACAATTTTATAAAATCTATTTTAAAAAATACAAAAAAAATCCATCTTTTTAAAGTTGAAACAAACATGTCCAAAATTAGTGAATCTACACCATAACCTCCTCTCATAGATCAATGAACATTGAACCAATTTTTTTTATTTCTTTAGGATTGTCTAACAACAATTGTGGTAACGTTTATTAAACGACAAACAAACATTGTAACTCATACTTTTGCCAGAACGGCCATCGTTTGAGCTAGCCGCTATATCTTTAATGTATTATCTATTTGTATTACTTCCATTTTAAACAATAAAATGATATAAATTGATGTTTGTAAAAGAAATTAAAATTAATCGAGTGCTAACGTAAATCATTCTAATTCTCTCTTTCTTTTTTCCAATGAATACTTTAAATCTACTCTACTTTTTACTTAAGGGTGATGTTAACATGGGCCCTAAGGGCACATGATAAGCTACCTAAAGATAAAAATGTGCATTTAATGATATAGAGAATTTAATATTTAAACAATTAAATAATACACAAGTTATAATAAATTTTTTCCATATTAGTGTTCTTAACATGTGCCCTTAACTTAAGGGCACAAGTTAACATTCCCTTTACTTAATATTTTCCATTTCCCATACTCTTACTTTATTCTCTCTTCTTAACCAAATGGAGGTCAACACTCAACAATTTGACTAATTCCTGCCACCACGCGCGCGTTGTCTAGATTTTCAACATAGATTTTTAACAAACATGTGTAAGTGACAGTTAAAAAATTGTTGGTAATTGGAAAACCATTTTCCGCACGCACAGTAATCAAAGCCAGATCTGAGTTCTTGTTACATTTTTATTTTTGACACAAGAGTTCTTATTACTCTAAACACAACAAAATGTGGTGGTCCTCACCAAAGGTAACATGCATGATCCCACTCACACCCCACCACGTGGCTTCCCCCTCACCTTCACCAATCACGCTCATACAACTCATAGTGTTCACAAATCACAAACACCACAAAAAATCATCATAAAACGCACCACCATAAACCACACTACACTCACCGGAATTTATTTTCCTCCATTTATTATTTCACAATTTATTTTTTATTTAAAAAGTGATAAACATATTAAAAATTAATGGACCTACGTATTAATTTTCAATATGTCTATCTCTCTACAAATAAAAAATAAATGAAGAAAACTCAAAATGACACCCACTACCAACACAAAAATTAAATAAATTAAAACTGTATAGTGCAAAAGCAATACTACAGCAAATCAAAGCATCATTCACGTACAACGGTCCACACCTAAATTAATTTATAACATAAATAAATTTAAAAAATTCTCCAATCCAATCACATGCAAAGATGAAGAAAAAAAAAACTCAAATTTTAAATTACAAAAATAAAACAAGAACAATCTAAAATTACAAATCAGGACATGAAAACAGAAGAAATGACAAAAGCAGACAAAGCAGTCACTGTAACGGTAAGAACAGCAGAAGCTTTCACGTGAACACCAGCAGATTTACCAGAACTACTACGCTCCGCCGCAGTCGACGGCGCATCAGCCGGAGAACCATCGGGACTTTCACCAGCAGGTGCCGGTGGTGAGGCAGGTAATGGAGTAGGCGCATCAGCTGGTGAAGGAGCAGAAGCAGGTGTCGGTGAAGGAGCACCGGCAGGTGTTGGCGCCGGAGCAGGTGACGGTGATGTAGCAAAAAGCTCCGGAGGTAGAAGCACACTATCAACAGAGTAAATTGAAAGCGGAGTAGCATCTAAAATAGTATCCGCAATTCTCGACGAATCAACGCCGGTATGAAGAGTAACGGAATCACCGGCAACGGAAACGGAGTAATCAAATTTTCCGGCACCGTTAGCAGCTAAACTACTAATAGAATCCTTAGTAGTTTTCAAAGATCCAATAGGAAGATATTTAGCAGCAGCATGATACTGTAAGAGCGAAACAGTTTCAGCATTGGTGAGCTTGCTTAAATCTGGAACGCTACGTGCCTTAAAAGCTTCATCGTTTGGTGCAAAAATCGTTAAGCCTTTATCAGCCGTTGATTGAAAAGTTTTAATCAAACCGTTAGATGAGATTAACGACGCAAACGTTTTACATCCAGCTTTTTCAATTAAAGCGGTTATGTTAACGTCGCTAGACGGAGGAGGAGCGGTTAAGATTCCGGGAGCGATAATCGGAGCGTTGATTTCAAGAACGGAGATATTGTAAGGAATTTGTTTGACGGATTTGGTGTAAGATGAATCGAGTTTGGATCCTGGTGCAGCTGAGCCAAAACCGACTTTACCACCTTTTAAGTCGGTGATGTTGACGGATCCGATGTTGCCTTGAGCGTTGCCGGTGGTTTGGAAGAGAGTGGTGGTGAGGGTGGTGCCGTTGGTGATTTTGTGGAGTTTAGTGTTGTCGTAGTAATCGAGGAGGATTAAGAGGCTGAGGACTTTTTTGACGACGGCGAGAGGGTGAGTTGAGGTGATGGAAGAGAATGCGGCGTTGTTGAGGACTAAGACGGTGATGGTAGTGCGGGAGTTGATTTCGTCGGCGAGTTTGGTTTGGGAGAGAAAGTTGTTGTATTGAGAGTAGTCGGGGTTGTCGGAGAGGATTTCGGTGATGTTGTGGGCGGAGATGGTGGTGGCGACGGAGAGGATGAGGAAGAGGATGAGAGAGTGGTTACCCATTTTGGAGAGAAGAGGAAGAGAGATATGGTTTGAGTTGAGTGACTCAGTGGAAGTTAAGTGGAAGAGTAGGAGTTAAAGATGTACGAGAATGGATCTTCTCAAGTGGAGAAAAAAATTAAAAAAGTAAAGTGGGATAATTGATCATTAGATTATAAATATAAAATAATATTTAATTTTAAAAGTAATAGAGAAAAGACGATTGATTGTTAAGATGTGAAAATTGAAAAAAATTAAAGAAAAACAAATTGAAAGGATCCATTCTCAAGATATACAAATGTTTGTTTGTTTGTATGGTACTATGAGGAAGTCTTAGGGGTTTGTTTGTTTAACCATGGTTAAGCGTATAAGAAACTAATATGAATTTTATTTTTTTTGACAAAGAGGTAGGGATTAATGTGAATTATAAAATGAAATTTACATTTTTTTTATAAAATGATAAACAACACTTAAAATTGCCAAATTTTAAGTTTGATGTTAGTGTTTGCAAAATTTGGCCTCTTGTAAGAGCTATCTTGAGTTCATAAATTTAGAACTGATGACTTTTGAACTTGATACGAAGTTGATGATAGATGGTTTCCATTCAAATAATTATGATGTTGTCGAGTTTGGATAAATCATCTCACATTGTAGAAGACTTTACAAGTCTTTTTATATTAACTATAATGTTGAGTTTATTAGGAGACAAACAATTGAATTTGTTCATAGTTTGGTTAAGACGATGTTGGAACAAAACTCCAATAACAATAGACGATCTTATGTATAGCTAGTTGTCATATATTGATTGGCATACCAAATTGATATGAATGTTGAGTTTATTAGAAAACAAACAATTAAAGTTGCTCATAGTTTAGTTAAGACGGTGTTGGAACAAAACTCCAATAACAACAGACAATCTTATGTATAGCTAGTTGTCATATATTGATTGACATACCAAATTGACACAAATATTGAATTTATTAAGAGACAAACAATTGAAGTTGCTCATAATTTAGTTAAGACGATGTTAAAACAAAACTCCAATAACCACCGATGATCTTATTATATATAGCTAGTTGTCATATATATATTAATTTGCATACCAAATTGTACTTAACACTTATTGATTACTATATATTAACTTAACTTATTGTCTTCAAATAAAAAAAGTATGGTGGATTCAAATTTCAAATTATACTAGTCTCTTTAGAGTAATGTAATTTAATTAATTGTAGTTTTCTTTTTATCCAAAAGAATGAAATTATTTTGGTAATTATTGATTGAATTTAAATTCTTTTGGTAATTATTGATTGAATTTAAAGACATTTCATTCTTTTGGTAATTATTGATTGAACTTAAAGACATTTTCTCTATCTTTAGGCAATTAGATTAAGACATGAACATTATCTTTGGCATTATTACAATATAGTAACCCAATCTGTATTTTTTACAAGGGTAAGAAGGAAATTAAGTGGGTGGTAGTTAAGGAAAGGATAATTAGAGGAGAAAGTTTTGGTTGGGCACAATACTAACACCTTATATTTAGGCACACACTCATAAATAAATAAAATTAAAAGAAAAATAAAATAACCCCATCAATCAACATCACTTTAATTATTTCTCTTTTAATTTTTTATATATAGTGTGAGTGTGCCTAAGAGAAAATCATTTGGGTTTGTCCCATATTATAATTTCCCTAACTAGAGTTATGATGAGCATGCATGAGTTTGGGTTTCCTCTATTTGTTTTCTCTTCATTTATTCTCTATTTGGAGAGAGATAGACACATTAAAAATTAGTGGAGTCCACAAATTAGTGAAACCCACTTTTTAATGGGTCTTACTAATTTTTAATGTGTCTATGTCTCTTCAAATAAAGAATAAATAGAGAGAAAACAAACTGAGAAAACCCAAACATGTGTAAGGGATAGGGGAGAAGGGCCAAGCAGGGGAACAAAGATGATTTGGTCACAGCTGGAAATGGAAAGAGAGGTCGTGGCATTCGTTGGCTACATTGCTGATCTTTTTATGAAATGGCTTCATTGTCCTCTTCATTTTCTTCTGTCCTATTCCCACTTTTAAAATTGTTGGACCCATTTGATATGGTGCCATTGTTGTTCTATTGTGTTGTGTGCAATGGAAGCACATCAAATTTTTGTAATAAATAATTGGATTAATATGATTTTAATCCATACTTTTATATGAGTTTTTATTTTTAGCCTCTACTTTTTTATATTATATTTTTAATTTTTTTCGTCAATTTTTTATGATTAGGATAACAAAATTGGCCATATAGAATAACTTAAATTGACTAGGATAACATTTGTATTGAATGACGTGACATTTATATGTCATCCTATGTGGCTCATTCCGTTATCCAAATTACAAAAAATTGATGGTAGAAACTAAAAGTGCAAACGGCAAAAACGCAGGAACTTAAAATATAATAAAAAATGTAGAAATTAAAGACTCACATAAAAATAAGGACTAAAAATATATTTAACCCTAAATAATTCATTGGTATCATCAACTACCAAGTAATAATTGTACACAATTTCAAATAAAAATTATTTGTGCACAAATATACTATAAAGCAACAACTTTATTTTTGCAATTTTTTACGGGTGCCTATATTTTTACTTGAAATTTTATACAGGTGCCTATTGTTGTATTCATATTAATATGAATGCCTATTTTATTTTGTAATTTCTACATATACTTATTTCTACTCATTTGTGTGTGTGAGAATAAAAATACCTATTTTTTTTTACAATTTTTATAAGACTCTTATATTAATATAAACACCCAACTTTTTTATGTAATTTCTACGAATATCAATATTAATACGGTCTATTTCTACGAATATCAATATTAATTTCTACTTATATATTAATACAGTCTATTTTTTTTAATAAATCCTTGGAGGAACAGTGATGTTTGGTACAATTAGTTGTTGAACTATCTTATAAGTATAAAATGACATAAAAATAAAATATTTAATTTTGTCATGTGGAATGATAAGGGTAAAATTGGAAGAAAATATGACAAGCTATAAGCTCAAAAACTATTTGAAAAACAATTAATCCAAAGTGAAAAACTAGTTTAATTTGACAAAAAGCTCAGCTGAGATAGGTAAAAGAGACCATTAATCCAAAGTTCGACCGCAATGTAAGTAACAGTTGGCACTTGCTGACTGAGCGGGTGTAGACTGTTAGTCAGGGGTTCGATCCTTGGCAGCAGCAATTGTAGTATTTTCTTTGTAATTAAGTTGATGGTACTTATAAACCATCAACTTTTTAAAAAAATAAAATAAAAATAAAGTCAATATTTGTTCCCACGGATAACAAAAACCAGATCACTTGAAGCATTTCTTTTACCTTCTTCCCGCCTTCCACTAGTTCTTTGAACGTTTTAAAATGATCAAAATCCCCTTTTACAAATGCAGTATATATATTCAACCACTTCAACGTTTCTTTCCAAACAATTGATAGCATGGGACAATTGGAGAATATATGATTAGCGCTTTCTTCACAGCCACACCCTCCAACACAAAGAGAAGGGGAATTTAAGTGAACCCTCTCCTCCTAAGGTTATCCTTCGTTGGCAGCCTATCAAAGAGAAGATGCCAAACAAGGATTGGCATTTTTGCTAGAATTATGGTTTTAGAAAGAAAATATACAAGTATGCTTTAATTTATTAATATATCATAGAAACTTTAAACACACAAATCAAATGAAATAATTATAAGTTCTCGTAAGCTTAACTCAGTTGGTAGGATATTGTATTATATATGCATGGATTGGAGAACTCTGAACATCTCATTTATTTATTTTAAAGGTGGAATTTCTAGCCACTAGAGAAAAGAAGGTGGAATTAATAAATTAAGGATTATTTTATGAATTAAAAAATTATTTGCCGGTCATTGTATTTTAGAGAAAATAATTTCATAAGAAAAAAACACAATTTCAATGTTTTATAAGCATTATACTAATTATTTGTACATTTTTTCATAAAAAAGTTAAATATCGACTATTATGAGTGATAAAAATTCAAAATAATATAAAAATTTATTTTTTTGACAGTTTTCATATATAAATGATAGAAATATGATTCTTTCGAAAGAGTTATTATGCCTGCTGCTTTGTTCAGGGGGTTGCTGGTACGTGGCTCACTGTTCTGTGTTGGCGGTTGTTCCATTCGCCAGATAAACATTTCTCGATCCTAGTTGATGCTCACTCCTCATCTTTTTTGTAACTTTATTTCGCGCCCGTACGCGGGTTCGTTGGGTTGCGCTCGTGTTGAGTGCTAATTTAGTTATGATTGATTAGGGTTGGTCCGCTTTGTTTGTAAGATCACAATGTATTCCCATATGGGTTGTAACTGAGTTAAATCTAATGCCCCCTCAGTCTCTGTATCTTTTTTTTTCTTAATATATTATCCTTTTTGCATTAAAAAAAATTATGTTGGAAAACATAGTTGGCTGTTGGTGGTATTTTAGAGGTGGTATGCGATAAGTTATATTGTTGCAGAATTTAGAGTAAAGGAAATATTTTTGGGGTTGAATATTCTTGCATTTTTCTTATTCAAAATGTATCTCATACACATAATATATATAATATGAGTAGTGATGGTTACAACTATCAAAGAATCACCAC
This sequence comes from Trifolium fragiferum, assembly GCA_954870985.1. Taxonomy (NCBI): domain Eukaryota; kingdom Viridiplantae; phylum Streptophyta; class Magnoliopsida; order Fabales; family Fabaceae; genus Trifolium; species Trifolium fragiferum. The sequence continues at coordinate 22,401,921 of OX940793.1, forward strand.
GACTAGGTAATTAAACACTCTACTAAACACTTAGTGCTTCCACTAACAACAATAACAATTTACTCATGTAATTCTTCACTCACCCTAAATAATTTCCATTATCTTAAGATATTCAATCAGCACATTAATTAACACCGGCAAGAATAGTAAGTGACTATTGTTGCCAACTGCCAACTTTAGTATTAATGTGGTGTCAAAGATATGGAGGCCAAAAATGGCTTAAACAAGAAAATATTGTGAATCGCCATGTTGATACTTGACCTACAGTGTTTTTTTTGGTAGAAAGCTTGACCTATAGTCTTTGGCATGATCCTTTTATCTATTTATTTTTCAGCAAGGCATGATCCTTTTATGAATAGTGGAAAGTGGACAGAATATCATAAATAGTATAGTATAGCCGGAAAATTCTAACATGGACCACTTCTTCAGGTGGTCCATGGTGGATCACTCATGAAAAATCCTATAACGAATATGAATTTTACAAAATCCACCGTTGGATTGAAAGTTTATATCATATAGATCATCTATAGAAAATTTTAGAAAAATTGAAAAATCATTTGATATGTTATTGAGATCCATCAAGATTAACGGTTTATTAAATACTGTAAATCTTGATAAATCCCAATAAAATATCAAATGATTTTCAATTTTAATTTTTTTTTTATGGATGCTCTATATGATATAAACTTTCAATCTACCAATAAATTTTGTAAAATTTGTATTCGATTAGATCACTTATCCACGGTGGACCACTTGTGAAGGTGGTCCACCGTAGCATTGGCCTAACCGTGATCATTTAGCAGCTGGAATAAACTTTTCCAAATGTGACCAACATAGCCATCACTCCTTCCTATATATATAGTAATTATTTTGACTCATTTTCTTTTGTCCCGACCACACCATGGAACAAAATTACAAATCAAGCTCCTTTAGCTTTCTTTGGCTTCACAAAAGCTTCACTCCCTTTGCTTGTAACTAGAGATAATGTCATAGTTCTTTTGTTACTTCACAACGTTATGAAAGAAAATTCCGTATAGTCTAGCTATGCTAATAGTTAGATTGAATTGATTTTATGTTTAATGAGAATTGAATTTAATTTACTAAAGATTTCTTAGTAAACTGTTACATAGTATTAGATTAATAAATTGTTTTGATTTACAAGTGAAGTTTCATTTAGGTCTAAGAAAAATTGCAAGATCCAATTTAATCCCTAAGAAAAATAAAAACAATGTTTAGGTTTTACCTATTTTTTACTTGTTGGTTTTATTTTGTTAGAATTTTCATTTGTTGGTTTTTATGGGTACATGCATGGAGGGAAAAGAAGAAACAACAAAAAAACTATTTATAAAATAAAGTCCCACTAGCATCAGTTAGTAGAAGAATTAAGGTTCATTCTAGTAGGCGGCACAACTAGAGGAGTATAAGCTTCAAGGTTTCTAGCTCCAAGCTTAGCTAGGTAATTTGCACAAGCATTTTCATCTCGAAGTGTTTGAATAACTTTGATTCTCTAATCTCTCGCAAGGAGTTCCTTGATATTGTGGATGATAGCCGCGTAATAATGTCAAACATTTACAGGATTAGATAGCAACTTGATAACGGTCTTCGAGTCGATCAAAATAATACAACAACTCTTTAATATCAAGCCCCCAGGCTAAAACTAATCCATGGTAGACTGCCATTAGTTCCACATGAATAATGATCGAATATCCTATATTACCAGCAAAACCGTGAACCCAAACTCCATCGGAATTTCGAACCAAGCCTCCAAAATCGGAGATTCCAGGGTTGCCGATGCTACTCCCATCAACATTTAGGATCGTACCAATACAACCCTGATCATTCCACCGAACCGCTCTAGTAGCCGGACTCTCATAATGCTTGAAGAAACACATTCTAAGCAAGTGGGAAAAATTATCGGTGCACATCCTTAGAGTAAAGTAGAAAGTCAACTCGTTGTCCATGCAAAGTTGATTTCTAACTCGCCAAATCCACCAAATTGTAACCATAAAGGAAAAAAAAATGAGAGGACCATCTATATCATGTCGCAACCAAGCATATAAGTTCTCTTCTTGGAAGAAGGTATGGTCCGTGAATCCAATCGAATGCCAGAAGCACTTAACAAACTCACAGTCTCTTAAGCATGTAGAATTGTCTCTTCTTTAATAGTGCATCTAGGATTTTTACTTGTTGGTTTATGAAGCAAATATAGAGGAAGGCAAAAAAAAATATAAAAAAAAAAAGAAAAAAAGAAGAGAAAATGTGAAACAAACCTATTTTTGAGAGTTTCAACTTCAGAAATATCTGGATTTATCAATATCCTTGTGGTGTTGATAACATTTTGAATCGATGCTTTGTCTGCTAAGAAAACAACCATATCAGCCAAATAATTAAAAAGTATAAATTCAATAGACATAACACATTACCTCTAAATATTTTAACTTTTGCAAATTGCACGACAACAATAGGCAAACCAGTGGCCGATTTCCCCTTTTTCTTGTTCAACCCGTCAACATAATCACCAAACAAATCAACCACATGAAATAGAAAACATTATAAAGATGGGCACTGAGTTATTTGAGGGATTAGTCTTGCGATTACTCCAAATCAAAATCTGCTACCCTCAAAATATTTGAATACTATGATTAGAGGAAACAATCATTTTAAGTATCAATTTCTAGATATTTCTCTTCAATTCCACTTTTTCTTGTTTTTTCCTTTCTCAACAAATTCTTTCTTTTTTACTTTTTTCTCTTCTTTACTTGTTTCCTTTAATAATCCTTTCTCTGCTAGTGTTTTCAGTTTCTGTTTTTTCCGCTCTTTCGCTTTCTCGTCAAAACCATCATCCATCATCTTAATTTCTGCAACATTCTTAGCACTAAAAACCTACAATGCATCAAAGTAAAGAAGCATTAAATAGCTCATAATTTTGAAAAAGCTACAATCATGAAAAGAAAAGAAAATCTAATACTTTCAACCATTAGACTGAAAAGCTAAACACTTAAAACATACCTTTTTCATCAAAGAAAGCACCTCAGTTTCTTTATATTCAATATTTTCAAGATCCTTTTCAATAAGACCCTCTATTTTACCGATGAGATCAATATCATTCTGCAAATACCAAATTTAAATGGACATAAAATAGGAAATCAATGCAAAACATATATCAGAATCCTTAAATTATCTCATTTAATATCTGAAACGCCATCGCCACAATTGAAACAATCCAAACAATGCCTCTACAAACAAAAACATGACCACTTGAAAATATACGGATACCTTTATGTTACGACTAACAACAAAGTTTGAATTGCTTTGTTGAAAATATACGGATACCTAGTATATATTATATACAAAAGAAAACCATTACATTCATGAAATTGTTTTTCCAATTCACACTTGAAAGTAATCCGAGGAAGTGAAAGAAAGAGGCAAGTACTTGATGTGTAAGTTTGCAATAACTTTATCTTCTGCTTTAAAATCCTTGACTTGTGGTCCAACCTCTACTACCTCTTTTGCTACATCACTGCCTGGATCAAAGCCACAAGATCAAAGGAATCTTAATTATATCATGAAAGTGTGCAAGGAATGAGTATGATGAATAAATAATTTAGATAAAATTGTTCGTAAAAAAAGCATTATGGAATAATTTAGATAAAATTGTTTTGTCATGACTGGTGTTCTTATAAGGACATCTCATAAACTTGCCCCTCCTCAAGCTTCGATTCAAACATATAAATCAAATGTTTCCTAATAGAAGCATGGATTTTTCCCCTTATTAATTAATCAACAAATCATATTTAACACCACTGCTGCAGATCAAAATCTATAAATTAAATGTTAAATAAACAATAAATACAAGGTGAAGTAGCAAAATTTTTCACAAGAAAGGGGGGTTTGAATTGTGAACCTTTAAAAATGACCTATTAAAAATTAATGGACAAACACTTTGACAAAATAAAGTGTTAGAATATTCTGAGAACGTTTGTTAGTTATAAGTGGTAAGGCAGAGAACGTTCTCAGATCAATCTCAGAATGATAACTCAATCAAATAAATTATATTGTGTGTGTTGTGAATGCATAAATATAAAGAGATAAGGGAAGAGAGAAACACACAACAATTTATACTGGTTCACCCCTTAACTTATGGGTTACGTCCAGTCCTCACGCTCCTTGTGAGTTTATCCACTATGAGATGCTAACGATCCCAAAAATACAACCTTTCTTCTTGCAATCTTCAACCAAGATCCAAGATCCCTTTAAGCCCTACAAGCTTAAAGATACCCCAGTCCTCCAGACTAGTAAGGGTATACCAAACCACTCAAACAATACAGCCCTATTGACTTGAGTGAACCTTTTACAAAGTATGATGATAAGGTTTCTAAGCTTTAAACAAAACTCACCAAGTGAGAAGCTTAGAGAAGTAAAACTATCAAATCACTCAAAAGAATTTATACTAATCCTAGTATAGAATTACAGAGAAGGAGTGAAAGAGATCAAAGAAGAGCTTGAGAAAATAGCTTGTATGATGATAACAAGTTGGTAAAGTTGTAGTAAAAGCTCTTGCTCTTCAAGGTCACCAAAGGGCTCTATTTATAGCTGAGATATGTCATTTCCTTGCTTGGTGACAAAGTATAGCCGTTTGCAACGGATATATGCCTGAAGCTTCTTCAATAAGATGACACCTCATTAAATTCAAAAGTTGCTGGGCTTCAGAGAACGTTTTGAGAATGTTCTCGGATCTGAGCTTTGTCTTTGAATCACAAAGGAGCGTGGTAGATGAGCTGGCAGTGAACTGTGATGAATTCAAATGAGCTTCTTCAGCAAGAAAAGTCGTTGATGATCTTTTAGGCACGTGATGCACAGCTTTCAAAGAGATTAGATATTTAAATGTTATGAACAACATTCTCCAAGAACGTTCTGAAAACGTTCTCCAATCTGGGTTCATGATGAACTTGTTCTTCAAGCAAGAACTCTCACACATGTGAGATGGCAGGTGCTACTGACCAGGCGTGTAGCTTTAGGGTACGAATCAACACTATTCACTTGTACCTTGTGTCCTCAAAAGTCTTTGGAAAGAGAGGATTGCATGGGAGAATGTTCATTAAATATTTCATGAAGTACACTTCCACTCATAGATCCAAATTCGTTGTGCACATCTGATTGGTCCATGAAAAATCAATCCATGATCAAAATGAACAGCTTGTGATCTTGTCTCTTGAAATAACTTCACTTGCACATGCTTATTCCTCAACCTTGGCCAAAGAGGAAAGCTTCACATTTCTTCATAAAAATTCCTTGCCTTATTTGATAAGTGAACTGTTGTGATCTTGTGAGTTACTACCCTGAAAAGTGCTTCGTTGTCTTTGTACAATGTTCACTTTAAATAAAAAAGTGATTAGTCTTTGAAGCTCTTGTTCTTGATTAATATGAGCGTGATATCCTGAGAACGTTCTAAGATCGTTCTCCCAATCATGTTCTTATTCAAAATAAATGAATAATCTTGATATAAAAAGCTCAATTAATCCTGTCTTATTAAAACACTCACAAGCACTTGTTAGATAACAAAAAGATCAGAATTACATTAAAATATAATTAAGATGTTTGTTATCTTTAAAACATCAAATTGGGATTTTGCCTCAACACAAGGATCTTGCCATTGAGAATAAGTAGAGGACGTGGTGCAATAGATGGAATCGAGTATGGGGAATCAAACTGGGAAGCTAAACCACGAGCAATCATGTCCCAAACCTGATTCAAAAATATAAACTCTTCGGGATTAGTATCTAGTAACTACTAAAAGCTCTGTGGAAATTATGTCCAGTGGATGAATAAGTAGCAATTGTATGTACTGTGGCACCCATCAACGATTGTCATGAATGCTTTGTCAGTGTAGTAAACATATCAAAGCATATATCAATTCTTTTGGAGTCTCAAGACAATCTTAGTTAGAATTATAAAAAGAAATTTAGCAGACCTTTTCCACCACTTCTTTGTCAATAGCAGTTTTGCCCAAATCATCATAAGCCACTGCATACATGAACACAAGAACATTAGGGTGTAATTACTAATTACCAAAGCACATTCAAAATATTTGTTCAGTCATTCATTGTTGGTATGCTTAACCATATGACCCAGATTCATATCATATTTCCCTTCCAGGTCTTATTCAAACATCATTACAACAACACCATGTAAATATCTAATATAACCTACAGGCAGTCTACCATAATTTATAAATAACAAATCCTAAATGACAACATTAATCTTTTAAGAAATTGTTTGACGTTACATGTGAAATCTAACTATAATTTGTGAAAGCACTACCCATAAAAATTGTACTACATATATACATGATTACTGGGATTATATGAATAGTGACTTCTATTTTACATATACAGATCTAAATGAAGCAGGAGGAGCAGTAAAAAATGCAAAGTAAAAAACACTGAAACACAAAAAAAATAATTCAAAAACAATACATTATCATACCTTCAAAAAGAGGCTTTATACTGCCAACTCGGCCCTGCCACTTATCGTTGTCTATAGCCCATCGAAATCCCTGCAAGTATGTGATGCAAAAGTGTTGAAGTTGTTGTTTCATAAGCACACCTTGTAAAATATAAGCTTCACTCAACAATACAATGTCACCTGTACACCAATCAGCGGAGCAACCACAGCATAGCGAGTATCAGCAACTGCAGCAAACCATGCATGCATTCTTGAATCAAGGAATTATGTAAGTATTACCATTCCAGACCAGCTAAAACTTATAAGATTAATCAAACATATTACCTATGGTCGGTCAACTCGATTACAACCATCTTAGTCAACTTCCCATCCCTTACATACTCTCGTTCAGCAGATATTCCAGTCATCAATCCAATCACATCTACAATTATATATAATAACATTAATAAGAAAGGATATCATGGCATTACGAATTGAATTCAATCCAAAAACAAATAACGCTTTACTCCTTACCAACTAAGTAATCATAATCATGAGTGTTAGCACAAACTTCAGCAATCTCCGTAATATGCAATCCATATTGAGTTATACCAGACGAATTGTCAGACAATATAACTCTTGTTTTCGCCTGGAACAGGAGTTTCTGTGAATGAAGTGTCGGGCGATAAGAACCATTCTCAGAGAAGACAGTAAACGACAAAATCTCATACACGTTTCCCTCTTTAATTTTGGATTCAAATATACCAATCAATTGCTTCCTAATTGAGGCATGAATTTTACCCCCTAAATTAATAATCAATAATAAATGTTAGATATACATTGAATCAACTTACCAATTTCAATTACTGTTCAGCAACAATCTGACAATACACCATAAACAGCTGAAAAAACCAACGACAATATGTCTTACCTTATTATCAAGCAGAACCATCTCAATGGAGCTCCTATCAGAAGGATTGAGAAATGCGGGAACCTTCCACAAACGAAGAACCCTAACTTTGATGCGCAGGTTTTCCTTTCCAGCAATTATATCAGCAATTTCGTCAAACTTGCATTCAAATCCGGAGTTTTCATTATAAACCATTTCTAGACACTCCAATATACAAATAGGTTCGATATAGATAGACTTCAGAAACGATTTAAGAAACACTTGCAGAAACAATTACATGACCCCCAATTAAATGATATTTTTCAAGCAAACGAAGGTTGTATTTGGGAGAGGCGGTTTCCTCCAAATACAACGAACTAGATAAACCTCAGTCTATGTTATTGACGGCGCGGCACAAAAGGACATATTTCCTGGAAGAGAAAACGACAAACTCGCACGACAGAAGACGACAATACCACACAGATATATGTCTTAAAAAAAATATTAAAACTTAAAGAAGCGACGTGGCTTATTCTACGCAATCTACATGGGAGGAGGGGGGGAAACCATGAAGTATTAGCGGCAAACGAAGGCTGTATCTGGGAGAGGCGATTTCCTCCAAATACAACGAACTAGATAAACCCCAATCTACGTTATTGACGGCGCGGCACAAAAGGACATATTTCCTGGAAGAGAAAACGACAAACTCGCACGACAGAAGACGACATACCACACAGATATATGTCTTAAAAAAAATTATTAAAACTTAAAGAGGTGACGTGGCTTATTCTACGCAATCTACAGTGTCAAAATTGTGATCGTGATGTGTCCTAACATTATTTGAAAGAGGCGACGTGGCTTACCAAATTTGAATAATGAATGTTTGTAGATAGCACTATATATATTGGAAATATTGTCAACAATTGAAGAAGGGAAATTGGCTTTGAAAGAATGTCCTAACATTATTCCTAATGTGGTTAAGATGTTAATGAGAGTCTCAGAAAATTGTACACAATTTGCATTGTCAATATTGTGGGCTATTTACAAACTTGCCCCTGAAGAATGTGTTTCAAAAGCTGTGGAAGCTGGTTTGGCTTCAAAATTATTGCTTGTGATTCAAAGTGGTTGTAATCCTGGTTTGAGTCTTCTGAGTTTTTGAAAATGTGTAGTGTGAATTATTCTACTAGTAGTATTTTTATTTCTAAGTGTATGCTTACTACTACAATACAATGAAAAATGAGAAATTTTGTTTATAGTTTAATATAATATGTATAGTCAATTATGTTCATATGTTTATGAAATTGAGAATTTTTTGCACCATTTAATATTATATAAGTATAGTTTGGTGATTCAAATCTGCATCTCCTCTGTCTTTGATATGCCATTTTGTTCATATATGTGGTATGGTCCACAATTCTACAACTAGTGTCTATCCACGATGTGATTTTTGAGATTTAAATTGTTAGATGCTGCTGAATTGTGGAATTATTATAGAAATTAATACCATAAAGAGTTTTACGTTAGTTAAGAGATGACATGCAAATATGTTTATATAAATGGAGATAATTTGTATTTTATAAATTAGTTTTTTGTAAAGTTGAATTAGATATAATTCAAAATTATTGTAAGGTTGAGTGGTATCTTAGCTTCCTTAGTGTAGGCATAAGGGGTATTAAGAGTCGATATAAAGATATACTTATAAGTGAAATTTTCATCTTACAAGTCTGTCTTGAAGGTTTGAAGATATAAGATTTGTCTCCTCTTATAAATTTATATTTAGATCATCTTATCCAATGTAAGATTCTTTAAGAGATATTTTAATAATGTAGTTTCTGATGACCCTTGATATTTTCGACCTTTTGAGAATAAATTGTACACTTGATTCTTTAAAAGGTCGAAAACGAAGGCTGTATCTGGGAGAGGCGATTTCCTCCAAACACAACGAACTAGATAAACCCCAATCTACGTTATTGACGGCGCGACACAAAAGGACATATTTCCTGGAAGAGAAAACGACAAACTCGCACGACAGAAGACGACATACCACACAAATATATGTCTTAAAAAATAATTATTAAAACTTCAAGAGGCGACGTGGCTTATTCTACGCAATCTACAGTGCCAAAATTGTGATCATGATGTGTCCTAACATTATTTGAAAGAGGCGACGTGGCTTACCAAATTTGAATAATGAATGTTTGGAGATAGCACTATATATATTGGAAATATTGTCAACAATTGAAGAAGGGAAATTGGCTTTGAAAGAATGTCCTAACATTATTCCTAATGTGGTTAAGATGTTAATGAGAGTTTCAGAAAATTGTACACAATTTGCATTGTCAATATTGTGGGCTATTTACAAACTTGCCCTTGAAGAATGTGTTTCAAAAGCTGTGGAAGCTGGTTTGGCTTCAAAATTATTGCTTGTGATTCAAAGTCGTTGTAATCTTGGTTTGAGTCTTCTGAGTTTTTGAAAATGTGTAGTGTGAATTATTCTACTAGTAGTATTTTTATTTCTAAGTGTATGCTTACTACTACAATACAATGAAAAATGAGAAATTTTGTTTATAGTTTAATATAATATGTATAGTCAATTATGTTCATATGTTTATGAAATTGAGAGTTTTTTGCACCATTTAATATTATATAAGTATAGTTTGGTGATTCAAATCTGCATCTCCTCTGTCTTTGATATGCCATTTTGTTCATATATGTGGTATGGTCCACAATTCTACAACTAGTGTCTATCCACGATGTGATTTTTGAGATTTAAATTGTTAGATGCTGCTGAATTGTGGAATTATTATAGAAATTAATGCCATAAAGAGTTTTACGTTAGTTAAGAGATGACATGCAAATATGTTTATATAAATGGAGATAATTTGTATTTTATAAATTAGTTTTTTGTAAAGTTGAATTAGATATAATTCAAAATTATTGTAAGGTTGAGTGGTATCTTAGCTTCCTTAGTGTAGGCATAAGGGGTATTAAGAGTCGATATAAAGATATACTTATAAGTGAAATTTTCATCTTTCATGTCTGTCTTGAAGGTTTGAAGATATAAGATTTGTCTCCTCTTATAAATTTATATTTAGATCATCTTATCCAATGTAAGATTCTTTAAGAGATATTTTAATAATGTAGTTTCTGATGACCCTTGATATTTTCGACCTTTTGAGAATAAATTGTATCAATAACAATGAATCTTTTTAGTTTTAGAATATATTGTATCAATAACAATGAATGAGGAAACCAAAAATTTGGTGTTGTAACATTGAGGAAAAAAAGGTTGGAAATTATGGATGAAAGATGGAGTTCTCGTAGAGAATCATGTCAAACTACAAAGTTTTTATTTTTTCTCACCGTAAACTTTTTTTCTTCTTCGAGGTTTTGGATTCATAATGGGAGGCCTTTATTCTCCACATGCATTTTTTTCCCGAAACTTTGGACAATTGGGCTTAATAAATTATTACTTGAGATATTTTTTCGTTGTTAAAAAAATTGGTTTTTTTTTTATCAAATATCAATATTTAATATAATATATAATTTCTTTTGAAGCAATTAATATATATATTTTTATTATACAAAATATAAGGGTAATTAGATACTTTTGTTAAAAAAGAGGGGGTGCATTAGAAATTATGAGGTGGAAAGAATACTCCCATTCGACTTGTGTAACTTCGCCTACATTATAAAGCCCAAATGATGAAGAAAACACAAAAAAAGAAATTGTGAATTTTACTTTTTTTTTTTTTAAGGACTAATTTTCAATGTATATATAAAGTAATCTAATTGTGTGACATGAAAAAATGATCTCTTATTGAATGTTAGTGTAAAAGAAATATAATTGGAATACCATCGTTCATCTTTTATTTTTTTTCCTTTCCGGAATACATGCATGTAAGTAAAATTGTTTTACACTTATAAATAATGTATAGCCATTGAATTATCAAAAGAAATTATAGCCATTGAACTCTAATTACTTGTATATTTTTTTCTTTAAATGATAACGATTATATTTTTTCTTCTTCTCTCAAACAATTCAAAATATCTATTAGATCTTTTATTCCTTTTTTTCCTTGATCCTATATATTAATCACCCGGCACTTATTTCCTTGATGCCAGACTCTATCCCCCCTGTCAAAAGTGAATTATCCATAATCGTAAAAAAAGTATGAATCTTCCATGAAGATTGAAGATACATAAAAACAAAATAAATCTACCCATAATATTACAACAAGATATATGAAAGAGAAAAGTAAACAAAATATATCGGATTTTTTTAAAAAAAAACAACACTTTTTTTTTTTTTTTGTGTTAACTCTTCGATTCTTAGATGAAGGGTTTTTAGTAATTCGAAATTCGATCGTGAAATAAGTTAAGTCCGACTAAAAAATTATTTCATCAAAGAATCAAATTTATGTTCTCTCGAATGATTCGTCATTTGATAAAACTTTTTATTAGTGATAAAAAAGGATCCATTAGAAATCTCATAATTTTTCTTGTTTTTTCTATCTATAAAAGCATGTGGAAAAAGATTGCAAATAAACCAAATGAATCAATAACTTGATAGATTTGTTGGAGAACTGACTAATGAATATTTCATAGACGTGTGAAATAATAAAGCAATGACATTCTTAGATAACAAATTAATACTAATCCCTACTCTAATTTTCTACTAAATCAATTCTTAAGTAGAATATCTATTCATAATCTTCCTGAGAAATTACAATCTGTAGCACAAAACAATACCGTTGAGATATCATTTAGTTCCTTCACATTAAACTTTTTTTCTTTCTCGGTGCATTTGGAGTTTTAACTTCAATTTTATAACTTGTTGGTGTGCGAAAATTAAAATATGATTCCTCCACAATTAACGTCTGCGCAATAATAGAAAAAAATCCAATAATTACCAACTAGAAAGAATAATAATCAAGATTGTTCAAAAAAAATAATCATAATCAACAAATTATTAAATTTCTTTTTGACACAAACAAATTATTAAATTAAAACACAAAAAACCAAACTCAACAATACTATAAATTAATTAAACAAATTCATAGTAATCGTAACACTAATACATACCGCTTGTTCTGGACTGGGCCTAGAATTGACTAGCAGGCCCAATCCACTGAACCGTCGAGGACAGCCCAATGTCGAGCACAACCCGCTTCTAGCTCGACACCTCAGCTCAAACTTGCCAGCAGCTCAAGCCTATTCAGTTCACCACTGTCGAGCACACCTGTGCTCGCCTCTAATTCAGCACCTGCCAAACGTGCCTCTCAAGCCACGTTTTCATCCTAAGTTTATCCGTTTCCCGCAGAATACGGGCTAAGCTTGACTAGGGGGAAAGTCTAACGACTTCTCCAGCTTACTACGCTATCCCTAGCAGTTATCCTCATTGGGCTTGCTCTACGCGGCCCAATAGTGATAATCGTTGGCCCCGCGCTGGGGGCTTATAAATACTCCTCATCATTGAGGAGTCAGGTATTCAATTCTCACTCTCTACCTCTTCTCTTGTACTTGTGCTGACTTAGGCATCAGAGTGTCTGCAGGTACAACCCCCCCTCCTCCATTTTCAAAGCAACTATCAACACCGCACGTGACTAGCAGCTGGCCATCGATCGAACGTCCGTTCAGGTACGATCATTGGCGACTTCACTGGGGACGTGAGTCTTCCCCCTTTCTCTAACTGAAAGAAAAACCACCCATCGATTCATTAGTCATGGCCACTAGTAGCACACCTCCGCCTCAGAACGACGGAACCACTCCTCAGTTCTTTGACGCCGACGGACGTCCTATGTCCACCGTCGTCGAACAACGCAACGACGTCATCGTTTCTAACAACGAGGACGATCATCAGGCCAACGCCGCCGTCGATCTCGATTTAGACGAAAGGGACGGACAGGAATGTTCTCCGTTCACCGAAGATGACGACCAAGTTCACGAAGTTCCGAACCCCAACGCCGGAACATCAGAGAAAGCCCCCGCGGCTAAGCAAGTTACCGAAGGGCCAGGACAACAAGTCCTTACTATAACTGCAGCGGACTTCAAAACGCTGGTTGATACCATCAAAGAACAGAACCGCCGCTTGGAGTCCCTCGAGAAACACTACCGTCCTCCCCGCCATGGAGCCGAGGACGCTAACCGCCTCCAGCCGGCGCCCAAGAAAAAGGGACGTACCCCTCCCCGCGAGGATCGTCCACCCCAGACTAGCAAAAGAGGAAAGGGAATCGTAATCCGTGAACCTTCTCCTTCCCGCAAAACGCGGCCACCAGGCGGAAATTCTGCAACTACTTCCGCTGATCGTGGAAAGAAACATGTGCATCCTAATCCTCCTCCTCCGCAGTACAACGAGGTAAGCTCCCCAACGAGAGCAGCTCTAGTAGTCAATGCTCGAGCAAACTCAGGCTCATTCTCATCAGGAGCCGCAGAGGCTTTTAGTTCGTTCAGCTCGTCCTCAAGCTCCTTCTGCTTCTTGATCGCCACATCCAAACGCTGATTAGCTTCGCGGAGCTCTGTCTGAGTCTTGAGCCAGACTTCCTTTTTGTTCTGGAGGTCCTCGACAGTGACCTCGAGCTTCAGCTTGCTGGCCTTCAGTGCCTCTATCCTCGCCTTCAGCTTTTCGATCTCCTTCCCCGGCTCCTTGCTTTCCTCATTCAGCACCAGGACCGTTGACACCAACCTCATTAGCCCGGCGATGTCGTCCCTCATGAAATTCTCCCTGCTCTGAGGATCCATCTCCCTGATGATGGACTTCTCCTTCGCTGTCACAGCAAGAGGGTATTTCTCGAGATAGCCTCGCATAGCCCAGCATTGAGGAATCACGCTTTGCTCAGCTTTTCCCCCGGCTATGTCAATGACTTCCACGTCTGGAGACGTCCTCGCTCTTTTCTCAGGACGAAGAGAGGAAGTCCCCAAGCCTGGAGAATCTAACTTCGGAGATCCTGAGTCCGAACCACCAGCAGCAGTCGAAACGGCGGAGACGGGTCCCTTCTTGCCCGTCTTCCCCTTCTTCTTTCCCGTGGTGTCACCCAGCATTCTTAGAATATCAGTAGCTTTGTCGGCCATCTCGTCTGCAAAGTGAAACATCAAAGGATTAGTAAAACAAAATGTAGGGAAATGAAAGCAAGTTAGAGACGAGGAGAAAAACTAAAAACAAGCCCTTATACCAAGCAAATCTTGCGAGCAGCGGCGCTCTTGGCCGACAGCACCGCCCTGGTGTTAATTATCCTAACACCGTACACCTGTTTGCCTTCTTCGTCGAGCACATGCAACGTTACCCTTTCCCCTTCAACCACTTCCTTATATACACAAGGCCCTAGCTTGAAACTATTCACATAGTCACCCAAGACCTTCAAGCTAGCCCAATCCTCCTCGGACATCCCTCGATCCTTGGTCAAATAAGAATCGGTACTTTGCTCGTAGTGAGCGAACGTCCACGCCAAAGGAAACTTGGGCTCTCGCCTCACCACCTGCTCGCCATCCACCGTAACCGTCACACTTCTATACAGGGATTCCCGAGCAGCCTCACTCTCTGCTCGAACTATGTAGTAGCGAGGCTTGTAACCCCGAACGGAATCCACGAACATGTTGAAAAATTTCTTCCCTTGGGATTTCAAAGACACCCAGCCTTGTCGTCCACCTACCGCTTGCCGTTGGAGTTGGAATATTTTGAAGAACAAAGCGAGGGAAGGTGCGATCCGCAGGTGCTCGCACACTATCTCGTATATACGGATGAACCCCAGCGAGTTCGGATTTAATTGAGAAGGGGCCAGCTTCAAGTGCCTGAAAACGCTCATCGCGAATTCGCTGAACGGCATCCTAAGCCCCAACTTCTCAAACACAAATTCGTACATGGCGAATCCGTCCTCGCCGAAATTTGAGTACACCCGTCGCTCGCTGCCTACAGCATGCGTCGACCAATTGATCGGCTGATCCCCTATTCTCTCCTCGACTATCGTAAACTTGGGCTCTGCCGAAGGAGAAATCACCGAGCGCGTCCTTGGACCCTTACTTATCCAAGCATAAGGGTCTTCTTCGCTGGGCCTGATCGGCTCTCTATGCTGCGACATTCCAGCCTCCTCTTCGTCCATTTAAAAGCACCTAAAAAGCAGCGAAAGAAAATGAATTCGACGTTTAAAATCAAATTCATCCTTCCACCTCAAGTCAAGTGAAAGGGCGAAGTATTAGTCGAGGACGCTGCCCTCGACCAAAAGCCCTTACAAATGGCGAAGAAACAAATTCATGGGCGTATCGTGCTCGAGCCGAAAAATGGCGAGCAGAGGCTAAGACCTAAGGACATTACAGACACAGGCAAGCTTTTCTGCTCGCCATAGCAAGCGATCTTGCTCGCCGAGACAAGCATCTTATGCTCGCACTACTTACAATTTATCCCCGACACGCCCATTCAAATTCCCAGAAATTCATATGAATTTCTGGAAAATCCTCACCGGAAAACTCATCGGAACATTGCGAAACGGCGTTTTTGGGCGGCGTAGCTACCTTAAACTAAGCAGAAACAACTAAAAATCCTAACTTTATCACTAAAGGGGCGTTTGGCAATGATAAACCTCCACGAAACGCCCTCAAACTCACTAAGACAACAACATTTCCGCTGCGAGTGTCACCGGAGTTTAAACAAACAACTCCAAACTTTAACAACCCAAATGCAAGCGGGGTGAAAAAATAAACAGAGAAAACAATGGTCAAAATCGTACCTTTTGTTTGAAGTGAGTAGCTTTGCCGGCAAAGGAAGCTTGGATCCATAAGAAATCAGCGGTAACAATGGAGAAATTGGAGTTTGAAAGGGTGAGAGCAAAGAGGAATGGAAAGTTCTGAAATGAATTTCCTTTCCCCTATTTATACCCAACCAAACGTGTTCTCCAATGCCTCGCGCTGCTCCTTGGAACGATACGCCTACTCTTTCCCAAACGTTGGATCAATCCAACGCACCTGATCAACAAGATCCAACGCTTCAAAATCACTCCTGCAAAAAATGAAACGGCGTCTCAATCACGCGCTCCACGCACCTGCACGGGGAACAAAGCCACTCATGGCCTATTTCCTTAGGTCATGATTACGCCTTTTCGTAGCCCACACACGTGGCATGATCGGGCAAAAATCCTGTCCCATCAAACGTCACTTAGCCTCTCCACGCTGCCTTTTGCTCTCCTCGACTCCACTGCACCTCGACGAAACGTTTGGGTTTGCATGCAAGTGGCGAACAAACTTCACGCCCTCAATAAAGCCAAACTAAGCAATCGTTGTCGAACATGAAACATCGACGAGCATGCTTGGCTGTTAATTCGCTGCATAGCGTCTTTCTTCGGCGTTCCTGCACTGGACCTTAAGTCATTACTCCTATGCCTAGCAGCAATGACTTGGGGGGCTTCTGTTCTGGACTGGGCCTAGAATTGACTAGCAGGCCCAATCCACTGAACCGTCGAGGACAGCCCAATGTCGAGCACAACCCGCTTCTAGCTCGACACCTCAGCTCAAACTTGCCAGCAGCTCAAGCCTATTCAGTTCACCACTGTCGAGCACACCTGTGCTCGCCTCTAATTCAGCACCTGCCAAACGTGCCTCTCAAGCCACGTTTTCATCCTAAGCTTATCCGTCTCCCGCAGAATACGGGCTAAGCTTGACTAGGGGGAGAGTCTAACGACTTCTCCAGCTTACTACGCTATCCCTAGTAGTTATCCTCATTGGGCTTGCTCTACGCGGCCCAATAGTGATAATCGTTGGCCCCGCGTTGGGGGCTTATAAATACTCCTCATCATTGAGGATTCAGGTATTCAATTCTCACTCTCTACCTCTTCTCTTGTACTTGTGCTGACTTAGGCATCGGAGTGTCTGCAGGTACAACCCCCCCCCCCCCCCCCCCCTCCGTTTTCAAAGCAACTATCAACACCGCACGTGGCTAGCAGCTGGCCATCGATCGAACGTCCGTTCATGTACGATCACCGCTTCTCTAATTATTTTAGACACATGAAAAAGCAGCTTCAAATCAGCATGATCAACACCACACAAAACATGTAACTGAAAAATATACATATATATAATTAAAAGTTTAACACACAAAAAAAAAAATTAAAAAAAAATTGTTTAAATTAATTTACATGATAATAATAATAATAATTACCAGAATATCTTGAGGAAGGGCTTCAAGGGGAGATATATGAGCACTACATACTCTCTTCAAAGGAGTGACATGAGAATTAGAATCTTCCATATTTTTGGAAAAAAGCTAGACTTTTCCTTCCAATGGATCTAGCAAAACCTATTTCCAAATTACCAAGTACAAAAAACTACTCCAAAAATCTCCCAAAGATTTTACCTTTTGTTTGCAAAATCTGCACTATATAACGGTTATAATCCAAACCCAATAACTATTTATAAGCCATTGTGACAAAATCTAAAGGGAGATAATTATAGTGTGTGTATGATTATTGTGGTAACAATCAATTCTTTCCTGAATGAGGTTGATGGGAAATCAACAAAAATTGGAAAGAAAAAATATGTAATAGAAGAGATTTAAAATTTCCTGTTTCGGTGGATATGTAACAAGCATGTCTTATTGGTTATATATGGCAGTTTCTATTTGACATGAGAAAAAATATGTAATGTAATATACAAATCATGTTTGTATTTTGTAATGATATATTGCTGTATCTTTTTTGCAGCTGTAAAATTAGGATTTCATAAATTTAAATCTAAAAAAGGGGATATATTGTTGTATATTTGGTGTAAAATTCGAAGCAAAATTATGATAGGGATATATTATAATTTTGCTCTCTTTTTTTTCTTCTTTCATATCCAATAAAATTATTGTTGTATATTTGGTGTAAAATTCGAGACAAAATTATGATAGGGTGTGATTTTAACTCATAGATTTTTATATTTTTTAAAAAGGATGCTTGATTGATAATAGTAATAATAAGGGTATATTTAGCATTTTAAGATATTAATAAAATGGAGTACACACACTTCTAAAATTTGAGGAAAAGGTACCTTTTTATAAGTTGGGAAAATTACTTAAAATACATGTTAAAATAAATTAAGGTTTAAATATATTTCTTCTTCTCTATTTGTTAAAAAAAATAATATATTTTCTCTCCGCCTCTTGAATTGTTCACACTAAAAAACACATTATAAAGATATTTTTTGATACCATTTGCATTATTGGAAGATAATTCCAAATAAAATTTACACTACAAAAAAATATATCTTCTAATGGGTGGAGTGACATGGAAGATTTTGATCAATTCAAGGGAGAGAATACATAACAACCATCACCTTACCGATTACTTGCGTGCCCATGTTTTCTATTTTATCCTTCCACTATTTAAGTAATGAACGCTATGAAAATGAGTAATTTTAAGGATAAACACCTTACGGATGTTATAAAATAAAAATATGAAATTTGAGTAAAAAAACATCCCATAATATGAAAATTTATCATTTTTATACCGTGAACTACTTAAATAGTGGAGTTTAGAATCCACTACTTAAGTAACGGACGTTATAAAAATGATAATTTTGAAAAGAAAAAAAAAAACCCACAAACATGAATTTTTGAGATTTTAAAGGTAGAATTCGCTACTTGATTACCAGACCATACTCTATTATGAGCAGGGACGGATTTATGTATATATAAATGGGAGCTAGTGACCCCACTCCATCTCTATATTTTTAATCATTAATCACCAAATTTTTCTTTTTGACCCCACTTGAAATATGATAATGTCCCCACATTAATCACACATTAATCACTGGTTGAATCTTTTTGTGAACACAATCACACAATTAAATTAGCAGTACAATATTATTATACTATAATATATTGGAATGACGCTAATAGTAACAAAGTCACTTCTTTCTTATGGTCCGTTTGGTTGGAGGGAAAGAAAGTGAGAGAAAAGAAAATTGCAGAAACCAATACATGAATTTGGACTAATATAAGTCTATGTTCATGCATTGGTTTTCGTAATTTTCTTTCCTCTTTTTTTTTTTTTTTTTTTTTTCTTCCAACCAAACGAAGCCTTAAAGATAGAAATGGAAGTGGGATAGTCGGTTACCGTAGCTATTTAGCATGATAAATTGACCAAATATTTTAAGTTTTTAAGTTTAATAATATTCATAATAAAATGTTCTCTTATGATTTTTAAGTATTAATTTAATCCTTTAAATTTATAACAAATTATACTATTATCATTTTAAAGATTTAAATAGTATATTATAAATTTAGAAAATCAATTTGATACTTAGAGTATCTCCAATAAGAGTATCAAAAAAAGTTTCATAGACTAAGACAATCTCCGATGATTGTTTTTATCTTTGGAGTTTAATGACGTGGCATAGAGGGTATCAAAATTGATGAGGAAGAAAGACAATTTTTTAGTGATGTATGATATTCAAAGTGGTATCACCATTGAAAATGCTCTTAAAATGATAAGAAATATGTTATTATAAATTAAAAGGACTAATTTGGTTTTTTTTTTTTTTTTTTGACAAAAGGATTAATTTGGTCCTTAAAAACTAATAAACTCAATTTATTACAAATATTAAATTTAAAGGATTTTCGGATGCATTTATCCTAATAAATATGAGTAAATTTTTATGCGTTGTATAAATATTATCGTTAAATAAAGTTGACCCCACTTATGAAAATTTCTGGATCCGTCCCTGATTATGAGGTAATTTTATTTATACATAATCATTAAGGTTTTCTCTCTTATAGATGACACTTGATTACCAGACCATACTCTATTTCTTGGTTTTTCTTTTGTTGTTTTAAAGCATCTATATTAAGCTTCGGTTGACAATTGTGTTTTCAAAGACAATTTTCTTTCCTGATGGTGTATATTAAACCTGGACATGCAACTTAATAATTAGGAGAGAATAAACTCTAAATGTAACGACCCAATTTATTAATTAGAGTTAATAGCTAGTTATGTTTTAATTATTAGTATTGATTATGTGGTTTATTATTTATTAGTAGAATGAGTAGAGATTGGGCTTTAAGGAATTGGGCCTAAATTAGAAGTGATTAAGAGTGAGTAGACGAATTAATGGCGTTTTGGTAATATCTTAGAAGTAGTAAGATGTTTGTAGAGAAAATAAGAGTAGTATAGTAATTTAGTATGTGTAAGTGGATTGAGTAGAGATAAGAATGACATTTTGTTTATCTATACTATATACTAAAAGTAAGGTTTGAAACCATACTTGCATACATCATCGTTGATGTCATGCTTACATCATGCAACAAATTGGCCAATAGTTGATAGACATCTTACATGACACATGGAGCTGATTGTTTTTGCCATGTGTGTGACACTTATCTCTCTTTCCACCAATTGCGTATCACCTCCATTTAAACCAATAGGATCTATTTCCACACAACCCCACATTCATTCTTCTCTACATGCATTGATTGATCAGTTTC
The DNA here is from genome assembly GCA_954870985.1 of Trifolium fragiferum. Classification (NCBI taxonomy): domain Eukaryota; kingdom Viridiplantae; phylum Streptophyta; class Magnoliopsida; order Fabales; family Fabaceae; genus Trifolium; species Trifolium fragiferum. The sequence continues at coordinate 22,422,704 of OX940793.1, forward strand.
ATTCTTTCATTCTCTTCTCATCTTCTCATGCTCTCTCTCTTGCTTACTCCCTTTCTTTGTCTCACCCTCCCTCACAAGCACAAGAAGAAACATAGCAATCTTCATCCATTCATCTTCACCACTTCCCATCACCGCCGTCGCCACCACCACCATCTACGACCGGAACTCAATCACCAATCTTCACCACTTCACATCACCGCTGTCGCCACCGCCACCATCATACCCGATTTAACCCAAAAAAAACCCCAAATCAAACCCGATTTAACCCAAATCCTCAAATTTTGATTTTGCATGTTTCAAATCCTCCATAAAATTGAATGTAATTTGTTGTTCTGCTCTCATCTCCCTTCCTCTCTCTCTGCTCCTCTCTTCTCTTCCTTTCTGTATTTTTTTTTTTCTCTTCATCTCTGCAAAATTATTATTTTTTCATAATTTTTTTGTTTATTTGTTTTGTTTTGAGTTAGTGATCTAAGAGATTTGAAACTTTGTTGCAGGAATGTTATTTGTATCAAATGCATAAATGAGATTGTGTTGGTAAGTTAATCTAAATTGTTATTATTATGATAATTTGGGGTTTAATTCTGTTTTTTTTTTCCAGAAAAATTCTATGGTTGCATGTGTATTTGGCTTCTCAAGATCACTCTTTTAGTTCACTAAAAGGCTAAGGTAATAAGAATTAAACCCATTTTATTTTTCTTTCCTGTTGCAATGAACCCTAAACCCCATGATAATTTTATTTTGTAAAAAAATTATGAGTTAATTTTTTGCCATTGATGCACAGGTTCGGGATAGAACAATCAGTAATCCAAAATTTGCTTCTCATGCGACGCAATTAGGAGATAAAATATCAGCAACGATTTTCTAGTTACATATATTGGTGCTGGTGCACGTAAATATGTTAATGATAACAAAGAATTCACTAGCACCACAAGTGTGTATTCATCTAAGTCCTTCAATATACTTCAACAAGCTTTGCTAACCAAAATGATGCTTATTTACTTCATCTCACGCTTAAGGTAATTTTTTCTTCAATATTTATAATTAGCTCCGTTTTAATAGCGGAACATAACTCACCCTCATAGTACTGGTTTATAAGGCGAAGAATGTCACTCTTCATGAACTCATCTTATATTCACATCGTTTATGTATGGTAGAAGTTAAAGTATTAATGTACAATTTTGAGTAAAAAATAGGATACTAATATAACAATGAATATATTATTATTCGACAATAATTTTCTTTTGTATGAAATTTTGTATTAAAAACGATATTGTATTAGCATTTTATTAATATTTTTTGTATGTATAGATTCAAATTGTAGATACATGGCGGGATACTTAACCTTATTTTTTTTTTTGATTTTTAATTGTTGGAATGTTAATATTCCACTCTTAAAAAGATATATAATTATTATTTTTTGAATAATTGTAGTTGGAAAAAGCACATGATGGTTCTAAGGATAAATTGAAAGCTCAAAAAGAATTACATGATGAAATTTGCTCATAGGGAGCATGTGGACCACAATATCCATCATAGGAGATGTTTTGCTCGGAGAAAAGAAGAGCTCCACTATGATGTTTCATGTTCGTGCAACTGGTCACCCTCTTGTCGACGATTGGGACTGTCTTAAAACACTTGGAAGTAAAAAATAAGAGGATCTTGACTCGATTATATTTGCCACTTTCTTAAATTTTAAGTTAGACATAGCATACTATATTGTTCCTCAAACACTAACCATTTATGACCAATTGATTTGAATATATGCATTGTTTATCATATATAATGGTTTTATACATGTTACACTAAGTTACTAATTTTACACTATATATTATGCAGTTTAAAACTTATGAGAGTCATTGTGGTATGTTATTGTCACGACCCAATTTCACATCGTGACCGGCGCACAAACTAGTACTAATTCGGCAAGCCTAATGACCAAACTTAATACACAAAATATATAAAATCTTCAAAATAATCCTTTACTTCAAATCTATTGAGAAAAGAATACTCCAGAAGAAAAAAAAAAATATATCGAATGTCATAAAGAATTGAAAACCAAATCAATAATTTATAAAAAAATATAAAAAAAATCGAGTATAAATTTTTTTTTTTTGACAAAATAAACGGTATTTATTCATTCAAATAAAATAGAGTACATCGATTTAATACAAATTCATAATCGCAAAAAATAAAAAGGATAAATCTGCGAATAAACTCACAGTATCCATGTTAATAGCATAAAATGACAAATTACATATGCCTACAAATATGACTATATTGAAGTGTCTGAAGTATCTATGCCTCCGGATCTGTAGCGTTGATGACACAAAAGTTGACATTGATTGGATCTGCACTAGATCGGATCTACTCCTTCAACCTGAAACAAATGAACGCCGTACAAAGACGGGAAAACAAAAACACCGCACAAAGACGGGACAACCAAATACACCGTACGAAAACGAAAAATCAAAACAAACAAATATGTGAAAATCACACTTATTTATTATAACGAGAAAGAAAAACAATTTGGAGGGATGATTTTAGGCCAAAATTGACCTAAAATCACCCCTCTTCGATAAATTAAAAAGAAGAAAAAAAGTAGTGACGGTTAGGGTTGGAAGAGAGAAAAAAAAGAGGAGAGGTTTAAGTTTTTAAATCGAGTATAATTATAAAGAATCAAAATTTAAGAAAGTATATAAATCCAATAAAATTTAATGAAATCCAAATAATCAACTTTAAATAAAATATAGAAATCTAGTAAAAATAAAATAAAATAAAAATCATTGTGATAGAATCGAGAAATGGCTCCATCTCGTTGATAGCCCTTTCCTTCTAAGAGTGGCCTCTCACTTAGTGGCGGCTCCATCTAACGGATAGCCCTTTTCTCTTCGATTCAAAACATCAAATCTATCGATCAGGGAGTCTACATCTCGTTGATAGCCCTCTCCTCCTAATGGCGGCCTTTCCACAGGGGTGGCTCCATCTAACGGGTAATTCTCCCCAACCGAAATCACATTACTAGGTGCACCTAGGTCGTCGTCATTATAACCGTAATTATTAAAATACATCTTTTGAAACCATGTTTCACAACATTTCCAAAAAAAAATTGTCGAAATATATACAATCCAAACGAAATTGAAAATATCTCACTTTATAAAAATAATTGAAGTGAAATCCAGAGGGAAAATATCAACATTTTCAAATATATATATAGATATCTCAAAACCATATTCCTCAACATATCTAACTTATTTAAAATATAGTTACTGAAATTATAACTCGACAAGGAGGATTCCTGGTCCTACGTATCCCTAAACTATTAGGGAATCAAAGCCATGTAGCTCTCTAAGTGTTAGCTAACTATCAACAAAATACACTTTTAAATATACAAAAACTTGGATATAGATATACACTTCTATAATCCATAAAGTCCACTTCTTAGACTGCCTAATTCACTCATGTTAAGTTTCACAAGTCATATTAATCCTACAAATGACTAGTACTGTCAGCATGTTACCACAAACATTATGCTAAATCACTTTGCAAAACGTTGAAATCATATTTGGTGACCAAAATAAAAGGCATCTATACAAGTTAACAATTATAAACCATTGGCAAAATCCATTGAACCAGTATCAATTTCTAGCATAACCCATGAAACTAATTGTCACTCTAACCATTGTCATGTTAAACAGCAACAACATCTAACCAAAGCACATTCTACATAAGTTCTTATTCCAATACAATCTAACCAATTAAGTTCTATCTAAAAGATTGGGATTTATCTAGCCTCCTATCCAAAATCTTAATTCTAGATTTAATTTCTACCCTTCATCCGTATCTAGGATAAGAACTCACCTTTGGTAAATTGAAGAAGAAGATGGTGATGGACCGCTCTAAACCTTATGGGTTTCAAACCCTTTTTTCTTTCACTAACCCAAATCTTGAAGATTTAGCCTTTAATTTCTTCTAGTGGACTCTAACTAGTTGGAAGAAGCTTTCTCTCCATGATTATATTACATGTACTTATGATAGAGAGGGATTGGAAAAAAAAATTGACAACCATGAGTGTGTGACTTTGTGAGAGTTCTAGAGAAGAATAGAGAGAAATTGTTTGTTTTTATTTTCTTTCCTAAATACACCAATATACTTATTTCCTATTTAACATAAGCACCCTTAAATTCCACTTTATTACACTTGTGCCATTGATGACTATTATTTATAAAGCAAATTATCATAACTTTTAATTAATTATTCGAGATATTACAGTTATAAACCTATGGAAGGAAATACACAAAAGCCTTTGCTTACATGTGCAATGTTGGCATTTCTGAGAAGCAAATGATCGCAGCAGTATCTCAAGTTTGTCCAAGATAGACCATATTTCTTAAGTTTTGTCCTTAATTATGGATGTAATAACAAATATAACAATAAATCAGTTGTGTTTCTATTCTACAAAATTATCATAAAGAGTTGCACTTGTTTTTTAGGTAGTCTAGTGGAGTATTCAGATTCGAACATCAACTTATATGTGTAAAATGTGATATTTCCTACTAATTAAATTAAATTCAGTGGACCAAGTTGCTCATTTTATTACATCAAATGATGCTCTCTATAAAAATTAGGACAATTAACCAAAAAAACTAAAATCGCGTGACAATAAATTTACACCTAATACCCTCGTATTTACCAAAATATATTGAGAAAATTGAAAGCAGAACTAACAATTTTCAAATTCAAACACACAACCCATATATATGTAGGGGCCATATGTTTTCTTCATCTTTAAATTAGTCAAAATCTTTTTTAGATGAAGAGAAATATGAAATTGGATAATTTCAATCTCTATAAATATCATATAACAATTAAATTTACTAATTTAGAATTTGTCTTTTTTTAATAGTATATGATTGGCTTCAATTCCCTTATTTTTTTTATTCCGATAAAAAAAAATTGAACATGCAAAAATTTAAAAGGAAAACATTCCCTTAATAGAGATAATCAATCCATTTGTATTTACTTAAAAAAGAAAATAAAAATATTTGTATTTGACAAAGTTAGTATATTTTCTTCCTAAGAGAATGTTATAATTTTATTTGTATATTGATTGTCTTATAACTCTATTAGTAGTAGTATAAATTATTTATTAGGGATTAAAAACAAAATAATTTTTTTTAGAGATGAAAACATGTAAAGAAATTTAGGGGCAAAAATCAAAATAGTAAATACGCTACTTTCATTAGAAAATACTTCATCCGGTACTTTTTATAAAAAACGAAACACCATAATCACTAAAATACTTCAGTATTGTTTTATAAAGGCTTAATAGATCTTTTGGTCTCTGTATGTTCTTGAATTTTTGGTTTTAGTCCCTGTATCTTGTTTTGTTGCAAATAAGTCCCTGAATGTACAACATTTTTTTGTTTTAGTCCCTAAAGTCAAAATCCGCAGGAAAATCTGAAGGAAAATTTCCACGAAAACTGCAAATTTTCCTGCGGATTTTGACTTTATGGACTAACAAAAAAAAAAAATTATACATTCAAGGACTTATTTGCAACAAAACAAGACACAGAGACTAAAATAAAAAATTCGCGAACATATAAGGACCGAAATATCTATTAAGTCTTTTATAAAAAACAATACATTGTAAATAGTTTCATTTAATACTCCTATAAATTTAAATTTATTCCATGAATATCCCTATTTAATCACTCTTAATTTCACTAATTTACTTATTTTTAATATCCTTTCTCATAATAAATAAGGGTACAAATGAAAATAAACACCTAATATATTTAAAACTTGGTCAAAGTTTCTTATAAAAAAGATCAAAAATATTTTCAATTTTGTTCCTTATAAAAAGCATCGGAGGTAGCATATTTTAATTTTACCACTTTTTCATTGTTAGCATTTGTCTTTTTTTTAAAAAAATTTGTAGTAACATAGTGGTAAATAATTCGAGAAAGCTTGTTAAAAAAAAAAAAAATTCGAGAAAGTTCGAACTTGAGCATTGATAACGTGATCCGTGATTTTCCCGGGAAAATGACTTCATCAAACTATATAGTATAAATAAATGCCGCCACCGTATTCAATTTTTGAATTTTCTGTTAGTTACCATTACAGTTACACACTCGATTCAAAATTGCCTCGTTCAATCCCTTTTCCTCTCGCTTTTTTTCTCTTCAACATACTTAACAATCCTACTGCGTCCTCTTCCTCTGTCAGGTTCCTCTCTCCTTCTGCATCTGGATCTACCTCTGAATCTTATGAATCCGATAGAATTCACCTTTCACTTTTTGTTTAGTGCATATTTTGTTTCTCATGTGTTAGTAATTTTTTCTTCGATGAATCTCAAATTCTCGTTTTACATGTTCTATTTTCATCTCAGATTTGTCAAATCCAGTAATTGTGTGAAATCTTTTGCATCGAAATGATTTTTTATTTTACTAACATTTTGCTGAAATTCGCAATTTATCTAGCATTTTGGATTTTTTCCCCTTCAGTTTTGTGGTATTTGCTATGAATTTGATTGTTAGTGACCGATTTTTTTTGAAGATATTTTGTTTTTTTCACGAGTTATCATCTTCGAAATATATTTTCTAGCTTGAAATTTGGTGATACTTGTTTTGATTGATAATGCAAGCGAAAGTGAAATATTGAATTAAGTGTTAACAGAGATTTAGAAGTTCTAGGTTTCTTACTATTTCCAGCAATATTTGATGGAATAATCTTTTCATTTTTTAGGTTTATTTTTAGTTAAGTTTTTTGGCAAATTGGAAAATGTAATTTGAGGTGTTTACCAACTCGCTTATATGGGATTGTTAATTAATTGAAATTAATGATTTCTTTGATTTTTTTAATCATGAAATTGACCTTCGTTCTCACTAGCATATTTAATGTTGACATTTTATTGTGTTGCTGTGTAACTCTATTGTATGAAACTTAATTGACATAAACAGTGATTGTGCAATTGCTTGATTTTGTATTTTTTTCTTTTGTTGATCTCGTACTTCAGAACTGATAATCTGTTTTCAACCAGTTGTTGCGCAGTTAATTCAGCATCCCAATTATGGATTCATATTCTTTGAAGTCCGTGTTTGATTTGCCTCAACCATTTCAATCATGTTTTAGTTTCAGGTACTATATTTTTCTTTTTATATGTGACAACTATAGTAGGTTGCTGCTACAGATAAGTTTAGCTACCTTGAAGCTTTTAACATGTATCATATTAGCTTCTATAACTTGTATTTTCGATATACTTTTAATTAAGAGATTGCGCTTATTTATACTTTGTGACATAACATAAAATTGATGATTTTTCTGTACAATTTCAAACCTCTGATAGTGTTGAGTTAGAAATGGATGTGCACCTAAAGTGATCTCACATGGGTTCTTATCAGCACAATAATGAACTCTCTATGTTATGTGGCATACAGATATTTTAATTCACTTCAGAGTGAATGCTTTCCCACCTGTTATCACTCCGATGTAAACATGGTTATTTCTGCTCCGACTGGAAGTGGTAAAACAGTACTCTTTGAGCTTTGTATTTTGAGGCTTCTCTCCAAGTCCATATCATCTGAGGGAAGATTCATACATGTGAAGGGGTCTCTTAAAACAGTAAGTAATTTCCCTTCAAGATTCTAGCACTGAAAACTATTCTCATAGTAATCTTTATGAGTAGTCGAATTGGTTTGTGCTCAAGAAAAGCTAAAGCCTGTAGACAGGTTCTTTTTCTTCTAGTGTCAGTGGTGTAAACCTGATACTTTTTTTGCCATAAAGAACACTGTTGTATTGATGCATAAAAAACAACCCAAGTTTTTTCAATGGTGAATAACTGAATCATTTGAAGCTTACAATTTGATATATATATATTTTAATTATCATGTCTCATTAACTAATTATTGGTACGATGATCTTCTCACTTGCTGTTAAGATCTATATCGCCCCATCTAAGGCTTTAGTTCAGGAGAAGGTCCGTGATTGGAATCAGAAATTTGGACCATGGGGGATATATTGCCTGGAGCTGACAGGTGACAATGAATCTTACACTCCAAGAAATATAAATGAAGCAGATATCATTCTAACTACTCCAGAGGTCAGTATTCATATGAGAGTTATCTATACATAAGTAGTTCGAGACACTTAATCTTTAGTGTACTTTGTTTTTTCTGTTTTCTTATTTGAAATATTAAATGGACGTAAATTTCCATTTAATCATGAATTATAATGTTTATGCACATATTCCCCAATCCAAGGAAACAAGAAACATTTATTTTTCCTATCAGACTGACATGCACACTTGTACACGCTATGACTGATTTGTTGACACTATATGAGGTGGCTAAACTTCATTTTTCAATGAATAGAAATTTGATGCAGTGTCACGATATGGTATAGAAAGCGGTGGTTTGAGTTTTTTCAGTGACATTGCACTTCTACTAATTGATGAAGTTCATCTTCTGAATGATCCACGTGGAGCTGCGCTGGAAGCAATTGTTAGCAGAATAAAAATTGTTTCTGGCAATCCAAAAATGAGATTAAATCCTCTGGCTCAGGTCCGCTTCCTCGCTTTATCAGCGACAATTCCAAATATTGAGGATCTAGGTATTTTTCTATTTCACTTGATGTGTCACAAGAGTTCAAATAATATTTAAACAACCGTGGGAAGATTTTCATGCAATATACGTATTATTGCAGCTAAATGGCTCCTGGTTCCTGACCAAGGCATCAAAAGGTAGTTTTCCACCTCCACATTGATTATATGGCTTTGTAATATAATGCTGCTAGTCAATATCCAGAAATGTATTTCGTTTTGAATGTTCACAGGTTTGGAGAAGAAATGAGGCCAGTAAAGCTGACAACCAAGGTTTTTGGTATGCTAGTAATTTAACATATTCATAATTGAATGAATTTCTTATCATTTTCATTCATTGGACTAATAGAAATTATAAAGTCTACATAATCAAGTTGTATGGGGTTTTCTCAGCAGAAAAAAGATGGTATCAACGAAACACGCCAAATTTGAATTTGTGAACTTTTTATTCTGTTAGTCATTGTCTTGAGCTATGGCCTGTAATCCTGGCAGCCACTTCAAACCATTTATTGTACTTTTACTACCAAATTTATGCAGGCTATGCTCCAGCCAAGAATGACTTTCTATTTGAGAAGGTTGGTTTGAAGTTGACTAACTCAGATAGTATCAATACTTTTAAATAATCCATTCTATCGTTTAATTTTATCTTACTTTGTGTTTTAAACTGCCATGCAGCGCCTGCAAAACTATATTTTTGGTAAGCAGTGTAATTCAGCGTTCGAGTTAACGGCTTTATTCTTTGTAACTTTTATCTGCTATTAACATTTCTACATAAGAAGAAAAATCATCCTTCTATGTCTACAACGGATTTCAGATATTCTCATGCAATACTCTAAAGGGAAATCTGCGCTTATATTTTGTTCAACAAGAAAAGGAGCACAAGAAGCAGCTCAGAGACTTGCTCAAATTGTCATGAACTTTGGTCAGTCAAATCCTTTCATTAAGAGCAGAGAACAACAAGATCAGCTGAGGGAGGCTTCTCTTTCACTTAGTGACAAACAAATGCAATCATATATTCTTTATGGTGGTATGATTTTTCTTGACCAGAAATTAGTTATTGTATTTCAATAATAACCACTTAAACAATACAAGGTGAAATACGATCAAAAGCTTTGCAACGAGGCTTAAATATGACCGCTTTAGCTAACAAGGAAACAACCATATTGGCTTGTCGTCTAATTAACTTAACAAAATATTTTGCTTGCAGTTGGTTATCACAATGGCGGACTTTGCCTCAAAGATCGCAATATTGTGGAAGGCCTTTTTCTCAAAGGTGACATCCAAGTACTATGCACTACAAATACACTAGCCCATGGAATCAACCTCCCAGCGCATACAGTGGTTATTAAATCAACACAACACTAGTATGTTTTATTTTTAAAATATTGTATGCACTTCATTGTAGTATATAAGAAAACAAATTTGATCCCTCTTCTTTTTTCAATCAACTTATTGTAATGTTTATTATTTCCAGCAACAAGGAAAAAGGTCTTTACATGGAATATGACCGCTCCACTATATTGCAGGTTTGCTTATTAAGACCTTATGATAGGTTTAGTTTATATACAGTATTGCAAAAGTGATGGGTAATTATATATTTCATCTGTATGGTAGTATTCTGATACATGTACCAGTTGTATATAAGTATGGCACAGAAAAAGGTTTTACTTAATTTGAAACTTGTGTCAATACATGTATCAGTTTTATATACGTATGCCACAGAATGACTATCTCAAAAAGAAGTGACCACGACCAACATGTTGGTACCAAAATGTGCATGCAATATTCCAAGCTTGTTAAATTCTCCTTTTTTATGGAAACTTCAAAAAATTGTTTTTAAGTACATTTTATTTTGTTTAGAAGTGCACTTCCTGACAATGTTTGAAATTGCATTTCTAAAAGTCGGAAGAATTTTTAGTAGCAAAAATGGGATGAAAAGTAGAGCTGTTTTTCCTTTCTTATTTTAATTGGTGTAGGCCTTTCTTTTGGGTAGTGACCCACCCAACAAATCAATGCTTGAGTATTTTTCCATGTTATTTTGTTGAACTGTCTGATTGTTAATATATCATTTAGGCTCAAGTTTTTATTCTACAGATGTCCGGAAGGGCAGGCCGACCACCATTTGATGATACAGGAATGGTTATAATCATGACAAGGAGAGAAACGGTGAACTGTTCTGCAGAATGCTTTTTAACTTCTACTCTCCCAAAGTGCTTCAATTTCAATCACAAACTCTGTTCTTTCACATGTGCTCTTATATTTCTCTCATACACGCTTGTATTCCAGGTTCATTTGTATGAGAATCTCTTAAGCGGGTGTGAAGTAGTGGAATCGCAGTAAGACATCCTCTTTCTATGTTCCCAATGAATATAACATAGTTTAATCTTGCTCATATTCTGTAAACAATGGGATTTTATCCCGTTTAGCTAATTGATTTTTGTTTATCCTAGATTACTCTCATGTGTGACAGAGCATTTACTTGCGGAAATAGTTCAATTGACAGTATCTGATATTACAAAAGCAATTGAATGGATAAAATGCTCATATTTGTATGTTAGAATGAAAAGGGTAAGCGAGTACAGACGTCTTTTAGTTTTGTCTTAGTTTCTACCATCCATCTCATGAAATTTTTCATCCATGTGAAGAATCCCGAGAACTATGCAATTAAGAAAGGAATTTCTGACAATCGTTTAGAGAAGCATGTGCAAGGTACAATTGTCACCATCTGGTTATCTTTTATAGTTTTCTATTGCTTAGTATCTCCATTTCTCTTTCACCTAGATAGTTTTCCCCCAATTCCCGGCTATAAGTTACTAAAACCATGTTTTATCAGATATTTGTGTTCAGAAAGTTAACGAGTTATCACAGTATCAAATGGTCTGGGTTGATGAAGATGGTTTCCTCTTGAGACCATTAGGTATTGATATATTCAACTAAAATTATATCCCTTAAATATTTGTGAAAATTCAAACTGGTGGCTGATATTTTTCTTTTCCTACCTTAGATCCTGGAAAGTTAATGACAAAGTACTATTTGAGATTTGACACCATGAAACAGATAATGCGGACTCCTGAAAGTTGCAGTTTAGAAGATGCGCTTCGCGTTGTATGCTTTGCTGAAGAAATTTCATGTGCGGATATGTGTTTACTTTTTATATTAGGCCACATTGTTTTGGCATTAAACATTGACACAATTATTTATTTGAAAATGAAGGGATACAGCTCAGACGCAATGAAAAGAAGCTCTTGAATGAGATCAACGCAGACAAAGATGGCCGGCTTCGATTTCATATTCTTGAAAATAAAGGGAAAAAGAAAAAGCGCATTCAAACAAGAGAAGAGAAGATATTTATTTTAGCAAATGACTGCTTAACAGGTGATCCTTCTGCGCATGACCTATCTCTGGTTCAGGTAAGCATTGCAACATTGATATTTATTGCTACAGGTTAACATAGTTATGTCTTGGTGATTCAATAAACTTTTTTTACAGGACATGAATTCTATATGTTCGAATGGATGTAGAATTGCAAAATGCATGAAAGACTATTTTGTTTATAAAAGGAATTTCAAAGGAGCTGTGAATTCAGCCCTTTTAGCAAAATCATTTAACCAGAAACTTTGGGATGATAGTCCATACCTTTTAAAACAGTTGCCTGGAATTGGGATGGTTACAGCAAAGGTGATATTAATTGATTTTATTTATTTATTTTATTAATGCATATAATAACTGTTAATACTTTATGCATTTATCCTTTAATTTCTTGATATTCTTAATTTGATGTTCTTTACAGGCACTGCACTCAATGGGAGTTAAATCATTTGAAGCACTTGCTGAAGCTGATCCAAGGAAAATAGAGATAGTGACTGGTCGAAAATACCCATTTGGTAACCATATTAAGGATTCTCTTTTATCACTACCTCCAAAAGTTGATGTGAAGCTTGCAGAAATTGGAAGCCATACACATGGAAAGTCCAAACTAGTAATAACACTGACTAGGATATCGCAGTCAGGGCAGTCAGCAAAACGACATTATGCTGATATGGTGTGTTATCTGAATGTTTTATTAGAAGATTTTTAGAGATTTAATAATGTAAATAAGTTTCCCAAATTTCTTTCTCACAGATCGTTGGTTCGGAAGAAGACAACACTATTCTCTTTCATGAAAAAATCAGGTGATGATGACTTACAAATTCAGATTTTATGACTTGATTTTCTACATCAATTAAAAGAGTTTCTGTCAAACATGTCTACTTGATGGTATTGACTAATTAGTATTTAGTATTATGCACTCTATCTGTGCGAGTTGTTGTTTCCTCATCTAATCACATTTTAATATTTCTCAAAATGTTGTTGCAGGGTTGATCAGTTCTCCAGGTACATGAATTAACCCTGGCTTTATATTTGCAGTAAAAACAATTTATGTTAGAACATATCTTCTGGACTGAATCAAGGGACGTTGAAATATCTAGTATTCGAACCTTAGAAACTAACATAACTACTAACTTACTATTATTTGTTAGAACAATTTTTTTTTTACCGAAGCATGTTACAAAACTTTATTTGGAAAGTCACTGCATTTCATCATATTATGGCCTTTTTACTTGTAAGTAAGATTGAGAATTTGTTTGCATGGAAGTTGTAAAAATTTATGATATCTTTATGGATTGGTGTGGATATTGTAAACAGTTACAATTACAACATAATACATGTACCATTTGGGTCGAGTGTAAATGAATAAATCATACTGTCCTAGAGTCAAATGCTTTTCTGCTGCCTGTGTTTTAGTTTCCATTTCATATTTCAGGCTGAGATCATTATGTTTTCATATCACAGCCCATATAGCACAACAATTCTTGTGCCCATTTCACAAGGGAATCAGACTATCAAAGCCAATTTTATATTTGAGGAATACAGTAAGAAGTGGTTAATAACCTCTCCATAAAAGTTAGTCTGCATTGTGGAATTATGACTCAATTCTTCATTTTTTTTTTTGTACAGTTGGTATTGATGTCCACCAAAAGCTATTCTTTATGAAAGAGAGCAATTCAAATGTGATTTTAAAAAGAAACAGGAAGCAAGCTTCTTTTCCTCCACCGGAAGAGATATTTGTAATAGAAGATGATGACGTAAATCTAACTCATATACCGCAGGAAGAGACAAGCACTTTGAGCAATGATAAGGATGAAAGTAATTTCATGTAAGTCATCTTTGCTTGAAATGCCTGAAATAAATATTTATCTTCTTGTTGTGAGTATAGCATTTTGAAGACATCAAATATTTACGGTGCTCTTTATTTGCAGTCCTACTTTCGACCTTTTCGGTGAAATGTTTGAGGAAGGTAGCACTCATACTATGATTTTACTAACTTCTAGGATTTTCAAAAACATTATTCTCTTCACCAACTAATTCTGTTATTTTGTGTGGAAGATGAGCGTGCTCTCGAGGTTGAAGAAGAGAAATTCAAAATCCTTAATGAGAAAACAGTATTTGATCACATACGGGAGAAAGCCAAAAACTTTTCTCTTCTGTCTTCATTTGAAAATATTCGCTGTCCATCAGTGGAGGTCCTTATTGGAAGAAATCATGCCCGTGAGAAGTGGTCTAACCATGGTCGTGAGAAGAGGTCTTATGATGGGCATGAGGTAGTTGTCTTGGATGATGATGATGACAACAAAGTTCCAGGACAAACTGATGGCAATTTTTCTGCCGATCTCAGAAAAGCAGAACACCAAGATCTCAACCTTTGTCTGACTTTAAATGATCATAATATAGCTGAAAGCTCAGATAACATGAGCAGTGTAGTTGATACAGGTACACCTTTTCACTAGCAGTGTAGTTGATACAATCATTTTTATTGCCTTTTTAATGACATTACTGTTTCTTTTTATTGCTGAAGGTATTTTCTTCCCTGAACCTAAAGCAAGAAGTTATGAAAATGCAACTGAAGAAACAGTATTTGACCGTATAAAGAGAAAATCTAAGGATTTTCCGCAGATTAGTAAGCTTGATTGCGCAGACACAGAAATCAAGAAAACTGAATTCTTCTCAAAGAATTATCCCATTTCTTTGAAAGCTGATTTAGGTATGGTACCAGATACAAATTTCTCAGACATGGTCACCGGTAGTATGCTTACTTCAGATACGGGAACTGCTGATGTGCAAAACTACTCATCTGGTTTTCCAGTTGATACATCTGCTAAACACAAGAAATCGGAAGATTCCTGTTGCACAGATGGAGTAGTTAACATTTCTAAGGGCATTTCAAGCACCAATTCTGTTCAATCATCTAATTTTGTTCCAATTTTTAGTTTTCCAATGCCTAAAGAGAAAACTTGGTCATCAGATTCTGGAAGCTTTGAACAGAGTAATAAGAAGCAGCGTTGCGCGGTAATAGAATCAAAAGAAGAGAAGTTAAATTCATGTGAAATAAGAAGACAGTGCTGTTCTTTGGAAACTACAGGCCAGATGAATCAAATAGAGCCATGTCTCGGATTTAAAAGTGTATTCTCTTTTCTGTGATTTTCTTTTACAAGGGAACAGCTGATAATAACACCAAAGTGTCAACTGTAGATACACATTTACTACCGACGACTTGTACTGCTCTGGTGAACAGTTATGCAGGATTGCAGTTATAGACATGCATGCCTATGTAGTCTATAACATCTGAAATAAATTTAGTAACATTAAAATATGCTTCTAATAAAATAAAGAGGCAAGGTTGAATAACACAAACATCCTCTTTGGATTTCAAAATACGACAACATTTCACGACTATCACGGTGTTATTGTTAGCGATTCGTTTGGCTTGAATCACCCTTTGCTTTCATCTGCTTGTTTGGTGGCGCCTTGTTCCCTTTTGTAGTTCACTTCACAGATCCATTAAGTACCGGATTATCTCAAAAATTATTATTTGCAAAATATTGAACTTCAAATGTGCTGAAAAGTACTTCACAATGGGCATCACCACTATTTCTCCACTTCCATGCATGAAGACGAGGTCTTTGGTGGTCTCTAGACAGTAGAACATGCATGGACCCTATGGGAGCTGAAAAGTCTTAGAATGACACAGTTCCGAACTCAAGAATGAGTACGGAATGAATTTGGACAGTGGCAAACCATGAATTTGCTGTTGTTTAAAAACCAACGTGATTTCTTTGGTTGTATGCAATATGGACTGCTCGAAATAAGCTCAAATCAAGCACAAACGAGACCATAAAAATGCTAACCGGATCGAGGCTATGCATGATTTATTGAATGAATGTGAAAGGGCATGAATCCATACGGAACATAGGTGAGCCTTTGAAAAATGGAAAAGCTTTGGGAGCCAGAAGAAAGGAAAGAATAGTGACTTCCTTGGAGGAGGCGTAGGTGATAGGAAGCTAATCAAGGACATACTAAGGATTTGAACGGTCTGTCTAACCTTCAAAGAAGTTAGATATGCTAGGATGCATGTGATAGAGTAACCCCTAGCGAGGATAAGTGGATCCACACTTCTTTCTTACCTAAGTAGTGCCGTGAATTTAGGATTTCAAGGAGCGGTATTGAGATAGAAGCTCGACAGTGAAATATACCTCTCAGTTTTTATCAAAATGGCCTCATATGCTTCAAGCTTGCATGCATGATCATTGCAAAGAGAGGAGTTAAGCACTTAAGCCACTATCCACAAGAACAAGCTACAAGGTATGGTGCTTGATTTGGATATAATATTGGCCAAGATACATGATGCTATTGCTAAAGAATATTTCAGATACAACGTAATGTGTGTTTTGTTCGTTTGGACTTTAGTGTACATGTATTGAATATTTATATTTGAAGAAGAGAATTGAACACAAGATGTCAGGATGGCCGAGTGGTCTAAGGCGCCAGACTCAAGTTCTGGTCTTCGAGAGAGGGCGTGGGTTCAAATCCCACTTCTGACAATAATTTTTGTTTTGACCATATTTTACTTAATTCATAACTTTGAATTAACCATACCCCTTTCTCTAAGAATCAAACCATAAGACAAAAATGTAAAAGAGGACAAGTTATTTATAACCAAGTTTACAAGTTTAAATTATCTTCCAACGCATGATTTGTTCAAAATCGAGATATTTATCAGTCTATGAAAAAATCCTTATAGATCTGTTGTAACAATTGTAAGTATTATAATTAAAAAAATTATTGGAGCATCTTATGCAGGATGAGCATCAACAAAATATTCTAAATATTTACAATAAATATCAATTTCTTCATTTTATTTTGTTGAGAAATATATCACATCTAACTCTCTTCACTGTACTGTCTCAGACTAAGTTTATCTTAAAAATGCCTTGTTGAATTATACTCTCGGAATCAATACAATTCTGGCTTTGAAGTTTCAAAGTCATATGTTGTTCTCTTTACATATTTTTCTCTCATTTCTTAGTAAAATTTATCAACCATGAATAATCAACCCCCTTGAGTTTGGATTTTTACAATCATTTGAAAAATGCTTAAAATATATTTTTTTTATAATAAAAATACTTAAATATATTGCAACCATACTATAAAAATGCATATACTCTTAACAAATAAAAATAATGGATGTTTATAAAATTACTATATATAATTAATATATACACATGTTTGTATGATGGCAGCCATTCCATTCAAGGCTGTATTGTGCAGGTCTCTAAATTCAAAACAAAGCCTTCAAGCTACAGGATTTCAGGATAGCCATCGATATAAGGAGCTTCAACCCGATGCATTTTAGCCACAAACCTTGATGCCCTTGTCTTGCTTTATAATTCAGTTAATGTACATTTTTAGTTTGAATTTTACGAATATGTGAAAATCATAGTAGCGTGTTCTCTGAATAAGACCTTAATTTGAGCCAAATTCTTCATTCCACTTCTCAAGCTCTTCCCATTTACTTTTGTTTAAACTTGGTCTGATCACAGCCATTGCTTTCTTGAAGTCCTCATACCTCAGTCCTCTTACCTGATAAAACCGAAAGATTAACCTTAACAATAAACCAAGTTTTTCGCTTGCAATTACAAGAATAATAATTATCCGAATTGAAAATTAAAGCAATTTTGAAACCAACATGCCTGATTTGCCTTGACAGTAAGAATGTTAGGACCCAACTCTCTAATTGGCATCATTGCAGCTTCTTCACACAATGCTTGCAGATCACTTCCAGAGTATCCTGCAAACCCAGCAAAACAATTAGGATGGTCATATTTGGAGTCCAAATTTTGGAAGAAAAAAAACTAAAGAATATCTCAACACATTAATTTCCTTCCCATCATGACTCAAATCTATACTTACCTTCGGTCTCTTTTACAAGCATCTCTAGATCTCTACCTGTAAAATCAAAAGTTTTGGTTAAAAAAAGAGCACTATGAGTAATTTAATATTACAATATTAAAGTTTTTATCTTTCATTTTATGAAGAATGTCAACGTAGAAAGTTAAAAGCATACAAAACAGTATAAATTCTCAAGAGCATGTTTGGTTCCTCCGGTAGCCTCAAGAGCATGCATATTAAAAGAAGTATCAAGGGATGTAATGGCATGCTGCTTACTAGGTAAGGAGAATGCTTGACCCTTGAGTTTGTGTTTTAGCAGAAGTTTCCGAACATTTTCATTTGGTAAAGGTACGTATATTCTCTTAACCTGGCTCAGTAAAACAAGAAGAGAGTAGTTAGTAGGAATAACGAAAAAAACGATTATAAAATGAAGAATGTTAGCAACACACTCTCTAACACATTAGAACTAGTAAGATCATTTAATTCAAAGTGCTAAAACATTCTCCAGTTAAATTCACATTGGCAACATGCCGTTCTGGAATTATATCATATTTTTAATCCGGTGAAGGACAAAGAAGAAATTCTCACCAGTCTCCTGAGAACTGCATCATCCAGTTCCTGTGGCTTATTGGTTGCACCTATATTAAGAAGGATAAGGAAATTAATACAACTTGAATGAGAACAATAGATACATGATCGGAAACTCAATTTTACATATATATTCTATCTCAAACGATATTAGCTAGCTTAAGGGATTTTATGAAATTAAAAAACAAAACTGACAAAGCAAGCAATTTCAGATTTACAATAGCCGCAATTTAGTTTTTCATCCATCAGCATGCAGAGGCCATATTCTTGGGACTAGGAGGCAGTTTACGATGGAAACCAGGCCCAAATAGGAGTTAACATTGTTCTGAATACACCACAAAATGCGAGATATAACCGAATTTAAAAGTGGAAACAAGCTAGGATAAAATAATCATTCTGAATGATCTTATATAGGTTTGACTCCTCTAAAGTGAATTTTATCTTTTTTAAAAGTGCACTCCTATCTTCAGAACAGCCGAATTCTTCTAGAATGGTCCCAATGTCTGTTTAATAATTATAATTGCACTGGACATCTTTAAAATAAAAATAACATTACATCGTTCATATGGAAATTTTCAGAAAATTCAAGTCATAATGCATATTAAAAAAAAATCATAATGTTTCCATGAGTGTTTCAAATCCCAGCATTACTAAGAAGAGAAACTGCACTATCCCAAATAGATAAACAAGAGCTCAGGCTGCAACTGTTACAATGAATCTAAACCAAAGCTCTCTTCGTGGTAGACAACATGATGTTCTTTCAATTACTAGCAGATTGAATCTAATGTCTAAACCATGTTTATTTCAGAAAGGGAATTATTAATATCATATATAATGCTTACCAATTACAATCACGATATCATCAGGATTGGATGTCACCCCATCAAACTGGATAAGGAATTCTGATTTTAATCGTCTGCTGGCCTCATTTTCATTTGTTGTCCTTGTTGACATTATACTATCAATCTGTTGTCAGATAAAAAAGAAAATTAATATCATTTGAATGAAGTGGTGAAACTTTAAACATGAAGCATTCAACATTTTAATTAGTAATTTAGTAGTATGACTCCTATTGCCAAAAAATAAAAACTAGTACAGCTCCAGGAAGATAACAGAACTTTAGAATGGAGCCATCATACATGACTACAATTTAGAACAATCAACGATAGTTCTAGTCAAATTATACTGGTCATTTAGAGAGGGTTAGAAACCTGGATAGACTTATTTGACAAAGAAATAATCTCTGACATTTGAAAAAAAAGGCTCTAGAGTAGCTTACATGCATCATCAGATTCAATAAATATTTAAGTCATCTACATATTTTAAGTAGAAGATGAAAGCACCCAAGACAACGTTTATCAAAAGGGATACTTAGCCACCCCATTTTTAAATCTGCACTCTAATTATTAAGAATAATTGTCCAATAATAAAATAGAGTTTCACTTTGAACTAAGCATTAAACAATAACAAAAATCATTTAATGCAAGGTTCCTGTTCAAAGAGTTATTGAAGAATGTCCTCAAAATTTGTTTCGAAATAGTCGATCAATTGCTCCTCGAGAAAGATAAAATAGTTGCATCATCCCTAAAGATATTCTTTCATGACAATCCATCTTGTTGTCATATTTAGTAGCAGGATAAGGGGGTTGAGGTCAGAGTGTATATATAGATGAGAGAGATACCTCATCAATGAAGATTACGGATGGCTGTCTCGATGTAGCTACCATGAATAGTGTCCGTACAAGCTTTTCAGCTTCGCCGACCTATTGAGTACAAGTTAACCATGGTGAAACTTCTTAAGTCTTAACACGTACTACCTCTGATCCTAAATCTAAGAAATAGGAGTCAACAAAAGTTGGTGGATCTAGTTCAAAATTTAGACCAGATACATCAAATTTTGTTGACCCAACTTTTTCTTATATATAGGACCGGACGTAGTAACATAAACACATTAACATAAGAAATCAAATGAAACTCAGCAAAAACAAGGGTGATAAAGATGTACCCATTTTGACGTCAAGGAAGCTGCCGTGACATTAAAAAATGTTGCTTCTGATTCTGAAGCAACTGCTTTGGCAAGCATTGTCTTGCCATTACCAGGTGGACCAAAGAGAAGCAAACCTAGAATGAAAAGGTTCAGGAGTTTCAAGATTTGGCAATTCCATTACAATTTACAACATTATCTATTGCAAAACCCAAAGTGATGAGGTTCCAACGCAATACCTCTAGCTGGCCTTCGAAGACCAGTGAACAAGTCTCTTCTCTTAGCTGGCAAAATGACCATCTCCATTAAAGCTTGCTTTGCCTTTTCAAGGCCACCTGCATTTCGATACTAAGAATCAAACAAACGGTAACACATAAAGGTAAAAGGCAAATGTGGGTGGATTCTTACCAACATCGTCCCACCGGACAGAAGGACTTCTATCTACAATGGCAGTGTTAATCATTTCAACCAGTTTTGTGTCATAATTTTCGCCAGAAGTTTGACTAGATTTTGGGTTTTGAACTTTATTCACCTCATCTTTTCTTTGAGGATTCTTTTGTAACACTTTTTTTGTAGTATTTGATAGTTTAGTTGGAACTGCAGCAGTTGGTGCAAGGTTTGAGGTGCTCTGCAAACATTTTTGGAGAAAGGGAAAGGAATATATAAGATTCATAAAATCAGTACCCAACTCCCAATGTTCAACGAACGAGACAGTAAATATTTAAGTACTATAGTAACAACACCATAAGTTTTAAGAAGCACCGACTGCGTTGAAGACTTGAAGCAAAAATGACAAAAAGAAAAACTCTGTACTTACAGTTAAGAGAGATCATAGCATACCTGATTGGAAACTGAGCTACCTGGAACCGTAAAAGAGGAGTAAAAAAATGAAAAAACAATAAGAACCCATGGAAAAGTCATAATGGAAAGGGAAAAGAAGAAAGTTGCTGAAACAGATGCAAACCTGCTCGTCTATTGAGAGCCTGCAATCTCTCAGACACTTGTCCCTGCCATTTTGATATCTTTTGACGATACGATTGTACCTTTTGTTTCTCACTGTCACAAAATCATAAATTCCAGTAAGCAAACAACAAAAATTTTAGATCATAGAAACCATCCTTTGTCATCAAGTTACTAAGGAACAATATAAATGAAGTGAGTAGACTATATCTAAGCTGTTACACAGCCAAAGGCCATCCAAGATTAAATCACTGAACTCTGGTGCAATATGGAAGCAGTAAAGATGCAGCGAACCAAGAATGGGGGATAAAAGATACCAAATATCCCAAATCTGCTACTATCCCTAAGACTAAGATTGGATGAACTTTTATAAGAGCTTCTCAATTAAAATAAATCTATGGTTCTTCACTTACAAAAATTCTAAACATACATATGTTTATGGAGAAGATACATGAGAAACTCATTATTGCAAGAGTTTTTAATACTTTTTACAAAATAAAAAATTTTAGTATTATGTTGGAGACGGGGAACAAACTCTTGACCTACTTATCACTGCAGTCCTTATCACTACAAGATTTTTTAAATACTTCTGTTTCAATAGGTGCTTATTGAGAAGTTTTATCTAAACTGGCTCCAAATCATCAATGGACAATTATTAAGTTTTAGCAATGCTGTGGTTCAACTACTAAGCACAAAGTGTACATGGATAACATCCCAGCTA
This sequence comes from Trifolium fragiferum, assembly GCA_954870985.1. NCBI lineage: Eukaryota > Viridiplantae > Streptophyta > Magnoliopsida > Fabales > Fabaceae > Trifolium > Trifolium fragiferum. Next base: position 22,444,819 of record OX940793.1, read on the forward strand.
GCACCAAACTAAATAATGATAACCCTATGAGATTAAAGCACTAAACCTTTGTACAAAACATTCCAAAATATCAACATTCCCCATTCATCCTAACAAGATTCACAAAACAGCGTCGCAACAGTGCTATAGCGCCCTATGAAGCATGGACTCCGACATGGACACCTAACAGGACACATACACGTCGAAACTACTAATGTAAAAACCAAAGGACGCCGCTACATATTTATAAAAGATCTAAATTGAGAATCAAAATATATACAGGTGCATCTAAGTTGAACAAGTTATTTCGTTAAAGAAAGTTTTTAAACAAGATAAGGTAGTATTTGACCTTTATTTATCCATATACTACCTAAAAAGCTAAAAATATTATAATTTAAATGCAATATCTTTAATCCTTCATCGATCAACATTGTTGTTTCGACACATATTTAACCCTTGTAGATATGTCTGATATGTGTCTAAATTTAATTTTTTGGGACACTTGTCCAGTTGGAACATACCGATTCAAGGAGTGTCACATTAAAACAAAAAAAAAAAAAATTTTTTGGACACCTATCGGAAAGTGTCAGACACCGCTGCATACCTAATCATAGAGGTGTTTGTCCTTCATCCACTATTTGGCTAACATTTTGTACTAAATAGTATATCACATTGCAGATAAGTAGTAACAGTTTGTTCAAATTCTGCTATGCTACAACACTATATCGTCACTATAGCTGGTGCACCGAGTGCACTATTTAACATTTTCCTAACAAAAATTGGAGAACCCCATATACCCCTTTTTGTCACCTCCAACTAATACTAAATACTAATCAATGAAAATTGACTAAAAAATCGAAAATTCCACATAAACACAACCTTCAATTTTAATTGTTTCGTTGATCAAATTGAAAAGCCATCATTAATATAGCAAACAAAGATGATAAAAAACGAACCTTGAGGTGATGAAGGAAGGAACAGGAGTTGAATTAGCTTCGAGAAGGATCCTATGGGCATTTCTGTAGTGAAGAATAGCGTCATCGATCAATCCCCATTCTTCAGCCCTAACAGCTTTATCGATCTCTTGAGTGGCTAAATCGTAGTAGCCTTTGAGCTTGTAAGCGACGCGTTCGTTGGAAACCGAAGAAGGAGAAGCTTCCATTGATGAAGAAGCACTGAGATTGGTTTGAGAAGAAGAAGAAGAATTTTGATCGATGGATTGTGGAGAGAAGACAGAGTTAAAGGAATCAATGATTCCCTGGAAGAAACTCATCCCTCGCAAGAACAAACGCGATTTTCATCATAAAAAGTGATTATACGATGCTGCAAAAGGGCAATTTCCACTTTGTAATTAAACTAACATTTATTTCATATGAAGTGTCTATAAAAAATTTAAAACTAAATTTCATATATCTTTCTCATAAAAAAATAAATTCATGTCTTTAATAATATTTGAGCTATGTTAAATCTTACGAACAGTCCCGTGAGCCTATCTCAGTTGGTAGGACATTTGCACGTAAAGTGCAGGGACGGGGGTTCGAACCCTGGTACGCCCACTTATTCACCTTTAAGGGGTAAAATTCTAGCCAGTAAGATAATTGACAAAAAAAAAAGAAAATCTTACGAACAAATGTATCTACGAAATGCAAGAATATGTACGTGGCAGTCACATAGCAAAGCTTGAAACGGTTCAATAGATGTTTGCCGGAAATCACGGGTGGGCAGCCAATTAAATCCTGCCACAATTCATTCTTGCTCCCATCTTTCGTAATGTTAAGCAATTTCCTTTCAAAAATACAAAGAAAAAATTCATTTTTTTAAAGCTAAAACAAACATACCCTAAACCGATAGTGAAAGCAAAAAAAAAGTCTTTATTGTTGAATTTTGTTTGTTCTCTTCTTTTTTTTTGCTAAATTGCAGTTTTGACCCCAAAATTTTATAATTGTGTAATTTTGGTCCATCCAGTTTCAAACGAGTGATTTTAACCCTCTAAGTTTCACAATTGCTCGATTTTAACCCCAAAGTTTCAATTGTTCGATTTTGGCCCTCCAAATTTATCCCATTTTGCATTTGATAGCCTCCTGTTGAATTTTTTGATTAAAATTGTTTATGTGGCATTTTAAAATTAAATCATTTTTTTTACAAATTGTTGTTTTCAAAAATAACTTATAAAATATTTTTTATTATATGTAATTATGTAGTTTATTTGTAAAATAATTTTGTTATAACAAAAAAAGTAATATATTTTTTATGAACTATTTTTAAAAATATTTGTAAACTATTTTTTAAAAAAATAATAAAATATTATTAAACCTTTTATTAAAAAACAATTTTCAATACATTTTTATAAAATCAAATATTATTATTTTATATCAATTTTTAATTTTAAAAACTTATTTTATTTATTTTTAAATGTTACATAAACAATTTTTAGTCAAAAAAGTCAAAGAGGGACTAACAAATGCAAAAGATGATAAACTTCGGGGCCTAAATCGAGCAATTGAAACTTTGAGGCTAAAACTGAGCAATTGTGAAACTTAGGGGGTAAAAATCGCTCGTTTAAAACTAAGAGACCAAAATCGCACAATTAACAAACCTGGAGGGCCAAAACTGTAATTTAGCTTTTTTTTAATAAGGGCCTTCTCTTTTTCTTGAATAAATAAACAAATCAATCTTAAAGTTTTCTTTTCAATTGTTTTGTCAATAAATAACAAAATATAGTAAAACTTTTATCTTTTGAGATTATTTATCGAAAAATTTAGTGTTAAAAGTTTATCTTTTCAAATGAATATGTGATAAATTTTGAGTTCAAACTAAGATATTTTCATATATAATACAACATTTTACTAATTGAATTATATTTACTAATGGTTTGTTTTTTCAAAAGTAAACTATTATTTTTCTATCTCGTGAACTTAGATCAATTGGTAGGACAATACACTGTATATGCAGAGGGGGCTGGGGTTTGAATTATGATCATCTCATTTATCAACATTAAGAGTTAAATTTCTAGTCACTATGCTATTTACCAAAAAAAATATTATTTTTTTACGCATAAAGTTTAACATGTTTTTTTTATTTCTTATAACTTTGAGCAAATTATTCATTTCATTGTCATTAAATTCTATCAATAATTGAACATATTTTAAGAGTAAAATGTTATTGTCATCTAAGTTGGGGCCATGATTCCCGCAATTGCACTTGGGAAGAGATTGAAATCATTTGATGTCAAAACTCGTTCATAATCAGATTAGTCGGCCTAGAGAGATGAAGATTGTGAAAACCAAAAATAATAAGTTATGTTCATGGTCCAAATCATAGCATGAAATTAGTCTTACCAAGCCTCCACCCCCGCTTTTTAACCTAAATTATTTTTCTTCTTCATCCATCAAAGAGGGGTGGTTTAAGATCGATTGTTGGCATAAAATTATCCCTCCAAATTGTTTTTTTTTCCCCTTTCTTTTATTAAAATAAGTGATTTTCAAATGTATTTAGTTTTTCTTTCATGATTTTGTCGTCTTTGTGCAACTTTGTGTTGTTCGTCGTCTTAATGCAGCGTTAATTTGCTTTCATGTCTTTGTGCGGTATTTGTTTGGTTCATATTGACATATTAGATTTGATCTAATGTATATTTAATCAATAATTTTGGCGTCTTCAACCTTACAGATCTGAAGACATTGATATTTAGAACACTTCAATTTCACCATATATGTAGGATTTGTCACATTTGTAGACATTTGTTATTGTATGCTATTAACCTGGATGATGTGAGGCTCTAAGCAAGCATACTCAGCCCATAGGCGGGGCAACCGGGTCTATGGCATTGGGCCTCAACATCCTATGGGCATCAAAATTTATAATTTTATATCAAAATTCACCAAGTGACCAAGTGGTAGAATGTTTTTGTTAGGACTATGGTCTTGTCTCCTGCTCATGGTAAAATAATCCCAAGATCTCGTGTATGCTTCAAATATACATTTATCACAATAGTAGTAGAGAAGACGTACGATAGAAGGCTTTGACACAGTAATCAAGCGTTTTTACTAGGATCGATGCATGTCAAGGATAAAGCTGGGTATACGGGCCAAGGTATGTGGGTCGACCGATTTAACCCACAGTCCTTACGGACTTAAGACCATTTTTTTTTTTGCATAACCTTGTCTCTAACTTGCTCGATTCTAAATCTTCTTGTTGCTAAACTACTCTGCAAAAAATTGTTGATAGCTTATAGGGTGTGGCATATGCAAGCTCGTTCAACACTCTTTCATTTTCCTTTGTAATGATTTGTTCAGCTTTTGATTTCTAATAATTATAGCACATAATTTGCAATAAAAGACAAACAATCATCATATCATTATTTACTTTATTTGCAATTTTGATGCCTTACGTTTTATGGCCCTGTGTATTCTTTTTAATTTGTAATAATAGAGATGAATGGCTTAGTGGCTTTGCCAAAGGTTTATGTGCTTGCAATGCTATGGTGACTGAGTTTGAGGTGTTTTTGAAGGTTTGAAGCTGGCATGGGAAAGAGGATGCAAACCAGTTGAAATTCATATGGATGCTAACAACATTTTTAAAGTTCTTAACAACGAAGATTCTCCTAAGGCTGAAAGGTGAAACATTTGTAATCGAATTTGAAGGCTTTTAAAGTTAGAGCGAGAAGTCTGTATTCGTCATACATATATATATATATATATATATATATATATATATATATATATATATATATATATATATATATATCGTGAGACAAATTTATATGCAGACACTCTTGATATGTTAAGTGTTATATAAATTATAATATGATTATTTATGAGTCTTGTTCGACTCATCCTACTTGTTGTTTCAAGCTTTGCTATGTGACTGCCACGTACATATTCTTGCATTTCGTAGATACATTTGTTCGTAAGATTTAGCATAGCTAAAATATATTTTATAAAATTGTTTTTCAAAATATTATAAGATTTTTTATATTCGTTTTTTCTAAATTCAAATAATAATTTTGATATTATATAACATAAACGTACATTATTGAAGATCAAAATATAATCAAAATCTCAATTTTTACAAAAAGTTGTATTTCAAAAATGATTTTTATGAAAATCTATTTGAAATAGGTTAAAAAAAATGATATTTTTTTTTTAATTTTGATATCCAATTTTTTTTTTAATAAAATGATGAAATGTCTAAAATGACATTTTAAGAATAATTATTCAAACCAAATTTTCATTTGAATCTTTTATAAAAAAATTATTGGTAAATTTTTTTTTTACACAAAATTATGGGTGCGTTTGTTTTAACTTTAAAAAAATAGATTTTTCTTTGTATTTTTGAAAATAGATTTTATAAAATATTTTTCAAAATATTATAAGTTTTTTTATATTCATTTTTTCTAAATTCAAATACAAATTTTGACATTATATAACATAAATGTACATTATTGAAGATCAAAATATAGTGAAACTCTCATTTTTTACAAAAGTTGTATTTCAAAAATGATTTTTATGAAAATCTATTTGAAATAGTTTTAAAAAAATGATTTTTTTAAAAAAATTTGATATCTAATTTTTTTTTTCAACAAAACGATGAAATACCTAAAATGATATTTTAAAAATAACTATTCAAGCCAAATTTTCACTTTTATAAAAAATTTCTTTATAAATTTTTTTTACATAAAATTATGTTACAATATAACGATCTATTTTAAAAAAAATCTAGAACAAACGCATCCTATATTACATGTAAGAATCTATTTTTAAAAAATCAATAACAAAGATCGATTATTTACTTTTGATGGGAGTGGACGGACATTGACATATAAAGACTAACAGACGCCGCTCCGAACAACGATGTCACGACGGAAATCAGACGATGGCGGATGCACCGATATGGACAGGTTGAGCAGTCTACCAGACTCAGTGCTGTGCGATATACTGTCATTTCTCCCGACTCGAACCTCCGTGGCAACTATGAGTCTTGTGTCTCGCAAGTGGCGCCACCTCTGGAAGGATCTACAGGTCTTCCGTTTCGAGGACACGAACTGGAGCGGCAAACAGTTTGTATTTTTCGTGAACGTTGTGTTGGGTAAAAGGGTATTCTCTAATTTTATTAATGACACCCCTCTTCCTATATATAGGCAAGAGTACAAGTCTTATTACAATAGAAGCACATGGGCCTAACAGATTATACTAAAGCCCAATAGCCAACATACACCCCCCTAATTGAGACTCTACTAAACAAACTCAATTACAAAACATTCAGAAACTAAACAATAACACGATCAAACACAAAAAACAAAGCAAGCACACATCAAATTGCTTGCAGGAATTCTTCAAAGATTTCAACCATTACTGAGATACTGATCCAATCACCATACCCAGCCTCTTCTTGAACCTGCAGAACGACTCTAGCTTCAAAGGCTTAGTCATAATGTCAGCTATCTGATCCTGAGTTTTGCAGTACTCTAGCACAACTACTTCATTGTTCACAAACTCTCTGAGATAGTGAAATCTCACATCTATATGCTTACACCTACCATGCATAATGGGATTAATGGACAACTTGATAGATGAGCTGTTATCACACTTGATTACTGTCCTGCTACTATTGCCAATCTTCAAGTGATTCAGCACATATCTCAACCAAACACACTGACAAGCACATGCTCCAGTAGCTATAAACTCAGCTTCAGTAGTAGATAAGGTGACAATTGGTTGCTTTTTGGAGGACCAAGAGATAGCACTATCTCCTAACATGAACACAAAACCAATAGTACTCTTTCTGTCATTCATATCTCCTGCATAATCTGAATCTGACCAACCTACTAATTCAAACTTCATTTCTGTCTTGCTCTTATACAACACACCATAATCCAAAGTACCTTTCAAATACCTTAGTATTCTTTTAACTGCAGCAAAGTGCATCTCTGTAGGTCTTTCCATAAACCTAGCAACAAGACACACAGAGTATGCTAAGTCAGGTCTAGAGGCTAGAAGATACATCAAACTCCCAACTATTTGCTTGAAATTTGTAGCATCCACAGCACTGCCATCTTCATCTTTAACAAGTTTGCAGCCAGGCACTATTGGACTACTTACCACATTACAATTTTCCATTCCAAACCTGTTTAAGATCTCTGCTGCATACTTTTGTTGATTGATGAATATTCCTTTCTCAGATTGTGTTACTTCAATCCCAAGAAAGAACTTCATCTTCCCTAGGTCAGTCATAGCAAACTTTCTTTTCATTGATTCTTTGAATTCATTCATCATTATTGAATCATTGCCAGTAAAGATTAAATCATCAACATACAAACTCACAATGATCAATCTTCCATTATCTCCATACTTGACAAACAGTGTGTGTTCATGTGTGCATTTTTCAAACCTTTCAGTTTTGAAATATGCTTCAATTTTACTATACCAAGCCCTTGGGGCTTGCTTCAGCCCATACAGTGCTTTTTTCAATTTGTACACCTTACCCTCTTTTCCTTTCTTGTATCCCAGTGGTTGCTCAACATATATATCTTCCACTAGTTCACCATGCAAGAAGGCACTTTTTACATCTAGTTGGAAGACTTGCCAACTCTCCTTTGCTGCTAAGGCCAAGATGGTTCTGATAGTGTCCCACCTAGCTACTGGTGCAAACACTTCCTTAAAGTCTACTCCATGTTTTTGACTATACCCCTTAGCCACTAATCTGGCTTTGTATTTCTCAACACTTCCCTTTTCATTGAGTTTAGTCTTGTAGATCCATTTCACACCTATGACATTAGCTCCCGTTGGCACATCAACAAGCTCCCATGTGTCATTAGCTTCAATGGATGCAATCTCCTGATCCATGGCTCTCTTCCATTCATCACTTTTTACTGCTTCACTGTAGGAATTAGGATCACTAATGGGACTATATATTGCCAAGTTATGCTGCTGATTGTCATCATCCAGTTCACTTCCTGACACATAATCATCTAACCTTACATTAATTTTTCTGATTCTAGGAGTGCTCAACATCCCATGTCTGCCACCATTAACAGCTTCATCATCACTTGATGTATCTTCAACTATATCCTCTTCACCACTAGCATGGTCATCATGTGCTGAAAGTTGATCATTGAACTCTTCAGTTGCTTCATTATTAGCAATCTCATTTTGAGTTTCACCAATTTCACTGACTTCATCATCATGTTTTCTGACACTTCTATTCTCCCAATCCCATGACTTGTGTTCATCAAACACAACATCCTTGCTGATTATTATCTTCTTATTCAAAGGGTCAAATAGCTTATATGCCTTTGATTAATCACTGATTCCTAGAAAGATACACATAATGCTTTTGTCATCTAATTTTCTTCTATGATTATCAGGTATATGAGCATAACCTAGGTAGCCAAAGATTCTAAAATGCAAGACATATGGTTTGACACCACACCATGCTTCCTTTGGAGTTACATCTTTAACAGCCTAGGTAGGACTCCTGTTCATGACATGTGTGGCCCATTTTACAGCTTCAGGCCAGAAAACCTTAGGTACATTCCTCCCAGATATCATACTCCTAACCATATTCATCAGAGTCCTATTCTTTCTCTCTGAAACTCCATTTTGCTGTGGAGTATAGGCTGCAGTCAATTGCCTTTTTATCCCATGTGCACTACAAAAATCATTAAATTCTTTTGAAGTGAATTCACCTCCTCTATCTGTTCTCAAACATTTAATCAAACAACCAGCTTCATTTTCAACTAGAGCTTTAAAAATTTTGAAGGTTTCAAATGCACTAGATTTTTCTTTTAGGAAGTACACCCATGTCTTTCTAGTAAGGTCATCAGTGAAGGTTAGAAAGTACCTGCTACCACCATTGGATTTGGGACTTATAGGTCCACAAATATCAGAGTGAATGAGTTCAAGCTTACATCCAGCTCTCCAAGTAGCTTGTTTTGGCATGGTCTCTCTGTGTTGCTTGCCAGTCAAGCAATCAACACACTTTTCTTCAATTTCTTGCAACACAGGCAACCCTTTTACCATTCCTTTTCTGGCCAACACATTCAACCCTTTAATGCTTAGATGAGCATATCTGTGATGCCATAACTGGGATTTATCCTTTGTTGAAATTTGTAAGCATTTGGGAGTAATCACTGCAGCTCTGAGTACATACATTCTATTGCTAGACATATGAGAGGTAAACAGCAGACCTTTATCATCATGATAAATTTTGCACACATCATTTTTGAACAAAAGAGAAACTTGTTTTTGTTGAATTTGGCCAACACTTAGTAGATTAGTTTTCAATCCAGGTATGTAGTATACACTAGTAATCACATGAACTCTTTTGTTAATTCTGAGCTTCAAATTACCCTTCCCCATCACAGCCATTCTAGAGTCATCACCTAGCTTAACAGTATCTCTATAATTCTCATCAAACTCATATAGCCAATCCTTGTTACCTACCATATGATTGCTACATCCAGAGTCTAGGAACCATACCTCTTCTTTTGAATCTGCAGTACTGGTTTTGGTCACAAGAAGCATCTCTTCTTCAAAATCCATCTCTGCATAATTGGCATTATCTCCTCCTTCTTGACATTCACTTTGATAATGACCAAGCTTATGGCACCTATAGCATTCAATGGTTTCTTTGCTCTGCCTTCCCCTACCACGTCCTCTAGATGATGAACCTCTGCCTCTCCCTCTCCCTCTGCCACCATAAGTGACTTTGAGAGCTTGTTCTTCTTGGCTTGGTTGTTGACTTTTCATACACTTCTCTTGAACAATGAGACTACTCTGTAGTTCATCAATGGACAATGTGGTTACATCGTGGGATTCTTCAATCGAGCACACAACATAGTTGAATCTTGGTGATAATGATCGCAAGATCTTCTCAACTATTGTGACCTGTTGCACAGTCTCACCATAAGATTTCATCTTATTTGCAATTGCAAGCGTTCTTGCAAAATAGTCATCAACAGATTCACCTTCCTCCATTGAAAGAACCTCAAAATCCCTTCGGCATGCTTGCAATTGAGCTCGTTTAACTTTGTTAGAACCAAGATTCTTCTGCTTCAATGCATCCCAGATATCTTTGGCAGTGTCACGATTGATTATCGTCTCGAGAGTTGAACGATCGATTGCTTGAAACAGATAGTTTTTTACCTTCAAATCGAGAAGATTGCTTGCTGCCGCCGCCTGTAATTGTGCCTCCGTGGCGTTTTCCGGTGCTCTTGTAACGCCAGTCTCTATCAGATGCCAGTATTCCTTCGATCGGAGCAAATTCTCCATCAACATAGACCAGTGATCGTAGAATCCATCAAGCTTTGGAATCGGAAGCTTGAAATCGGAGCTTTCCGCCATTGTTGCAGTGAGCTGAGTACGGCGAAAGAGGAATGCAAAAAGATGCGCGAAACTACGAAGAAGATGACAGTTACGGTGGTTACAATCACCCGTAACGAAATCGAAAGAAACGGTTTCTTGAATCGGGTAAACGGTGCGGATAGGTCCAAGAACGTTGGACTCTAGATACCACTGTTGGGTAAAAGGGTATTCTCTAATTTTATTAATGACACCCCTCTTCCTATATATAGGCAAGAGTACAAGTCTTATTACAATAGAAGCACATGGGCCTATTAGATTATACTAAAGCCCAATAGCCAACACGCTGTGCTTTCTGTCTTTGCAGATCTCGCCACATCCGAAAGTTTCATCTCTCAATTGAGTACCATCATTATGAGATTCTAGACGACTCTGTTAAAGTCTGGATCCTTGCTGCTGTTGGGCCCCACCTTGAAGAAATGTCTCTCACTCTCTCCAGTGGCTATGTTTCAACAATACTCCCTCCTTCTTTCTTCATCAATTGGACAAACCTTGTTTCCCTCAGGTATTGTATTTTCATCACAATATAAACAAACCTTGTTGCATTGCAACTATCTATGATGTGACAGATGATATTAATAGATTCTGCCCTTTTGATTTTGGATTAGTGAATTTTTTGCGTTCGTTGAGGATTGTTTTGAGGGAAATCTTTTGTTGAATCTATTGTAATTTTTTTTTTTAATGGCAAATTGTTAGTTGTTAGTATTATAATGTTATTGAACCTTATACCTCCAACTCCTTTAACCCTTAGCTCAACTAGCTTAACCAGCTGAGCTACCCATCCCACCCGTTGAATCTATTGTAACAGCGAGAACGCGAAGGGTTTGTGGAGTGTTTGGTGATTTTGAGTTTTTTATAAGAATTTGAATGGGGAAAGGAGAGAAGGAAGATGAGAAAAAGAAGTTAGTGCGTGTTGATGAGCATGGTTTTGAAGAGAGTTCCATTGTTAATTGGAAGTAACTGATTTGTGGGTTGTGAAGATTAATGTGATTGATTTGTGGATTTTTGAATTGGTTTTAGTACCATAGGTGAAGGGGTTTGGGTTTGGAAATGAAATTTGGTAACAATTTTACATATTACTATGTCACAAGCTCACTTACATGATTTCACCTCGTTTTATTTCTATTTCTAATATGTAAATAAATATAGAATGTTATGTATAACCTATCCGTGTTTTGAAAATACTGCAGACTATCAGGTCAAATCTATATGAATGATAAACATTCTTCGGTTTATTTTCCATCGTTGAAGAAGTTGTATACGCATTCAGAACTTATGATGGATTCAGAAGTTCCCTTCCTTTCTTGCTGCCCCAGGCTGGAAACTCTGGATACTTACTTTACGGATGGAGACTGTATGAGCAAAGTTTTCGCTCAACTTTCCTCCAACTCCAAGAGTTTGAATTCCACCAATGACAATTTAAATTGGACTTACCTTCGCTTCGAAATAGGTAGCAGATTCCTGAGATTGGGCATCATTAGCTACTTTCAAACTATGGCGGAAGCATTTGTTCATGTCTTTCCCCGAGATGAAAGTGAATTTGTCGACCTTTTTCTCCAAGAGCTCCAATATTATTGGACTGATATTGATCTAATTTCGAGCCATTCAACGTCAAAGGTGAAGTTTTTTCTTTTTATGGTTTATTTGCTTTTATATATGTAGTTTGGTACTAATACTGCGCCTTTATTTGTTGTTATCATGTACAAACAGTGGCCAATTCATGCCCCTGTTCTAAATTGTCCAGAATTTTGCAATTTACATCATCTGAAGTTCATTCTTCCTCGTTTCAACTCGAATCTTCTATTCAACGTGCTTGAGAAATGCCATATGCTTCAAGTTCTCATAATTCAGAGCAGCAAGGTTTGTTCAACTCTCAATTTTAATTCGATCAATCTTTGGCATGTCTATGTATGCTTGTATCTATCATTCTTTACACGCACAAATATGTTTCTGAGTAATCTTGTCCTATGTTGCTGGTAGGAGAAACCATCACCTTTAAGAACATGGGAGCCACACTCAACAAAAATTCCTAAATGTTTCAAATCCCACCTGACCTATATTCACATAGAAGGATATTAAGGATTTGAAGATGAGCTTACATTTGCTGAATATATTTTGCGTAACGGACTTGTTTTGGAGACCATGCTTATTTTTGTTGACACTTCAGTGGACATAACGAACAAGTCCCGTTCTATCAAAAGATTAACAAATATTACAAAGGGCTCTATCAAGTGCC